>LR738713.1:761627738-761660554 GCA_902687465.1 Secale cereale
GCATAGAGAGCACCTTGCCGCGCTCCCGGAGGCTGGAGAAGGTCTCCGCGACGCTGCGCTTGCCGTCGGCCATGGTCGCGGCCGGCGCGACCGCCCTGGCTCTGGACGGCGTGCCCTGCAGTGAGGTGGCGTGGACTTTTTCTTTGACTGGGCTGCGCGGCGGGCCGCGCCGTAACGAAGCCGAAGGAAGAAGAAAAGGCAGAGAGAGTGAGGGCCTCGTTTGCATTAGCAGGCCGGGCCAAGCGACCGCCCCACAGGCCGTCCCGCAGCTCACAAGGTCGCCGCCTAAAAAAAACACGCCACAACTCTGTAGCTGCTCTCGCTCGAAAAGAAAACATGCAGCTCTCTCGCGTTTCATTTGAGAACATGCACGTACACCTAAAAAAATGCACGTGGTTTACCGTCGTCGTTGCATCTTTGTAATGTACAGTAAGAACAATGCATGAACATACACAAAGCATCTGTGATGATCACCTAAAAAAAACATCTGTGATGAGAGAGGTCGTTGCATCTTTGTAATGTAAGAACAATGCATGAACATACACAAAGCATCTGTGATGATCACCTAAAAAAAGCATCTGTGATGAGAGAGGTCGTTGCATCTTTGTAATGTAAGAACAATGCATGAACATACACAAAGCATCTGTGATGATCACCTAAAAAAAGCATCTGTGATGAGAGAGAGAGAGAGAGAGAGAGAGAGAGAGAGAGAGAGAGAGAGAGAGAGAGAGAGCAATGCTACACATACACAAGTTTTGTTATGTGATTAACGTAACATTTTAGCTAGCATTTTTTGGTTGGAGGAAATTAAGGGAGGGGGCCATCCAGTTGAATTCAGGCGGGGTGGAGAGATTAGTTTCGAAGATCATGTAGAGAAGCTGTAAGTTTTACGTAGATTTAACATTTTTCTTGTAAAGACGGTCGAGAGGAGCGGATAGAAGAATTTTTTTCAACTTATATAAACTTAATTAATTGACTAGAAGGAAAGGACCGGATACTCCAACCACCATCATACATACAAGAAAAAACTAACAAATACTACTCGCTTATTGCTTCTACCGTCACTTGTATTACTAGGAACACCAACCCAACTTGCCATCGCAATTCCGGTTCATCCTCGACGTTTGGTAACCTTATCCTATATTGTACTCCCTCCGTAAACTAATATAAGAGCGTTTAGATCACTATTCTAGTAATCTAAACGCTCTTATATTAGTTTACAGAGGAAGTACATATCACGGCATGCAGTGCATCCTTGAAACTCCTGGCATATACTTCCAGATTCTTTAATCCTTCTCTCGGAGAATTTGCTTCACCCAATTGCTTCACCATCGCGCTGCCGATTATCACACCGTCTGCTCCCCACTGTGCAACCTGCATACATCCAGTAACAAATCGCTA
Organism: Secale cereale; assembly: GCA_902687465.1. Taxonomy (NCBI): domain Eukaryota; kingdom Viridiplantae; phylum Streptophyta; class Magnoliopsida; order Poales; family Poaceae; genus Secale; species Secale cereale. Next base: position 761,629,140 of record LR738713.1, read on the forward strand.
GCTAATACTCCCTTCGTTCATAACTTTTTATTGTGGTTTTAGTTTAAATTTGAATTGAAACCACGACAAGAAATATGAAAATTAAACTAAATTCACTATAAGAATTATGAAGCGGAGTGAGTAATCATTATCATATATACATGCATATTAAGATTTAGGTATGTTCTTCCCATATAGGAAAACTTGTTTATTGCTCCCTCTATAAAGAAATAGAAGAACGTTTAGATCACTATTTCTTTACGGAGGGAGTACCTGTCTAACATGGTCAGGGGTGGATATGCCAAATCCAACAGCAACTGCTTTGTCAGTGACCTGCATACAGAAACATAGCCACATAAGCTTTGTGAAGGACAATCATAATATGGCTCCTTTTTTTGCAGGGAATATAGCTAGTGTTTGTTACTCGAAAATGAATAGGCAGAGCTTCTGCCGGTTACTACAAAAGCACAATACATGTCTAGAGCAAGACGAGAGAGAAAAAGATGCTACCATTTCTTGGCAAATACAAATAATTAATATGTAGTTTTTCTTTACAGACCTGCTTAATCTCCCTGAGAAGATCCTTAACACGCGGATTCACATCTGGGCGGGCCCCTGTTAATCCGTTGATACTTACCTGTACAGTGTGGTTAAAGCGTTAATTACCATAAGCGCTTAACTTGCAACAAAGCAGTTTTGATTTTAAGTATGCATCTAATTGGCACTTACAAGGTACACAAACCCTTCGGAAGCTGCTGTGATCTCATTCATCCTCTCTGCCTTTGTTGATGGTGTTGTAAGCAGCACCTGCACCCATCTCTTCATCAGCCTAGCTCGAGTACAAGTGTACAACTAGACTATATTTTCTTTATTTCTTTTTGGACGAGGAAAATACTTGATGACTCAAGATGTAGTCCTATTATTAGTTGTTCAAGACGATTTATGTGCAGTTGGAGCAGATGGCTAGGGAGGTTTTTACACAATATTGGTGGCAGCATAATCTTTGGATTGGTCCACCGTCTCTTTCCATATAGGTATAGTGTTGGTCCTATATGACTTTGTTGTTGCCGATATGTTAGTTTTTATCTTTTCTTTTGTCAAACTGTTGATGATTATTGTTGCATCTTAGCTATACAGAGATTAAGTATTGCTCATCATTCTTTGTATCTGATTGATGCTACATTTTCAGTTAATAAAGCCCTATGAAGAGCATACTGCATACCAGCTCGATCTCGTTCTTCTTGGCTTCAATGCTCAGAACACTTGCCTCAGTATAAGGAAGATCGGGAACTATAAGACCTGTAACACATGTGACAAGGGCGAATAAGTAACTCCATTATAAATAATTTTACTGACATGACAGTAATTTCATTAATGCTAATTAAGAATTAATCAGTGTGATTAAGTAGCTACTGAAATGCATGTGTAGTTAATTAGCAGTGAGATTACCCCGCAAAAAGAAAAATAGCAGTGAGATCAGACAGCTGGTTTGTTACCTCGTACACCGGCCTCTCTGGCTGCGGCGGTGAAGCTCCCGGTTCCCCGCCGCTCGATGGGGTTGAAGTAGGAGAAGATGACCACCGGGCAGGATAGCTCCGGCGTCACCTCCTTCAGCATCGCCATCACGGTGTCCGACGTCGCGCCGGCCGCGAGCGCCCGCGCCGCGGACGCCTGGATGACGGCGCCGTCGGCGTAGGGGTTGGAGAACGGCATGCCCACCTCGATGACGTCGGCGCCACAGGCGTCCAATAGCCTGAGCGCCTCCGCCGTGGTCGCCAGGTCGGGGTCGCCGGCGGTGATGTACGGGATGAACGCCGTCTGTGCGCAATCAAAAAACTTAAGCATGTCGGTCGGTCCATGCGTTACATCGTGGGGCAAATAAAAAAAAAACTTGGTGCGCTGCATGTACCATGCCGTTGTCTCTGGCCCGGGACATGGCCTTCGCTACCGACAGGCCGCCGTTGCCGGCCGGCACGGGCGCCGGCGCCAGCGCGGTGGCAGCCGCGCGCGCCCTGACCGCATGCCTCCCCGGCACGGCAGGCGTGGCCATCGCCGGGTCGACCGAGGCCGCGGCGAGCGCTCTGACGAATACAGGCTTTACCGGCGGTGAGGCCGCTGTGGCCGCGGCGAGGCTCGACGGAGGCGAGAAATACGGCGAGAGGGATGCCTTGAGCGCGAAAGCCATGTACGTACGTACGTAGCTGCGGACGATGCTGTTACTCACTTCGGTGTATCTAGCTATACTCAAGAGCACCTGGACACGCTTGGACTTGATGGGATCGAAGTGTAAGCTCGATGCTGGTAGCTGGGAGTGGGAGTGGGATCGATGACGAGAATGAGCAGCTTCTCTGCTCGTGATTATATAGCGGACGGGTGGAGCTGGAAGCTAAGCTAAGCTAAGCTTGGAGGAAAGGAGTGGTTTGCTCGGAGGAAAGCATGGATGGGGACGGAGAAGACCTGTATTGAGTACTAGTAGAAGTGATCATAAGAAATTATAGTAAGTATACTTCAGGTTAAATTTGCTGAATAAAATGTTTATACGAGGAGAGCGAACCAAGACAGTAACAGCTGTGGAAGAAAATAGTCCATCACCTTTTCCGTAGCAGATAGACTGATTGGTCATACAAAGCCAAAGTGCTGACGCTGGCTTTTGACGCGAAAATAGTGCTAGATCTAGAATCTTATGATTGATCTTACAGAATGCTGTGTCGCGCAGACATGCAACAGTTTTGTCAGGGAATCACGCGGACGCTGGCAGCGCTAGGCTTGGTACAATGTTTTTTCTTTTGGCAATGCAAGGCGTTTGGGGAGGTGCTTAGTGAAATAAACGGTGTTTTTCTTAAGCACTAGTACGTCAATCCTTTACAAGTAAGTATCGGTGCTTAAAAACTATGTGTAATTTTGTGCCTACACAGTAGATTTTGTGGAATTTTACTACGTCCGCGCATTACTTTTTCTCGGTTTTCCTCCAGGTTGAGTAAATATCATAAAACTACTACTTTACTGGTTAGGGTTCCAAAAAACTACCGGTTTTTAATTTTTCTCAGATACTCTCTCCGTCCGGTAAAGAGTGAATGTTTGGCTTCAAAATTTGTCCACAAAAGAGTGTACTTCTATCTTCCCAATGCACTTGAAAGTAGAAAAAAATACTACTCTCTCATCACAGAGTAATCAAGACCAATAACAAGCTACACATGATCTTCTTAATTTCTACATGCATTTAGCTCATTGAGGGTTGATTAATTAAAGAGGAGAGAGATGACGACTTGCACTTTCCCAATGCATTTTTTACTTCACTCCATAATTTGTCCTAAAATCTCTAAATGTTCACTCTTCACCGGACGGAGGGAGTAACTACCAAGTCAGGGGTCGGCTATTTCAAAAAACCCAAAACGCCCGAGTACTTAACAATTGAACACGATTATGACATGTTAGGCCCACACCTAAACGAAACGTTAGTTTGACCATTTGTTTGACCGTTAACTGACATGTGGGGCCCACATGTCAGTGTTTCTTCTCATCTAGTCATCTCCTTCTTCTCCTCTCTGCCTCCCTTCTTCTCCTCCACTCTCCCTGCTCACGAAGAACGCCATGGCCGCCGGCCACACTGCTGGCCCACACCGCCGTCCTATGCCACGACCGGCCGCTGCCCTATGCCACGTCGAGCCCCCCTAAAGCTAGTACTGCTGGTAGGAGCTCGCCAGCGCTCCTGGTGACAAGTAGCACACCGGCCTCACTGGCCTCCTCCGCAGCGGGCAAGGTTCGCTGTCGTGCGCGCTGCCTGGAGTCTCCACGTAGCCGTGGGGCTCCGGCACGAGCCACCGCGCTGCCGCGCGCGCCGCCTGGAGTCTCACTATCGTGGGGCTCCGACACGGGTCGCCGCGCCGCCGCGCGCCATCGGGAGCCGCCGCCCGCCATGGGGCTCTGCTTGTGTCACCCCGCCGTCGCGCGCCATCGGGAGTCACCAGGGGGTCGCCGCCCGCCATGGGGCTCTGCTCGTGTCACCCCGCCGTCGCGCGCCATCGGGAGTCACCAGGGGGTCGCGGCCCGCCATGGGGAGCTGGCGTAGAGGCGGCCACTGGTCCGACGGCGTTGTGCAACACGGCTAAGCTGCGGGCGTAGAGAGGCGGGAGATAAGAAGGTGAGGCGGAGGAGCGGCCGGGGGTTGAGCCCCGGTGAGCGCCGGCGGCGGGCGGCTCACCGGCCGGAGGAGGCTGGGTCGCGAGGTGGAGCTCGGGAGCGAGAGGAGGGCTGGTTGTCCTGATCTGAGAACAAGGACCCGATTGCTTTTTACAAAAAAAATGCAGGGACCGGATTGCTTTTTTAAATTTGTGTGCAGGCCCACCCCTAACGGTCAAACAAACGGTCAAACAATTAGAGCTCTTACGTGTGGGGCCCACCTGTCATAATCGTGATCAATTGATAAGTACTCGGCGTTTTGGGTTTTTTGAAACAGCCGACCCCTGACTTGGTAGTTATCTGAGAAAAATTTAAAACCGGTAGTTTTTTGGAACCCTAGCCTGTAAAGTAGTAGTTTTATGCTATTTACTCCCCTAGGTTACACCTTTTGGAACAAATAGGATACTATGGAAGAAGCCGTCCCAGCCTCCCAGGCGCCTCGTGGAATCGGATCGAGGATCAGACGCATTCTCACACCGGAAACTCATCCAGAAGGTAGAACCCTAGCCTCCAGAAGGCATCCAGAGGGGGAATTGGCAAAGACGAGATCGCCATCTTCACCACCTCATGCATGGAACGTCGACATCATCCATCTTCACCAGTCATCGTCATCAACGTCCATCTCCATCTCGTTGTAATACCAAAATCCTAGTGGATCATCGTGTGTGTTACTCGTTCATTCATATCATCCATGTTTATCATCATTTCTTGCATGATGTTTGTTGCCCCCACGTATGAGTAAACCCCCTAGCCCTCGGGAATATGGATGAACCTTGGTATGCATATGTGTTGGAACAATAACAAGGATATGAGATCAAGGTTGTCAGAATTGCGACTCTGTTGTACGATTCTACGACTTTACGACCCAAACTAAACCCTCCGATTCTACGATTTTGCTCTCTAGAATCTATGTTTCTACAATCCTGGTAGTGAAGATTCTATGATTTGTGATCCTACTATCGGAGCTCCGCCGATTCAGAATCATGATTTTGACAACCTCTTGTATGTGATTCTTTGTTGAATTTTTAGTTCAATAAAGTTCGTTACTGTTGTGAAGGGGGCTCACTCAGCATTATCGCAGCAAGGTCGTGAAGTGTATTAGTATTGTTGTAAAGGTTCGGAAGTGAAAGTAATTTGAGCTGACAGTAAAAACCTTCACCCCTAGCTTTTACAATTGATATAGAAATAACGGAGAACCCTAGTGAGGCCTCTTACAATGGGAAACCCTTAATTACCATAGTTGTAAGCCGCAGGGGGAGACTACGATGGTGGCATGCGTGACATGAAGTCTAGCTAGAGTAGAACGTGTTCAGTACCCAGCTCTGCCCCGCGTAAATGCCAAGAGTGGCTCAACTATTTAGTTAGTACTATGTCGTAGCATAAGTCGCGATAGACACATACCAATAAGAATTCCAGACTCTTTGGGAATGCCTTACTCCTCTGTTAGTTCACTTATTACTTGTCCTATTGGTCTCTTGTATTTCTGTTTATGTTGTTTACTTTAAGTTCACACTTCACCCAAAACCAATATTCACTTCTGCCCTCACTTTGCTTCAAGTCTACAATTACTTGTAGACACAACTTCATAAGCCACTACAAGAGACAAAACCCAATTCATGTGCTCCCCGTGGGGTCGATATTCTTACTTTGAAAAAGTTACAACTAAACCGTATGCAGTTGCAGACCACCATAGGCGAAAAGGGCGTCTGGAGGTGTCCAACAAGGGCCCCACGCGCCCTTAGCTCCCGTCCAGGGGGCCGCGAGCCTAGGCCGTGTGGGGGCCCTGGGCACCCCCTAGTTCTAGCTTCCTGGTTCCTCTGCCCTGGAAACTCCGAACGTAATTTTTTTTGGAAACTTTGTTCTTGCAAAAAAACATTGTGACAATTTTGCTAGAAACAACATTGGCCCGGTTAGTTTTTATCCAAATTATGCAAGTTAGAGGGGAAAATCATAACAAAAATGTTTGAAAAATAAATATGTTTGGGACATATCATACACCAAAACGGTCTAGATCGGCCCAGAAGTTCGCCAAACCCACTGTCAGTTAAACCATATGTCCCCACAACATGTGTCCTACTCATCTCTTTTTCTCTCCTGGTCTTCCTGGCGCATTGTCAACCATAGCCCACAATCCGGTTGTGAGGGACACGCTCGGTTGTGTTCTGGACATTTCGTGATGTACATTAGGTGATCCGCGTTCGAGTTTACCTTATGTCCCTCAGTTGTGTCAACTTCTCTCGGACGACGATCTATCCAGACCATGGTTGTTGACATCTCCTGGTCTACATTAACGGTTTTTGAACATTTGTTTTTACAAGCTTTTGTCCTTTAACAAGGTTGCTCTAGCAAGATAAAGGTACAAAGGTGGCAACACACTATGCTTATGACGTGTCGCCGACGCATGCAGAAAAACGAAGTTGCTAATTTATTTCAAGGTCTCACATGTAAGTTCAGTTTTTTTAAAACTTTCAATCTATTCATCTTCAATCATGCAGTACAAAGAACAATAGAGGTAATAAAAATTACAACCATGTCCGTGGACTACCTTGTGACACCCCGAGACCGATGCGCCAGGTGTCTTCTAGTTATTCGCTGCCGTTGCCATGTCATATTCTTGCGTGTTGCACTTTGCCATGTCATCATGTGCATTGCATCTGCATAGTTTTCAAAACTTGCATCCGTTCATAGTTTCCCGTTGCCTCGTCCTTTCCGTTGTCCGTTCAGAGCCCAGACACACTCGTATGTGCCCGCAGCACTTCCGACACCTCATTTTATAAGTGGCCGGAAAATGTTCTCGGAATAGGATGAAACTTGGCGTGTGGTCTTATTATAGTGTAGGTAGACCGCCTGGAATTTCGTTCCATTTGGAGGTCGTTTGATGCCCCAACGGTTAACCGCGTTAACCGCCAGAAGCCCTTTCTCTTTTGGCCCAGCACCCCTCCACAAGAGCCCACTAGCCCATCTAAACCCCCCTCATGTTCTTCGCCGTTGGATCATGATCACGTGGCCGCAAACCGCACCTCATTTGGACTCTCTTAGCTCCCTCCACCTATAAATAGGCCTCCCCTTCCGAAATTTGCAGGCAAAACCCTAGCCATCTTCCTCCTCGCGCAGCCGGACACATCCGTTCCACCACCAGACGCGTCCATCGCCCCAGCCACGTCGCCCGGCCAATCGGACGATGCCACCTCAGCCAACCCCGCCGCCTGAGCCAACCCGCAGCCGCCACGTGGTGCCGGCCACGTCCCCCGCCGTCGTCTCCCACCGCGTCCTGCGCCCCGCGCCGGGCCCGTGAGCCCACGGCCGGCCCGCGGCCGGGCCAATCCGGGCTTCCCGGCACCGCGCCGCCCTACTCCACTCCGCCCGCCGCCTAGGGATGGCAACGGGGCCCCATAGCCGCCAAACCCATGGGGATTTCATCTATTAGGGGGTTGGGATGGGCGAAAAACATCCCCATGGGGATATTTACCAAACTAGTTTATTCCTCATAGGGTACAATGGGGATGGGGATGATATCCTATTCCCCAGACCCAATACCCACCGGGGACCCGGTTAGTAACTGTGACACTACGGTCAACCTTAAAATATTCACAAACAAACTTGCAAAAACAAAGAAACCTCTCGAAAAAAACCTTAAACCTATCTCACGTCCTCATCTCACCTGCCACCATGACCAAGAAGGTAGTACGACCTAGATATGCATTAGTAGGACAAGGACAACACCATTTATGTATGTTGATTATAGGGTGTCATATTATCTATATGAGTATTTGTTTATGGGGATGGGGACCCTAATGGGGCCCTGTTCCCTAGTGGGGCATGGGCATGGGGAAATTTCATCCCCAGTCATGTAAACGGGGATGGGGATGGGATGATAGGGAATAGATGGGGATGGGGATGTTGTTGGTATCCCCATAGGGGATTCTCCCCATTGCCATCCCTACCGCCGCCGGGCGGATCTCTGCGCCCTGATACGTCTCCAACGTATCTATAATTTTTTATTGTTCCATGCTATTATATATTCTGTTTTGGATGTTTAATGGGCTTTATTATACACTTTTATATTATTTTTGGGACTAACCTACTAACCCAAGGCCCAGTGCAAATTGCTATTTTTTGCCTATTTCAGTGTTTCACAGAAAAGGAATATCAAACGGAGTCCAAATGGAATGAAATCTTCGGGAGAGTTATTTTTGAAACGATATCAACATAGAAGACTTGGAGTACACGCCAGGAAGCGAGAGAGGCGGCCACGAGGGCAGGGGCGCGCCCAGGGGGGCAGGCGCGCCCCCACCCTCGTGGGCCCCCTGTTGCTCCCCTGACGTCCCTCTTCCTCCTATATATACCTACGTACCCTGAAACTATCGAGGAGCACCACGAAACCCTAATTCCACCGCCGCAACCTTCTGTACCGGTGAGATCCCATCTTGGGGCCTGTTTCGGAGCTCCATCGGAGGGGGCATCAATCACGGAGGGCTTCTACATCAACACCATAGCCTCTCCGATGAGTTGTGAGTAGTTTACCGCAGACCTTCGGGTCCATAGTTATTAGCTAGATGGCTTCTTCTCTCTCTTTGGATCTCAATACAAAGTTCTCCTCAATCTTTGAGGAGATCTATTCGATGTAATTCCTTTTGCGGTGTGTTTGTCAAGATCCGATGAATTGTGGGTTTATGATCAAGATTATCTATGAACAATATTGGATTCTTTTCTGAAATCTTTCATGCATGATTTAAATATCCTTGCAAGTCTCTTCGAATTATCGGTTTGGTTTGGCCTACTAGACCGGTAGTTCTTGCAATGGAAGAAGTGTTGGGGAACGTAGCAGAATTTTAAAATTTTCTACGCATCACCAAGATGAATCTATGGAGTCATCTAGCAACGAGGGAGAGGGGAGTGCATCTACATACCCTTGTAGATCGCAAGCGGAAGCGTTCAAGTGAACGGGGTTGATGGAGTCGTACTCGTCGTGATCCAAATCACCGATGATCCTAGCGCCGAACGGACGGCACCTCCGCGTTCAACACACGTACGGAGCGGAGACGTCTCCTCCTTCTTGATCCAGCAAGGGGGGAGGAGAGGTTGATGGAGATCTAGCAGCATGACGGCGTGGTGGTGGAAGCAGCGGGATTCCAGCAGGGCTTCGCCAAGCAATACTGGAGGAGGACGAGGTGTCACGGGAGGGAGAGGGAGGCGCCAGGGCTTAGGGTGCAGCTGCCCTCCCTCCCCCCTCTTTATATAGGGGCCCTAGGGGGTGCGGCCCCTAGAGATCCAATCTCTAAGGGGGCGGCGGCCAAAGGGGGGGACTTGCCCCCCAAGTCAGGTGGGGTGCCCCCCACCCCTAGGGTTTCCAACCCTAGGCGCAGGGGGAGGGCCATGGGGGGCGCACCAGCCCACCAGGGGCTGGTTCCCTTCCCACTTCAGCCCATGGGGACCTCCGGGATAGGTGGCCCCACCCGGTGGACATCCGGGACCCTTCCGGTGGTCCCGGTACAATACCGGTGACCCCCAAAACTTTCCCGGTGGCCGAAACTGGACTTCCTATATACAAATCTTTACCTCCGGACCATTACGGAACTCCTCGTGATGTCCGGGATCTCATCCGGGACTCCAAACAACTTTCGGGTTACCGCATACTTATATCTCTACAACCCTAGCGTCATCGAACCTTAAGTGTGTAGACCCTACGGGTTCGGAAGATACATAGACATGACCGAGACGACTCTCCGGTCAATAACCAACAGCGGGATCTAGATACCCATGTTGGCTCCCACATGCTCCACGATGATCTCATCGGATGAACCATGATGTCAAGGATTCAATCAATCCCGTACGCAATTCCCTTTGTCTATCGGTATAGTACTTGCCCGTGATTCGATCGTCGGTATACCGATACCTTGTTCAATCTCGTCATGGCAAGTCTCTTTACTCGTTCCGTAACACATCATCCCGTGGCCAACCACTTAGTCACATTGAGCTCATTATGATGATGTCTTACCGAGTGGGCCCAGAGATACCTCTCCGTCATACGGAGTGACAAATCCCAGTCTCGATTCGTGCCAACCCAATAGATGCTTTCAGAGATACCCGTAGTGTACCTTTATAGCCACCCAGTTACGTTGTGACGTTTGGCACACCCAAAGTATTCCTACGGTATCCGAGAGTTGCACAACCTCATGGTCTAAGGAAAGAATACTTGACATTGGAAAAGCTTTAGCTTACGAACTACACGATCTTGTGCTAGTCTTAGGATTGGGTCTTGTCCATCACATCATTCTCCTAATGATGTGATCCCGTTATCAATGACATCCAATGTCCATGGTCAGGAAACCGTGACCATCTGTTGAATAATGAGCTAGTCAACTAGAGGCTCACTAGGGACACATTGTGGTCTAAGTATTCACACTTGCATTACTGTTTCCGAATAATACAATTAAAGCATGAATAATAGACAATTTTCATGAACAAGGAAATATAATAACCATTTTATTATTGCCTCTAGGGCATATTTCCAACAGTCTCCCACTTGCACTAGAGTCAATAATCTAGTTACATTGTGATGAATCAAACACCCATAGAGTTCTAGTGTTGACCATGTTTTGCTCATGGAAGAGGTTTAGTCAATGGATCTGCGACATTCAGATCCGTATGCACTTTACAAATATCTATGTCTCCATCTTGAATATAATTACGGATGGAGTTGAAACGGCGCTTGATGTGCTTGGTCTTCTTGTGAAACCTGGGCTCCTTGGCAATGGCAATAGCTCCAATGTTGTCACAGAAGAGAGTCATCGGGCCCGACGCGCTTGGAATAACTCCTAGGTTGGTGATGAACTCCTTCATCCAGACTCCTTACTGTGCTGCTTCGGAAGCAGCTATGTACTCCGCTTCACATGTAGATGCCGCCACGACGCTTTGCTTGCAACTGCACCAGCTGACTGCTCCTCCATTCAAAATATACACGTATCCGGTTTGTGACTTGGAGTCATCCAGATCTGTGTCGAAGCTATCATCGACGTAACCCTTTACGGCGAGCTCTTCGTCACCTCCATAAACGAGAAACATATCCTTAGTCCTTTTCAGGTACTTCAGGATGTTCTTGACCGCTGTCCAGTGTTCCATACCGGGATCACTTTGATACCTCCCCACCAAACTTATGGCAAGGTTCACATCAGGTCTGGTACACAGCATGGCATACATAATAGAACCTATGGCCGAGGCATAGGGGATGACACTCATCTTTTCTCTATCTTCTGCCGTGGTCGGGCATTGAGCTGTGCTCAATCTCATACCTTGCAATACAGGCAAGAACCCTTTCTTGGACTGATCCATATTGAACTTCTTCAATATCTTGTCAAGATATGTGCTTTGTGAAAGACCAATGAGGCGTCTCGATCTATCTCTATAGATCTTGATGCCTAATATGCAAGCAGCTTCTCCAAGGTCCTTCATTGAAAAACACTTGTTCAAGTAGGCCTTTATGCTTTCCAAGAGTTCTACATCATTTCCCATCAGCAATATATCATTCACATATAATATGAGAAATGCTACAGAGCTCCCACTCACTTTCTTGTAAATACAGTCTTCTCCCCAAGTCTGTATAAACCCAAATGCTTTGATCACCTCATCAAAGCGAATGTTCCAACTCCGAGATGCTTGCACCAGCCCATAGATTGAGCGCTGGAGCTTGCATACCTTGTTAGCATTCTCAGGATTGACAAAACCTTCCGGCTGCATCATATACAGTTCTTCCTTGAGGAAACCATTAAGGAATGCCGTTTTGACGTCCATTTGCCATATCTCATAATCATAGAGTGCGGCAACTGCTAACATGATTCGGACGGACTTCAGCATCGCTACGGGAGAGGAAATCTCATCGTAGTCAATTCCTTGAACTTGTCGATAACCTTTAGCGACAAGTCGAGCCTTATAGATGGTCACATTACCATCCGCGTCAGTCTTCTTCTTAAAGATCCATTTATTTTCTATGGCGTGCCGATCATCGGGCAAGTCCACCAAAGTCCATACTTTGTTATCATACATGGATCCTATCTCGGATTTCATGGCTTCAAGCCATTTGTTGGAATCCGGGCCCGCCATCGCTTCTTCATAGTTTGAAGGTTCATCGTTGTCTAACAACATGATTTCCCAGGACAGGGTTGCCGTACCACTCTAGTGCGGAACGTGTCCTTGTGGACCTACGAAGTTCAGCAGTAACTTGATCTGAAGCTTCATGATCATTATCATTAACTTCCTCCCTAGTCGGTGCAGGCACCACAGGAACATCTTCCTGCGCTGCGCTACTTTCCGGTTCGGAAGGGGTGATAATCACCTCATCAAGTTCCATTTTCCTCCCACTTACTTCTTTCGAGAGAAACTCTTTCTCCAGAAAGGATCCATTCTTGGCAACGAAGACCTTGCCTTCGGATCTGAGGTAGAAGGTGTACCCAATAGTTTCCTTAGGGTATCCTATGAAGACGCATTTTCCCGATTTGGGTTCGAGCTTTTCAGGTTGAAGTTTCTTGACATAAGTATCGCATCCCCAAACTTTTAGAAACGACAACTTAGGTTTCTTGCCAAACCAAAGTTCATACGGTGTCGTCTCAACGGATTTAGACGTTGCCCTATTTAAAGTGAATGCGGCAGTCTCTAAAGCATAACCCCAAAATGATAGCGGTAAGTCGGTAAGAGACATCATAGATCGCACCATGTCCAACAGAGTACGATTACGACATTCGGACACACCATTACGCTGAGGTGTTCCAGGCGGCGTCAATTGTGAAACAATTCCGCAGTTCCTTAGGTGCGTGCCAAATTCGTGACTTAAATATTCTCCTCCACGATCCGATCGTAAGTACTTTATTTTTCTGTCACGTTGATTCTCAACCTCATTCTGAAATTCCTTGAACTTTTCAAAGGTCTCAGACTTGTGTTTCATCAAGTAGACATACCCATATCTACTTAAGTCATCAGTGAGGGTGAGAACATAACGATAGCCACCGCGAGCTTCAACACTCATTGGACCACACACATCGGTATGTATGATTTCCAATATGTTGGTTGCTCGCTCCATTGTTCCGGAGAACGGAGTCTTGGTCATCTTGCCCAAGAGGCATGGTTCGCACATGTCAAATGATTCATAATCAAGAGACTCCAAAAGTCCATCTGCATGGAGCTTCTTCATACGTTTGACACCAATATGACCAAGGCGGTAGTGCCACAAGTATGTGGGACTATCATTATCAACCTTACATCCTTTGGCATTCACACTATGAATATGTGTAACATCACGTTCGAGACTCATTAAGAATAAACCATTGACCAGCGGGGCATGACCATAAAACATTTCTCTCATATAAATAGAACAACCATTATTCTCAGATTTAAATGAGTAGCCATCTCGCATTAAATGAGATCGAGATACAATGTTCATGCTCAAAGCTGGTACTAAATAACAATTATTGAGGTTTAAAACTAATGCCGAAGGTAGATGTAGAGGTAGCGTGCCGACGACGATCACATCGACCTTTAACCATTCCCGACGCGCATCGTCACCTCGTCCTTCGCTAGTCTCCGCTTATTCCACAGCTCCTGCTTTGAGTTACAAATGTGAGCAACTGCACCGGTATCAAATACCTAGGAGCTACTACGAGCGCTGGTAAGGTACACATCAATAACATGTATATCACATATACCTTTGACGTTTCTGGCCTTCTTATCTGCTAAGTATTTGGGGGCAATTCCGCTTCCAGTGACCCGTTCCCTTGCAATAAAAGCACTCAGTCTCAGGCTTGGGTCCATTCTTTGGCTTCTTCCCGGCAACTGGCTTACCCGGCGCGGCAAATCCTTTGCCGTCCTTCTTGAAGTTCTTCTTACCCTTGCCTTTCTTGAACTTAGTGGTTTTATTCACCATCAACACTTGATGTTCTTTCTTGATCTCCACCTCTGCTGATTTCAGCATTGAATACACCTCGGGAATAGACTTCTCCATCCCTTGCATATTGAAGTTCATCACGAAGCTCTTGTAGCTAGGTGGGAGCGAATGAAGGATTCTGTTAACGACCGCTTCATCTGGGAGATTAATTCCCAACTGAGACAAACGATTGTGCAACCCAGACAATTTGAGTATATGCTCGCTGACAGAACTATTCTCCTCCATCTTACAACTATAGAATGCATCAGAGACATCATATCTATCGACTCGGGCATGAGCTTGGAAAACCATTTTCAGCTCTTGGAACATCTCATATGCTCCGTGATGCTCAAAACGCTTTTGGAGCCCCGATTCTAAGCTGTAAAGCATGCCGCATTGAACCAGGGAGTAATCATCACAACGCGACTGCCAGGCGTTCATAACGTCTTGGTTCGCTGGGGCGGGTGCATCACCTAGCGGTGCTTCAAGGACATATGTTTTCTTGGCAGCTATGAGGATGATCCTCAAGTTACGGACCCAATCCGTATAGTTGCTACCATCGTCTTTCAGCTTGGTTTTCTCTAGGAACGCGTTGAAGTTGAGGACAACATTAGCGTGGGCCATTGGATCTACAAGACATATTGTAACGATTTTAGACTATGTTCATGACAATTAAGTTCATCTAAACAAATTTAATGAAGTCCCACTCATATAGACATCTCTCTAGTCATCCAAGTGATACATGATCCGAATCGACTAGGCCGTGTCCGATCATCATGTGAGACAGACTAGTCATCAACGATGAACATCTTTATGTTGATCGTATCTTCTATACGACTCATGTTCGACCTTTCGGTCTTCTGTGTTCCGAGGCCATGTCTGTACATGCTAGGCTCGTCAAGTGAACCCTAAGTGTATTGCGTGTGTAAATCTGGCTTACACCCGTTGTATGCGAACGTTAGAGCCTATCACACCCGATCATCACGTGGTGCTTCGGAACAACGAACCTTAGCAATGGTGCACGGTTAGGGGGAACACAATTCTTGAAATTTTAGTGAGAGATCATCTTATTTACTACCGTCGTTCTAAGCAAATAAGATGTAAAAACATGATAAACATCACATGCAATCAAATAGTGACATGATATGGCAAATATCATTTTGCTCCTTTTGATCTTCATCTTCGGGGCTCCATGATCATCATCGTCACCGGCATGACACCATGATCTCCATCATCGTGTCTTCATGAAGTCTTCTCGCCAAACATTACTTCTACTACTATGGCTAACGGTTAGCAATAAAGTAAAGTAATTACATGGCGTTTTCAGTGACACGCAGGTCATACAATAAAATAAGATAACTCCTATGGCTCCTGCCGGTTGTCATACTCATCGACATGCAAGTCGTGATTCCTATTACAAGAACATGATCAATCTCATACATCACATATATATCATTCATCACATCCTTTTGGCCATATCACATCACACAGCACATGCTGCAAGAACAAGTTAGACGTCCTCTAATTGTTGTTGCAAGTTTTTACGTGGCTGCTATAGGTTTCTAGCAAGAAAGTTTCTTACCTACGCCAAAACCACAACGTGATATGCCAATTTCTATTTACCCTTCATAAGGACCCTTTTCATCAAATCCGATCCGACTAAAGTGGGAGAGACAGACACCCGCTAGCCACCTTATGCAACTAGTGCATGTCAGTCGGTGGAACCTGTCTCACGTAAGCGTACGTATAAGGTTGGTCCGGGCCGCTTCATCCCACGATGCCGCCGAATCAAGATAGGACTAGTAGCGGCAAGTAAATTGACATGATCTACGCCCACAACTACTTTGTGTTCTACTCGTGCAAGATACTATGCATAGACCTAGTTCATGATGCCACTGTTGGGGAACGTAGCAGAATTTTAAAATTTTCTACGCATCACCGAGATCAATCTATGGAGTCATATAGCAACGAGGGAGAGGGGAGTGCATCTACATACCCTTGTAGATCGCGAGCGGAAGCGTTCAAGTGAATGGGGTTGATGGAGTCGTACTCGTCGTGATCCAAATCATCGATGATCCTAGCGCCGAACGGACGGCACCTCCGCGTTCAACACACGTACGGAGCGGAGACGTATCCTCCTTCTTGATCCAACAAGGGGGAAGGAGAGGTTGATGGAGATCCAGCAGCACGACGGTGTAGTGGTGGAAGCAGCGGGATTCCAGCATGGCTTCGCCAAGCAATACTGGAGGAGGAAGAGGTGTCACGGGAGGGAGAGGGAGGCGCCAGGGATTAGGGTGCGGCTGCCCTCCCTCCCCCTCTTTATATAGGGGCCCTGGGGGGCACCGGCCCCTAGAGATCCAATCTCTAGGGGGCGGCGGCCAAAGGGGGGGACTTGCCCCCCAAGTCAGGTGGGGCGCCCCCCACCCCTAGGGTTTCCAACCCTAGGCGCAGGGGGAGGCCCATGGGGGGCGCACCAGCCCACCAGGGGCTGGTTCCCTTCCCACTTCAGCCCACGGGGCTCTCCGGGATAGGTGGCCCCACCCGGTGGACCCCTGGGACCCTTCCGGTGGTCCCGGTACAATACCGGTGACCCCCAAAACTTTCCCGGTGGCCGAAACTGGACTTCCTATATACAAATCTTTACCTCCGGACCATTCCAGAACTCCTCGTGATGTCCGGGATCTCATCCGGGACTCCGAACAACTTTCGGGTTACCACATACTTATATCTCTACAACCCTAGCATCATCGAACCTTAAGTGTGTAGACCCTACGGGTTCGGGAGATACGTAGACATGACCGAGACGACTCTCCGGTCAATAACCAACAGCGGGATCTGGATACCCATGTTGGCTCCCACATGCTCCACGATGATCTCATCGGATGAACCATGATGTCAAGGATTCAATCAATCCCGTACGCAATTCCCTTTGTCTATCGGTATAGTACTTGCCCGTGATTCGATCGTCGGTATACCGATACCTTGTTCAATCTCGTCATGGCAAGTCTCTTTACTCGTTCCGTAACACATCATCCCGTGACCAACCCCTTAGTCACATTGAGCTCATTATGATGAAGTCTTACCGAGTGGGCCCAGAGATACCTCTCCGTCATACAGAGTGACAAATCCCACTCTCGGTTCGTGCCAACCCAACAGATGCTTTCGGAGATACCCGTAGTGTACCGTTATAGCCACCCAGTTACGTTGTGACGTTTGGCACACCCAAAGTATTCCTACGGTATCCGGGAGTTGCACAACCTCATGGTCTAAGGAAAGAATACTTGACATTGGAAAAGCTTTAGCATACGAACTACACGATCTTGTGCTAGGCTTAGGATTGGGTCTTGTCCATCACATCATTCTCCTAATGATGTGATCCCGTTATCAATGACATCCAATGTCCATGGTCAGGAAACCATGACCATCTGTTGAATAACGAGCTAGTCAACTAGAGGCTCACTAGGGACACATTGTGGTCTAAGTATTCACACTTGCATTACTGTTTCCGGATAATACAATTAAAGCATGAATAACAGACAATTATCATGAACAAGGAAATATAATAATAACCATTTTATTATTGCCTCTAGGGCATATTTCCAACAAGAAGTGCTTGGCTTTGGGTTCAATCTTGTGGTGTCCTTTCCCAGTGACAGTAGGGGCAGCAAGGCACGTATTGTATTGTTGCCATGGAGGATAAAAAGATGGGGTTTACATCATATTTCTTGAGTTTATCCCTCTACATCATGTCATCTTGCTTAAGGTGTTACTCTGTTCTTATGAACTTAATACTCTAGATGCGTGCTGGATAGCGGTCGATGTGTGGAGTAATTGTAGTAGATGCAGAATCGTTTCGGTCTACTTGTCACGGACGTGATGCCTATATACAATGATCATGCCTAGATATTCTCATAACCACTACTAGGAAAAGGGCTATAGATGGAATTGATACTAATGGCGCACCAGACAAGCAGTGCGCCATTAGTATATACTAATGGCGCACCAACCTCTGATACGCCATTAGAGTTCAAACTACTAATGGCGCACCTGGCCCAGGGTGCGCCATTAGTATCAAAAAGTTTTTTTTGAACTAGTGCGCCTGTCCAAACATACTAATGGCGCATCCAGACACAGTGCGCCACGTGCAGGAAAGTGCGCCACTAATGTTCTTTTTTTATTATATTTTTTATTCTTTTTTTTGCAAAACTACTAACGGCGCACTGTTCCACAGTGCGCCATTACTAGTTTAAACTAGTAATGGCGCACTGTGGGACAGTGCGCCATTAGTATTTTTTTCAAAACTAGTAATGGCGCACTAACTGAAGATGCGCCATTAGTAACCTTGATTACTAATGGCGCATTTATAGTGGGTGCGCCATTAGTAAGTGGGCAGCAACAAGATATTTTGGACAGCCTCTCCTACCCACACTCACTTTCTCCCCATTTCATTCTCTCCACCTCCTCCTTGTCTCGGGTCCCTCCTCTTTTTCACCTCATTTCCACCATAGATTCATTCAAATTAAGTGGTTAAATTACCTTGTTTTGATAGGTAAGTAAGGGGGAAGCTATATTTATGTTGTTCTCCCTACAACAATGTGCACATGCACTTTTTATGGCCTAGCTAGATCTATGTATGTTCGTGGTGTTGCATATGTTTGTTGTGTTGCATATGTGTTTGTGTTTGGAGGTGTACCGGTATTTGAAATGCGATAGTTGCCAATATTTTCCCGGAATGTTGATTCATTTCCGTTTCGGTGAGAATTTTGGCATTAAGCATTCTTTTTTGTCCTATTTTTAGGGAAAGTCATGGCAAATTTTTTCTTGGTTCTAAAATATCGTTTTGCTCTACCCCGCAGGCGACCATGGTGCGCACGATGACCGAAGGCATCGTGAATAGGTTTTTGAGGTCCGCGAAGGCCGAGATGCTTCAAAAGAACGAGACGGAGATAAGATGTCCGTGTCGAAGATGCAAGCTGAAGAGCCTTATTGCGGACCCGGATTCCGGGCAGGTGCGGGACCACCTGCTCTTGCGTGGTTTCATGGATGGCTATCGGTGGCAAGGTGATGAAGATGACTACAAAGTCGTCCATGGGGGCCGGGCAAGAAATGAGGAAGGGCAGCAAGACAACCACCGCAGCTCGGGCGGGCGAGAAGACGAAGAATCCCCGGGAGATGATCACGACGGTGATGATGTACACAGTCATCATGTAGAAGATGCAGGACATGATGATGAGGAAGATGCCGGAGCAGACGACGGGCATGATCATGAAGATGACGATGCCGGCGGAGCAGACGACGCTGGACCATCGATGGGCTGGGTGCAGGACCCTCATATTCAAGAGCTGCTTCTCAAGCAGACCGATAACGTAAGAGCTGCCGCCCGAGAGAAAGCCAAGATGGATCAACTTGAGTTAGACGCGGTTACTCCATTGTATGAAGGATGCATGCCCGAGGATACCCGCCTGAAAGTAACGCTCATGGCTCTGGAGATGAAGGTAAAACACAAAATGACCGACGCATGCTTCGACGAGAACATGTCATTCTGGCACGAACGTCTTCCCAAGGGGAACAAGTGCCCCACCAGTTTGGAGGAGGCGAAGAAAATCGTGTGTCCTCTGGATTTACCGCACGTGAAATACCATGTGTGCATGAACAATTGCATCATTTATCGGGACGAGCACGCGGAGTCTACCATATGTCCGGTGTGCGGCGTCACTCAATACAAGAAGAGGAAGAAATCTCCTCGAAAAGTGGTGTGGTACTTTCCGATCACTCCTCGTCTGCAGCTGTATTTCGCGGACCCTAAGGTAGCAAAGCTCCTGCGTTGGCA
Source organism: Secale cereale (assembly GCA_902687465.1). NCBI lineage: Eukaryota > Viridiplantae > Streptophyta > Magnoliopsida > Poales > Poaceae > Secale > Secale cereale. The sequence goes on from LR738713.1 coordinate 761,649,041, forward strand.
CGCGGATAGGGAGGAGAAGAAGCGAGAAGATGACGCAAATGATCCGGAGATAGATAAAAAAGACAAGATGCTGAGTCACCCTAATGATGCGAGCCAGTGGCAAGCGTTGAACTTCGAAGAACTAGAATTTGGGAACGATCCAAGGAACATCATGCTGGGCGCGAGCTCCGATGGAGTCAATCCGTTTGGCAGCCAGAGAAGCACACATAGCACCTGACCTGTGTTTGTGTGGATGTACAACCTTCCCCCCTGGTTGTGCATGAAGAGGAAGTACATTCACATGAGTATGCTAATTGAAGGACCGAAACAACCAGGGAATGACATCAATCTGTATCTGGGGCTGCTGAAAGAGGAGCTAGACACGCTGTGGAAAACGCCAGCCAATATGTGGGACGCCGCAAAGAAAGAATATTTCCCTATGAGAGCCGCGCTGCTCACGACGGTGCACGACTATCTTGGTTACGGATATGTCGCGGGGCAGGTGGTCCACGGATTTTCTGGATGCGTCAGGTGCATGGATGACACAACGTATCGCCAGCTAGATAGAGATCCCGGGTCTTCGAAAACCGTGTTCATGGGACATCGAAGGTGGCTTCGCGACGATGACCTGTGGAGAAAACGCAAGGATCTGTTCGATGGTGAAACCGAACCCCGAGGACGCCCGCGTACGAGGAGCGGCGAGGAAATATACGAGCTATTGAAAAATTGGAAAGATTTCCCACTGCCGGGAAAGAAGCAAAAGGCGCTAGAGTCGGGAAAGAAGTGAAAGGCGCCAGAGCCGCTGCTGAAGGTATGGAAAACGAGGTCTGTTTTCTGGGACTTGCCGTACTGGAAGATCCACCGTGTGCCTCACAGCCTTGATGTAATGCATATCACGAAGAACGTGTGCGAGAGTCTGCTTGGTACCCTGCTCAACATGCCAGAGAGGACCAAAGATGGGCCGAAAGCAAGGGCAGACTTGAAATCAATGGGCATCAGGCAGGAGCTTCACGCTATATATGATGATCATGATGATGATGATGATGAGGCGAAGCAGGACACGGAAAGTCGTCGCAAAGGCAAAAAGGCCAAGAAGACCAGAAATGACTACCCTCCCGCGTGCTTCACTCTAAGTCAGGAGGAGATCGAGCAGTTTTTCACCTGCCTCATAGGAGTAAAACTTCCTTACGGTTACGCGGGGAAGATAAGCAGATACCTAGACCCAGCGAAGCTGAAGTTCAGCGGGATGAAGTCTCACGACTGTCACGTGCTGATGATGCAGATACTTCCAGTTGCAATCCGTGGGATCATGGACGCGCACGTCCGTGAAACCCTATTTGGCCTATGCAACTTTTTCGACGTCATCTCTCGGAAGTCTATTGGCGTGAGGCAACTCAGAAGGCTATAGGAAGAGATCGTGGTGATACTATGCGAGCTTGAGATGTACTTCCCGCCCGCATTCTTCGACGTTATGGTGCATCTGTTGGTCCATATCATGGACGATATCATCCAACTCGGGCCGACGTTCCTGCACAGCATGATGCCGTTCGAAAGGATGAATGGTGTCATCAAAGGATACGTTCGCAACATGTCACGTCCAGAGGGAAGCATAGCCAGGGGCTTTCTGACCGAAGAGTGCATCTCCTACTGCACGAATTATCTAGGTATCGAGAACCCCGTTGGTCTGCCTGTCAACAGGCACCTCGGCAGGCTCGCTGGATGGGGTCACCGTGAGGGTCGCCACGAAATGCATGTCGACTTCGAGGGTCGACTCGCCGACTTTGAAAGAGCAAACCTAGTCGCGCTACAACACATAGACGTGGTCGATCCTTGGGTGGTAGAGCACAAAACCTTTATTGAGAAGACGTACAATGACCGAGGCCAACAGAGGACGGACGGAGATATAATCAAAGAGCACAACTCATGTTTCACGCGTTGGTTCAAGCAGAAGCTTCTGTCGTACCCTTTACATGAGGATTCTTCCGCGGAAGAACAGCTCATATTCGCCTTGTCACAGGGCGCCGAGCACAACCTGATGACCTATGAGGCGTACGATATCAACGGCTACACATTCTACACCGAGGCCAAGGACATGAAGAGCGATGTGTTGGGGAACGTAGTATTTTAAAATTTTCCTACGATCACGCAAGATCTATCTACCAGATGCATAGCAACGAGAGGGAAGAGTGTGTCTACGTACCCTCGTAGACCAGGAGCGGAAGCGTCAAGTGACGCGGTTGATGTTGTCGAACTTCTTCGCGATCCAACCGATCAAGCACCGAACGTACGGCACCTCCGCGTTCAGCACACGTTCAGCTTGATGACGTCCCGCGAGCTCTTGATCCAGTTGAGCTTCACGGGAGAGTTTCGTCAGCACGACGGCGTGGTGACGGATATGATGTATCTACCGGTGCAGGGCTTCTCCTAAGCTTCGCGACGATATGACCGGGGTGTGTTTCTGTGGAGGGGGGCACCGCACACGGCTAAAACAATTCAACTTGTGTGTCTTTGGGTGCCCCCTGCCCCCGTATATAAAGGAGCAAGGGGAGGAGGCCGGCTGACCCTTCCTGGTGCGGCTAGGGAGAGGAGTCCTACTAGGAATAGGATTGCAATCCTATTCCTAGTAGGATTCACCAAAAGAAGGAAGAGGGAAAGGAATAGGAGAGGTGGCGCCCCCCCAATCCTAGTCCAACTAGGAACCCTAGGTGGGGGCGCCGGCCAGCCCTATGGGCTGCATCTCCCTTTCCCTTTAGGCCCACTATGGACCATCCCCTCTCGTAGGGGGTTCCGGTAACCCCCTCCGGCAATCCCGATAAATCCGAAACTTTTCCAGAACACTTCCGGTGTCCGAATATAGTCGTCCAATATATCAATCTTTATGTCTCGGACATTCCGAGACTCCTCGTCATGTCCGTGATCTCATCCGGGACTCCGAACTACCTTCGGTACATCAATACTCATAAACTCATAATACTGATCGTCATCAAACGTTAAGCGTGCGGACCCTACGGGTTCGAGAACTATGTAGACATGACCGAGACTCATCTCCGGTCAATAACCAATAGCGGAACCTGGATGTTCATATTGGCTCCTACATATTCTACGAAGATCTATTATCGGTCAGAACCGCATGACAACATACGTTGTTCCTTTTGTCAACGGTGTGTTACTTGCCCGAGATTCGATCGTCGGTATCTCTATACCTAGTTCAATCTCGTTACCGGCAAGTCTCTTTACTCGTTCCGTAACACATCATCTCGTGACTAACTCATTAGTCTTCTGCTTGCAAGGCTTATTGTGATGTGTGTTACCGAGAGGGCCCAGAGATACCTCTCCGACACTCGGAGTGACAAATCCTAATCTTGATCTATGCCAACACCACGAATACTTTCGGAGACACCTGTAGAGCATCTTTATGATCACCCAGTTATGTTGTGATGTTTGATAGCACACAAGGTGTTCCTACGGTATTCGGGAGTTGCACAATCTCATAGTCATAGGAACATGTATAAGTCATGAAGAAAGCAATAGCAGTAAAACTTAAACGATCATAGTGCTATGCTAACGGATGGGTCTTGTCCATCACATCATTCTCCTAATGATGTGATCCCGTTGATCAAATGACAACTCATGTCTATGGCTAGGAAACATAACCATCTTTGATCAATGAGCTAGTCTAGTAGAGGCATACTAGGGACATACTGTTTTGTCTATGTATCCACACATGTACTAAGTTTCCGGTTAATACAATTCTAGCATGAATAAAAGACATTTATCATGATATAAGGAAATACAAATAACATCTTTATTATTGCCTCTAGGGCATATTTCCTTCAGTCTCCCACTTGAACTAGAGTCAATAATCTAGATTACAAAGTGATGATCCTCACACCCATGGAGTTTTGGTGCTGATCATGTTTTGCCCGTGGAAGAGGCTTAGTCAACGGGTCTGCAACATTCAGATCCGTATGTATTTTGCAAATCTCTATGTCTCCCTCCTTGACTAGATCGCGGATGGAATTGAAGCGTCTTTTGATGTGCTTTGTTCTCTTGTGAAACCTGGATTCCTTCGCCAAGGCTATGGCTCCAGTGTTGTCACAAAAGATTTTCATTGGACCCGATGCACTAGGTATTACACCTAGATCGGATATGAACTCCTTCATCCAGACTCCTTCATTTGCTGCTTCCGAAGCAGCTATGTATTCCGCTTCACACGTAGATCCCGCCACGACGCTCTGCTTGGAACTGCACCAACTGACAGCTCCACCGTTCAATAAAAATACATATCCGGTTTGTGACTTTGAGTCATCCGGATCAGTGTCAAAGCTAGAATCGACGTAACCGTTTACGACGAGCTCTTTGTCACCTCCATACACGAGAAAAATATCCTTTGTTCTTTTCAGATACTTTAGGATGTTTTTGACCGCTGTCCAGTGATCCACTCCTGGATTACTTTGGTACCTCCCTGCTAGACTTATAGCAAGGCACACATCAGGTCTGGTACACAGCATTGCATACATGATAGATCCTATGGCTGAGGCATAGGGAATGACTTTCATTTGAGTCTTACTCAACTTCATACCTTGTAAAACAGGCAAGAACCCTTTCTTTGACTGATCCATTTTGAACTTCTTCAAAATCTTATCAAGGTATGTGCTTTGTGACAGTCCAATTAAGCGTCTTGATCTATCTCTATAGATCTTGATGCCTAATATATAAGCAGCTTCACCGAGGTCTTTCATTGAAAAACTCTTATTTAAGTATCCTTTTATGCCATCCAGAAATTCTATATCATTTCCAATCAACAATATGTCATCTACATATAATATTAGAAATGCTACAGAGCTCCCACTCACTTTCTTGTAAATACAGGCTTCTCCAAAAGTCTGTATAAAACCATATGCTTTGATCACCTCATCAAAGCGTATATTCCAACTCCGAGATGCTTGCACCAGTCCATAGATGGATCGCTGGAGCTTGCATACTTTGTTAGCACCTTTTGGATCGACAAAACCTTCTGGTTGCATCATATACAACTCTTCTTTGAGATATCCATTTAGGAATGCAGTTTTGACATCCATTTGCCAGATTTCATAATCATAAAATGCGGCAATTGCTAACATGATTCGGACAGACTTAAGCATCGCTACAGGTGAGAAAGTCTCATCGTAGTCAACTCCTTGAACTTGTTGAAAACCTTTCGCAACAAGTCGAGCTTTGTAAACAGTAATATTACCGTCTGCGTCGGTCTTCCTCTTGAAGATCCATTTATTTTCGATGGCTTGCCGATCATCGGGCAAGTCAACCAAAGTCCATACTTGGTTCTCATACATGGATCCCATCTCAGATTTCATGGCTTCAAGCCATTTTGCGGAATCTGGGCTCATCATCGCTTCCTCATAGTTCGTAGGTTCATCATGGTCTAGTAACATGATTTCCAGAACTGGGTTGCCGTACCACTCTGGTGCGGAACGTACTCTGGTTGATCTACGACGTTCAGCAGAAACTTGATCCGAAGTTTCATGATCATTATCATTAACTTCCTCACTAATTGGTGTAGGAATCACTGGAACAATTTCCTGTGATGTACTACTTTCCAATCCGGGAGAAGGTACAATTACCTCATCAAGTTCTACTTTCCTCCCACTCACTTCTTTCGAGAGAAACTCTTTTTCTAGAAAGGATCCGTTTTTAGCAACGAATATTTTGCCTTCGGATCTGTGATAGAAGGTGTACCCAACAGTCTCTTTTGGGTATCCTATGAAGACACATTTTTCCGACTTGGGTTCGAGCTTATCAGGTTGAAGTGTTTTCACATAAGCATCGCAGCCCCAAACTTTAAGAAACGACAACTTTGGTTTCTTGCCAAACCATAGTTCATAAGGTGTCGTATCAACGGATTTAGATGGTGCCCTATTTAACGTGAATGCAGCTGTCTCTAAAGCATAACCCCAAAACGATAGTGGTAAATCGCTAAGAGACATCATAGATCGTACCATATCCAATAAAGTACGGTTGCGACGTTCGGACACACCATTACGCTGTGGTGTTCCAGGTGGCGTGAGTTGTGAAACTATTCCACATTTTTTCAAATGAAGACCAAACTCGTAACTCAAATATTCTCCTCCACGATCAGATCGTAGAAACTTTATTTTCTTGTTACGATGATTCTCTACTTCACTCTGAAATTCTTTGAACTTTTCAAATGTTTCAGACTTGTGTCTCATTAAGTAGATATACCCATATCTGCTCAAATCATCAGTGAAGGTCAGAAAATAACGATACCCGCCGCGAGCATCAACACTCATTGGTCCACATACATCAGTATGTATGATTTCCAACAAATCTGTTGCTCGCTCCATAGTTCCGGAGAACGGAGTTTTAGTCATCTTGCCCATGAAGCATGGTTCGCAAGCACCAAGTGATTCATAATCAAGTGATTCCAAAAGTCCATCATTATGGAGTTTCTTCATGCGTTTTACACCAATATGACCTAAACGGCAGTGCCACAAATAAGTTGCACTATCATTATTAACCTTGCATCTTTTGGTTTCAATATTATGAATATGTGTATCACTACAATCGAGATCCAATAAGAATAGACCACTTTTTAAGGGTGCATGACCATAAAAGATATTATTCATTAAAATAGAACAACCATTATTCTTTGATTTAAATGAATAACCGTCTCGCAATAAACAAGATCCAGATATAATGTTCATGCTCAACGCTGGCACCAAATAACAATTATTTAGGTCTAAAACTAATCCCGAAGGTAGATGTAGAGGTAGCGTGCCGACGGCGATCACATCGACTTTGGAACCGTTTCCCACGCGCATCGTCACCTCGTCCTTAGCTAATCTTCGTTTAATCTGTAGTCCCTGTTTCGAGTTACAAATATTAGCAACCGAACCGGTATCAAATACCCAGGTACTACTACGAGCATTAGTAAGGTACACATCAATAACATGTATATCACATATACCTTTGTTCATCTTGCCATCCTTCTTATCCACCAAATACTTGGGGCAGTTCCGCTTCCAGTGTCCAGTCCCCTTGCAGTAGAAGCACTCAGTTTCAGGCTTGGCTCCAGATTTGGGTTTCTTCGTGGAAGTAGCAACTGACTTGCTATTCTTTTTGAAGTTCCCTTTCTTTCCCTTGCCCTTTTTCTTGAAACTAGTGGTCTTGTTAACCATCAACACTTGATGCTCCTTTTTGATTTCTACCTCCGCAGCTTTGAGCATAGCGAAGAGCTCGGGAATTGTCTTTTGCATCCCTTGCATGTTATAGTTCATCACGAAGCCTTTATAGCTTGGTGGCAGTGATTGAAGAACTCTATCAATAACACTATCCTCGTCAACTTTGCAACCAAGTTGAGTCATATGATTGTAGTACCCAGACATTCTGAGCAAGTGTTCACTGATAGAACTATTCTCCTCCATCTTGCAGCTGTAGAACTTATTGGAAATCTCATATTTCTCAATTCGGGCATTTGCTTGAAATATTAACTTCAACTCCTGGAACATCTCATATGGTCCATGACGTTCAAAACATCGTTGAAGTCCCGGTTCTAAGCCGTAAAGCATGGCACACTAAACTATCGTGTAGTCATCAGACCGCGACTGCCAGACGTTCAAAGCGTCTACATTAGCGGGAGGGGGCTTGTCACCTAGCGGCGCTTCAAGGACATAATTCTTCTGTGCAACAATGAGGATAATCCTCAGGTTACGGACCCAGTCCGTGTAATTGCTACCATCATCTTTCAACTTAGCTTTCTCTAGGAATGCATTAAAATTCAAAGGAACGGTAGCACGGGCCATTGATCTACAACGACATAGATATGCAAAACTATCAGGACTAAGTTCATGATAAATTAAAGTTCTATTTAATCATATTAATTTAAAGAACTCCCACTTAGATAGACATCCCTCTGGTCATCTAAATGATCACGTGATCCAAATCAACTAAACCATGTCCGATCATCATGTGAGATGGAGTAGTTTCAATGGTGAACATCTTATGTTGATCATATCTACTATATGATTCACGCTCGACCTTTCGGTCTCCAGTGTTCCGAGGCCATATCTGCATATGCTAGGCTCGTCAAGTTTAACCCGAGTATTCTGCGTGTGCAAAACTGGCTTACACCCGTTGTATTTGAACGTAGAGCTTATCACACCCGATCATCACGTGGTGTCTCGGCACGACGAACTTTCGCAACGGTGCATACTCAGGGAGAACACTTATACCTTGAAATTTAGTAAGGGATCATCTTATAATGCTACCGTCGATCTAAGCAAAATAAGAAGCATAATAAGATAAACATCACATGCAATCAAAATATGTGACATGATATGGCCATCATCATCTTGTGCTTTTGATCTCCATCTCCAAAGCACCGTCATGATCACCTTCGTCACCGGCGCGACACCTTGATCTTCATCGTAGCATCATTGTCGTCTTGCCAACTATTGCTTCTACGACTATCGCTACCGCTTAGTGATAAAGTAAAGCAATTACATGGCGATTGCATTTCATACAATAAAGCGACAACCATATGGCTCCTGCCAGTTGCCGATAACTTTACAAAACATGATCATCTCATACAAAACCGTATAACTCATCATGTCCTGACCATATCACATCACAACATGCCCTGCAAAAACAAGTTAGACGTCCTCTACTTTGTTGTTGCAAGTTTTACGTGGCTGCTACGGGCTTAGCAAGAACCGTTCTTACCTACGCATACAAAACCACAACGATGTTTCGTCAAGTATGTGCTGTTTTAACCTTCACAAGGACCGGGCGTAGCCACACTTGATTCAGCTAAAGTGAGAGAGACAGACACCCGCCAGTCACCTTTAAGCAACGAGTGCTCGTAACGGTGAAACCAGTCTCGCGTAAGCGTACGCGTAATGTCGGTCCGGGCCGCTTCATCTCACAATACCGCCGAAGCAAAGTATGACATGTTGGTAAGCAGTATGACTAGTATCGCCCACAACTCATTGTGTTCTACTCGTGCATATCATCTACGCATAGACCTGGCTCTGATGCCACTGTTGGGGAACGTAGTATTTTAAAATTTTCCTACGATCACGCAAGATCTATCTACCAGATGCATAGCAACGAGAGGGAAGAGTGTGTCTACGTACCCTCGTAGACCGGGAGCGGAAGCGTCAAGTGACGCAGTTCATGTTGTCGAACTTCTTCGCGATCCAACCGATCAAGCACCGAACGTACGGCACCTCCGCGTTCAGCACACGTTCAGCTTGATGACGTCCCGCGAGCTCTTGATCCAGTTGAGCTTCACGGGAGAGTTTCGTCAGCACGACGGCGTGGTGACGGATATGATGTATCTACCGGCGCAGGGCTTCTCCTAAGCTTCGCGACGATATGACCGGGGTGTGTTTCTGTGGAGGGGGGCACCGCACACGGCTAAAACAATTCAACTTGTGTGTATTTGGGTGCCCCCCTGCCCCCGTATATAAAGGAGCAAGGGGAGGAGGCCGGCCGACCCTTCCTGGTGCGGCTAGGGAGAGGAGTCCTACTAGGAATAGGATTGCAATCCTATTCCTAGTAGGATTCACCAAAAGAAGGAAGAGGGAAAGGAATAGGAGAGGTGGCGCCCCCCCCAATCCTAGTCCAACTAGGAACCCTAGGTGGGGGCGCCGGCCAGCCCTATGGGCTGCATCTCCCTTTCCCTTTAGGCCCACTATGGACCATCCCCTCTCGTAGGGGGTTCCGGTAACCCCCTCCAGCAATCCCGATAAATCCGAAACTTTTCCGGAACACTTCCGGTGTCCGAATATAGTCGTCCAATATATCAATCTTTATGTCTCGGACATTCCGAGACTCCTCGTCATGTCCGTGATCTCATCCGGGACTCCGAACTACCTTCGGTACATCAATACTCATAAACTCATAATACCGATCGTCATCAAACGTTAAGCGTGCGGACCCTACGGGTTCGAGAACTATGTAGACATGACCGAGACTCATCTCCGGTCAATAACCAATAGCGGAACCTGGATGTTCATATTGGCTCCTACATATTCTACGAAGATCTATTATCGGTCAGAACCGCATGACAACATACGTTGTTCCTTTTGTCAACGGTGTGTTACTTGCCCGAGATTCGATCGTCGGTATCTCTATACCTAGTTCAATCTCGTTACCGGCAAGTCTCTTTACTCGTTCCGTAACACATCATCTCGTGACTAACTCATTAGTCTTTTGCTTGCAAGGCTTATTGTGATGTGTGTTACCGAGAGGGCCCAGAGATACCTCTCCGACACTCGGAGTGACAAATCCTAATCTTGATCTATGCCAACACCACGAATACTTTCGGAGACACCTGTAGAGCATCTTTATGATCACCCAGTTACGTTGTGACGTTTGATAGCACACAAGGTGTTCCTACGGTATTCGGGAGTTGCACAATCTCATAGTCATAGGAACATGTATAAGTCATGAAGAAAGCAATAGCAGTAAAACTTAAACGATCATAGTGCTATGCTAACGGATGGGTCTTGTCCATCACATCATTCTCCTAATGATGTGATCCCGTTGATCAAATGACAACTCATGTCTATGGCTAGGAAACATAACCATCTTTGATCAATGAGCTAGTCTAGTAGAGGCATACTAGGGACATACTGTTTTGTCTATGTATCCACACATGTACTAAGTTTCCGGTTAATACAATTCTAGCATGAATAAAAGACATTTATCATGATATAAGGAAATACAAATAACATCTTTATTATTGCCTCTAGGGCATATTTCCTTCACGATGGTTATCAGAACTCCGGGGTAACGATGAAATCCTACACCGGTAATGACAAGGACAGATACTACGGAAGGATCGAGGAGATCTGGGAGCTGAGCTACGCTGGAGAGAAGGTCCCGATGTTCCGTGTCAGATGGGCCAAGAGCGTCCTAAAAGAAGACCGGTATTTCACCACCATGGTTATACCCGAAGCCAAATCCAAGACCGCGGGCGCAAACGTCACCGCGAAAAATGAGCCATGGGTACTGGCTTCCCAAGTTGACCAATGCTTCTTCATTACCGACCCGTCAAAGCCCAGTCGTGTTGTCGTGAGGAGAGGCAAAAGGAAGATCATCGGAATGGATGGAGTAGCCAATGAGCAAGACTTCGACAAGTACGGCGACCCAAGGATCGAACATGACGACGATGATGAAGTAGCAGCATACACCACAAGAAGAAGCAGGACCACCCTACCTAAAGGACGTCCATTCCACAGAAGAACTCCATTTGCGAAAAAGAAGGGTAAGAAGATTGTGAACAGATAGCTAGCTAAGATCGATTGTATTTAAATCGTAGCCTTCATTTCTCGATTGTATTTCATGGGCACTTTTTGAACTATCATGAATATTTTTAAATTTCATGGACACTTGATCTCGACCCCCTCCATCTCGATCACTATCCCACCTCGCCAGATCCGGTCCCCCTCGCCGCCGAGCACCCCCCGGTCCACCGGCCGCCGCCGCCGACCCCCCACACCCTCGATTCCC
>LR738713.1:761660844-761683693 GCA_902687465.1 Secale cereale
CATTACTGTTTGATGATATTTAAAAAAAATTTATTACTGTCTTATAAAAAAATATTATTGTTATGATTTAAACAAGTTTGAACATATTTAAACACAAATAAGTATCAAACAGCATTTTAAATGCATAAAAAAATTGTGGAGCCTGGGAATCGAACCCAGGACCTCCTGGTGTGAGAACTGGCTGCTGACCAGTCGAGCTAGTAGAGGGAACTTGATGTGGACCAGGTCAGGTGGAAGATAACCTGTTGGCTCGAGCAGAAAAAAATTACTAATGGCGCACCAGGGCGAGGTGCGCCATTAGTATGGATGTACTTATGGCGCACCGAGGGGTGGTGCGCCATTAGTATTGTGCCGCCCCCACCATCCATATTTCCTCCCCGGCCGGCCCAAACCTATCCCCTCTCTCTCTCCCTCGCCCTCGCCCTCGCGCCGATCCCCTTCCCCTCTCCTCTCCCGACGACGCCGCTGCCCCGCCGCCTCGACGCCGCCCCGACGCCGCCTCGACGCCGCCCCGACGCCGCCCCGACGCCACCCCGACGCCGCTGCCCCGCCACCTCGACGCCTCGACGCCGCTGCCCCGCCGCCTCAACGCCGCCCCGACGCCGCTGCTCCGCCGCCTCGACGCCGCCTCGACGTCGCCTCTCCTCCCGGTTAGTGCTCCTCCCTGGTTTTCTTCTCTGTCAATATCAGTTTTGTGATTGATTTTTTCCATGACGGTGACATCCGGTCAGATGAGGTGCTTTAGTGGTTTACTGATAGATGAGGTTGGATCTGGAGATGCTCCAGATCGAACTTTGTGGTTGAGGTGGCAGTAAGCTCTCTTTGTGGTTGATGCAGTGTGCAACCTCTTCGTATGCATGCATTTTTTTGTTGAACTGGATGATGGTGCTGTTGTCGATGTAGTTAGGGCTTGGCATAGCTGTGAAGATTTGCAACAAGTTTAGTTTTAATTACTAGACTAGAAGAAGTTATTTGGCATCTTAATTAGTTAACGGAGAGGTATATGTGAATATCTAGCTTGTTTATTTCTTTTCTTAATTTCTATTTTGGATATTACACTGTATTGTTTTTTTGCGAGATATCCTACACCGTACTGCTATATACACCTTTTTGGCAACCATCTAAATTCATTGAGAAAGCGAAGATAGTAGGACCTAAGTCAAACTTCTTTAAGTTTAACCAAGTTTGCAGAAAAGTATATGAAAATCTATAGCATCGAATTATAGCTTCATTAGATTCATCATATCACACACACACACACACACACACACACATACACACAGTCACACACACACACACCCACATTTGATGTTGTAAATATTACTCTATGTACGTTCAGCTCTACAACGGATAAAATGAATCGGGGTAATGGTTGTGTAAATTCCACTTTAATCGGTGGTGATTTTAATATGAGAGAAACAAACTATGAGGTGTCCGTACTCGGTCTGATCTTTTTAGTGCTATCATAGAGAATTTAGAGTTGCGGAAGATTGACCTGTCAAACATGAGGTGCATTATGGAAGGTGCGGTGTAGTTTTACTGAATGTCCAGAACACGCAAAAATGATTTGGTTTAATTTGTGATACATTGATTATGTCCCTGTACTAGATTGGTAGATATCTTAACAATTTAGGATACCACTGTATTGTTATAATTCTCGCCTTGTATACATCTACAGGCATATAGAAAAAGTTGGTCTTTTTCTACCAAGACATGAAAACATTGCTCTACTTGCTATGCCAACTGTCTGTTTCAGATTGGTGTGTATTTGTCGCTTTAGGGCTTCTAGCTCTCGTACTGCCTAGTGGGCTGCAGTACTATTGTTTGTCGACATAGCCTCTCCGTTCAACTGAGAATGATCGCTGTTTTGTGCTAGATTATTATAACTACCCAACGAACCAAAATGATGAATCTACCTAGTATTGTTCTGTTCGTGCCTTCATGTATTAGGTTATTAATCATCAAATAATTTTGTAGTTGGATTATTTCAACTGACAAAACAATCTTCCATTGCTTCCTGTATATCGAGCTTCCACAAACATGGGTCCACAATTGGCACAAATTCTGTTATTGAAGTTTCATGCTCCCAACTAACACTCATAATGCACCCATGGTATTATTTTCCAGCTTCTTACCTAGGTGCTTCTGTATTGTGATTATTTTGTTTTGAGGGACTATAAAAATGCTTCCATTTATCAACAAAATTCCGGTTCTGTTTTGAAAGTTGGCGACACAGAAGATGCATCAACGTCTTGCTGCCATGCTTAGTTTTTTATCCATTCTCAGTTTTCTATCTGTCATACCAATATTAGTTTGGAAGTAATTGAAACATTAGATTAAAATAGTTTACTTCCCCTAGGATGCTATTGAGAGCATCTACAACTTGACTGGCAAATTTGGCTCACTAAGAGCATCTATAACTGCACCCCGTACCCCATACCTGGCAAATTTGGCCCCGTATCTCAAGAAACACTTACTTACCAGAAAAGGTTTTGACTTCAAATGTTAATAGCACAGCACCTCAATCTGTTAGTATTTGTCTGCATTTTCTCACATTCTTCTTGTATCTGATCCAGTATTGCTTGTAGTGGTTTGTCCAAAATGTTGAATGATACTGCTTGGAGATGCATATATTGTTTCACCTCTTCACATGCCAATGTATTTTCCATGTTGTGATGGAGGCCTTTTTTGCCTTGTCCACCCGAGAGGCCCTTGAGTTTGCTGGAATGTCGATTAACTTCCGTTCCGGCAAATTCGGGTACTCCATATGTCCTATTTTCAGCAAAGGTCATGCTGAAATTTTCCATGAATTTTAGCATGACTTTGCTAAAAATAGGACATATGGGGTACTTGTGACTAATGCATGGGCCGGGGTATCTTAGTAGTTAATTAAGTAGGATCAAGTGCCCCTTTATTCTAGCTGCATTAAACCATAGGCGGCAATAGAGCCAAGTGATTAGGCCCAACTTAGAATTCTCCTTCCCAGCTTAGCTTTTAGGATGCCTCGGTGTCGACAAACCATAAATTATAAAACCTTGGCTTTTAGGGTGCCTCGGTGTCGATAAAAACCGAAATGATGAAAGCTTAGGCTTTTAGGGTGCCTCGGCGTCGAAAAACCCTCAATTATAAAAGCTTAGCTTTTAGGATGCCTCGGTGTTGACAAATCCTAAATGATGAGACCATGATCTTGTTCCTTGACAATAACCAACTTTTTGACCAAACTTTGTTCCTATTTAGAGAGAAACATGGCCAACAACGATGAGGCCGGGGGTTCGGGCGGCAAGGCATTCTGGGAGCTGTCCCAGGAGATGGAGGAACAACCTCACTTGTATGAGGACGCCGCCTTCCCCACCGATCCTGAGACCACTGATGGTACCGCCGAGGATGACCCCACTGATGCCACCACTGATGGTGCCGCCGAGGATGCCACCACTGATGATGGCGGCGCACGCACAGATGGCAGCCAACCGAAGAGGCAACAGAAGGACCGACGCCCGACCGTGCTTCGCACCCTCAAGGAGGAAGTTACTGAAGTGGACTCCGATGGGAATCCAACGGCGCCCGAACGAATAGTCAAGGGGTACTCGCTTCAGCTCGGGTGCATTCTCCGGAGCGCCGTCTCAATCAACACCGAGAACCTGAGGCATCCTGACCGAGGGAATTTGCGCAACCTCCTCTTCACGAAGCTGCACGAACGATACAAGTTCCCCGCTGAATTTGAAAACACAAGCCTCAAAGGGAATAAAGTGAACAATGCTGCCCTCACGAAGATGAGCAAGGCCCTGTCTACTTGGAAAAACAATGTGAAGAGAATGATCGAGAAAGGTGAGAGTTATGAGAAGATCAAGGAGAAAAAATCCTTCGATCACCGAAGATGACTACAACGACTTCAAGATCAATTGCTCGAGCACCGCACACTCCGAATCAAGTCAGTGGGGGAAAGAAATGCGGGAGCTGAACTTAGGGGAACACACACTCGGTCCCGGTGGTTACAGAGTGGCGGAGCCTATATGGGATAAGGAGGAGGCGGACCGTGCCGAGCAAGGCCTACCGCCCCTCTTCGATAAATACGGTGACAAACAGACCAGGAACTTTGTCAGGGCCCGGTACAAGAAGGACCCGAAAACAAAGGAGCTTACCACGGATCCGAAGACCAGGGCGCTTGAGCTTGTTCTAGTAAGGAATACACCCCCGCGTAATTAGCTCCATATGGTTGCATTCTAATTAATGAAGCCAAATTTCTAGATGATTCACATTCCTTCCGCAGGCTACTGAAAGCAGTAGCGCGGGGTCGACTAAGAGAAACCCTTGGGACACGACTCTAAATAGGGCGTTGAATGTAATGAAGAACAAGGATAAGCTCAGTAAGCCGATGTCAGCTGGTCGTGTGGCCGGCAAAGGCTTGTCGACAAAATGGTCGTCATACTATAACGCTGGTGGGCGAAAGGAGAAAAAGACCAGCTCGGAAAGCCAGGCGCGCGAGGTTCAAGAACTCAAGGCACAGGTGGCGCGGATTCCGGAGATTGTCCAAGAGCAAGTGCAACAACAGCTCGAAGCGACGATCACTGCCATTGTGCCTACCTTGATCGAGGGGTTGAGTGCCTGGATTGCGGGCGACCAACAGGGGCCGCCCCCGATTCCTAGCTTCACGGCCAGCAACTCGCAGAACGCGATGGCGGGGCCATTGGTGTCTCCGGCGGAGGCGGCATTGGTGTCTCCGACGCCGGCACGGGAGCTTAATGCACACGGGTGTACGCCGGCCGGCACCTCTGCAGCAAGCGGCCCCTCCGTCAACTGCACGCCCACCATTGGCGGTGCCTCGACATTAGCCGAGCTCGATGCCATCATCACGATAACTAATTAAGCCTCTCTCGGCCGAGGACTTCATCTCCTTGCCTTTGACTGGGCATCCCTGACGCCCTACATGTTTTCGCAGGGCGCCGCCGACGTTCCGTGCACTCTCCTGCACTTCGTGAACAACGAGTTGGTCGATGTCGCCAAGGGCAAAATCGTTCAACCGGGCAACCCCTTGTTCCACGGTACCCAGATGCCACCCAACTTGTTTAGGGTTCAACTGGTTCGGGTGCTGCCAGGCTGCGACGAGGTGTTACCTCCGATTTGACCCGTCGGGGCCGACGATGATGACGTGATGACCCTCAGTGCCTGCCTGAGCTGGCCCCTGCTTTGGCCGAAGAGCCAGTCGTGCCGGCGCCAAGTCGGCCCCATGGCAAGACCGCCGCAACGGTGCCGTACATCCCTATGCCACTGGATCCAAACATGCATATGGCACAGGATTAGAACGACGACGACGACGATACATTTGCCAACGTCGATCAGTACTTTGCCGATCATGGGTACGGTGGCGACTTCATGGGGCCTCCTTCTCAAGAACCCAACCCAACAAAAGACGTGCGCGATCTAGCTGGTACCGCGGAGAAGCCAAGTTGCAACAGGCGTCGTCTGCCGTTCAGCTCTCAGGAGACGCCTCCAGCTGCCGACTTCACCGAGCCTCAGATAGGCGAGGTGCGAAATATTATCAGCCCCAACACACTCAAGAAGGCGGTCTGTGAGCAGAACTCGGTCCCAATTCAGGAGAAGAAGAAGGCACGCAAAAGAAAGACTAACAAGGGTTCGAGCCAGCCGGCACCGAGTACGATCCGTGCTCAGGACGGGCCACCTTCACCTGAGGATGTAATGAGGAGGGTGCATGTGGTGGGTAGGCCGATGCTACCGACAAATATGCTCGATGCTGCAACCGGTGCTATGCGGAGTCTGCATGATAGTGTTCTTTCTTTGGAGAAGCGGCGTCTCAGAGAGAAGGATGTGGCATACCTGGTTTTCGCGGCCAAGGTGCCAGAGGGCAAGGGCTTTGTGGATAACTCCATCGAGGGTACGATCGTCCTGCGGTTTGATGGCATCCACGCTATGTTGAACCTTCATCCGCTGCACTACACCTTCGTTCGGCTATTTTCGCTGAGTATGGAGATGCTGATCATTCGCGACAATACCCCGGACATCGTGATAGTCGACCCCTTCTACATGCGTGCCAAGATCTTGGGCAGCGCTGGGGACCGGCAAGTCGCGAGTTCTTACCTCGAAGGCGTCATTCTGGCAAACCGAGATAAGGATAACTTCCTCGTGCCTTACTTTCCCGAGTAAGTCCTCCTCCTCAACCGCCCCGTAACATATGAATTCTTAGATTTCGATAGTTTTTCTTTTAACATTCCGTGTTTTCTGCAGTGACACACATTGCACGCTCATCCTCCTAAGCCCCAAATATTCCATGGCCACGTATTTCGACCCGGACCGTCAGTCGAACATAGACTACACAAATGTCAAGAAGGTTCTTGATGATGTTCTCCCCGGCTACACCAAATCTGGAGGCACCTTCACCAGGACAGTTCGTAAGACCGGCAAGCACGTGTTCTCCCATGTTCTGCTGCGTCAAGCAGCCGCCTGGCGGTCAGAAGGGTGCCTACTACGCCATCCATCACATGCGGGCGATCGTACGGGACCATCATCAACTTCTGTTACCGAGTAAACTCAAAGATTGGGCCGCGAGCGTGTCGGCAATCCAGGACGCGGACATCAGACAAGAATTCTTTCGCATCCAGTCGGAGTTTGCGGAAATCATCCATCAAGATGTCCTTCGTACCTCGGGGCAGTTCTTCCTCAAGAACCAACCGTCCAACAGTGACATCCACACAATGCTACAAATGCAGGCTGACAACGCCCGTGATTTCATGACTCCCACGATAGACGGCGGCTTCATCCACGCTCCGGTCCCTTGAGTCGAGTCGAAAGCAGTGATGCTGTGTCTAGTTCTGAAACATCGATTGGCTCATGTTGTAATTAAACTTTAATGAACTTGTAGTATGTCTCTTTGGTTTCGAGAGTCGTTCAACTTAGATGTAATCGATGCTATTAATGTCTTGCTTTTCTCTTTCGATCGTTCTGTTGCATACTTATATATTGCTTATGTATTGTCTTTGAATTGGTACTAACGTTTCGTTTGGCTAGTGCATAGCGATGCCGTCGTATGTCGTGTACAAGGGTAAGGTTTCCGGAGTCTACGACGACTGGGAGGAGTGTCGGAGACAGGTTCACCGATTCAGCGGTAACAGTTACAAAGGGTACACCACTAGGGCCGAGGCCGAATCTAGATACGCCCGCTATCTAGCGGGAGAGGGGAGGGAGCGTTGGAGGAACCAGATGAAGAAGAGTTTCATCGTGATGACCGCACCTCTCTTCTATGTGATGGTAGTTTAGATGATCGATATCGACTTGTAATGTGAAGACAAACTCGCTACTCGTGGTCTCGAGACTTGTAATATAATGTTCTATCTTTGTTCGGTCTTTTCAATTCGGAGACTAATATGATGAATTGTATTCGGAGACTAATACGATGAATTGTATTCAGAGACTAATCTTCTAATGTATTCGATGAATCTGTTGTTGATGTGTGCTGTCTATATTCTGTCCAATTATACATTTTGTAACCTGTGCAAAAAACAGAAAAAAAAACCTAATATTCATACTAATGGCGCATCACATCACAGTGCGCCATTAGTATGCCAAAGGATACTAATGGAGCATCATTACACAGTGCGCCATTACTATGCCGAACTTACTAATGGCGCATCTTGTTGTTGTGCGCCATTAGTATGCCAAAGCACCTGGGTATACATGGCCCCCTGGGAGGCATACTAATGGCGCACTGCTGTGTATACTAATGGCGTATCTGTGGTGCGCCATTAGTATACCAGATACTAATGGCACACCAGAGGTGCGCCATTAGTAAAATATACTAATGGCGTGGCACTAATGGCGCACCACTAATGCGCCATTAATGGCCAAATTAGGTGCGCCATTAGTAGGCCTTTTCCTAGTAGTGAACTATGCGCTTTTCTATCAATTGCTCGACAGTAATTTGTTCACCCACCATAGAAATCTGCTATCTTGAGAGAAGCCACTAGTCAAACCTATGGCCCCCGTGTCTATCTTCATCATATTAATCTTCCATCAACTATTTATCTTTACTTTACTTTTGTTTTGCAATCTTTACTTTCAATCTCTATACCAAAAATACCAAAAATATTACCTTATCATCTCTGTCATATCTCACTTTTGTAAGTGACCGAGAAGGGATTGAGAACCCCTTTTATCACGTTGGCTGCAAGGTTCTTATTTGTTTGTGCAGGTACGAGGGACTCGCGCGTGGTCTCCTACTGGATTGATACCTTGTTTCTCAAAAACTGAGGGAAATACTTACGCTACTGTGCTGCATCACCCTTTCCTCTTCGAGGGAATACAACGCAAGCTCGAGAAGTAGCAAGAAGAATTTCTAGCGCCATTGCCGGGGAGATCTACGCAAAAGTCATATACCAAGTACCTACCATAAACCCTTATCCCTCGCATTACATTATTTGCCATTTGCCTCTTGTTTTCCTCTCCCCACTTCACCTTTGCTGTTTTATTCGCCCTTCTTTTTCCGTTCGCCTATTTTCGCTTGCTTCTTGTTTGCTTGTGTGTTGGATTGCTTGTTCGTCACTATGGCTCAAGACAATACCAAATTGTGTGACTTTTTCAATACCAATAATAATGATTTTATTAGCACTCCGATTGCTCCTATTACTGATACTGAATCATGTGAAATCAATGCTGCTCTATTGAATCTTGTCATGAAAGATCAATTTTCTGGCCTTCCTAGTGAAGATGCCGCTACCCATCTAAACAACCTTGTTGATTTGTGTGATATGCAAAAGAAGAGGGATACAGATAATGATATTGTCAAATTAAAGTTATTTCCATTTTTGCTTAGAGATCGTGCTAAAACTTGGTTCTCTTCTTTGCCTAGAAATAGTATTGATTCATGGAATAAGTGCAAAGATGACTTTATCTCAAAGTATTTTCCTCCAGCTAAGATTATCTCTCTTAGAAATGACATCATGAATTTTAAGCAACTAGATCATGAGCATGTTGCACAAGCTTGGGAGAGAATGAAATTAATGATACGTAATTTCCCTACACATGGTTTGAACTTATGGATGATTATACAAAACTTTTATGCTGGCTTGAATTTTGCTTCTAGAAATCTTTTAGATTCGGCTGCGGGGGGCACTTTCATGGAAATCACTTTAGGAGAAGCTACCAAACTCCTAGATAATATTATGGTTAATTACTCTCAATGGCACACCGAAAGATCTACTAGTAAAAAAATACATGCTATTGAAGAGATTAGTGTTTTGAGTGGAAAGATGGATGAACTTATGAAATTGTTTGCTACTAAGAGTGCTTCTAATGAATCTTAATGATATGCCTTTGTCCACGTTGATTGAGAATAATAATGAATCTTTGGATGTGAATTTGTTGGTAGGAATAATTTTGGCAACAACGCATATAGAGGAAACTTTAATTCTAGGCCCTTTCCTAGTAATTCCTCTAATAATTATGGTAATTCCTACAACAACTCTTATGGAAATTTTAATAAGATGCCCTCTGATTTTTAAACTAGTGTTAAAGAATTTATGAATTCACAAAAGATTTTCAATGCTTTGCTTGAAGAAAAATTGCTTAAGATTGATGAGTTGGCTAGGAACGTGGATAGAATTTCTCTTGATCTTGATTCTTTGAAACTCAGATATATTCCACCTAAGCATGATATCAATGAGTCTCTCAAAGCCATGCGAATTTCCATTGATGAGTGCAAAGAAAGAACCGCTAGAATGCGTGCTAAAAGAGATTGCTTTGTGAAACCATGTTCTTCTAGTTTTCATGATAATAAAGATGAAGATCTAAAAGTGATTGATGTGCATCCTATTAAATTCTTGTTTTCTGGTATGAATCTTGATAAAGATGGGACTGGAGATGAGTCTACTTTAGTTAAAAAGGCGTCCCAATGATTCGGAGTTTTTAGATCTTGATGCTAAAATTGTTAAAAGTGGGATTGAAGAGGTCAAAACTTTACATAGCAATGAACCCACTATTTTGGATTTCAAGGGATTTAATTATGATAATTGCTCTTTAATAGATTGTATTTCCTTCTTGCAATCCGTGTTAAATTCTGCTCATGCTTATAGCCAAAATAAAGTTTTTACCAAACACATAGTTGATGCTTTAATGCAATCTTATGAAGAAAAACTTGAATTAGAAGTTTCTATCCCTAGAAAGCTTTATGATGAGTGGGAATCTACTATTAAAATTAAGATTAAAGATCATGAATGCTTTGCTTTGTGTGAGTTGGGTGCAAGTGTTTCCACAATTCCAAAAACTTTGTGTGATATGTTAGGTTTCCATGAACTTGATGATTGCTCTTTAAATTTGCATCTTGCGGATTCTACCATTAAGAAACCTATGTGAATGATTAATGATGTTCTTATTGTCGCTAATAGGAATTATGTGCCCCTAGATTTCATCATTCTCGATATAGATTGCAATCCTACATGTTCTACTATTCTTGGTAGACCTTTCCTTAGAACGATTGGTGCAATTATTGATATGAAGGAAGGAAATATTAGATTCCAATTTCCGTTAAGCAAAGGCATGGAACACTTTCCTAGAAATAAAATCAAAGTACCTTATGAATCTATTATGAGAGCCACTTATGGATTGCCTACCAAAGATGGCAATACCTAGATCTATTCTTGTATCATGCCTAGCTAGGGGCGTTAAACGATATCGCTTGTTGGGAGGCAACTCAATTTTATTTTCTTTGTTTTTGGTTCTGTTTAGGAATAAATAATGCACCTACCTTCTGTTTAGATGTGGTTTTGTGTTTTAATTAGTGTTTGTGCCAAGTAGAACCTTTGGGAAGACTTGGGTGAAGTTTATACGATCATGCTGTAGAAAACAGAAAATGTAGCGCTCACGAGATTTGCTACAATTTTTTACTAGAGAGTGCTTTTTAGTTGATTATTTTTGCAGATGATTAATAGACAAATTACTCACGTCCACCAATTTGTTTCAAGTTTTTAAGAGTTACAGAAGTATTTGAAAGTTATAGATTGCTACAGACTGTTCTGTTTTTGACAGATTCTGTTTTTCGTGTGTTGTTTGCTTATTTTGAATCCATGAGTAGTATCGGTGTCGTGGTTTTGTCACGGCAGATGTCCTAGGGTAAGGACTTAGTCGCGAGGCCAACGCATCTATGTGGTAGCTTGAGAGGGGTTGAGTGGAATCGAGAGATGCAACGCAAGACAAGGATTTAGACAGCTTCGGGCCCTGGGAAACATCATCCGGTAATAGCCCTACATGTTGTTTGAGGCTAGATCTCATTATGACCCTCATGGTGTCGCCGGTAAACCGGCTATTGTGTCTAGCCCTAGAAATTGTTTCTTCTTGCTTGTCAGAACTTGTCCCTCTTTGGGGAGCCCTGCCCCTCCTTATATATGTTGAAGGGGCGGGTTACATGACTAGTCCTAGTAGGATTAGGATTACTCTATTACAAGGAGTACTAGTCTTGCTTCCTTTGTAGGAGAATATTCTTTGTGCTTTCTTCATAAATCGGCCCACCATAACATGAACCGGCCTTCTGGGCCTTGGGCCTTGTCATTCCTCCGCCGCCCGCCGGGTTACCAGTGAGTCATACTAACCAGGTAGGTTGCTTGTATACCGTCTGGTTAGGGCGGGTCGTCAGTGAATCGCCAAGTGTAAACCGGGTCTCAAGTAAACCGCCAAGTCCGGCCGGGTTACGCCGCGGGGTATATCCCCGACATTAGCCCCCAGTTTAGCTTGGATTTATCCATGGTAAACTTATGCTGCAAAATAAATACAAGAACAAATTCGACAGGTTGTGCTCCTGGTTAAGAATTCTTGTAAACCGGCACCTGACCATCCTTAAGTCCTTGTCCTTTCCTTCTTCTAGGAAATCCGGGTCAACAGACCAGCTTCATAATCAACTTGCTTGCATAAGAAATATTGTAAAGAATAACTCCTTTGACTCAGCTCCCAATGTTTAATCCAAAATATTGGTCTTTGAAATACTCATCTGTTCTTCAGCCGGTTTAAGAATGTAGAGCTTGCCGGTTTATCATTGCAAAAATTGCCGGTTTATCATCTCCAAGAACTGCCGGTTTACAAATATTCATGGCCCCGAGTCATAATTGTTTATAGATGCGGGGTTATGATTGTTGCCCACGCCGGGTCACATAATTAATCTTCCTGATTTGCCTGAAACTGAGAATTTGAAGATGTTCCTCCTTTATATGCATATTACCTGTAGCCCCTAAGTCTTAAGAGGAGAACATAGTGATAGCTTAAGACTTGTTTGAATATAAATGTTGCAACCTTGAAGAAATCCAGATTGTTCATCCCAATCACTAGTAAAAACTGAATACTCCATATTATGTAGCCCCCAAGTGCCGGGTTGTCATGCTTGCAGCAACCTGGGACTTGTAATTGCCCGATGCTCAAAAAACTTCAACCAGTGTAGCCCCCAAGGGCCGGGTCATTATGTAATAATGAGCAGGGACTTTGTAGATATAATCATTGAAAATAACATTATATAATGTAACTCCCATCATGGGGTTTGAACCCACGTCCACAAGGTTAAGAGCTTTGTGCTTTACCAATTGAGCAGTGGATACTTCAATATAATGGATTAATACTTGTATACCTTGAATTGTTGACAGGAGCAATTGGTAGCCCCCAAGGGCCGGTTCATTATAATGTGATGAGTCGAGTCTTCAATAAGGTGAGAAAAAAATGATTTTGCATTAGCCACCAAGTGTCATGGTGCATGCTTGCAGTGACATGAGACTTGTATATTTGATGTAATCTCAATTAGAATAATGTAGCCCCCAAGTGCCGGGTCGTAAGCCTGCAGCGACTCGGGACTATTCCTTCCATTGTATCCATTGCGCTTAAAGCGACTTTGAAAACCTCAATCATAATATTGATATAATAAAAATCCAGCCATGTTGGCTATTAAAGATTTGAATAATATAACCCGGTTTGAAAACCGGTTCCAGTGATATTTGATCACAACCAGGCCGGGTTAATAAACACCGGTCATTATTTTATCTCATACTGGCGACTTATAGTCAAAAGCCAGGCCGGTTTAATAAACACCGGTCATTATCTTACCATCATATACTGGCGACTTATAGTCAAAAGCCAGGCCGGGTTAATAAACACCGGTCATTATCTGTTTCTGCATAAAACAATGTTCAAACTGTCCTGGCGGTTCATCGCTGGACGGGTCATAATACCCAAGCACATGATCTAAGTTGATAACTTGAACTGTGTATAAAGTATAAGTATGTATCATACCTGTGATTAAGTGTATCTTAATAAACCTTAATCCGGCAGAAAGAAATAATGATCCAAGGTGCAGGCACCGACGACTCCCTTGATTATTTGTCGGTTCGTCATGAAAACCGAACCGGGTTATGATGAACTCCGGTTTAGCTGTAGTTAGTACTGGTGTTTATAACCCAGACTATAACTCTGTAAATACAGATGTAGTGGCAACTTATAGTCATCCACTCCCTAAATCGATGGACTTGGTTGAAAAACCAATGACCTTGAGGATAAAGATTTGATAAAACATAAAAAATAAAAATAAAGTTTTGGGCAAATAAGACCATGTAGTCGAGGCTTTTTACGAGCTGCCAGGCTCCAAATTCGAGGCTTTTTATGAGTTGCCAGGCTACTGTCATTAACCATTTTAGCAAAGCTTGTTAAGATGATCCGCAATCCTTAACCAGATCATCAATGTCAAATGCTACCAATGTTCAAAATCTTATAAAGATTTGACTTGTGTAATCACTTGATGATCGTCAATTTAACGTTACCAAGTTCAGGGTCCCAAAGGATTGACTTGTGTGTACGTTCGACGGGTCATACCAGGTTTACCTGGACGGCGTGATTTACTTGATGCAGGCAGGTTAATCCGGGGTTTTAGGTGTATACACGAAGCTTCCAAGCCGTGTTCACTACAAGAGTTTTCAACTCGCTGATGAACTTGCATCAGGAGCCCCTAGGTAGCGTTTGAGGATTGCTCATCGGGGCCTATGTTTGAGTTGTGCTAGGCATCAAAACTCTCTTTTGCCCCTCATCATCATGTGGAAATTGCCGAAGCAACCAGAGCTGTGCCCTTATGATGGCCTTGATGCGGTCGCCGATTTAAGAGGCCATATGAACTCCCTTGCACACAGAAGCCCCCATGTGATAAACTCTTATGATGGTCTTGGTTTGGTCGCCAGATCAGGAGGGTGGTCAGAACTGCACTTTATAAACAGAAGCCCCCATGTGACATATTTCTGAGCTGTGCTCGCCGGGTACCTATGTTTGAGTTATGCTGTGCAACAAACTCTCTTTGGTCCCTTTAATAAATAATTGTCATGCATATCAAAACATACGGATTAAAGTAACTATTTTCTTGATGAAAACAATATATACCAAGAAAATAGATTTAGATGGATATCACGTGATGTATTTGGACCTTATGATCCTCATCGGTGTCTGTTAGCCAACCCGGTATGTTGAATAGACCGGACCGCAGGGCGGACAGTAAAACGACCGCAGCATCAGAGACAGCACAAACACATGAGTCAGCCACAGTGTTGTAAGCTGGCGCAGATGAGCAAGTTGTCCTCTGCGTCGTAAACCGGTGCAGTCGCGAAAGACAGCCACGGCGTGGTAAACCGGCGCGATCGCGAGAGATGGCCACGGCGCTGTAAGCCAGTGCGGGAGTCCGTTGAATAACGCCGACCACTTGTGCCAAATGATGTTGGCGTTCCTCCATCTCCGTGGTATAGTACCACTTTGTAATGAATGATTTTCCTGCGTATAAAATACAACAGAGCAAGGTATTTTTGCTCGGATGAATTAATATGTATTAAAAAATAAGGTAAATAGCACCTGGTATCTGTCGGAGGTCAATCCAGTTGTGATAGCAAAGCGACCATGAAAATCAGCCGGTAGGTACAGTCAGTTGCGGCATTGCAAACGGTGCAGATGAGCAAGTTGTCCTCCGCGTTGTAAACCGGCGCGGACGCATGAACCGGCCGCGAGGGCGGACGGGCGAATCGTCCATGGTGTTGTAAGGCGGTGCGGACGAGCGAATCGGCCGGCGCGTTGATGTAAACCGGACCGCAACCCGCATGTTCGTGAAGCCGTGCAACACAGCTAAACGTGCATCCATGGCATATCACCACCCCTTTTTCTTTTAATGGTCGTCCTACATAAAAAATATTACATGCGAGAGTAATTGTTGTCGGATGAATTAACATGCTGACAAAATATAGCGAAAAGATATCACCTGAGTGGTCTTTCGAGATGATTTGGTCCAAGTACATTCTAACATGGGCGCACGTACTTGAACTCTGTGCATTGTAATTAGTAGTACTCCGATGTATTTGCTTCATGGCAGCTTCACTCCAAAGCTAGCTAGTAGCCTAGTGGTAGGTCAGTCAATTTGATTGACCTATTCGGGCAAGCCGCACCATCCCTTGAAAACACCGTAGCCCGATTCCTTGACACTAAAAGGGCGACAGTGGCCTGGTTCTGGGACAGAAGCGGCGGCTCGCAAAGGGTGCGAGGCCAGCTTGCGGTGATCTGGCCTGAGGCCGTCAACGGCTCGCAGCTGGAGCCAGTGGCTTGAGGAGGGAGTCGAGGCGCCGGCGACTCGAAGACAGGCCAATGCCGCGGCGGTTCAATGGGCGAGGAGGTGGCAGCAGGCCGGTTCTGGCACCAGCGGCGACTCGACTGTAGCGGCTGAAGCCAGCCGCTGAGGCGGACGACCGGCAGAGCAACGACAGCTCGATGGCGGAATCCTCTTCCGAATCCACGTATTTGTCTTTGCGTGGCTTTGTGGTAGTACTATCCTTCATGTCCATGCATGTTATGAAACTCTTCACGTCAGAGTAGTAGAACGCCTTTGGATTGATAGGAAGCAGCAGGAGCTGGGGAATCGATCAGACTTTGTTTTTTGCATCGATCAACAACAGCAACTTGAGGCACCGGCGAGGGCGAGGCGCGTGATCTGGAGAGATACGACGTCGGAGGAAGCCGGGCCAAAGCCGACAGTCGCGGCTCAACACGCCGTGAGCTCGTGAAGGACGGCGACCGCGGCAGCAGCAGTTTGGCTCAGCGCGGGGATGACTCGGCGCAGTGAGGCGAGGGCAAAGTGGCGGTCTGTCGGCGGCAGGTTCCGGCGTGAGGCCGCGGGCGGGTTGAGACTGTAGGACCACGGCCGAGGTGGTGGCTCAACAACGAACCAGGGAGCTCAAGGCCGGAGCAAGATGTGGCAACGGCGGCTCGCGACCGCGGCTCTCAGCTGGAAACGAAGGCCGATCCGATGCTGCGGGGGCGAGGTGAGGGCACGCCGAGCCGGCCGAGGCGACGGGCGTCCGGGAACGCGAGGTCGACGGATCACATGGCGTCGGTGGCACACCGCAGAAACTCCAAACCCTAATTTGTCTTGATCTCAATATCTTTATACGCCGGGTTATCCAGACAACTGCGCCGCGCCGGCTCTTCTTCGTCTGTCCAATTGCGAGCTTCTCGATCCCTGAAGAGCTCCCTCCAAGAACTCAACACCATCGTGCGCAGGCCCCACGGTGGGCGCCAACTGTCGTGGTTTTGTCACGGCAGATGTCCTAGGGTAAGGACTTAGTCGCGAGGCCAACGCATCTATGTGGTAGCTTGAGAGGGGTTGAGTGGAATCGAGAGATGCAACGCAAGACAAGGATTTAGACAGCTTCAGGCCCCGGGAAACATCATCCGGTAATAGCCCTACATGCTGTTTGAGGCTAGATCTCATTATGACCCTCATGGTGTCGCCGGTAAACCGGCTCTTGTGTCTAGCCCTAGAAATTGTTTCTTCTTGCTTGTCAGAACTTGTACCTCTTTGGGGAGCCCTGCCCCTCCTTATATATGTTGAAGGGGCGGGTTACATGCCTAGTCCTAGTAGGATTAGGATTACTCTATTACAAGGAGTCCTAGTCTTGCTTCCTTTGTAGGAGAATATTCTTTGTGCTTTCTTCATAAACCGGCACACCATAACATGAACCGACCTTCTGGGCCTTGGGCCTTGTCATTCCTCCGCTGCCCGCCGGGTTACCAGTGAGTCATACTAACCAGGTAGGTTGCTTGTAAACCATCTGGTCAGGGCGGGTCGCTAGTGAATCGCCAAGTGTAAACCGGGTCTCAAGTAAACCGCCAAGTCCGGCCGGGTTACGCCGCGGGGTATATCCCCGACAGGGGGTATGAATCATAGAGAAGTTGGAATACAATACGTTTAACACCAATATAAACAAATAATGAGTTCATTGCAGTACCTTTGAGTGGTGGTTTGTGATACGTCCGTTTTGCATCATGCTTTTATGTTGATATTTATTGCACTATGGGCTCTTATTACACATTATGTCACAATACTTATGCCTTTTATCTCTTATTTTACAAAGTTTACATGAAGAGGGAGAATGCCGGCAGCTCGAATTCTATGCTGGAAAAGGAGCAAACATGGGAGACCTATTCTGCATAACTCAAAAAGCCCTAAAACTCCACGAAACTCTGTTTCAGAAAATATAAAAAATATCTGGCGAAAGAAGTACAGGAGGGGGGCCACCCACCGTCCACGAGGGTAGGGGGCATGCCCCCTGTCTCGTGGGCCACCTGGTGACCCCCCGATGCCAATCTTTTGCTATATGAGGTGTTTTGACCTGGAAAAAATCATAAGGAGGCTTTCGGGACGAAGCGCCGCCGTCTCGAGGCGGAACCTTGGCGAAACCAATCTAGGGCTCCGACGGAGCTGTTCTGCCGGGGACACTTCCCTCCAAGAGGGGGAAATCATCGCCATCGTCATCACCAACAACTCTCCCATCTTGGGGAGGGTTCTCTTCATCAACATCTTCACCAGCACCATCTCCTCTCAAACCCTAGTTCATCTCTTGTATCCAATCTTTGTATCAAAACCTCAGATTGGTACATGTAGGTTGCTAGTAGTGTTGATTACTCCTTGTAGTTGATGCTAGTTGGTTTACTTGGTGGAAGATCATATGTTCAGATCCATTATGAATATTAATACCCCTCTTATTATGAACATTAATATGCTTTGTGAGTAGTTACGTTTGTTCCTGAGGACATGGGAGAAGTCTTGCTATAAGTAGTCATGTGAATTTGGTATTCGTTCGATATTTTGATAAGATGTATGTTGTCTTTCCTCTAGTGGTGTCATGTGAACGTCGACTACATGACACTTCACCATTGTTTGGGCCTAGAGGAAGGCATTGGGAAGTAATAAGTAGATGATGGGTTGCTAGAGTGACATAAGCTTAAACCCTAGTTTATGCGTTGCTTCGTAAGGGGCTGATTTGGATCCACATGTTTCATGCTATGGTTAGGTTTACCTTAATACTTCTTTTGTAGTTGTGGATGCTTGCAATAGGGGTTAATCATAAGTGGGATGCTTGTCCAAGTAAGGGCAGCACCCAAGCACCGGTCCACCCACATACCAAATTATCAAAGTAACGAACGCGAATCATATGAGCGTGATGAAAACTAGTTTGACGATAATTCCCATGTGTCCTCGGGAGCGTTTTCCTTTATATAAGAGTTTGTTTAGGCTTGTCCTTTGCTACAAAAAGGATTGGGCCATCTTGCCACACCTTATTTACTTTTACTATTTGTCACTTGCTACCAATTATCTTATCACAAAACTATCTGTTACCGATAATTTCAGTGCTTGCAGAAAATACCTTACTGAAAACCGCCTATCATTTCCTTCTGCTCCTCGTTGGGTTCGACACTCTTACTTATCGAAAGGACTACGATAGATCCCCTACACTTGTGGGTCATCAAGACTCTTTTCTGGCGCCGTTGCCGGGGAGTGAAGCGCCTTTGGTAAGTGGAACTTGGTAAGGAAAAAAATTATATAGTGTGCTGAAATTTACTGTCACTTGTTACTATGGAACTGAGTCCTTTGAGGGGCTTGTTTGGGGTATCTTCACCCCGACCAATAGAGCAAAGAGTTGCTCCTCAACCTCCTGAACCTACTGAAAATGTTTACTTTGAAATCCCTTCGGGTATGATAGAGAAACTGCTAGCTAATCCCTTTACAAGAGATGGAACCTTGCATCCCAATTTGCACCTAATATATGTGGGTGAAGTTTGTGGATTATTTAAGCTTGCAGGTATGCCAGAGGATGTTATCAAGAAGAAAGTCTTCCCTTTATCTTTGAAGGGAGAGGCATTGACATGGTTTAGGCTATGCGATGATATGGGATCATGGAACTACAACAGGTTGAAATTGGAATTTAATCAGAAGTTCTATCCTATGCATCAGGTTCATCGTGATCATAATTATATATATAATTTTTGGCCTCGCGAAGGAGAAAGTATTGCTCAAGCTTGGGAGAGCCTTAAGTCAATGTTATATTCATGCCCTAATCATGAGCTCTCAAGAGAAATGATTATTCAAAAAATTTATGCTCGGCTTTCTCTCAATAATCGCTTCATGCTCGATACTTCTTGTACTGGTTCTTTTATGATGAAGACTATTGAATTCAAATGGGATTTATTGGAAAGAATTAAATGCAACTTTGAAGATTGGGATCTTGACGAAGGTAAGGAGTCAGGTATAACACCTAAGTTTGATTGTGTTAAATCTTTTATGGATACCGATGTTTTCCGCGAACTTAGCACTAAATATGGACTTGACTCTGAGATAGTAGCTTCTTTCTGTGAATCATTTGCTACTCATGTTGATCTCCCTAAGGAGAAGTGGTTTTAGTATCATCCCCCATTGAAGTAAAAGTAGTTGAACCTGTTAGAGTTGAAGAAAAGACTATCACTTATAATGTTGATCCTATTGTTCCTACTGCTTATATTGAGAAACCACCATTCCCTACTAGAATAAAGGATCATTATAAAGCTTCAAATGTGGTTTGTAAGAGTAATATTAGAACACCTACACCCTCTCAGCAAATTAGAGTTGAACCTAGTGTTGCTATGGTTAAGGATCTCTTGGCCGATAATATAGATGGGCATGTCATTTACCTCCATGAAGAAGCTGCTAGATTTGCCAGACCCGATACTAGGAATAAACATAGACCTGTTGTAGGCATGCCTGTTATTTCCATTAAAATAGGAGATCATTGCTATCATGGTTTATGTGACGTAGGTGCTAGTGCAAGTGTAATACTGATACGTCCAAAACGTATCTATAATTTCTGCTTGCTCCATGCCTCTTTTGGGTGATATTGCTATGATATTTATACACTTCCATACACTTTTGATCATATTTGGACTAACCTATTAACTTAGTGCACCCCAGTGCCAGTTTCTGTTTTCGGCTGTTTTTTGTATTTCAGGTTTTCCCATTACGAGAACTGCCAGAAAAATCCCGGAAAAATTATATAAAAAAATCAGCGTTCCAGAAGCTACCAGGCACCCGAAGCACAGCCGGAGGTGGGCCACCAGGGCTCCAGGCGCCATGGTGGCGCGCCCCCCTGGCCGCGCCGGGGGGGCGCCTGGGCCCCCCGAGCCTCGTCTGATGCCCCCCTTTGGCATATATTTATACCGTCTCCCGAAACCCTCGAGACAGGAACCCTTTTTCGCGATCTCATCTCTGTTCCGCCGCCGCCGCCGCTTCCATGATCGGGAGCACCAGGAGAACTCTTCCCGGCACCCTGCCGGAGTGGAGGATCACCACCGGGAGCTTCTCCACCACCATGGACGCCTCCCGGATGAGTTGTGAGTAGTCTCCCTTGGACCATGGGTCCATGACCAGTAGCTATGTGATGTTCTCCTCCCGTTCTTGTGCTTCACTAATTAGTCCTCGTGAGCTGCCCTACATGATCGAGGCACATATGTAATCCTTATGCTGTTGCTATGATGAGTTTGCTGGGATCCGATGGATTATGAGATTATGTTCAGATTGTGTTTGATTAATATATTTGATTCACCTCTTTTATATTTATGTTCGTAAGTAATTCTTGCATGTTCTCCGTTGTTATTTATTGCTTTGGCCAAGTAGTAGGTAGTGACTCCAAGAGGGAACGTTATGCTTGATTGTGGGTTCATGCCCCTCGATGACTAGCTTGAGTGACAGAAACATGAGTCTAGGGGATGTGCTGTTGCCACAAGGGGGAAAACAACGGTGCTTGTGCCCGCGGGTGCAAGGATTGTTTTCTTTACGCAAAGTTCTTTTAATGCAGTTGTCTGTTGCTTTGAGTTTACACTATGGGTGGGACTCACAACTTAATACCAGCGAGATGTTCTGGATAGATATCTCAAGGTGGATGATTAGTAGTAGATGCAGATGGATTTCGGTCTACTTACCTCGACGTACCGCCCATGCTTTGAACCTCTACCTTTCTTGCAACTTAGTCAGCATTGGTTTGCGCACATGGTCCTGTCAATTGCCCAGCTGTAATTTGTTTACCTCACATAGCTGTTTTATCGTCTTTTGAGAGAGAGACATCACTAGTGAACATCATGAGACTCCGGTCCATATTACCATCATTGATCACATCCGCTATTTACTTTCCGCTTTTTACTTACTATTGCAGCAATACCTATCACTATTATCACTTGCGTTTGATCCTTTGTAAACTACAAGGCCGGAGGGATTGACAACCTCTCTGTACTCGTTGGGAGCAAAGTTATTTGTATCTGTGTGCAGGTCCACGTTGATTGCTAATATTTGGCGCCGTTAGCAGTTGACACCTTCTTGTTGAAACTGGGAGTCTCAGGGAAATCAATCCTTGGTATTGCCAAGGGAAAACTTCCGCTACACTGCATCTCAAACCTTCCACTTGGGGTAACCAACGAGGGGCGAGAAGCCATCAAGCAAAGTTTTCTGGCGCCGTTGCCGGGGACTCCACTCTTCAGGATAGGGGAGTTGCACGCTATCTTTTATCTTTGCTTTTTAGTCTTGTTAGTTTACCTTTCAGTTTTCTTTATGTCTTTTCACTAGTTTTGTTTAATGGAAAACAACAAAAATATGAGAGAGCTTTATAAGCTCTACCTTGCTTTGGGACATGATGTGTTTGAAGAGAAAATTAAAAAACCTATGGAACTTTATTATTTGCATAACAATCATGATGGTGGTGATGTTATTAGTATGCTTTCTTTGAATATCAATATTGCTAATGACATGGAAAGCTCTAAGCTTGGGGATGACACGTTTGATGAACATGATATTTTTAGTCCCCCAATTTTTGAAGAGAAAATTTACTTTGATGATACTTTGCTTCCTATATATGATTACAATGATGAATATGATGTTTTCAGTCCACCTACTATTGAGGATAAAATTTATTATGATTATGATATGCCTCCTAAATACAATGATTATGATTGTTGGGGAACGTTGCATGGGAAACAAAAATTTTTCCTACGTTCACCAAGATCAATCTAGGAGATGCTACTACGAGAGGAGAGTTGGATCTACGTACCCTTGTAGATCGCTAAGCGGAAGCGTTAAGAACGCGGTTGATGGAGTCGTACTCGCCGCGATTCAGATCGCCGAAGATCCCAGCACCGAAGCAACGGTGCCTCCGCGTTCTTCACACGTACGGCTCGGGGACGTCTCCTCCTTCTTGATCCAGCAAGGGGTGGAGGAGAGGTTGATGGAGAGACCGGCAGCACGACGGCGTGGTGGTGATGGTGGAGAAGGATTCCAGCAGGGCTTCGCCTAAGCACCGCGGGAGAAGAAGATGTTATGGGAGAGGGAGGGCAGCACCGAGGCACAAACGTGTCTTCGCTGCCCTCCCTCTACCTCTCTATATATAGGGGGAAGGAGGAGAGGGGGGCGCCCTAGGGTTTCCCCTAGGGGGGCCGGCGGCCAGGGCAGAGGGGGGGCGGCGGCCAAGGGCTGCGCCTGGCCCTAGGGTTTCCCCCC
>LR738713.1:761683703-761816522 GCA_902687465.1 Secale cereale
AGACCCTGCGGGTTCGGAAACCATGTAGACATGACCGAGACACTCCCAGGTCAATAACCAATAGCGGGATCTGGATACCCATATTGGTTCCCACATGTTTCTCGATGATCTCATCGGATGAACCACGATGTCAAGGATTCAGGCAATCCCGTATACAGTTCCCTTTGTCTCGTCGGTATGTTACTTGCCCGAGATTCGATCGTCGGTATCTCTATACCTAGTTCAATCTCGTTACCGGCAAGTCTCTTTACTCGTTACCGTAATACATAATCCCGTGACCAACTACTTAGTCACTTTGAGCTCATTGAGATGACGTATTACCGAGTGGGCCCGGAGATACCTCTCCGTCACACGGAGTGACAAATCCCAGTCTCGATCCATGTCAACTCAACAGACACCCTCGGAGATACCTGTAGAGTACCTCTATAGTCACCCAGTTACGTTGCGACGTTTGGCACACACAAAGCACTCCTACGGTGTCAGTGAGTTACATGATCTCATGGTCATAGGAACTTATACTTGACATGCAAAAAACTATAGCGATAACTGACACGATCAAAAGCTATGTTTAACGTTTGGGTCTCGTCCATCACATCATTCTCCTAATGATGTGATCCCGTTATCAAATGACAACTCATGTCTATGACCTGGAAACCACGGTCATCTTTGATCAACGAGCTAGTCCTGTAGAGGCTCACTAGGGACACAAAGTTTGTCTATTCATCCACACATGTATTTGAGTTTCCAATCAATACAATTATAGCATGGATAATAAACGATTATCATGAACAAGGAAATATAATAATAACTCTTTTATTATTGCCTCTAGGGCATATTTCCAACAGTCTCCCACTTGCACTAGAGTCAATAATCTAGCATTACAAGGTAATGAATCTAACACCCATAGAGTCTTGGTGTTGATCGTGCTTAGCCCGTGGAAGAGGCTTAGTCAACGGATCTGCAACATTTAAATCCGTGTGTACTTTGCAAATATTTATGTCCTCCTCCTTGACCGAATCGCGGATGGAATTGAAGCGTCGCTTTATGTGTCTGGTCCTCTTGTGAAACCTTGGTTCCTTGGCTAGAGCAATGGCACCAGTGTTGTCACAGAACAGAGTCATTGGGTTCAATGCACTAGGCACAACTCCAAGATCTGTCATGAACTCCTTCATCCAGACACCTTCCTTTGCTGCCTCCGAGGCAGCTATATACTCCGCTTCACATGTAGAATCAGCTACCATGCTCTGCTTGGAACTGCACCAGCTTACCGCTCCCCCGTTGAGAATATATACGTATCCGGTTTGAGACTTAGAGTCATCCGGATCAGTGTCAAAGCTTGCATCGACGTAACCCTTTACGACGAGCTCTTGATCACCTCCATAAACGAGAAACATTTCCTTAGTCCTTTTCAGGTACTTTAGGATATTCATGACCGCTGTCCAGTGATCCATACCAGGATTACTTTGAAACCTTCCGGCCATACTTATGGCAAGGCTGACATCTGGTCTTGTGCACAGCATTGCATACATGATAGAGCCTATGGCTGAAGCATAGGGGACGACACTCATCTTTTCTCTATCTTCCGCAGTCACTGGGCATTGAGTCTTACTCAACTTTGTACCTTGCAATACCGGCAAGAACCCCTTCTTGGATTGATCCATTTTGAACTTCTTCAAAACTTTATCAAGGTATGTGCTTTGTGAAAGTCCTATCAAGCGTCTTGATCTATCTCTATAAATCTTGATGCCCAATATGAAAGCAGCTTCACCGAGATCTTTCATCGAAAAACTCTTGTTCAAATACCCCTTCACGCTATCCAAAAATTCTATATTGTTTCCAATCAGCAATATGTCATCCACATATAATATTAGAAACGCTATAGAGCTCCCACTCACTTTCTTGTAAATACAAGCTTCTCCGTAAACTTGTACAAACCCAAACGCTTTGATCACCTCATCAAAGCGAAGATTCCAACTCCGAGATGCTTGCACCAGCCCATAAATGGAACGCTGGAGCTTGCATACTTTGTCAGCATTCTCTGGATCGACAAAACCTTCCGGCTGTATCATATACAACTCTTCCTTAAGAAAACCGTTAAGGAACGCTGTTTTGACATCCATCTGCCAAATTTCATAATCGAAATATGCAGCTATTGCTAACATGATTCGGACGGATTTAAGCATCGCTACGGGTGAGAAAGTCTCATCGTAGTCAATCCCTTGAACTTGTGAAAAACCCTTTGCCACAAGTCGAGCTTTATACACGGTGACATTTCTGTCAGCGTCCGTCTTCCTCTTAAAGATCCATTTATTCTGAATGGCCTTCCGCCCTTCAGGTAATACTTCCAAAGTCCATACTTTGTTTTCATACATGGATCCCATCTCGGATTTCATGGCCTCTAACCATTTGTCGGAATCCGGGCCCACCATCGCTTCTCCATAGCTCGTAGGTTCACTGTTGTCCAACAACATGACCTCCAAGACAGGGTTACCATACCACTCAGGTGCAGTGCGTACCCTTGTCGACCTACGAGGTTCGGTAGTAACTTGATCAGAAGCTTCTTGATCATCATCATCGGCTTCCTCTTCAACCTCTGCAGGCTCCACAAAAACATCTTTCTGTGCTGCGCTACTCTCTGGTTGAAGCAGAGGTTCAATAACCTCATCAAGTTCTACCTTCCTCCCACTCAATTCTTTCGAGAGAAACTCTTTCTCGAGAAAGGACCCGTTCTTAGCGACAAACACTTTGCCCTCGGATCTGAGATAGAAGGTGTACCCAACCGTCTCTTTTGGGTATCCTATGAAGACACATTTGTCCGCTTTGGGTTCGAGCTTTTCTGGCTGAAGCCTTTTGACATAAGCATCGCAACCCCAAACTTTGAGAAAAGACAACTTAGGTTTCTTACCAAACCACAGTTCATACGGTGTTGTCTCAACGGACTTGGATGGAGCCCTATTTAAAGTGAATGCAGTCGTCTCTAACGCATATCCCCAAAATGATAGTGGCAAATCGGCAAGAGACATCATAGAACGCATTAAAATTCAGGGGAGCTACTGCGGGAGCCATCTACAACAAAAGATTTGCAAAGACATCTTAGACTATTGTTCATGATAAGTGAGTTTTAACTAATCAAATTACTTATAACTCCCACTCAAATTGACATCCCTCTGGTCATCCGAGCGTGACATGATCCAAATCCACCAACCCAAGTCCGATCATCACGTGAGATGAGGTGGTGTCAATGGTGAACATCTTCATGTTGATCATATCTACTATATGACTCATGCTCGACCTTTCGGTCTTCCGTGTTCCGAGGCCATGTCTGTACATGCTAGGCTCGTCAAGTCTAACCCGAGTGTTCTGCATGTGCAAAACTGGCTTGCACCCGTTGTATGCGAACGTAGAGTCTATCACACCCGATCATCACGTGGTGCTTCGAAACGACGAACCTTCGCAACGGCGCACACTCGGGGGGAACACAATTTTATCTTGAAATTTTAGTGAAGGATCATCTTATAATGCTACCGTCGTCCTAAGCAAAATAAGATGCATAAAAGGATTAACATCACATGCAAATCATAAGTGACATGATATGGCCATCAACTCGTGCTTTTGATCTCCATCTCCAAAGCACCGGCATGATCTCCATCGTCACCGGCGCCACACCATGATCCCCATCATCATGATCTCCATCATCGTGTCGCCATCGAGGTTGTCGGCGCCCACCATGCTCTTACTACTATTGCTACCGTTTAGCGATAAAGTAAAGCATTACAAAGCGCTTAATGATTGACACGCAGGTCATACGAAAATTAAAGACAACCCTATGGCTCCTGCCGGTTGCCGTATGCATCGACATGCAAGTCGATATTAACTATTACAACATGATCATCTCATACATCAAATATATTTCATCATGTCATTGGCCATATCATATCACATACATACCCTGCAAAAACAAGTTAGACGTCCTCTAATTTGTTGTTGCATGTTTTACGTGGCTGCTATGGGTATCTAGCAAGAACGCTTCTTACCTACGCAAAGCCACAACGGTGATATTCAAGTTGCTATTTAACCTTCTACAAGGACCGCCTTGTTCTATTCCGATTCAACTAAGATAGGAGAGACAGACACCCGCCAGCCATCTTATGCAACAAAAGTCACATGTCTGTCGATGGAACCGGTCTCATGTACGTGGACATGTAAAGTTGGTCCGGGCCGCTTCATCCCATAATACCGCTGAATCAAGAAAGACTAAGGAGGGCAGCAATTTAAACATCAACGCCCACAAACCCTTTTGTGTTCTACTCGAGAAAGCATCTACGCAAGAACCTAGCTCTGATACCACTGTTGGGGAACGTTGCATGGGAAACAAAAATTTTTCCTACGTTCACCAAGATCAATCTAGGAGATGCTACTACGAGAGGAGAGTTGGATCTACGTACCCTTGTAGATCGCTAAGCAGAAGCGTTAAGAACGCGGTTGATGGAGTCGTACTCGCCGCGATTCAGATCGCCGAAGATCCCAGCACCGAAGCAACGGTGCCTCCGCGTTCTTCACACGTACGGCTCGGGGACGTCTCCTCCTTCTTGATCCAGCAAGGGGTGGAGGAGAGGTTGATGGAGAGACCGGCAGCACGACGGCGTGGTGGTGATGGTGGAGAAGGATTCCAGCAGGGCTTCGCCTAAGCACCGCGGGAGAAGAAGATGTTATGGGAGAGGGAGGGCAGCACCGAGGCACAAACGTGTCTTCGCTGCCCTCCCTCTACCTCTCTATATATAGGGGGAAGGAGGAGAGGGGGGCGCCCTAGGGTTTCCCCTAGGGGGGCCGGCGGCCAGGGCAGAGGGGGGGCGGCGGCCAAGGGCTGCGCCTGGCCCTAGGGTTTCCCCCCCTAGGTGCCTTGCCCCCCACTCCAAGGGGTGCGGCTGCCCTAGGGGGCCCAGCCCCCCTTAGCCGCATGAGGAGAGGGCCCAGGGGGGGGGCGCACAGCCCTATGAGGGCTGTGGTGTCCCCCCTTGTGGCCCATTAGGCCCAGAACCACTTCCGGGACCCCCGAAACCCTTTTCGGTAATCCGCCGATTTCCCGATGCTCCCCGGAACACTTCCGGACTCCGAAACCTTTCATCCTATATATCAATCTTCGTCCCCGGACCATTCCGGAGACCCTCGTCACGTCCGGGATCTCATCCGGGACTCCGAACAACCTTCGGTAACCATGCACTGTTCTCACTAACAACCCTAGCGTTACCGAACCTTAAGTGTGTAGACCCTGCGGGTTCGGAAACCATGTAGACATGACCGAGACACTCCCAGGTCAATAACCAATAGCGGGATCTGGATACCCATATTGGTTCCCACATGTTTCTCGATGATCTCATCGGATGAACCACGATGTCAAGGATTCAGGCAATCCCGTATACAGTTCCCTTTGTCTCGTCGGTATGTTACTTGCCCGAGATTCGATCGTCGGTATCTCTATACCTAGTTCAATCTCGTTACCGGCAAGTCTCTTTACTCGTTACCGTAATACATAATCCCGTGACCAACTACTTAGTCACTTTGAGCTCATTGAGATGACGTATTACCGAGTGGGCCCGGAGATACCTCTCCGTCACACGGAGTGACAAATCCCAGTCTCGATCCATGTCAACTCAACAGACACCCTCGGAGATACCTGTAGAGTACCTCTATAGTCACCCAGTTACGTTGCGACGTTTGGCACACACAAAGCACTCCTACGGTGTCAGTGAGTTACATGATCTCATGGTCATAGGAACTTATACTTGACATGCAGAAAACTATAGCGATAACTGACACGATCAAAAGCTATGTTTAACGTTTGGGTCTCGTCCATCACATCATTCTCCTAATGATGTGATCCCGTTATCAAATGACAACTCATGTCTATGACCTGGAAACCACGGTCATCTTTGATCAACGAGCTAGTCCTGTAGAGGCTCACTAGGGACACAAAGTCTGTCTATTCATCCACACATGTATTTGAGTTTCCAATCAATACAATTATAGCATGGATAATAAACGATTATCATGAACAAGGAAATATAATAATAACTCTTTTATTATTGCCTCTAGGGCATATTTCCAACAATGATTGCTTTACTCTCACTATTCCTAATAAGAAAGATTTTGCTTATATGAAGAGTAATGATACCTTTTTGCATGTGGATCATGGTAACAATGCTTTATGTGATGCTTATATTGTTGAGTTTATTCGTGATCCCACTGAAAATTATTATGAGAAGGGAACATATGCTTATAGATATTTCAATAATATCAAGTTCCCTCTCTTTATGTTGAAGGTTTTGAAGCTGCACTTGTTTTGTCTTCCTATGCTTATTGCTTTGTGCTTCAATGAATTATTGTATTGCAATATTCCTATGCATAGGAAGCATGTTAGGCTTAAATGTGTTTGGTATTAGCTTCTTGATGCTCTCTTTTGTTCTTCAACTCTTATTCCTACGAGAGCATCATTAAAGTCTTAAGCCTATCTTTATGGCTATAAAGAAAGAGCTCTAGGGAGACAACCCTTGTTATCTTTGCTTTCAGTTTGTTCTTTCAGTTTTAGAGGTCTTGATGTTTGTTACTACTGTAGCAACATCATTGTATCTTTATTTTTCAGCTTTGTGCCAAGTTTAGCCTCTGATTGCAAGAAAGTTCAAAAGTTGTGACGTGCTGTCCAGGAAACAGATTCTGTCCTTGGATGGAAAAATTCATATAAAATCACCAGTTCATCTTTTTCGTCTGAATTGTTTCGACAGCGTGCTCTATATAATTGTCTTTCGTGCGTCTGTTCTGAGTTTTTTGATTAGAGTTGCAGAAGTGGCCCGAAAAAATCATTTACTACCTGCTGTTCTGTTTTTCACAGATTCCGTCCTGTTTTGCCTTTCCTTCATTTTGCAAACCTAGAGCTTGCTTTTTCTTTGCAAAAACCTTTTGGCAATCTTGAGAAATAGTAGACCTTCAAGAATATCCTTATTTCCAGCAAGGAACAATTATTTTATTATGGGTACTAACCTCGCTAATCAGATTATGATGAGTTATGTATGAAGGGAGTTTTCAAGTGTGCGAGGGAAGATGATAAAAAGATCCAGGAGTGTCAAACGCTCAAGCTTGGGGATGCCCCTGTGCACCCCCAAGAAATATTCAAGGAGACTCAAGCGTCTAAGCTTGGGGATGCCCCCGTGCATCCCCTTCTCCATCAACATTATCAGTTCGTCTTTCGTTCCACTATATTTTTATCACTTCATGTGTTATGTGCTATGCTTGGAGCGTCTTGCTTTTAGTTTTCCTTTTTAGTTTCCCTTAGCTTTTCATAATGAGTCGGAACTCAGCTTTCTTTATGTGGGAGAGAAACACGCTCCACTTCTACCTAGAACATAACATAGAATTTTCATGTCTATCTTTTGCTGTGTGTGTTCTTTGTTTTTCAATAGCTACTATCATGCTTAGCTCTTAACTTTCATGCTTATCTTTGTAAAGAGCTTTTGTTTAGTTGGTTGCTTGAACTCTCTTTAGTTATCATGCTTATCTTATTAAGAGAGTTTGCTTCCGTTGCATTGGTTGGTATGTTTATGATAAAGATGCTACGTGCATAATGGCGCTTAGTAGTTCATGTTTTCTTATGGTTAGTCTCAAATAGCTGGGGGGTTCCCAATGTGTTATTGGAGTACCAACATGATTTGTTTGCCTATGATGTGGTATGGTTTAGTAATATCTTCCTTCGAGAATTTATTTTGATTGACTTGGCGTATGCTCACGCATATTTAAGACTGTAAAGAAAGTCTGTCAAGCCTTGATGATCTTTTGTTTCTGAGTAGCGATATAACTTCCATGCCTGATTCAATGTTGCTTTGTCGCTCTGCATGATTATGACCGTCATTGCTCTCTTAGTTGGTCGCTCCCAGTCTTTTGCTAACCTCCACCTGTACTAAGCGGACTGACTGCTTGTGCATCCAAATTCTTTTAAACCAGTTATGCCATATGAGTCCACCATACCTTCCTACATGGTATTTACCTGCCATTCCTAACGGAGACTTGCATGTACCATCTCGAAATTATTCAAAGAAAAAAGAAAAAGCATTCTTATTTTGTGCCTCTGTTTTAAGTTCATGAGGAAGTAGTAGTTAATTCATGATCTTTTTAAGTTGGACAAGCTTCACCCCGGGATTGCATGTATAATGTGCAAACCCATAATACGAGAAGGAACTGGCATTGAGTGCGCCCGGCTCAAAACTAATATAACAAACAAACCCTCCTTCACGCTTTGTTCATGAGAAATCAGAAAACTTTGGCAGTGATAAACAAAGGAGATTAAGAGGATGTGATCGTCCTCATTCGGGAGCCGTTCCTCGAAACTTGTCCATCTCTAGAAGTGATTGATTTTTCTGCTAGCATTCGCTGACGGAACATGCATAATCTAAAAACAAAATATTATTACCTCTGTTTTTAAAAACCAAGAGCTCTGGTACATGTTTTGTCTTTGTTTCCGACTACGGGTTTTCAACCTTGCCAACAAAAGCCACGGTTCGAGAGTCTCCACCTTCTTTTAAAAGCACCAACTACTGAGAGCATGATTGTCATTCTGAGTGTAATGTGCATTGTCCCTGCATG
Source organism: Secale cereale (assembly GCA_902687465.1). Lineage (NCBI taxonomy): Eukaryota > Viridiplantae > Streptophyta > Magnoliopsida > Poales > Poaceae > Secale > Secale cereale. Next base: position 761,692,335 of record LR738713.1, read on the forward strand.
ATTGTGATATCGTTTATTTTGAAATCATTGTATCTAGTCATCACTTAAACCTTGGAGGTGCCCCTGCATTTATGTTTTGCTTCACTAAAGGGGGCAAGCGAGATATCACTTTATCATATTTGCACACCATGCTCATTACAAATCTATTTGATGTTTCAGTATCATATTGTAAAACTTTCAGTTCTTTGTGATTTTCTCATGAGGCAACTTAATTACTATAGATTCATTGTCTCAGTAAGCTTTTGTCATGTGACTATGAAAAAGTCCTATATGGTTAATAGCATGTCACCACAGAAATTATTCTTGTTATCATTTACCTACTCGAGGACGAGCAGGAATTAAGCTTGGGGATGTTGATACGTCCAAAACGTATCTATAATTTCTGCTTGCTCCATGCCTCTTTTGGGTGATATTGCTATGATATTTATACACTTCCATACACTTTTGATCATATTTGGACTAACCTATTAACTTAGTGCACCCCAGTGCCAGTTTCTGTTTTCGGCTGTTTTTTTGTATTTCAGGTTTTCCCATTACGAGAACTGCCAGAAAAATCCTGGAAAAATTATATAAAAAATCAGCGTTCCAGAAGCTACCAGGCACCCGAAGCACAGCAGGAGGGGGGCCACCAGGGCTCCAGGCGCCCTGGTGGCGCGGCCCCCTGGCCGCGCCGGGGGGGCGCCTGGGCCCCCCGAGCCTCGTCTGATGCTCCCCTTTGGCATATATTTATACCGTCTCCCGAAACCCTCGAGACGGGAACCCTTTTTCGCGATCTCATCTTTGTTCCGCCGCCGCCGCCGCTTCCAAGATCGGGAGCACCAGGAGAACTCTTCCCGGCACCCTGCCGGAGGGGAGGATCACCACCGGGAGCTTCTCCACCACCATGGACGCCTACCGGATGAGTTGTGAGTAGTCTCCCTTGGACCATGGGTGCATGACCAGTAGCTATGTGATGTTCTCCTCCCGTTCTTGTGCTTCACTAATTAGTCCTCGTGAGCTGCCCTACATGATCGAGGCACATATGTAATCCTTATGCTATTGCTATGATGAGTTTGCTGGGATCCGATGGATTATGAGATTATGTTCAGATTGTGTTTGAGTAATATATTTGATTCACCTCTTTTATATTTATGTTCGTAAGTAATTCTTGCATGTTCTCCGTTGTTATTTATTGCTTTGGCCAAGTAGTAGGTAGTGACTCCAAGAGGGAACGTTATGCTTGATTGTGGGTTCATGCCCCTCGATGACTAGCTTGAGTGATAGAAACATGAGTCTAGGGGATGTGCTGTTGCCACAAGGGGGAAAACAACGGTGCTTGTGCCCGCGGGTGCAAGGATTGTTTACTTTACGCAAAGTTCTTTTAATGCAGTTGTCTGTTGCTTTGAGTTTACACTATGGGTGGGACTCGCAACTTAATACCAGCGAGATGTTCTGGATAGATATCTCAAGGTGGATGATTAGTAGTAGATGCAGATGGATTTCAGTCTACTTACCTCAGCGTACCGCCCATGCTTTGAACCTCTACCTTTCTTGCAACTTAGTCAGCATTGGTTTGCGCACATGGTCCTGTCAATTGCCCAGCTGTAATTTGTTTACCTCACATAGCTGTTTTATCGTCTTTTGGGTGAGAGACATCACTAGTGAACATCATGAGACTCCGGTCCATATTACCATCATTGATCACATCCGCTATTTACTTTCCGCTTTTTACTTACTATTGCAGCAATACCTATCACTATTATCACTTGCGTTTGATCCTTTATAAACTACAAGGCCGGAGGGATTGACAACCTCTCTGTACTCGTTGGGAGCAAAGTTATTTGTATCTGTGTGCAGGTCCACGTTGATTGCTAATATTTGGCGCCGTTAGCAGTTGACACCTTCTTGTTGAAACTGGGAGTCTCAGGGAAATCGATCCTTGGTATTGCCAAGGGAAAACTTCCGCTACACTGCATCTCAAACCTTCCACTTGGGGTAACCAACGAGGGGCGAGAAGCCATCAAATACCCATTTCCTTATATGAAGAGATTATGCACGATATTGCACCTGCTGAGCTAGAAGGTATTGATGTTACTATTAAGCTTGCCAATAGAGATACGATTTCTCCAATGGGGATTGTCAGAGATGTTGAAGTCTTGTGTGGGAAAGTTAAATACCCTGCTGATTTTCTTGTTCTTGGTTCCCCACAAGATGATTTTTGCCCCATTATATTTGGTAGACCCTTCCTGAATACTGTTTATGCTAAGATAGACTGCGAAAAGGATATTGTTACTGTTGGATTAGGGGATATGTCTCATGATTTTAACTTTGCTAAATTTCGTAGACAACCCTGATACGTCTCCAACGTATCTATAATTTTTGATTGTTCCATGCTATTATATTATACTTCTAGGATGTCTTATGGGCTTTATTACACACTTTTATATGATTTTTGGGACTAACCTATTAACCCAGAGCCCAGTGCCAGTTTTTGTTTTTCTCCTATTTTAGGGTTTTACAGAAAAGGAATATCAAACGGAGTCCAATTGACGAGCCAATTTTTTATGATTTTTTGGACCAAAAGAAGCCCCCGAAGCAAAAGAGTTGGGCCAGGAGAGCCACGGGCTGCCCCCGAGGGTGGAGGGCGCGCCCTGGGCAGGGGGGCGCGCCCTCCTATCTTGAGGACAGCCCAAAAGCCCCCCTGACGTGTGCCCTACGCCAAAAAATCTTATAAATACTGAAACCTTCGGAAATTAACCTAGATCGGGAGTTCCGCCGCTGAAAGCCTCTGTAGCCACCGAAAACCAATCTACACCCGTTCTGACACCTTGCCGGAGGGGGGAATCCCTCTCCGGTGGCTATCTTCATCATCCCGGCGCTCTCCATGACGAGGAGGGAGTAGTCCACCCTCGGGGCTGAGGGTATGTATCAGTACCTATGTGTTTGATCTCTCTCCCTCTCGTGTTCTTGAGATGGCACGATCTTGATGTATCGCGAGCTTTGCTATTCTAGTTGGATCTTCTTCTCCCCCTCTACTCTCTTGTAATGGATTGAGTTTTCCCTTTGAAGTTATCTTATCGGATTGATTCTTTAAGGATTTGAGAACACTTGATGTATGCCTTGCGCATGTTTATCTGTGGTGACAATGGGATATCATGTGATCCACTTGATGTATGTTTTGGTGATCAACTTGCGGGTTCCGTGACCTTGGGAATCTATGCATAGGGGTTGGCACACGTTTTCGTCTTGATTCTCCGGTAGAAACTTTGGGGCACTCGTTGAAGTTCTATGTGTTGGTTGAATAGATGTTTCTGAGATTGTGTGATGCATATCGTATAACCATGCCCACGGATACTTGAGTGACAATGGAGTATCTAGGTGACATTAGGGTTTTGGTTGATTTGTGTCTTAAGGTGTTATTCTAGTACGAACTCTATGATAGATTGAACGTTACGACGGACTCTTGAATAGATCGATCAGAAAGAATAGCTTTGAGGTGGTTTCGTACCCTACCATAATCTCTTCGTTTGTTCTCCGCTATTAGTGACTTTGGAGTGACTCTTTGTTGCATGTTGAGGGCTAGTAATATGATCCAATTATATTATCCTTGTTGAGAGAACTTGCACTAGTGAAAGTATGAACCCTAGGCCTTGCCTACTATCATTGCAACACCGTTTATGCTCACATTTACCACTTGCTACCTTGCTGTTTTTATATTTTTAGTTTACAAAAACCTATATCTACCATCCATATTGCACTTGTATCACCATCTCTTCGCCGAACTAGTGCACCTATACAATTTACCATTGTATTGGGTGTGTTGGGGACACAAGAGACTCTTTGTTATTTGGTTGCAGGGTTGCTTGAGAGAGACCATGTTCATACTACGCCTCCCACAGATTGATAAACCTTAGGTCATCCACTTGAGGGAAATTTGCTACTGTCCTACAAACCTCTGCACTTGGAGGCCCAACAACGACTACAAGAAGAAGGTTGTGTAGTAGACATCAAGCTCTTTTCTGGCGCCGTTGCCGGGGAGGTTAGTGCTTGAAGGTATATCTTTAGATCTTGCAAGCAAGTCTTTTAGTTTCTTGTTTTATCACTAGTTTTGTTTATAAAAGAAAACTAAAAAAAATGAAATTAAGGTTACCTCATATGCTTCATCTTTTTAATATCTTTCGTGAAAATGATGGAAAGTAAAATTGTGCTCAAGTGCTAGAATAAGAATTACATAGAATGCTTGGCATAAAATATGTGCATGATGAACATGATTGCAATGTTGTTAGTGTGAATCCCTTGAATATCTATGATGCTAATGATATGCAAAGCCACAAGCTTGCGGAAGCTATGCTTGATGAAGATGATATGTTTAGTCCCCCAAGTTTGGATGAGTAAATTTATTATGATGAAAGCATGCCTCCTATTTATGATGATTACATTGATGAAAGTGGATTTGGAGAGGTCATGACTTTATTTAGTGATGAATCCACTATTTCGGAAGAGGTTCCAATTGATTATGAGAACAAAGTTGCTATCTATGATGATTATTGTGATGACACTTATGCTATTAAGAATAATGATAACCATGAAACTTGTCATCATGATTTTAGTTTACAATTGGATTATGCTTCACATGATAGTTATTTTGTTTAGTTTGCTCCCACTACTATGAATGAGAAGAATTTTGCTTATGTGGAGAGTAGTAAAATTTCTATGCAAGTAGATCATGAAAAGAATGCTTTATGTGCTGGTTATATTGTTGAATTCATTCATGATGCCTCTGAAAATTATTATGAGAGAGGATCATATGCTTCTACATATTGCAATAATATCAAGTATCCTCTCTATGTGCTTAAAGTTTTGAAGCTATGCTTGTTTTGCTTTCCTATGCTAGTTGATTATTGTTCCCATAAGTTGTTTGCTCACAAAACCCCTATGCATAGGAAGTGGGTTAGACTTAAATGTGCTAGTCATATTCTTCATGATGCTCTCTTTATGTTTCAATTCTTATCTTTTACGCGAGCATCATTGAAATTATCATGCCTAGCTAGGGGCGTTAAACGATAGCGCTTGTTAGGAGGCAACCCAACTTTATTTTAGTTTATTTGTTTTTGCTTCTGTTTAGGAATAAATATTGCATCTAGGCTCTGATTAGATGTGGTTTCATGTTTTGTTTAGTGTTTGTGCCAAGTAGAACCTTTGGGAAAACTTGTGTGAAGTTTATGTGATCTTGCTGTGAAAAACAGAATCGTTAACGCTCGCTAAAGTAGTCTTTAGATTTTACTGGAGCGTGCTTTTTAGTTGATTCTTTTTGCAGATGATTGGTAGACAAATTCCACAAATGTACCAATTTAGGTTGAATTTTTTGGAGTTCCAGAATTAGGCGAAACCTGCAGATTACTACACACTGTTCTGTTTTTGACAGATTCTGTTTTTCGTGTGTTGTTTGCTTATTTCAATGCATCTATGAGTAGTATTGGGAAGTACGAACCATAGAGAAGTTGGAATACAGTAGGTTTAACACCAATATAAACAAAGAATGAGTTCATTGCAGTACCTTTGAGTAGTGGTTTGCTTTCTTATACTAACGGAGCTCACGAGATTTTTCGTCTAAGTTTTGTGTTGTGAAGTTTTCAAGTTTTGAGTATTGCTTTGATGGACTATGGAAAAAGGAGTGGCAAGAGCCTAAGATTGGGGATGCCCAAGGCACTCCAAGGTAAAATTCAAGGACAACCAAAAGCCTAAGCTTGGGGATGTCCCGGGAAGGCATCCCCTCTTTCGTCTTCATCCATCGGTAACTATACTTGGAGCTATATTTTTATTCGCAACATGATATGTGTTTTGCTTGGAGCGTCTTGTATAATTTGAGTATTTGCTTGTTAGTTTTCCACAATCACCCTTGCTGGACACACCTATTTGAGATATTTAAATATATCCTAGAAATTGTTAGAACACTCTATGTGCTTCACTTATATCTTTTGAGTCGAATAGTTTTTGCTCTAGTGCTTCACTTGTATCTTTTAGAGCACGGTGGTGATTATATTTTGTAGAAAATGTTTATCTCTCATGCTTCACTTATATCTATTTGAGAGTCTATTAAAACAGCATGGTAATGTGCTTAGGCTATAAAACTAGTCTTCACATGATAGACATCCAATATCAATGTAGTAAAAAAATTCACACTAAGTGCATTGAATATGATGAGAAGTTGGATGCTTGATAATTGTTTTGAGATATGAGGATAGCGATATTAGAGTCATGCTAGTGGAGTTATTATGAAATTGATAAATGCTTGTGTTAAGGTTAGAGATTCCCATAGCATGCACGTATGGTGAACCACTATGTGACGAAGTTAGAGCATGAGGTATTTGTAAAGTGTCAACCTTTGTGTGGAGGTCGGGGGCGCGCGATGGTTAACTCCTACCAACCTCCCCCCTTGGAGCATGCGTTGATTGCTTTGTTTTGATGACTCGTAGATTTTTGCAATAAGTATATGAGTTCTTATGACTAATGTTGAGTCCATGGATTATACACACTCTCACCCTTCCACCTTCGCTAGCCTCTCTTGTACCGCGCAACTTTCGCCGGTGCCATAGACCCACTATATATCTTTCCTCAAAACGGCCACCATATTATTCCTCAAAATAACCACCATACCTACCTATCATGGCATTTCCATAGCCATTCCGAGATATATTGCCATGCAACTTTCCACTGTTCCGTTCATATGACACGCATCATATTGTCATATTGCCATTGCATGATCATGTAGTTGACATCGTATTTGTGGCAAGGCCACCATGCATAATTTTTATACATGTCACTCTTGTTTCATTGCACATCCCGGTACACCACCGGAGGCATTCATACAGAGTCATACTTTGTTGTTGTAGTATCGAGTTGTAATGAAAGTGTGATGATCATCATTATTAGAGCATTGTCCCATGGGAGGAAAGGCTAAATCTATAAAGCCCCTCCACAAAAAAAAAGAAAAAAAAAGAAAAGAAAAAAGGGACAATTGCTACTATCCTTTTCCACACTTGTGCTTCAAAGTAGCACCATGTTCTTCATGATAGAGAGTCTCATGTTTAGTCACTTTCATATACTAGTGGGAATTTTCATTCTAGAACTTGGCTTGTATATTCCAACGATGGGCTTCCTCAAATGCCCTAGGTCTACATGAGCAAGCAAGTTGGATGCACACCCACTAGTTTCTTTTGTTGAGCTTTAATACATATTTAGCTCTAGTGCATCCGTTGCATGGCAATCCCTACTCACTCAGATTGATACCTATTGATGGGCATCTCCATAGCCCGTTGATACGCCTAGTTGATGTGAGACCTTCTCCCTCCTTTTTGTCTTCTCCACAACCACCTCTATTCCACCCATAGTGATATGTCCATGTCTCACGCTCATGTATTGCGTGAAAGTTGAAAGGTTTGAAAGAATAGAGTATGAAAACAAGTGCTTGGCTGAAACTGGGGTTGTGCATGATATGAGTATTTTGTGTGATAATGAGGGAGCATAGCCAACACTATATGGTTTTGTAGGGATAACTTTCTTTAGCCATAGTATTTTGAGAAGACATGATTGTGTTTTTAGTATGCTTGAAGTACTGTTATTTCTTATGTCAATATAGACTTTTATCTTGAATCTTTCAGATCTGAACATTCATGCCACAATTAAGAGAATTATACTGAAAAACTATATTGGTTAGCATTCCACATCAAAAATTCTTTCTTTATCATTTACCTACTCGAGGACGAGCAGGAATTAAGCTTGGGGATGCTGATACGTCTCCAACATATCTATAATTTTTGATTGTTCCATGCTATTATTTATCCTTCTAGGATGTCTTATGGGCTTTATTATACACTTTTATATGATTTTTTGGACTAACCTATTAACCCAGAGCCCAGTACCAGTTTTTGTTTTTCTCCTGTTTTACAGTTTTACAGAAAAGGAATATAAAATGGAGTCCAATAGACGAGCCAATTTTTTATGATTGTTTCTGGACCAAAAGAAGCTCCCGAAGCAAAAGAGTTGGGATAGGGGAGCCACGAGCTGCCCTCGAGGGTGGAGGGCGCGCCCTCCTATCTCGAGGAAAGCCCAGAAGCCCCCCTGACATGTGCCCTACACCAAAAAATCCTATAAATACTGAAACCTTCGGAAATTAACCTAGATCGGGAGTTCCGCCGCCGAAAGCCTCTGTAGCCACCGAAAACCAATCTACACCCGTTCTGGCACCCTGCCGGAGGGGGGAATCCCTCTCCGGTAGCTATCTTCATCATCCCGATGCTCTCCATGACGAGGATGGAGTAGTCCACCCTCGGGGCTGAGGGTATGTATCAGTAGCTATGTGTTTGATCTCTCTCTCTCTCGTGTTCTTGAGATGGCACGATCTTGATGTATCACGAGCTTTGCTATACTAGTTGGATCTTCTTCTCCCCCTCTACTCTCTTGTAATGGATTGAGTTTTCCCTTTGAAGTTATCTTATCAGATTGAGTCTTTAAGGATTTGAGAACACTTGATGTATGTCTTGCGCGTGTTTATCTGTGGTGACAATGGGATATCATGTGATCCACTTGATGTATGTTTTGGTGATCAACTTGCGGGTTCCGTGACCTTGGGAATCTATGCATAGGGGTTGGCACACTTTTCATCTTGACTCTTCGGTAGAAACTTTGGGGCACTCTTTGAAGTTCTATGTGTTGGTTGAATAGATGTTTCTGAGATTGTGTGATGCATATCATATAACCATGCCCACGGATACTTGAGGTGACAATGGAGTATCTAGGTGACATTAGGGTTTTGGTTGATTTGTGTCTTAAGGTGTTATTCCAGTACGAACTCTATGATAGATTGAACGTTATGATGGACTCTTGAATAGATCGATCAGAAATAATAGCTTTGAGGTGGTTTCGTACCCTACCATAATCTCTTCGTTTGTTCTCCGCTATTAGTGACTTTGGAGTGACTCTTTGTTGCATGTTGAGGGCTAGTAATATGATCCAATTATATTATCCTTGTTGAGAGAACTTGCACTAGTGAAAGTATGAACCCTAGGCCTTGCCTACTATCATTGCAACACCGTTTATGCTCACGTTTACCACTTGCTACCTTGCTGTTTTTATATTTTCAGTTTACAAAAACCTATATCTACCATCCATATTGCACTTGTATCACCATCTCTTCGCCGAACTAGTGCACCTATACAATTTACCATTGCATTGGGTGTGTTGGGGACACAAGAGACTCTTTGTTATTTGGTTGCAGGGTTGCTTGAGAGAGACCATCTTCATCCTACGCCTCCCACAGATTGATAAACCTTAGGTCATCCACTTGAGGGAAATTTGCTACTGTCCTACAAACCTCTGCACTTGGAAGACCAACAACGTCTACAAGAAGAAGGTTGTGTAGTAGACATCAAACCCCATGATAAAGAATTGCCTAGTAAGGATGAAATTATTGGTCTTGCTTCTATTGTTGTACCTCCTAACGATCCTTTAGAACAATATCTGCTAGAACATGAAAACGATATGTATATGAATGAGAGAAGGGAAATAGATGAAATATTTTTAAACAGGGACCCTTATTGAAACACAACTTGCCTGTTGAAATTCTAGGGGACCCTCCTCCACCCAAGGGTGATCCCCTGTTTGAACTCAAACCGTTACCTGATACTCTTAAGTATGTTTATCTTGATGAAAATAAGATATACTCTGTTATTATTAGTGCTAAACTATCAGAGCAAGAAGAAGGGAAGTTATTGAAAACTCTGAAGAAGCACCGTGCTGCTATTGGATATACTCTGGATGATCTTAAGGGCATTAGTCCCACTCTATGCCAACACAAGATAAAATTGGAAAAGGACGCTAAACCGGTTATTGATCATCAACGATGGTTAAATCATAGGATGAAAGAAGTGGTAAGGAAGGAAATACTGAAGCTTTTAGAGGCAGGTATAATTTATCCAGTTGCTGATAGTCAGTGGGTAAGTCATGTCCATTGTGTCCCTAAGAAGGGAGGTATTACTGTTGTTCCTAATGATAAAGATGAATTGATCCCGCAAAGAATTGTTACAGGTTATAGGATGGTAATTGATTTCCGCAAATTAAATAATGCTACTAAGAAAGATCATTACCCTTTACCTTTTATTGATCAAATGCTAGAAAGGCTATCCAAACATACTAATTTTTGTTTTCTAGATGGATATTCTGGTTTCTCTCAAATACCTATATCAAAAGAGGATCAAGAAAAGACCACTTTTACTTGTCCCTTCGGTACCTTTGCTTATAAACGTATGCCTTTTGGTTTATGTAATGCACCTGCTACCTTTCAAAGATGCATGATGGCTATATTCTCTGATTTTTGTGAAAAGATTGTTGAGGTTTTCATGGATGACTTTTCCATTTATGGAACTTTTTTTGATGATTGCTTGAGGAACCTTGATCGAGTTTTGCAGAGATGTGAAGGAACTAATCTTGTCTTGAGTTGGGAAAAGTGCCACTTTATGGTTAATGAAGGCATTGTCTTGGGGCATGAAATTTCTGAAAGAGGTATTGAAGTTGATAAAGCTAAAGTTGATGCTATTGAAAAGATGTCGTGTCCAAAGGACATCAAAGGTATAAGAAGTTTCCTTGGTCATGCCGGGTTTTATAACAGGTTCATTAAGGACTTCTCCAAAATCTCTAGGCCTCTGAATAATCTCTTACAAAAAGATGTCCCTTTTGTCTTTGATGATGATTGTGTAGAAGCATTTGAAATACTTAAGAAAGCATTTATCTCTGCACTTATTATCCAGCCTCCTGTGTCGGGGAAACTGATCACCCACGAACACCTATGGGACCGGAGCCCCTTTTCGGTACGGCAAGGGAGCGGAGGGAGCACGGAGAGAAGATCGAGGCGAGCACGCGGGCAGTTTACCCAGGTTCGGGCCGCACGGATGCGTAAAACCCTACTCCTGCCTTGGTTGTATTGAGTTCTTGGCTCGGGAGCAAGAAAAGCTACAGTACTGGTTGCTAGCTACACCGAGCGTGAGAGTGATCAAAGATCGGAACCCCCCGCTACGCTGTGCATGGGCCTCCTTTTATAGGTCAAAGGGGTCACCGACAAGTGGCAACGTAGATGAGGGCAAAAACGTAAAAGTGGTGGTAGTTGTAACAGTGCGCGTACAGTGTTCAGTACCTAACCCTGACGGTGGGGGACAAGGGCATTGAATGCCCGTCGCCGTCGCCCCAAATAGTGCAAAAAGCGTCCGTCCGGGCGTCTCCGTTCGCCACGACGGTAGCCTCGTCATCGTGGCTTGCCACCGTGTCTCCCAGGCTGCACAGCTTTCCGCCACGTGCCCCTGGAAGGGCCCCAGGGCGACGCGTGGCCGGATGAGCTGGAGCGCGGGCACACAGTGGAAGCTTGCCGCAGCAAGCACCTTGCCGCGGTCGCTACCTTGCCGCGCCCGGAAGCTTGTCGCTTTCTGGGCCTTGCCGGGGCGCGCGATGCGCCACGGCAAGTCTTCTGAAATGCCATGCTTTGGCCTTCCTGGCAAGCTCCTCTTGCCAGGGTCTTGTGCTAAAGGGGTGGTTATGAGCCTGGAGCGGCCTTCCCGGCAAGCTCCTCTTGCCGGGGCCTTGTTTCTTAACTTGAATACTTTGTTCTTGAATGGATCCAAAGGAACCAAAGCGGGCTTTGGCGGGCGCGTGGCAAGCCCTGCCACGGGACGCTGCTACTGCCCGTGCACAAGTCGGGATACTAAGGTACCCCTACTTTAGTACACCGACAGGAGCCCCCAGGCCTGGGCCACACACGGTGCCGAGCGCTGTTGGGCCAGGCCCAAAACAGTGCACGGGCACACGCGGCCCACGGCGCGCTGCAGCTCACTCCGTATCCGCCGCATCCCTCCCTAACGGCACGCGTAGATTGCGGCGTCGTGGGAGAGATCGTGGCCTGTTTCTTTAATGGGAAAATGCGGAACGTCCCCCTCTCCCCCTTAAAAGCAGAGGAAACAGGGGCAGTTTCCCCCATTGCTTCATTGCGTCTTCAACCTCCAGAAACCCCCGCCGCTCTCCTCCTCCCCGAAGGTCGAAAGAGAGCAGCGCTCCGCCCCTCTTCCGCCGCCGCCAGCCTCCCCAGCGCCGCCGGCCCCCCTCGCCGTCCCCGCCATGGCCCTGAAGGGCGACAAGGCGAAAGCCGCGAAGACCGAACGGGCGGCGAAGCTTGCAGCAATGCGGAAGAGGATGGTGGTCTTCCCGCCGAGGCTCGGCGCGAGGGAGCTGAAGGACAAGTTCTACCTCTACTGGCCGAGGGAAACGAAAGCTCACCCGCGCACCAGGGTTCTCCCCGCCGAAGCCTGCGACATGTTTCCGGGAGGTTATCCTTACTTTGCCCTGTTCTTCCATTGCGGACTCTGCCCTCCATACTCCGAATTCTTCTGCGATGTTATGAACACGTATGGATTCCATCTTCTGGATTTCACCCCGAACGCAGTCTTAACCATGGCCGTTTTCGCACATCTGTGCGAAAACTTTGTCGGAGTCCACCCCAATGTTGCCCTCTTCCGCCATTTTTTTACGCCTCGGGTAGAGTCTGGGTCTCCTCTGTCCGGTGGGATTTCTTGGATCTTTAGGCTCAATAAGAAAGAGGCATACTTGATTGGAGAGCTCCGCGACAAGTGGGAGGAGTGGAGGGCCGACTGGTGCTGGATCATGGAGGCTGAACCCCAGCAGTTTACTTCCCACGCCGAGCTGCAACAGTGCGCGGCAAGGACTGGAGTGATCTGGCCCCGGAGGACGAGAAGCTGAAGATAGCTCTCACTAGGATTCTTCGCCTCCGGCAATCCAATCTCACTGTAGGTGAGGTCGGGGCAGATTTCCTTCACCGCCGCATTGCTCCCTTGCAGGAGAGGAAGAGGCCTGCTTGGGATTTCGGCAACGCGGCAGACTGTATGAGGCTGCGACCCGGCCTTAACTGTAACTTCACTGTCCTGGAGCTCAAAGGGATGCTCCGTGAGCTGTTCAAGCACGACGCCAAGCACCCGGAGTGGTTCGCCTCGCCGCGGGGGGTAGTTCCACTATGCAACAATTCGTCGCTTAGTGCTATCCGCGCGGCGATGCCGTTGTGCGACTCCCACGGGGTTGACCCCACTTGGCTGGCGCCTTCTGACGAAGCCGTGCAAACCTTCTTCGACAACTTGGTGGAGCTGCCGATCGATCTCGATGAGAAGAAAGGTCTCACCCGCGACACCACCGACCGGGAGGTGGCGTATATCGCCACCAGGATGGAGGAGGCAGCTGTAGCCGAGGCTGCGGGCGAGTTTGGGTACTCCTTGGACGAGGCGGATGCAGCGGATGCGGTGAGTCGGGCCGAGGAGGTAGAGATCCTCAAACTGATAAAGCCTGCCGGGCAGCCCGCCGAGACGAGCGAGGCTGCCGGGCAAGGTATAGAGTCGAGCGAGCCCGCCGAGCAAGGCGCCGAATCGGGCGACTCTTCAGAAGACTCAGGCGGGTCTCTGGGCCTTGACGACTCCTCTTCATCCTCGGGGAGTTCTCCGCCACCACCAAGTCCTCCGCCTCAACCGAAGAAGCGTCTCCGCAAGGCTGCGGACACGGCGAAGCAGCCGGCGGGCCAGCAGCCGCAGCGTCGCTCGACGCGCGCCACCACGACCAGCAAGGCCGTCAAGGGGGCGCCTCGCTCCTCCGCAGCGGCTGGGGGAGGATCTTCCCGCACGGGCTCCACCGCTCCTTCCGCCCCTCGGGCCTCGGCGACGACCGGAGCGGGGTCTTCTCAGACCACTGCTCCGGCGCCCGCCAAGCGCCCGAGGGAGCCTACTCCTCCAGCTCCTCGCGCCGGGACGCGCGAGGCGGATTTTGACTTTTCCGTTCTCAGTTCCGACGAGGAGGAGGAAGAGTAAGTACTTGTTTTCTTCAATTTGCTGTTTTTGTCTTGAATCTTCTTTGTCTGATCCTGTTTGATGTCTGTCTTCCAGGACCCTGGCCCAAAGGATGGCGAAGAGGGCCAAGATCCCGGTGGTCGACCTTGAGGACGAGCCTGTCGCAGCGGCGGGGGATGCGCCAGCGACAAGCTTGCCGGACCAGCCAGCTGCCCCGCAGAGCAGCCCCCAGCGCAGCCCCCAGCGTAAGTCTTCTGTTTGCTCTTTACTTGTCGGGCGCGCGTGGGCTTCTTATCTTCATTAACGTTTTGTTCGTTTGTTGGCTTGTACAGAAACGGAGCCGCAGCCTCAGGAGCGGCAAGAGACTGCCCCCGACGAGCGGCGCGTCTCAATCTCCCCGCCAAGGAGGAGCTCCCCGGCGAGGGAGAGTACTCCGCCAAGGACGGGTACTCCGCCAAGGGCGAGTACCCCGCCAAGGGCGAGCACCCCGCCAAGGGTGAGCACCCCGCCAAGGGAAGGCGCCAGCGGCCCTCCGCCGGCGGAGGCTACTACCACGCCGCCGAGGGAGAACTCCCCGGCAAGGAACCCCGTCGAGGAAGAGGCCCGCGCAGGTAACCCTTGTACTTTTTTTCTCTTGACTTCTTCTTTTTGGATATTTGCTTGACCATTCTTCTTTCTTTTTCTTGCCTTCAGACTCGTCCGCTACAGAGCCCATGGAGACGGAGGCCGCCACCGAGGAGGCCGCGCGCGGCAACACGAGTGGCGCCGCGGCCACCGAGGAGGCGATTGGCACCGAGGAGCCCGCCGTCGAAGAGGCAACCAGGGACGCCGACGCGGCAGCTGAGGAGGGGACCGGCGGTCGCACTGACGGCCCCGAGGCCGCAGGAGCGTTTGACGCTGCGCCGACCGCCGACCCTGCCGCTGCCGCGGCTGGAACCGGTGCCTACTTGGAGGCTGGGAACGGGGTCTTCATTCAGATCCCGTGGGCTTCTTCGTCACGGGCGCCCGCGGAGGGGGAGGTCTTTGATGGGAAAGTCCTCGCCTCCGCGGGGCTGAAGTTTGTCGACGCGCCCGGCAGCAGCAACGAGCCCGAGGAGGAGCAGCTTCTGCGCCGGCTTCTGGCCCTGTACCGTGCCAGGCAGGCCAAGCTGGAGTCCTGAGAGGCTCTGGCTGCCAAGGCGGGCGTCGACTTGGAGAAGCGCGCCGAGGAACTCCGCGCCGCCAACCGGGCGGCCTTCCGGTCTTTGGCGGAGGAGCGGGAGGAGCTCGCCGAGGCGCACCAGGTGTTCGTCCTCGAAAAGGCCGAAGCAGAGGAGCAGCAACGGCTCGCCGCCGAAGATCTGTCTCGGCGGGAAGGAGAGCTGAGGCAGCGGAAGGTCGACCTCGATAGCCATGAGGACGACCTTACCGCGCGCGAGCAGTCCCTTGGCGGGGCTCTGCAGGAAGCGAGGGATGCCGCTGCAGCTGCAGAGACCGCCAAGAGAGACTTGGAGGCGAGGGTGGCACAGTTGGAGCTCAACTTGAAGACGAGCGAGGAGAAGGTTTCCGCGCTCACACTGGAGAGGGAGAAAGACGCCCACAGCCACTCGGAGCTGCAGGTCCGTCTCTCCGACAAGGGCAAGGAGCTCGCCATCGCCAAGGATTCCATCGCGGACTTGGAACTGAAGCTGTCCACCCTCACTGAATCACTTGACAGCGCCAGGAACCGGGAGACGAAGCTGAAGGAGGACCTCCGGGCTGAGAGGGCACTGCTGGACAGCGTCGCCCTCACGCAAAACAACTTTAGGCAGACGGTGGAGCAGTGGACCGAGGAGCTCGTCGCCGCCGCCGCTGACATCGACAGGGAGATGGCGGCGCTAGGGACGGAGCACCTCGGGTACTCCCCCGACGCGAACCTCCCTCACAGCGCCAAGCTGAGCTTATTCTTCAGGGGAGTGGCGCCGGCCCTCGAGCAGCTCCGGGAGAGGATCCCCACGCAGCTGGCGAACGAGGCGCGCAGGCTTTGCATGGGAGTTGTGGAGAGAGTGTTGACGAAGATAGTCTACCGCAACCCCGGGATCAACCTCGACAACGTCCTCCGGACCTTGCCGCCCGACGCCGACCAGGAAGCGCTGAAGGCTCTTGTCGCCCCCATCGTGGCCAAGGTGGGCAAGATCAGGAGAGTTGACGGCGACCGTGTAGACTAGGCTGTTTTCTTTCCGCTTCCCTTGTCGCTGCCAATTAAGTCATGGACAGTAGTTTATTAGAACAGCGACAAGTCATCTTGTAATATAACTTTATTTTGGGTAGTTAATGCAGTGTTATTTCCTTTGTTTGACTTCTTTACTTTGTATGCTTTCACCCTACGCTTTTAGGGAACTTGCCGGCAAAGGGACCCTTGCCGCGAGCGCTGAGTGCGGAACTTCAGCAGCCTGCTGGCAATGCCTCTACCGGCAAGAAACCTTGCCGCAGCTAGTCGCAGCACACTTAGGTTGTTGAGCGGACTCGAAAACGAAGTAAGGGCGCGACACTTGTCGCAGCTCACTTAGGCCGTTGAGCGTGCTCGAAACAAAGTAAGGGCACGGCTAGCCACGGGTAAGTTCCTCCGCGCACAGGTTTTCCATACAAAGTGTGGTCGTTCAAGGAAGATAACTTTAAAAATTTAAAAATTTGAATGCTCAAACTTTGGCAACTTAGCTTTTGTGTTGTTTGCTTCCCGGCAAGGCGAGGCTTTCTTGAACGATGGCACTTGGTCCATACCACTGTCTCCTTCCCCCCCGGCAAACTTGTGCGCGAGGAACAACTTCTTCTGCTTGAGAAAAGAAAGAAAAGGGAGGAAACATAGATATGGAGCCTTGCGGCTCGTTACTGCTTACCGGGGGTGCGTGCTGCACAAAGTGTCAGATAATGCATGCAAGAAAAGCTAGAAAGGCATGAAACGACAAGTTGTGCAAGGCACAAAAGTTTTACTGATGCACGGGATCTGCGCCCGGCTTTGTACAAAGGTTTACATGCAAGAGCGGCAAGACTTGTACAAAAGGTGGTTGCCGGAGCGGATCATGGCAACCGCGCCTTATGGGTGAAACTTGCGAAGGTACTCAATGTTCCAGGAATTGCTCACCGGTAAGCCCTCTTCGGTCTCAAGGCGGACGGCGCCGGGCCTTGTGACTTGTCTCACCCGATAAGGGCCTTCCCACTTCGGCGTCAACTTGTTGGAATTCTTGGCGGACTGAACGCGCCGAAGAACAAGGTCGCCTTCCTCGAGACTTCTGGCCTTGACTTTGCGGCTATGGTAGCGGCGCAAAGCTTGCTGGTATCGAGCAGCTCGTACAGCAGCCTGAAGACGGTTCTCCTCGAGGAGCAGTGCATCATCTTGCCGCAGCTGCTCTTGCTCGAGCTCATCGTAAGCGAGCACTCGAGGAGACCCGTATACGAGTTCCGTGGGGAGAACTGCCTCTACTCCATAGACAAAAGCAAAGGGTGTCTGTCCGGTGGCTCGATTTGGTGTCGTCCTGATTGACCAAAGAGCCGCCGGCAACTCCCGTTTCTTCCGCATTTGTGCAGCCTGTCGAAAGTCCTTGTCTTGAGCCCGTGCAGCACTTCAGCGTTTTCCCTCTGCGCTTGACCATTGCTCCTCGGGTGAGCAACAGAAGCGAAGCAGACCTTGGCGCCAAGGTCTTGGACGTATTGCATGAAGGTGCGACTTGTGAATTGTGTGCCGTTGTCGGTGATGATCCTGTTAGGGATTCCGAAACGGCAAACAATTGACCTGAAGAACTTGACTGCTGACTGTGCGGTCACCTTTCTCACTGGTTCCACTTCCGGCCACTTCGTGAACTTGTCGATGGCGACGTACAAGTACTCGAAGCCCCCGACTGCGCCGGGAAAGGGGCCGAGGATGTCGAGCCCCCAGACCGAAAACGGCCTGGACAAATTGATTGTCTGGAGAGCTTGAGCTGGCTGATGTATTTGCTTGGAATGGAACTGGCATGCTTCACACTTGGTTACTTGTGCGGTTGCATCTTGGAGGGCTTCTGGCCAAAAGAAACCTTGCCGGAAAGCCTTGCCGGCAAGTGCTCTTGCGCCAATGTGGTGGCCACATATGCCTCCATGTATCTCTGCCAACAGCTTCTGCCCATCTTCCCGGGGGATGCACTTCAGTCTAACACCGTTGAGTCTTCTTCTGTACAGCTCATTGCCAACGAACTGATACATACTTGACTGCCGGGTTATTCTTTCTGCTTCTTCTGGCTCTTCGGGAAGTTCTCCAGTTTGAAGAAAATGGACAATTTGCTGTGCCCAGGCTGGAGCTTGAGGCTTAACAACAAGGACTAAAGGCATCAGTGCTGCTGCGGGAACGTCAGCTTCTACGGCAAGAACCTGCGGCTCTGCCGGAGCTGGACGTTCCCCGGCAAGCTTGCCGGGGCAAGACTTGTCGGGAACGCCTGCTTCAACTGTACAGACCCTTGGGTCCGCAGGAGCAGACTGTTCCTCAGCAACTCGGTCGTTGATCTTGGGGACCTTGGCGGCGACTTCGGGAAGATCCGCCGGAGACCAACTTCCTCTTCCTGCTTTGCCCAACTGATGGTGTAACGGATGGTTGAGTTAGCTTGAGCACAAAGATCCCTGGTTCCACAGGTAGCTTTAGTGCAGCACACTTTGATAGGCCGTCTGCGACGTCATTTTGAGCTCTTGGAACGTGCTCCATCTGTATGCCTTCAAAGCGCTCCTCAAGCTTTCTTACTTCGTCGACGTAAGCTTCCATCAATGGGCTCTGGTAACTCTTGTTCACTTGTCGGACAACCAACTGCGAATCTCCCCGCACAACCAGCTTCTTGATCCCAAGTTCTGCTGCAATTCTGAGGCCGGCAAGCAAACCTTCATACTCTGCAGTATTGTTCGTTGCTTGCTCCTTGGGAAAGTGCATCTGGACGACGTACTTGAGGTACTCGCCGGTGGGCGCGACAAGCAGCATGCCAGCGCCGGCGCCTTGCAGCGAGAAGGCACCATCGAAGTACATTATCCATTCTTTGCTTGCTTCTTGGACGGGGACGTTTGTCTCTGGAATCTCTTCGTCTGGCGTTGGTGTCCATTCTGCTATGAACTCTGCCAATGCTCTGCTCTGGATGGTTGAAGTACTTTCAAACTTGAGACCAAAACTTGACAGCTCCAGTGCCCACTCGACAATCCTGCCTGTTGCTTCTGGATTTTGCAATATCCTCTTCAGCGCAAAGCGAGTGACCACTGTTATCTCATGTGCTTGGAAGTAGTGGCGCAGCTTTCTCGAGGCCATGAGGAGGCCGAATCGCAACTTCTGCACCCCAGAGTATCTTGACCTAGCCCCCTGCAAGAGGGAGCTGACAAAATAAACTGGGCGCTGCACCATCTTCTTTCGCACTTCTTCTTGCATTTGCGCAGACTCATCCTTGTCGGGGCCAGAGCTTGTCGGGGAAGCCCCCTGCTTGTCGCTGGATGTGCTTGCCGGGGCTGTGGGCTCCTCATCTGCCTCCCTTTCCGCCACTAACGCAGCACTAACCACTTGATTGGTTGCTGCTAAGTACAGCAGCAACTTCTCTTGCGGCTTAGGTGCGACAAGTATTGGAGTGGAGGACAGGTACCCTTTCAAGTCTTGCAGCGCTGCCTCCGCTTCCGGAGTCCACTTCATTGGACCTGCCTTTTTCAAGATTTTGAAAAACGGCAGGGCGCGTTCTGCAGACTTAGAAATGAACCTGCTGAGGGCAGCCACGCAGCCGGCAAGTCTTCGTACATCCTTGACGCGCTTCGGGGCTTCGATCTGCTCGATGGCTTTGATCTTGTCGGGATTGGCTTCAATCCCCCTCTGGGACACAAAGAACCCGAGAAGCTTGCCGGAGGGGACTCCGAACACACACTTCTCGGGGTTGAGCTTGAGTTGTATCTTGTGCAGATTCGCAAAGGTTTCATCTAGGTCTTGAATCAGGGTATCTTTGTCCTTGCTCTTGACCACTATATCATCCATGTAAGCTTCTACATTTCTGTGTATCTGTGGCTCAAAAGCAGTGTGGACCACCCTTGCAAATGTTGAGCCCGCATTCTTCAATCCAAAGGGCATGCGTATGAAACAGTAAGTGCCACATTGAGTAATGAATGCGGTCTTCTCTTCATCCTCTTTAGCCATGAATATCTGGTGGTATCCGGAGTATGCATCAAGGAATGAAAGCAACTCACATCTAGCCGTGGAGTCAACGATCTGGTCAATGCGCGGCAAGGGAAATGGATCCTTGGGACAAGCTTTATTCACATCAGTGAAGTCTATACAAAGTCTCCACTTCCCATTAGCTTTGCGCACGACAACAGGGTTGGCCAGCCACGTGGGATGAAGTACACCTCTAACAAGGCCTGCCGCTTCCAGCTTCTTGCTTTCTTCAGCGATAAACTCTTGGCGCTCCACTGCTTGCTTCCTGACCTTCTGCTTGACGGGCCGCGCGTGAGGACAAACGGCAAGCTTGTGCTCAATTACTTTCCTGGGAACGCCGGGGATGTCAGACGGTTGCCATGCAAACACGTCGACATTCGCCCGCGGGAAAGCAACGAGCGCGCTTTCCTATTTAGGATCGAGCGTAGCACTGATGGTGAAAGTACCACCAGTGCCGTCCTCCCTGGCGGACACCTTCTTGGTTGCAGGTGGAGCTGCCATTCCCTTCTTGCACTTGCCGGTGGAGCTCGATGGCGCGTCCTCGACGGCAGCGCAGCACTCCGAAGAGGTGCGTTTGCCGGAGTGGGCCCCAGAGCTCTTGCCGGACTTGGTCTTGTTCTTCCCCCCGGGAGCTTCAACGGCAAGTGTCTTGCTATCTGCTGCGGCTGCTGCGTCCCGGTAGATCTTGTCGGCGCAGATAAGCGCGTCCTTCTTGTCGCCGGGGACAGAGATGACGCTTATCGGGCCAGGCATCTTGAGCATGTTGTAGGCGTAGTGAGAGGCTGCCATGAACTTGGCGAGCGCTGGACGGCCAAGTATCCCGTTGTATGGCAACGGGATATCGGCAACGTCAAAAGTGATCCTCTCAGTCCTAAAGTTCAGCTCTCCGCCAAAGGTTACCGGCAGTGTAATCTTCCCCTTCGGCTTGCTCCTTCCCGGGTTGATCCCTTGGAACGTGCCGGTTTCTTCAAGCTCGCTGTCGGGGATCTGCAACTTCCTAATCACAGCCGAGGAGATCAGATTCAGGCCGGCCCCGCCGTCAACCAGCATCTTGGTGACCTTGAGGTTGAGGATGGTTGGCGAAACCAACATCGGCAAGCACCCGACCGCAGTTGTGCGGTCAGGGTGATCCTCAATGTCGAAGATGATGGGCGTGCTGGACCATTTCAGAAGTTTGCGCGACTCGATGGGTGGCTCTTCTGCATTAACTTCCCGCACCCATTGTTTGAGTTGGCGGTGGGAAGTATGCAGAGAGGCACCTCCATCGACGCACAGAACTTCTGTGGCCTTCTGGAACTCCTGCTCGCTGTTGTCTCCGTCATCCATGTCCTCGTCGTCGTCTTCGTCTTCGTCCTTGTCGCGGCCGTGGGGAGGTCTATCTCCTTGCCGCTGCTTGCCTTGCCGCGGCGTCCTCCCCGGCCATAGAATGGCCGTTTCTTGCCGGACTCTCCTCCGCCTCCTTGGGCCTTCTCTTTGTCACGTCGCTCGCATTCAGCCTTCTGTTGTTCGACGAGGTACTCGACCCTCTTGCAGTTCTGGAGATCGTGGCCCTTGGTGCGGTGGATCTTGCAGTACTGCCTGTCGGAGCCGTCCTGCTTGTCGGCGGCGGCTACGGTGGCAGCTCCCTTGCCGGAGCTACCAGCCTGAGCTTTCTTGGCGCCTGCCTCCTTGCCGGACTGCTCGACAGCTAGTACTTCCTTGTTCTTCTTTTTCTTGTTGTTCCGCCTCCGGTTTTTCCTTGCCGGGGCGGCATCCTCACTGTCCGTTCCTCCTGCTCCAGCATCCTCTCCGGGGAGTCTCCTCCCCTCTTCAGTGCGTGCGCACTTGTTGGCCAGGGCATAGAGCTCACTGACATCTCTTATCTTGCACATCGCCATTTCCTCCCTCATCCGGCGGTTACGCACGTTCTAATGGAACACGCTAATAACCGCGGCAGGGTGGACGTCCGGGATGTTGTGCTGGACGCGGCTGAATCTCTGGATGTACTTTCGCAGGGACTCTCCTTCCTTCTGGGCAAGTATATGGAGATCACTTTCCTGGCCATGGGGCTTGTGGCCGCCCGTGCAGGCGCCGACAAACTGATGGCACAGGTCGGCCCAAGAAGAAATAGAGTTCTCCGGCAAGTGCATGAGCCAAGATCTGACGTTTGGCTTGAGCACGAGCGGGAAGTAGTTCGCCAGTATCTTCTCGTCTCGTCCCCCGGCAGCCTGCACCGCAATGGTGTAGATGCTGAGGAACTCTGAGGGATGGGTCTTGCCGTCGTACTTCTCGGGTACGTCGGGCTTGAAGTTCTTCATGCTGGGCCACAGGACTTGCCGCAGCTCACGGGTGAACGCAGGGCAACCTGTCGCGTACGGCAAGTCGCCCGGTTCTTCGGGCGCGCGCATGTCAACAGTGGTCCCAGCGCGCTGGTCGGACTGTCGTCGCGCTTCTCTTCGACGCTCGATGCGAGTTCGAGCGTCTTCTTGCCGTCTGTCGTCGAGGACTTGGCGTTGATCGCGGCGAGCTCGCGGATCCGACGACGCCGTGGAGTCGTCGTCGACGTTGATCCGGCGAGTCGTTGATTTCTGCTTCCGGGGCGGGGAGTGCACGGTAGTTGCACCCCCGGCAGTCTTGTCTCCATCAGCCCGCGCCTGGCTGACTTGCCGCGGCCGTGACGTCGCCGGCTGCTGCGGCGTGTCGTTGTTGGCGAAGGCGATGAGGCTTTGGATGGTGGCCCTCCAGTCTTCGGCCTTGTCTGCCGCTGGAGGGAAGTCGAGGAGTAGCTGAGCTCTAGCTAGAGCTTCTGCTGGAGTGGAGGGAAGCGGTGGCGAGCGGTGCGAGGAGCGAGATATGCTCGGACTTCTAACCGCATTAGAAGGAGCAGGTTCTCGCCCCGGCGACCGCGCCTTGCTCGTGCCAGCACGTTGGCCTTGAGCGTCCCGTGACCCGCCAACTTGTCCTTGGCCCAGCAAGCGGATGGTACCCTTCATACCACACCGCTGCCATTCCGGCACCTCCTGAGAGGGGCGCGGTGCGTGCACGGACGCCGAGGTTTTGGAGTGCGCTCGGTCGTCCGTCTTGTCCTTGGACTTGGCGGCGCCGTGAGTTTCCTCGCCGGCATCCGTCCTTCCGCCAGCGTCTCCCCCACCAGCTGTTGGTTCTGGTGGTGGTGGGATCGACGCGGACGGGCCTCCTACCTCCGAAGCTTTCTTCTTCGGCGGCATGTCGATGAAGTTATCGAAGTTGGTGAAGTTGCTGAAGATTGCGCCCGCGTGAACGCCGGATCAGGTTCGCACAACCTCGACGCCCCCTACCTGGCGTGCCAAAGATGTCGGGGAAACTGATCGCCCACGAACACCTATGGGACCAGAGCCCCTTTTCGGTACGGCAAGGGAGCGGAGGGAGCACGGAGAGCAGATCGAGGCGAGCACGCGGGCAGTTTACCCAGGTTCGGGCCGCACAGATGCATAAAACCCTACTCCTGCCTTGATTGTATTGAGTTCTTGGCTCGGGAGCAAGAAGGGCTACAGTACTGGTTGCTAGCTACACCGAGCGTGAGAGTGATCGAAGATCGGAACCCCCCGCTACGTTGTGCATGGGCCTCCTTTTATAGGTCAAAGGGGTCACCGACAGGTGGCAACGTAGATGAGGGCAAAAATGTAAAAGTGGTGGTAGTTGTAACAGTGCGCGTACAGTGTTCTATACCTAACACTGACGGTGGGGGACAAGGGCATTGAATGCCCGTCGCCGTCGCCCCAAATAGTGCAAAAAGCGTCCGTCCGGGCGTCTCCGTTCGCCACGACGGTAGCCTCGTCATCGTGGCTTGCCACCGTGTCCCCCAGGCTGCACAGCTTTCTGCCACGTGCCCCTGGAAGGGCCCCAGGGCGACGCGTGTCAGGATGAGCTGGAGCGCGGGCACACAGTGGAAGCTTGCCACGGCAAGCACCTTGCCGCGGTCGCTACCTTGCCGCGCCCGGAAGCTTGTCGCTTTCCGGGCCTTGCCGGGGCGCACGATGCGCCACGGCAAGTCTTCTGAAATGCCATGCTTTGGCCTTCCTGGCAAGCTCCTCTTGCCAGGGTCTTGTGCTAAAGGGGTGGTTATGAGCCTGGAGCGGCCTTCCCGGCAAGCTCCTCTTGCCGGGGCCTTGTTTCTTAACTTGAATACTTTGTTCTTGAATGTCTCCAAAGGAACCAAAGCGGGCTTTGGCGGGCGCGTGGCAAGCCCTGCCACGGGACGCTGCTACTGCCCGTGCACAAGTCGGGATACTAAGGTACCCTTACTTTAGTACACCGACATCCTGACTGGAGTTTACCCTTTGAAATTATGTGTGATGCTAGTGATTATGCTATAGGTGCTGTTCTAGGACAAAGAGTTGATAATAAATTGAATGTTATCCAATATGCTAGTAAAACTCTAGACAGTGCCCAAAGAAATTATGCTACTACTGAGAAGGAATTTTTAGCAGTTGTATTTGCTTGTGATAAGTTCAAACTTTATATTGTTGATTCTAAAGTAACTATTCACACTGATCATGCTGCTATTAAATATCTTATGGAAAAGAAAGATGCTAAACCTAGACTTATTAGATGGGTTCTCCTGCTACAAGAATTTGATTTGCATATTACTGATAGAAAGGGAGCTAAGAACCCCATTGCAGACAACTTGTCTAGGTTAGAGATTATTCTTGATGACCCACTACCTATTGATGATAGCTTTCATGGTGAACAATTAGCTGTCATAAATGCTTCTCGTACTGCTCCATGGTATGCTGATTACGCTAATTACATTGTTGCTAAGTTTATACCACCTAGTTTCGCATACCAGTAAAAGAAAAAGTTCTTCTATGATTTAAGACATTACTTCTGGGATGATCCACACCTTTATAAAGAAGGAGTAGATGGTATTATTGTAAGTGCATCTAGTGCCCCATAGTGATTTTGGTGTATTGAAGACTTATAGGTTAAGGGACTAATGTGTTTATGAGTGTACACATGTCTATAAGTCTATGAGGAGTTTGATATTTACAGAGAAAGTCGACCCCTAAAAATGAAGTTCTTCGACTGAAGACTTTGGATTTCTGAAGACTTTGAAAGTGAAGAAATTGGTGTGACCTTGAAGACTTGGTATTCATTTGAGGAACATGAAGCGTGAAGACTTTTGTTTTCGTAGTTTCATTTTCTCCTTCTTGAGTCATAGGAAACACCGTACTGTTAAAGGGGGTCGAGGAAATACTAAGGAAACATTTCCATGTGATGCTCAACCCAAAATCCTACACCTACCAATCCCTTCGAGTGAAGCCATTGGAAATCTCATACAGTTCAGTCATATTCTTCAGTGACAGAGACGAAGTTCTTCTGGTCTCTGAGGAATTTGTTCTGACTGGGGAGTTAGGAATTCGCCAGTGCGGATTTCCTACAAGTGAGGATCATCATAGCCCTGAGGAATTTGATACTCAAATTTCTGACCGTTGCTGTGCTACGCGCCAGCTGTCCCAAAATATCTACCCACCTAACGGTCATATTATTAAAGGGCATTTATGTCTTATCATGTCGGGCTGCTCCCTAGGCTATAAATAGCTGCCCCCTGTAGCGACCACGATCCGAATGGACCGAAGTCTCTGTGTTTCAGTGTCATCCCTGGATCGGTAATGCTGACACACAGAGTACTTGAAGGATTTATAACAGAGTGGCAATCACACACTTATTACAACGAGTGTCTCCAAAGAGAACTTTTACAAAAGTCTATGGCTTAAGGCCATCTAACAAGATAACAGTGAAAGGCTTGGAAGATAAGTGAGTCCATCAACTCCAACGGCATAGCTGAGTGCATGACAAACGACCTAGAACGTCTTATTCCTCGTCTGAAAAGTCTGCAACGTAATATGTTGCAGCCCGAAAATGGGTCAGCACATGGAATATGCTGGCAAGATAACACAGAAGATGCAAGTAACTGAATAAAGGCTATACTATATGCATATTTGGCTGGTGGAGGCTCTAAGGTTAAAGTTTTTGCGTAAAGCCAATTTTTCCCTACAACAAAGGAATAAATTTTTATTTTAACTATCATGGTAGTAGAAACATCATTGAGAAGGTACCTCCAACTCAATCCCAATTAAAAGTTATCATTAACCCAACAAATTAAATTATAGAGTGATGAGATCAACCAATAATTCAAGTACCAGATACTCAAGATGTCCATAATCGGGGACACGGCTAATCATGATCAGTTTGTACACTCTGCAGAGGTTTGTGCACTTTTCCCACAAGACTCGATCGCCTCCGTTTGGTTTCGCGCACTGCAGGGTGTTTGAGAAACGGGTGACCGAGACACAGTCTTTCCGAAGAGGTCCCCTTAACTAGATAGATAGGCCGGTACACCTACAATCCCTCTACATCTGCTAGCCCATCATGGAAAGGTTTCCCACAACTTACTCAACTATGCCAGAGCCCATAATGGCATTGTGGCTGCACACGGAAGTTTCTAGCATGAATAGTTTTATGATCCCTTTGAGCCTGGGTGGCATTCCATAGGAAAAATCACACGGAACCCCGGGATTTCCTAGGACAACACTGGATTCTCCAGGTGCCCTGCAACCAATCCACCCAGATGTGTATTCAAGTAGCCACCTTAAGTTGAATCCTTAATTAACAACTCACATCTGTCATGGATTTCACTCAAACCCAAACCACGTCTACGAGCATAGCATAGCAACCTGAGCATAGCGTAGAAGTAACTCCCAAGGGTTTGAAAATAATGCAGGTAATAGGTTCTACTTCAATCTACTTCCCAGTCCCACAAGTTAAGAGATCCTACTCATGCAATGTGTGAGGGTTGATCTAATGCATAAAAACTGGGTAGTAAAAGGGTATGATCAAAGTGTTACTTGCCTTGCTGACGATTCGCTAAACCTAGAGACTCGTAGTAGCACGCTTCACAGTCCGGGTATTCTATCGCAAGCAAACAATAGCATACATAAGCAAACAAGCAATGGTGCACAAAGAAAACCCCGAAAGATAGGATCTAACCAGAAAGTTCAAGTTAAGAACTCCGGTTTGCAAAAAGAATCAAATCGAAAGAAGCAACAAAACTCAAACTGCGAAAGAAATGAGCTCCGGTTACTAATTGATCTAAAGTCAAATTTTACAGTAGTCAAAACCTTGTTCAAGTTGGTTAAATGGAAAGAGGGCGTCGAGACGAAGATCTGGGATTTTGAATCACCTGATTCCGACTCTCGAGCGAAAAGAAAAACGAAAAACAAGATGAGGGCAGAAATCGCGATCGGAATAATCACGGATAAATACCCCGATAAAGAAAACTGACGAACAGGCTAACGAACAAACGTTCGCTGTCTGCGGCTAACGGATGAATAGCGTTCGTTAAAACGAACGTACGGACGAACGTCCGCTAAATTACTACACCGAAAAAAACCGATCTAAACTAACGAAAAACGAATCTAGGGTTTTCCTAAAAAAAACCGATGGCTTTTGGAGAAAAACCGACGGCGGCGGCGGTGGCTACCTCGACGACTCCGACGACGGCGGTGGGACCGGCGGCGGCGACGATCGACGGCGGCGGCGCGGCGGTGCGGCGGCGTCGGGTGGCGGCGGCGGTTGGCGGCGGCGGCAGTCGTCGGCGGCGGCGGCTAGGGTTTCGCGGGGCGGGCGAGGCTAGCGGGCTGGCGGCCTATAAAGGCCCTGGCCAGAGGAGTCCCGGCCGCATACGGCCCGGAGTCGGTTCCCGTTTTTTTAAAGAGTCCTGGCGTGGTAAATCGGGCGAAAAAAAAAATACTAAACGGAGTCCAAAAATTCCGAAATAAATTTTCACCGTCCTCTAATAATATTTAGGACAAAGTGAACATTTTTCCCGAACCTAAATGCAATTTTGAAAAACGCGTATTTTTCCTATGCAAATAAAATCGCAAATAAATCCAGAAAAAAATACCAAAAGTGATTTTAACATTTTTCCTCCAATATTTCTGTTATTTTGGAGAAGTCATATTATCTCCGCTCATATATTTTATGTAGAAATATTTTTAGGAGAGAAAAATAATTAAAACCAACGCTATCCTCGCACCGGTATTCGAGTAAACTCAAATACAAAACGGTGGAATTCCCAACTCTCTCCGTAGGTCCTTGAGTTGCTTAGAATTTCGAGGATCGCCACAAACAAAATGCAAAGAAATATGCAATGCAATATGATCTATGTATAACATTCCAAATTGAAAATTTGGGATGTTACACCCCCTCAACCACTAGCTGGTTGGCTGCTCCGAGAGAAACTGACACTTGTCATTAGAGCGACCCATCCTCCGAGGACTTTGAGCGAAAATCATCAAGTGAGGAAAAACCCAAAACCAAACCCAAACACCTACAAACCCAAAAGTGATTGAGCATCACTGAAGAGATTGATCCTGCGTGGACCCGACGCTTATTACCTTTGAAGACTGTGCTTCTTCCAGACGGTTAGTTCTCTTGGTTTAGAGCATCCAAGAGGAGTTGTGGATTGCCGAGTGACCGAGTTTGTGAAGGTTCGGAAGTCACCTGAAGACTTACCACGAGTGATTGGGCGAGGTCTGTGTGACCTTAGCTCAAGGAGAATACGGTGAGGACTTGGTGTCTTGGACTGTGTGTCCAGGACTGGGTGTCCGGGACTGTGTGTCCTCAGGTTTAAATACCTAGCCGCTCCAACCAGATGTACAACTGAGACAGCTGTTGGAACTGGTCTACCAAATCATTGTCTTCACCAAGCTTACTGGTTCTATTTCCTCAACTCTTTCATTTCCTCATAACTGTGTTGTGTGCTTGTTCATATCTGTTTGAAGACTTTGACTGAAGACTTTCTCAATTTCCTCAGTTCAATTTCTTCAGTCTATTTGTCTTCATTCTGTGTTATCCTGTGTTTACGCTTTCTGTACTCTGTGCTTGTCTTCATTTCATCATGATGACCATGCTTGTGTTCTGTTATGTTTACTTCTGAGTACTTATTCCGCTACAAGTAGTTCTTCGCTAAGGAATTTCCTCACCCGCAAATTCCTTAGTGAAGAATTCATAAAAATCGCCTATTCATCCTCTCTAGTCGATATAACGCAATTTCAATTGGTATCGGAGCAAGGTACTCCCTTGTTCTGTGTGATTTTGGTTTAACCGCCTGGAGTTTTAGTTATGTCGACCACATGAATGAAGACTGTGTCATGCCCCATCTTTGACGGTCACGAGTATCCCAAGTGGAAGTCCATGATGAAGAAGCGCCTCATGGTGATGAACAGCGGGCTGTGGTCCGTCACTGAAATTGGTCTGACCGATCTGAGCAAGATGGCGGAAGCTGATGACATTCACAAGTACACTCTTGTCAACATCACGGCGAAGGACGTTATCTGCTCCTGTCTGTCTCAAAATCAGTTCAGGAATATCATGCATCTCGATCATGCGAAGCTTATCTGGGACCGTCTCTCTAGGGTCTATGAAGGTCATCGAACCCGTCATGATCCTTGGTTTGAGGACTTCAAGGAATCTCTCAAAGCGATGACATTCGAACCAGAATCATCATCTTCTGCACCATGCCTTATGGCAAAAGATGCAAAGGTAACTGAATGCTATCTATTTGAATCCAGTGATGATGAAACTGGTGATGAATTTGGACCCAGCTATGTCAAACTTGTTTCCCTTGCCACTAAACAACAAAGAGCTTTGGAAAAAGTTCAATACATGCTAAACAAGAGTGATGATATGTTGGGTGAAGAAATGGATTAGTCGAAAGCTTTGGCTGAGAGTCTTCAGAGACTCCAGTCTAAGTTTGACACCCTTCAAAGTCATCATAACACTCTCTTATCTGATCATGAGAAGCTTTCTTATGAATTTCTTCAAAGAAAGCAAGATCTTGAAAAGCTAAGAGTGAGTTATGAAGATCTTTAGAAGGAGCGCGATTCATTACTTGCTCAACAAATCAGCGCTTCTTAGGAAGAATTCATTACTTGAACGTGAATCTGCTAATTCTTCACTTGAATGTTCAAATGCTTCTAATGCTGCAAATTCTTCAATTGTCTCTGCTATCACTAATTCTCATCTGAGGACATTGCTAGTATCACTGATGATGCAGGGCTGAAGGAATTGTACATGACAGGCATGTACAAAAGCCTCAAAGGGCATCAGACTCTTTGTGATGTGCTTAGAAAGCAGATCCTCAACATGAACCCTAGGAAAGAGGGTATTGCCTTTGAGAGGAAACTTAATGCTGATGGTACATATTGGAAGCCTGAGCAGTACCCAAAAACCTCATGGGTTGCTGCAAAGGGACCTCCAGTTGATCCATCCAATTTATCTGGCTTTACATGTGAATCTCCTCATTCTTCTGATGAGTCATTTGACTCCAAATATAAACTATCCAAAAATCAGAATGGTGAAGTATTTGCTAGATATGTTGGAACTAACTGCAGGAATGGTCCCCCTATGAAGAAAATCTGGGTCCCTAAGAGGCACCTTGAAAGTCTTCAAGTGAATGTCCTTATGACACCTCGTGTGAGGAATAGGAACCCCAGATCAAACTCTTCATATGGATCAAAATCTTCATATGGACCAAATTCCTCAAGTGGATCAAAGTCCTCATATGAATATCATCGTGCTAACAACTCTTTTTCGCAGGGAAGAGCTAAGGGCTATGAATATGAGCATTCTTCTTCTAACCATTATGTTCATAAGTCCTCGAAGAATTACTCTGCTTATTCATATGCTTATCCTAACTCCTCTTGTGTGAAACAAAATGGGCTGGCTTCTATGCCACCTTTCTCGTATGGAGCTCGCAGAGTGATGAACTCTTTGCCACCCCTTCAGATAAGAAAAAGAACTAATCTCTTCTGCAGGATCAGGTCTCCACACGTGCTCAAACGTTTTAAGAATTTGCCGGAGACCTAAAAAGTGCCTGAAAGGACGTAGGCTAATCATGAAGAAATGAACTTTCATTTCTCACGTCCTCCTAGTACTTTATCTGTTGCATTGCTTGATGAAATTGATCTGATGAATTGATGGCATATTCTTCACTGTTGAAGTATATGAGTTCATAAGCTGCACTAATTCATCTGCAGGATGATCAACCCAAAGCCACTGAGTGGGTCCTCGATAGTGGATGTACAAATCACATGACTGGTGACAAGAATCTATTGATGGATGCTCGCTTATCTCTATCTAATCTGAAGCATATCATCTTCGCTGACAAAGGCAAAAGTCAGGTATTGGGTCTAGGTAAGGTTGCAATCTTAGAGGATCGACACATGGACAAAGTCACGCTTGTCGAGTCCTTAGGATACAACCTCATGTCCGTCTCAATGCTTTGCGATCTTGATATGGTTGTAGTCTTTGGCAAATATCGTTGTGTTGTGATCATGGAATCTGACAATTCCAAAGTCTTCCAAGGCTTTAGGAGAGGAGACTTGTATATTGTTGATTTCTCTACAGGATCTCAACCAGCTGTGTGTCTACTTACAAAAGCTTCAGAAGGCTGGCTATGGCATCGACGATTTGGTCATGCAGGCATGAGGAATTTGCACACTCTTGCAAAGAAGAAACGCGTCATTGGCATTGAGAATGTCAAGTTCCTCAAGGATTGATAACCCACAAGTGTAGGGGATCGCAACAGTTTTCGAGGGTAAAGTATTCAACCCAAATTTATTGATTCGACACAAGGGGAGCCAAGAATACTCTTAAGCATTAGCGGCTGAGTTGTCGATTCAACCACACCTGGAAACTTAGTATCTGCAGTAAGATAGTTTAGTAGCAAAGTAATATGATAGTGGTGGTAGCAGCAATAAAAGTAACGATAGTGTTTTTGTAGTTTTTGTAATAGTAGCAGCAGAAAAGTAAATAAGCAACAAGCAATATGTGAAAAGCTCGTAGGCATTGGATCGGTGATGGGGAATTATGTCAGATGCAATTCATCATGTAGAAGTTATAACCTAGGGTGATACAGAACTAGCTCCAGTTCATCAATGCAATGTAGGCATGTATTCCGAATATAGTCATACGTGCTTATGGAAAAGAACTTGCATGACATCTTTTGTCCTACCCTCCCGTGGCAGTGGGGTCCTATTGGAAACTAAGGGAAATTAAGGCCTCCATTTAATAGAGTACCGGACCAAAGCATTAACACATAGTGAATGCATGAACTCCTCAAACTAAGGTCATCACCGGGAGTGGTCTCGATTATTATCACTTCGGGGTTGCCGGATCATAACACATAGTAGGTGACTATAGACTTGCAAGATAGGATCAAGAACACACATATATTCATGAAAACATGATAGGTTCAGATCTGAAATCATGGCACTCGGGCCCTAGTGACTAGCATTAAGCATAGCAAAGTCATAGCAACATCAATCTCAGAACATAGTGGATACTAGGGATCAAACCCTAACAAAACTAACTCGATTACATGATAGATCCCATCCAACCCATCACCGTGCAGCAAGCCTACGATGGAATTACTCACGCACGGCGGTGAGCATCATGGAATTGGTGATGGAGGAAGGTTGATGATGACGATGGCGATGATCTCCACTCTCCGGAGCCCCGAACGGACTCCAGATCAGCCCTCCCGAGAGAGATTAGGGTTTGGCGGCGGCTCTGTATCGTAAAACGCAATAAGTCTTCCTCTCTGATTTTTTCCTCCCCGAAAGTGAATATATAGGATCTGGGGGTACATCGGTGGAGCACCAGGGGGCCCACGTGGCAGGGGCGCGCCCTAAGGGGTAGGAGGGCGCCCCCACCCTCGTGGACAGGGTGTGGGCCCCCTGGTCTGGATCTTCTTGCAGGTATTTTTTATATTTTCCAAAATAATTCTTCGTGGATTTTCAGGTCATTGCGAGAACTTTTTATTTCTGCACAAAAACAACACCATGGCAGTTCTGCTGAAAACAACGTCAGTTCGGGTTAGTTCCATTCAAATCATGCAAGTTAGAGTCCAAAACAAGTGCAAAAGGGTTTGGAAAAGTAGATAGGTTGGAGACGTATCAACTCCTCCAAGCTTAAACCTTTGCTTGTCCTCATGCAATTCAGTTGATAAACTGAAAGTGATAAAGAAAAACTTTGACAAACTCTGTTTGCTCTTGTTGTTGTAAATATGTAAGCCAACATTCAAGTTTTCAGCAATAATCATGAACTAACCACATTCACAATAACTTTCAGGTCTCATATCAACTCACATCAATGGCATAATCAACTAGCGAGCAATAATAATAGACCTCGGATGACAACACTTTCTCAAAACAATCATGATATGATACAACAAGATGGTATCTCGCTAGCCCTTTCTGAGACCGCAAAACATAAATGCAGAGCACCTTTAATGATCAAGGACTGACTAGACACTGTAATTCATGGTAAAAGAGATCCAGTCATGATCACACTCAATGCAAATTAATAGTAATACATGCAAATGACAGAGGTGCTCTCCTACTGGTGCTCTTTGATAAGAGGACGATGACTCTGCATAAAAGTAAATAGATAGGCCCTTTGTAGAGGGAAGCAGAGATTTGTAGAGGTGCCAGAGCTCGATTTTTAAATAGAGATGAATAACATTTTGAGCGGTATACTTTCATTGTCAACATAACAACCAAGAATCTCGATATCTCCCATGCTACGCACATTATAGGCGGTTCCCAATCAGAATGGTAAAGTTTATACTCCCCAACCACCAACAAGCGCACTCCACGGCCATCCGAATCCACGGGGTACCGTCCAAACAAGCAACAACACTGGGGGAGTTTTATTTAATTATTATGATTTTGAGCATGGGACTGGGCACCCCGATTACCAGCCATTTTCTCGTGAATGATGAGCGGAGTCCACTCATCATGAGAATAACCCACCTAGCATGGAAGATATAGATAGCCCTAGTTGATACATGAGTTGTTCAAGCATACAAAACAGAATTTCATTTGAAGGTTTAGAGTTTGGCACATACAAATTTACTTGGAACGACAGGTAAATACCGCATATAGGAAGGTATAGTGGACTCATTGGGATAAGTTTGGGGTTTATGGAAGTGGATGCACAAGCAGTATTCCCGCTTAGTACACGTGAAGGCTAGAAAGAGACTAGGGAACGACCAGCTAGAGAGCAACAACGGTCATGAACATGCATTAAAATTACTCAACAATGAATGAAAGCATGAGTAGGATATAAATCACCATGAACATAAATATCGTGGAGGCTATGTTTATTTGTTTCAACTACATGTGTAAACATGTGCCAAGTCAGATCACTTAAATCGTTCAAAGGAGGATACACCCCATCATACCACATCGCAACCATTTTAATATCATGTTGGCACGCAAGATAGACCATTATAAACTCTCAGCTAATTAAGCTTGGCATAAGCAGCTATGATCTCTAATTGTCATTGCAAGCATGTTTCATTCATAACAAGCTGAATCAGGAACGATGAACTATCATATTTACAAAAACAAGAGAGGTCGAGTTCATACCAGCTTTTCTTATCTCAATTAGTTCATCATATATCATCCTTATTGCCTTTCACTCGCACGACCGATTGGTGTGGATAATAATAATAATAGTGCACGTGCATTGGACTAAGCTAGAATCTGCAGACATTTAATACAAGAGAGAAGACAAGGTAATATGGCTCAAGGTTAAATCAACAATAAAGCATATGAGAGCCACTAAGCAATTTCATTCATGGTCTTCTACTCTTAACCCCCAAAGAAAAGAAACTATTTACACGGGAAGGCTCCCAACAAGCAAAAGAAGAACGTGAAATCTTTTTGGGTTTTCTTTTAGTTACTACTACAAGGTAAGTACACTAGCTAGAAACTACAGCTAATATTTTTTGTTTTTCTTAAGGTTTTTCTAACACACAAGAAAAAGACTATGAAAGAAAATTGAAACTAAACATGGATGGTTCAATGAAAGAGTGTGAGCACCGACAACTAGAATAGGTGTGAACATGAATGTAAAGTCGGTGAGAAACACGTACTCTCCCAAGCTTAGACTTTTGGCCTAAGTTGGTCTATGGCCACGGATCGAAGCTACTCCCTCTAGTGTACTGAGATGTGTCCTCTGGGTGCCACTGGTTGGCAAGCTCGTCGAGATCCCACCCATAAACAAACTGACATTAAGGATCGAGTGGTGGCTCCGGCTTAGGCTCTGAAGCTTGTGCCTGGCCCTGGTACTTATAGAAGGCATATGATGTAACGAGATATGTGCCTGTAGACAGATCAAACAGAGATGGTGCAGGAGAGGTCGAGTTCATACCAACTTTTCTTATCACAATATTTTTCATCAAACCTTAATTTATAATTAAGCAACCTATCCTTGTCTTTAACAATAAAATCATGTGCTACCATGCTCTTGTAGTCTAGATAAACAGGGGCAAGCAATTTTTTCTTCCTTCTCATGATGCCTAATATGTGTTCTAAAATGTTCAGCAAGGCGAGAAGCAAAGATGCCTCCAAAGACGGGTCCCTTTGAGCGGTTCAGACTCAGTTGTTTAGCAACGACGACACCCAAGCTAAAAGTTGTGTCTTGAAACAAAGCATGATGTAATATGACAATATCAGGGGCACTAAGATTCCCACTGTTCCCGCGACCAATTAAACATCTATTAGCAAATAAAGCAAAGTAGCGTAGAACAGGGAAGTGTATACTAGTGATCCTGGCCCCTGAGACTTGTCTAGTTCCCCTATAGCTATCATGTCGATAAACCTTTCAACGTCTTCACGACATGGTTCATCAAGTCTACCTCCAAAGGGTATCTTACATACTTCACAAAATTACAAGAGGGATACTTCTTTAATCTCATCATATAAACGAAACTCCACTGTAGGTGGTGTTTTCTTAGCATGAAAATGAAAACTTTGCGTGAAAATATTGGTGAGTAAGAGATACTGGTCACGCTGGTCGTGGAGGAAGTTGGTGAGGACTGCATTTTTTGCCAACCAATAAAAGTCTTCGTAAAATACCGGCGGACATCATGAAATCATTACAAGGCCATTCGCACGGTCGAACTTCCGCCATGCGAGGAAGATAATATTTGGGCTTCTTATTTTCTTCTTTCTTCTTCTCCTCTGAGCTCTTACTGGAGGAGCCCCTCACCAATCTCTTTATCATTTTCCTTTTCTTAAAATTTCTGAAATTTTTAGTAACTCAAAATAAAAGTTAACCAAACTCAACAAGATTGATAGCAACAACTCCTACTAGTGCCTAGAGACTATATCATGCTTTGAACTACTTGGGACCAAAGAAATTTGACATGCAAGCTCAAGAACAAGGTCACCACAGCAACAACAATTTGCAATAAATAAAGCACTAGAACAAAAACTAATTGGAACAATGGAGGAGTCACATACCAAGGAACAATCTCCCCAAACAGTTTGGTGAATGGTGCTTTGAGCAAGGAGATCGAAAATGGCAGCAAGATGAGCTAAAACTCGGGTTTGAGCTGGTTGGTGATTTTTTTGGGAGGAAGAAGAAGAGTGTGGGTGCAGGAATAAGTGGAGGGGGGCCACGTGGGGCCCACGAGGCAGGGGGCGCGCCCTGGACCCTCGTGGCCAGGTGCTGGCTCCCCTCGTGGTGTGTTCTGTGCCATATTTCCTCAAATATTCCAGAAAAAATCATATTTAATTTTCAGGGCATTTGGAGAACTTTTATTTTCGGGGTATTTTTTTATTGCACGGATAAGTCTGGAAACAGACAGAAAATGCTATTTTTGCTTTATTTATCCTAATTAACAGAAAGTAAAAGGAGGGTACAGGAGGTTGTGCTATCTAGATTTACCTATCCCATGCTCGTCAAAAGGAATCCATTAACAAGGTTGATCAGGTCTTGTTAATAAACTCTTTCCGAATAACATGAAACCGGAGAATTTTCGAATAACACTAGGTTACCTCAATGGGGATATGTATGTCCGCAACAATAAGAATGTCATATGTCTTCTTGACAGTAGGAAGAGGAAATTCAAAACCTCCAATAGTAATAGTTGAAAATTTTCCAATATAATTGATACTGTGGACCTGAGGTTGTTTCCTCGAAAAGTGTACCATATGCTCATTACCATTGACATGAAAAGTGACACTGCCTTTGTTGCAATCAATAACAGTCCCTGCAGTATTCAAAAAGGGTCTACCAAGGATAATAGACATACTATCGTCCTCGGGAATATCAAGTATAACAAAGTCCGTTAGAATAGTAATATTTGCAACCACAACAGGCACATCCTCACAAATACCGACAGGTATAGCAGTTGATTTATCAGCCATTTTCAAGGATATTTCAGTAGGTGTCAACTTACTCAAGTCAAGTCTACGATATAAAGAGAGAGGCATAACACTAACACCGGCTCCAAGATCACATAAACCAGTTTTAACATAGTTTCTCTTAAAGGAGGAAGGTATAGTAGGTACTCCTGGATCTCCTAGTTTCTCAGGTATTCCACCTTTAAAAGTGTAATTGGCAAGCATGGTGGAAATTTCTACTTCAGGTATCTTTCTTTTATTGGTAATAATATCTTTCATATACTTAGCATAAGGATTTGTTTTATGTACATCAGTCAAACACATACGCAAAAAGACATGTCTAATCATTTCAGCAAAGCGCTCAAAATCCTCATCATCCTTTTTCTTGGATGGTTTGGGAGGAAAAGGCATGGGTTTCTGAACCCATGGTTCTCTTTCCCTACCGTGCTTCCTAGCAACAAAGTCTCTCTTATCATAACGTTGATTCTTTGATTGTGGGTTATCAAGATCAACAGCAGGTTTAATCTCTACATCATTATCATTGCTAGGTTGAGCATCATCATGAACATCATCATTAATATTATCACCAGGTTCATGTTCATTACTAGATTGTGTCTCAGCATCATAAACAGATATATCATTGGGATTATCAGGTGTGTCAGCTACAGGTTCACTAGAAGCGTGCAAAGTCCTATCATTTTTCTTTTTCTTTTTCTTAGAAGAACTAGGTGCATCTAAATTAGCTCTCTAAGAATCTTGCTCAATTCTCTTAGGGTGGACTTCAGGATACAAAGGTTCATGAGTCATCTTACCACCTCTAGTAGCAACTCTAACAGCATAGTCATGATTCTTACTATTTAATTAATTGAGCAAATCATTCTGAGCCTTAAGTACTTGTTCTACTTGAGTGGTAACCATGGAAGCATGTTTACTAATGAGTTTCAGTTCACCTTTAGCTCTAGACAAATAATCACTCAAGTGTTCAATCATATAAGCATTGTGTTGTAATTGTCTACCAACATAAGCATTGAAGTTTTCTTGTTTCACAATAAAATTGTCAAACTCATCTAAGCATTGGCTAGCAGACTTATAACGAGGAATATCACCTTCATCGAATCTGTAAAGAGAATTGACCTTTACTACCCATGTCGGGTTATCAAGACCATGTATTTCTTCAATAGGTGGTAACTTCTTAACATCTTCAGCTTTAATACCTTTTTATTTCATGGATTTCTTTGCCTCTTGCATAGAACACCTCTTTTCTTTGGAGTTGGCTTAGGGGCTGGTTTAGGAAGTTTCCAATTATTTTCATTGGTCAGCATATTATTCAATAGTAATTCATCTTGATCAACTGTTCTTTCCCTGAAAACACAACCGGCACAACTATCCAGGTGATCTCTGGAAGCATCAGTTAGTCCATTATAAAAGACATCAAGTATATCATGCATCTCAAGAGGATCATCAGGCAAAGCATTAAGTAATTGGAGAAGCCTCCCCCAAGCTTGTGGGAGACTCTCTTCTTCAATTTGCACAAAGTTATATATTTCCCGTAAGGCAGCTTGTTTCTTATGAGCGGGAAAATATCTAGCAGAGAATTAATACATCATATCCCGGGGACTACGCACACAACCAGGATCAAGAGAATTAAACCAAGTCTTAGCATCACCCTTTAACGAGAAAGCAAACAACTGAAGGATATAGTAATAACGAATCTTTTCATCGTTGGTAAACAGGGTGGCTATATCATTCAACTTAGTAAGATGTGCCACAATAGTTTCATATTCATAGCCATGGAAAGCATCAGATTCAACCAAAGTAATTAACTCAGGATCAACAGAGAATTCATAATCCTTATCAGTAACACAGATAGGTGAAGTAGCGAAAGTAGGGTCATGTTTCATTCTAGCATTCAAGGACTTTTCTTTCAGCTTAGCTAATAATTTCTTAAGATCATATCTATCATTGCAAGCAAGAAAGCCTCTAGCAGTTTCTTCATCCATAACATAACCTTCAGGAACAACAGGCAATTCATATCTATTGGGAGAAGCTTCATCATCACTTTCATAAATATCATCAGTTTCAATATTTGCATTCTCCCTAACCTTAGCAATTTGTTCATCTAGAAATTCACCTTGTGGCACAGTATTATCAGGCATAGAAGTAGTTTCTTCATACATAGCAGAAGTGGCATCATAAAGAACATACGACATATCAGATTCAATAGCATGAGTAGGTGTCGCAAATTTACCCATAACAGAAGGAGAATCAAGTGCATAGCTAGATGGCAGTTCCTTACCTCCCCTAGTAGTTGAGGGTAAGATCTTGGTTTTTGAGTCCTTCAAATTCTTCATAGTGATCAATAGATATAAATCCCAAGTGCTTATAGAATACAGCTATGCTCCCCGGCAATGGCGCCAGAAAATAGTCTTGATAACCCACAAGTGTAGGGGATCGCAACAGTTTTCGAGGGTAAAGTATTCAACCCAAATTTATTGATTCGACACAAGGGGAGCCAAAGAATACTCTTAAATATTAGCAGTTGAGTTGTCAATTCAACCACACCTGGAAACTTAGTATCTGCAGCAAGATAGTTTAGTAGCAAAGTAATATGATAGTGGCGGTAGCAGCAATGAAAGTAACAATAGTGCGTTTGTAGTTTTTGTAATAGTAGCAGCGGAAAAGTAAATAAGCAACAAAAAATATGTGAAAAGCTCGTAGGCATTGGATCGGTGATGGGGAATTATGTCGGATGCAATTCATCATGTAGAAGTTATAACCTAGGGTGATACAGAACTAGCTCCAGTTCATCAATGCAATGTAGGCATGTATTCCGAATATAGTCATACGTGCTTATGGAAAAGAACTTGCATGACATCTTCTGTCCTACCCTGCCGTGGCAGCGGGGTCCTATTGGAAACTAAGGGATATTAAGGCCTCCTTTTAATAGAGTACCGGACCAAAGCATTAACACATAGTGAATACATGAACTCCTCAAGCTAAGGTCATCACCGGGAGTGGTCCCGATTATTGTCACTTCGGGGTTGCCGGATCATAACACATAGTAGGTGACTATAGACTTGCAAGATAGGATCAAGAACACACATATATTCATGAAAACATAATAGGTTCAGATCTGAAATCATGGCACTCGGGCCCTAGTGACAAGCATTAAGCATAGCAAAGTCATAGCAACATCAATCTCAGAACATAGTGGATACTAGGGATCAAACCCTAACAAAACTAACTCGATTACATGATAGATCCCATCCAACCCATCACCGTCCAGCAAGCTTACGATGGAATTACTCATGCACGGCGGTGAGCATCATAGAATTGGTGATGGAGGAAGGTTGATGATGACGATGGCGACGATCTCCACTCTCCGGAGCCCCGAACGGACTCCAGATCAGCCCTCCCGAGAGAGATTAGGGCTTGGCGGCGGCTCCATATCGTAAAACGCGATAATTCTTCTTCTCTGATTTTTTCCTCCCCGAAAGCGAATATATAGGATCTGGGGGTACGTCGGTGGAGCACCAGGGGGCCCACGAGGCAGGGGACGCCCCCTAAGGGGGGGGGCACCCTCGTGGACAGGGTGTGGGCCCCCTGTTCTGGATCTTCTTGCAGGTATTTTTTATATTTTCCAAAATAATTCTCCGTGGATTTTCAGGTCATTCCGAGAACTTTTTATTTCTACACAAAAACAACACCATGGCAGTTCTGCTGAAAACAGCGTCAGTCCGGGTTAGTTCCATTCAAATCATGCAAGTTAGAGTCCAAAACAAGGGCAAAAGGGTTTGGAAAAGTAGATACGTTGGAGACGTATCAAGGATCACTTATGCGGAGCCTGTGAAGCTGGAAAGATGACTAAGGCCAAGCATCCAGCGAAGACTATCATGACTACTACTCGACCATTTGAATTGATTCACATGGATCTCTTCGGTCATAACCATTATTCTGTAGTTTCAAATGATGCATCTGAATATGGCTTTGTTATTGTTGATGATTACTCTCGATACACCTGGGTACACATTGTTACTTACAAAGATGAAGTGCAGGAAGTCTTCAAATAATTTTCCTCGAGGGCTTCAACCAACTTTGGTGTGAAGATCAAGCACATCAGAAGTGACAATGGAACTGAGTTCAAGAATTCTAGTCTTGATGACTATCTTGATGAACTTGGTATTACTCATGAGTTATCTGCTCCTTATACTCCTCAGCAGAATGACGTCGTGGAGTGCAAGAACGGTACTCTTGCTGAGATGGCTTGCACTATGCTTGATGAATACAAAACGGCTCGTCGTTTCTGGACTGATGCAATTGATACTGCATGCCACATCATCAACAGAGTATATCTTCACAAATTCTTCAAGAAGACTGCCTATGAACTCCTCACCGACAAGAAACCCAATGTGAGTTATTTTAAAGTCTTCGTTGCTAAATGTTGGATTAGAGATCCTCATCACAACTCAAAATTTGCATCAAAAGCACATGAAGGGTTTATGCTTGGTTACGGAAAGGACTTGCGCACCTGCAGAGTCTTCAACAACGTTCTTCACAAGGTTGTTGAAACTGTAGATGTGCGGTTTGATGAAACTAATGGCTTGCAAAGAGAGCACCTACCTTTTGTGATAGATGAACCAGCACCAGAGGAAACTATCAAGTTCAAGGCTACTGAGGATGTCATTCCGATCGAAGAATCTACTGAAGAATTCATTCTAGAATGTGAAGAACGTCGAGCTAATGCACCTGAAGAAAACGCTGAAGAAAATGGTGCTGAAGAAAATGCTGGTCAAATTCCTCGACGACAACCAGCTCATCCTCGCATTGCAAACAAAGTGCAGATTGAGAAAATTATCAGTGACATCAAAATACCAGGTCCTCTCACATGCTCAAGAGCTTCACATTTATCTAACTTTTGTGGGCACTATGCCTTTGTCTCTATCACAGAGCCCACTAAGGTAGATGAAGCATTTATGGAGCCTGAGTGGATTCAAGCTATGCAAGAAGAATTACATCAATTCGAGCTCAACAACGTCTAGGAACTGGTCAAATGTCCAGATCCTCGCAAGCACAATATCATTGGCACAAAGTGGATCTAGGCTACACACAGGTTGAAGGAATTGATTTCGATGAAACTTTTGCACCTGTTGGTAGACTTGAGGCTATTCGCATATTACTTGCTTATGCTAACCATCATGATATCACTCTATATCAAATGGATGTGAAAAGTGCATTCCTCAATGGTAAGCTTGAGGAAGAAGTATATGTTGCTCAACCCCCAGGTTTTGAAGATCCAAAGAATCCTGACAAAGTCTTCAGACTCAATAAGGCCCTCAATGGCCTCAAGAAGGCCCCTCGGGCGTGGTATGATACTTTGAAGGAATTCCTCATGAAGAAAGGCTTCAAACCCGGTTCACTTGATTCTACTCTTTTCACTAAATCTTATGATGGTGAATTATTTGTGTGCCAAATATAGGTTGATGATATTATCTTTGGCTGTACTGACCAACCTTATAGTGATGAATTTGCCTATATGATGACTGAAGAATATCAAATGTCTATGATGGGAGAGTTGAAATTCTTCTTAGGTCTTCAAATTCGTCAACAACGCAATGTCTATTCATATCTCAGGAGAAATACCTCAAGGATGTACTGAGATAATTCGGCATGCAAGATTGCAAAGGCATCAAAGTTCCTATGCCCACAAATGGCCATCTGTGCACTGATGAAAATGGTATTGACTTCGATCATAAGGTATACCGCTCCATGATTGGTTCTTTATTGTACTTATGTGTATCTAGGCCAGATATAATGCTTAGTGTTTGCATGTGTGCCCGATTTCAAGCTACAACGGAGGAATCACACCATAAGGATGTGAAACATATTCTTCGATATCTAGCTCACACACCAACACTTGCATTATAGTATCCCAAGGGCTCGGCTGTTGATCTCATTGGATATTCAGACTCTGACTATGCTGGTGATCGTGTGGACCGCAAGTCAACATCTGGTACATGTCATTTCCTCGAAAGATCTTTG
This sequence comes from Secale cereale, assembly GCA_902687465.1. Classification (NCBI taxonomy): domain Eukaryota; kingdom Viridiplantae; phylum Streptophyta; class Magnoliopsida; order Poales; family Poaceae; genus Secale; species Secale cereale. Next base: position 761,735,615 of record LR738713.1, read on the forward strand.
GTCTGTTGGTCTTCGAAGAAACAGAACTGCATATCACTATCTACTGCTGAAGCTGAGTACATTGCTGCTGGTTCTTGCTGTGCTCAATTGCTGTGGATGAAGCAAACTCTCAAGGACTATGGTCTCAACATGAAGAATGTGCCTCTTTTCTATGACAATGAGAGTGCCATCAAGATTGCTCACAACCCAGTCCAGCACTCGAAGACAGAGCACATTCAGATTCGTCATCATTTTCTTCGTGATCATGTGTTGAAGGGCGACATTTCTATTGAGCATGTGAAGACTGAAGAACAGCTAACCGGTATCTTCACAAAGCCCTTGGATGAGAAGAGATTTAGCAAGTTGCGATGTGAGCTAAATATCTTAGAATCTTTGAATGTTCTTTAAATAGTACACTCATCCTAACACTTATGCAAAATTGATGACTTAGATGTACAACACATGAAGAAATGTTTTTCTTCAATCAATGAAGAATAACACTCTAAGTGTGAAGAAATTAACGAAGAATTTGATTCTCAGAACCCTACAATAATTGTACGCGGTGTCTGAAATCATCATTCTTATACGGTGGGTCACGCCACCACAAAGTTGAAAATCTTCAATTTGAGTTTTTTTGTTTTGAAATTCCTCAGTTGTTCATGTTCCTCAACTTTGCATTGTCTTCACCTTTTCCGTCATTTTTCTTCATTGGCTATATATATATGAGTTTATGTCCTCTACATCATTCACTTATTGATAATTCTTCAAGCCGTTTTTCCTGCTAAGTGAATGTGATCGGACCCTTCCCCCTCATATTAAACTCAGCCCATTCTATTCACAAATTCTTCATGTGCGTTCTATTTGAAACTCGTTCAAAATCTTCACCGTGTCCTTGTCAGCTGAAGAATTTGCGAACGCAACGTTAAAACTAATCTTAACCAAAATTTTTGGTTTTGCCGCTCAAATCGTTCCGCATCCCACTACAATACTTATCCTTTCACCCACGATCTCACACGATCTCCACTTCTCAGTACGTGGGTGACACATGTCAAGCGAATGAGAAGGGTCAGGGGCACGTTCGTCCAGATTCTTCGGGCGAACAATTATTCATCTCCGCTATAAATACCTCCTCCCCTTCCTGAATTCACTTTTACTCCACTCAATCTCTCTCCCGCTCGAGCTTCTCAAACCCTAGCACCGCCGCTACTTCATCGTCGCCCGTGAGGAAGAGCTTCACTGCCTCGACCTCGTCGTCATCGTACTCGCCCTGGTCGCGGATTTCTTCACTCCGCCGCCGCCATAGCTGTCTTCCTTATCCAAGTTAGGGCGTGGAAGATCTGCACTGACGTACATCTCCACCTCACAGTTCGTCGTGTTCTTCATTCAGGGTAATTAAAAGTTACTTTTACCGCCCTCTTTGATTCAAATGTTTTCTACAAAATCCTTAAAGGTGTTTTTCTTCAAATCTTCACACACTAAACACCTCACATGTCATTTGTTCTTGATTCATTTCTCCAAGATATATTTTTTAGATTCCTCAATTGTGCGGATTCTCAATCTATACAACTCTGGAACCTAAGACTAAGAACACTTAGTGAAATTCTTCAAGACTCATCCGGTCAAATTCCTCAAACTTATTCTTTTTACAAAACCTTTTGAGAACGCATATGACCTCTCCAAATTCCTCGCAACTATACTCTGTTCATAGGTACTCATGTCCGCTGCTGAATCACTAGGTTCTCATCAACTTAACTCATTTGCAGCGTTCCTCGAAGAAAAGTTGCATACTTCTTCAGAGAATTCTATTGTTCAAATTCCTCATCTGAAGAAAATGGCTGATGGAAAGAAGCCACAAAAGGGAGGTAAGAGGCCTGAGGTCAACACTGCTTTTGAAATCCCTGATGATGTATATGCGGACTACTGCACTCCTGATGAGGCCAAGTTTGGCAAAGAGGACAAAAATAAGCGCAAGGTGCGCATATAGAGAATAGAGAGGAGATGGGCAAGAGAGTCGAGGGAGTACATGTATGTAACTCCCAAGTACATGAAGAAATTCGCACTCAACCCTCCATGCCCAAGACCTCCATTGGCACATGGCCAAGTAGCAGATCCCACTAGCCTCAAGCGCGGTGAGGATTATCCTGATGCATGGGCCAAGCGCCAGGCCAAGTTGGCCAAACAAGCAAAAGAAGCAGTGAGGAAATTCAACGAAGACTCTGCTATTGTTGCTGCCACTACTGAGGCCTCTGCTAGCAAGCCAAAGAAGGCCATGGCAAAGAAGCCTGCACATAAGCCAATCACTTCATCTTCAATGCCCTCACGGCCAAGTTCCTCAGCAATGCCCTCACGGCCAGATTCCTCAAAGCCCTCACGGCCAGCTCCTCAAACTGCTGCCGCTCCTCCAAAGTCCTGAGCTCCTCTGCCAAAGTCTTCAGATGCTCCGACCAAATCCTCTGCACCAGTGCATCTCGCCACGTGTTAAAGGACTGCTGGCATATCTATTGCCTCAGGAGCCTCTGCAAGTTCCTCAGCTGGCCCCTCTCTGCTGAAGAAAAAGGCCACTACTGGACGAGGTTCTCGCCCAAGTCCTCACAAGAAGCAAGTCGCTTTCCATGTACCGTCTGATGATGACGAATCTGATGATGAAGAACTAGTTGAAATCATCAGAGACATGCAACACAGGGCCGCTAGAGCCAAAGGTACACATGTGCCACTGCTTTTGGATCCGAAAGTGATCCTCAACTTTATTGATCTCTGGCACAAGGATCCCAACATTCCTATGCCTGACTTCAATCTGACTCCTGGCCAAAGTCACATGCTTACCGCCTTCATAGGCGAAGAAAAGTGGAAATTTGAGAAGGCCAGGCAGACGAAGAAAGCGCACTACAAGAAAGAGCGCTACCTGAAGAAGAACATTGTCAATATGACAACTAATGAACTTGTAAAGATTCAGGGCGAAATCAAAGCCCTCACGATGGATCTGACGCATACCGTGCAGACCGGATGGGCTCCAAAGTCAGATTTGTAAATTTGACAAAAGGATTTACTTCAAATGTTGCACCTCCAATGCACATGAAATTCCTCAGGCTGAAGCATCTGTTCAGTCTACTGAAGAACATGCCAGCACCGCTGAAGAACATCAGGCTGCTGAAGAAAATGAGAATACCAGGGTTGATGACTGCATTCTAGCCGCTGAAGAAATTGCCAGGGCAACCTCTAGTGTTGCGCCTGAAGAAAATGTCAGGACAACTGAAGCTTCAAAGGCTGTGCCTGAAGAATATGAAGAAGTCAGGGCAACTGCAACAGTTGTGCCTGAAGAAATTCAACCAAATTCCTCTGCTCCTCCCGCGCCTACTCCAACTCCAATCCTTCCATCTGCATCAGATGTGAAGAAGACCAAGGCTGCAGAGTGTGCAGCTGTGAAGGAAAGAAAGGCATCAACTTCATCAGATTCTTCAGCCCCGAAGAAGATGAAGCCATTGACAAGCTCAGTTGACAACCCAATTGATGTTGTTCCTATCTCAACCATGCCATCAAAGGACCTTGTTCCTTTTGATGAGGATTATGTGATTCCAAGCGAATCCGATGAAGACATCCCCTCTGCTGCTTCCACAGAGCAGACGGATGAAGAAATTGAAGTGGATGCAATCCCTTCAACACCAATTGTCTCCTCGCATATGCCTCAGTTCACTGCCGAAGAGGCCGACATTGAGGAATTGGATGAACACAATTCTGACGTGGACATTGGGAGTGCTACTCCATTGATGAATGATGATTTTAGGGATAGTCAGCATCCCAACTCCCCTCTGTTCACGCCACTGCAACAAATCCCTCAATCCCCAGCACATACTGTTCCATTGGGCTCTGAAGAAACTCATCCCACTTCATCTATACATGAAGACATTCCAGCCCCTAGTGCTGAAGAAACTGCTGCTGCTGAATCATCAAAGACACATACTGCCATTAAAGAGGAACCAGAAATTCCTCAGCCTGTAGAACCTGAGATTGCGATTCCTGAGGTTGTGATGCAACTAACTGACACTCCTCAACCCAAGCCAAATGATCCATTCTCAAGTAAGCAAAAATTCAAGTGTGATGATTTCTTCGACGAGCATGTATTCTTCACTATTTTCAACCCCTATGACTCTGCTCGCATTAGGAAGAGACGTTTCTGGACTGCCAACCAGGCAAATTTTTATTCCTCAGTGTTGTTCAACAAAGATAAAGTCTTCAATCATGCGCACATTCCTCATGTGGATATGGAATCTCTGCCCTGCTTCTTGCCAGTCCTCAGTGTTCTTCACGACGCTGAACTGTTAGGTTTCTGCACTGACATCTGTGATTGGAATGAAGAACTCATTCTTCAATTCTATGCAATGCTGCACATCACCGGAGACTCTGAAGATGTGAATTCATGGGTGCTGGACTGGATGACTGAAAATACTCACTACAAGGCACCAGCTACTGAATTGCTTCAAGCTTTGCCTCTCAGTCCTCCCCTTGAAGCTGCTCGTTGCATGTACCAAGAACCTGAGCTTACAGATCATTATATGCAAGTGCTGATGAAGCCATTGAAGCCAGGTCAGGCCCCAAGAACCAAATTCCTCGTGAAGGAATTGCTATTTGTGCCTCGGACTATCTATCGCATTCTGACGAAGACATTGAGTCCTATCAAGGGCCACAACTCGAATGATGAAGAAGTCGTTGGCATCATGAAGAATCTGCTATTCAATATCATGCACGGCGTCCCCGTCAACTTCCATGATTTCTTCATGAGGACTCTAGCCAATGTTGCACTTTCTCCTTTCAACCTGAAGCCTTATGCTCCTTGAATTATGAGATTCATCAGGACAAGGTCTTCAGTCAACTACAAAGCTACTACACTGAATCATTTCAGCTACTTGCCCCCGATTGAAGTCCTCAAACGGACATTTTCCTCAGCTGATGACAAGGGCAAGGCTACTGTTGTAATTGATGAAGGCATTCGTCCATTGGATGGTCAATTTCGCAAAGCTGTATCCTACTCCACCAATGACGACTCTACCACCCATGACTCTGCCGCCAACGCACCCAAGCAAAATCCTCAAGGCACAGCTGTTGGGAAACGTAGTATTTTAAAATTTTCCTACGATCACGCAAGATCTATCTACCAGATGCATAGCAATGAGAGGAGAGAGTGTGTCTACGTACCCTCGTAGACCGGGAGCGGAAGCGTCAAGTGACGCGGTTGATGTTGTCGAACTTCTTCGCGATCCAACCGATCAAGCACCGAATGTACGGCACCTCCGCGTTCAGCACACGTTCAGCTTGATGACGTCCCACGAGCTCTTGATCCAGTTGAGCTTCACGGGAGAGTTTCGTCAGCACGACGGCGTGGTGACGGATATGATGTGTTCACCGGCGCAGGGCTTCGCCTAAGCTCCGCGACGGTATGACCGAGGTGTGATTCTGTGGAGGGGGGCACCGCACACGGCTAAAACAATTCAACTTGTGTGTCTTTGAGTGCCCCCTGCCCCCGTATATAAAGGAGCAGGGGAGGGAGGCCGGCCGGCCCTTCCTGGTGCGGCTAGGGAAGGAGTCCTACTAGGAATAGGATTGCAATCCTATTCCTAGTAGGATTCACCGAAAGGAAGAAGGGGGAAAGGAATAGGAGAGGTGGCGCCCCCCCCCCCCCCCCAATCCTAGTCCAACTAGGAACCCTAGGTGGGGGCGCCGGCCAGCCCTATGGGCTGCCTCTCTCTTTCCCTTTAGGCCCACTATGGACCATCCCCTCTCGTAGGGGGTTCCGGTAACCCCCTCCGGCATTCCCGATAAATCCGAAACTTTTCCGGTATACTTCTGGTGTCCGAATATAGCCGTCCAATATATCAATCTTTATGTCTCGGACATTCCGAGACTCCTCGTCATGTCCGTGATCTCATCCGGGACTCCGAACTACCTTCAGTACATCAATACTCATAAACTCATAATACCGATCGTCATCAAACGTTAAGCGTGCGGACCCTACGGGTTCGAGAACTATGTAGACATGACCGAGACTCATCTCCGGTCAATAACCAATAGCGGAACCTGGATGTTCATATTGGCTCCTACATATCCTACGAAGATCTTTTATCGGTCAGAAACGCATAACTACATATGTTGTTCCTTTTGTCAAACGGTATGTTACTTGCCCGAGATTCGATCGTCGGTATCTCTATACCTAGTTCAATCTCGTTACTGGCAAGTCTCTTTACTCGTTCCGTAACACATCATCTCGTGACTAACTTATTAGTCTTTTGCTTGCAAGGCTTATTATGATGTGTGTTACCGAGAGGGCCCAGAGATACCTCTCCGACACTCGGAGTGACAAATCCTAATCTTGATCTATGCCAACACCACGAATACTTTCGGAGACACCTGTAGAGCATCTTTATGATCACCCAGTTACGTTGTGACGTTTGATAGCACACAAGGTGTTCCTACGGTATTCGGGAGTTGCATAATCTCATAGTCATAGGAACATGTATAAGTTATGAAGAAAGCAATAGCAGTTAAACTAAACGATCATAGTGCTATGCTAACGGATGGGTCTTGTCCATCACATCATTCTCCTAATGATGTTATCCCGTTGATCAAATGACAACTCATGTCTATGGCTAGGAAACATAACCATCTTTGATCAATGAGCTAGTCTAGTAGAGGCATACTAGGGACATACTGTTTTGTCTATGTATCCACACATGTACTAAGTTTCCGGTTAATACAATTCTAGCATGAATAAAAGACATTTATCATGATATAAGGAAATACAAATAATATCTTTATTATTGCCTCTAGGGCATATTTCCTTCAGTCTCCCACTTGAACTAGAGTCAATAATCTAGATTACAAAGTGATGATCCTCACACCCATGGAGTCTTGGTGCTGATCATGTTTTGCCCGTGGAAGAGGCTTAGTCAACGGGTCTGCAACATTCAGATCCGTATGTATTTTGCAAATCTCTATGTCTCCCTCCTTGACTAGATCGCGGATGGAATTGAAGCGTCTTTTGATGTGCTTTGTTCTCTTGTGAAACCTGGATTCCTTCGCCAAGGCTATGGCTCCAGTGTTGTCACAAAAGATTTTCATTGGACCCGATGCACTAGGTACTACACCTAGATCGGATATGAACTCCTTCATCCAGACTCCTTCATTTGCTGCTTCCGAAGTAGCTATGTATTCCGCTTCACACGTAGATCCCGCCACGACGCTCTGTTTGGAACTGCACCAGCTGACAGCTCCACCGTTCAATAAAAATACATATCCGGTTTGTGACTTTGAGTCATCCGGATCAGTGTCAAAGCTAGAATCGACGTAACCGTTTACGACGAGCTCTTTGTCACCTCCATATACGAGAAACATATCCTTTGTTCTTTTCAGATACTTTAGGATGTTTTCGACCGCTGTCCAGTGATCCACTCCTGGATTACTTTGGTACCTCCCTGCTAGACTTATAGCAAGGCACACATCAGGTCTGGTACACAGCATTGCATACATGATAGATCCTATGGCTGAGGCATAGGGAATGACTTTCATTTTCTCTCTATCTTCTGCAGTCGTCGGGCATTGAGTCTTACTCAACTTCATACCTTGTAAAATAGGCAAGAACCCTTTCTTTGACTGATCCATTTTGAACCTTTTCAAAATCTTATCAAGGTATGTGCTTTGTGAAAGTCCAATTAAGCGTCTTGATCTATCTCTATAGATCTTGATACCTAATATATAAGCAGCTTCACCGAGGTCTTTCATTGAAAAACTTTTATTCAAGTATCCTTTTATGCTATCCAGAAATTCTATATCATTTCCAATCAACAATATGTCATCTACATATAATATTAGAAATGCTACATAGCTCCCACTCACTTTCTTGTAAATACAGGCTTCTCCAAAAGTCTGTATAAAACCATATGCTTTGATCACCTCATCAAAGCGTATATTCCAACTCCGAGATGCTTGCACCAGTCCATAGATGGATCGCTGGAGCTTGCATACTTTGTTAGCACCTTTTGGATCGACAAAACCTTCTGGTTGCATCATATACAAATCTTCTATGAGATATCCATTTAGGAATGCAGTTTTGACATCCATTTGCCAGATTTCATAATCATAAAATGCGGCAATTGCTAACATGATTCGGACAGACTTAAGCATCGCTACAGGTGAGAAAGTCTCATCGTAGTCAACTCCTTGAACTTGTCGAAAACCTTTCGCAACAAGTCGAGCTTTGTAAACAGTAATATTACCGTCTGCGTCGGTCTTCCTCTTGAAGATCCATTTATTTTCGATGGCCTGCCGATCATCGGGCAAGTCAACCAAAGTCCATACTTTGTTCTCATACATGGATCCCATCTCAGATTTCATGGCTTCAAGCCATTTTGCGGAATCTGGGCTCATCATCGCTTCCTCATAGTTCGTAGGTTCATCATGGTCTAGTAACATGATTTCCAGAACTGGGTTGCCGTACCACTCTGGTGCGGAATGTACTCTGGTTGATCTACGATGTTCAGCAGAAACTTGATCCGAAGTTTCATGATCATTATCATTAACTTCCTCACTAATTGGTGTAGGAATCACTGGAACAATTTCCTGTGATGTACTACTTTCCAATCCGGGAGAAGGTACAATTACCTCATCAAGTTCTACTTTCCTCCCACTCACTTCTTTCGAGAGAAACTTTTTTTCTAGAAAGGATCCGTTCTTAGCAACGAATATTTTGTCTTCGGATCTGTGATAGAAGGTGTACCCAACAGTCTCTTTTGGGTATCCTATGAAGACACATTTTTCCGACTTGGGATCGAGCTTATCAGGTTGAAGTGTTTTCACATAAGCATCGCAGCCCCAAATTTTAAGAAACGACAACTTTGGTTTCTTGCCAAACCATAGTTCATAAGGTGTCGTATCAACGGATTTAGATGGTGCCCTATTTAACGTGAATGCAGCTGTCTCTAAAGCATAACCCCAAAACGATAGTGGTAAATCGGTAAGAGACATCATAGATCGCACCATATCTAATAAAGTACGGTTACGACGTTCGGACACACCATTACGCTGTGGTGTTCCAGGTGGCGTGAGTTGTGAAACTATTCCACATTGTTTCAAATGAAGACCAAACTCGTAACTCAAATATTCTCCTCCACGATCAGATCGTAGGAACTTTATTTTCTTGTTACGATGATTCTCTACTTCACTCTGAAATTCTTTGAACTTTTCAAATGTTTCAAACTTGTGCTTCATTAAGTAGATATACCCATATCTGCTCAAATCATCAGTGAAGGTCAGAAAATAACGATACCCGCCGCGAGCATCAACACTCATTGGTCCACATACATCAGTATGTATGATTTCCAACAAATCTGTTGCTCGCTCCATAGTTCCGGAGAACGGAGTTTTAGTCATCTTGCCCATGAGGCATGGTTCGCAAGCACCAAGTGATTCATAATCAAGTGATTCCAAAAGTCCATCTTTATGGAGTTTCTTCATGCGTTTTACACCAATATGACCTAAACGGCAGTGCCACAAATAAGTTGCACTATCATTATTAACCTTGCATCTTTTGGTTTCAATATTATGAATATGTGTATCACTACAATCGAGATCCAATAAGAATAGACCACTCTTTAAGGGTGCATGACCATAAAAGATATTATTCATCAAAATGGAACAACCATTATTCTCTAATTTAAATGAATAACCGTCTCGCAATAAACAAGATCCAGATATAATGTTCATGCTTAACGCTGGCACCAAATAACAATTATTTAGGTCTAAAATTAATCCCGAAGGTAGATGTAGAGGTAGCGTGCCGACGGCGATCACATCGACTTTGGAACCGTTTCCCACGCGCATCGTCACCTCGTCCTTAGCTAATCTTCGTTTAATCCGTAGTCCCTGTTTCGAGTTGCAAATATTAGCAACCGAACCGGTATCAAATACCCAGTTACTACTACGAGTATTAGTAAGGTACACATCAATAACATGTATATCACATATACCTTTGTTCACCTTGCCATCCTTCTTATCCGCCAAAAACTTGGGGCAGTTCCGCTTCCAGTGTCCAGTCCCCTTGCAGTAGAAGCACTCAGTTTCAGGCTTGGCTCCAGATTTGGGTTTCTTCGTGGAAGTAGCAACTGACTTGCTATTCTTTTTGAAGTTCCCTTTCTTTCCCTTGCCCTTTTTCTTGAAACTAGTGGTCTTGTTAACCATCAACACTTGATGCTCCTTTTTGATTTCTACCTCCGCAGCTTTGAGCATAGCGAAGAGCTCGGGAATTGTCTTTTGCATCCCTTGCATGTTATAGTTCATCACGAAGCCTTTATAGCTTGGTGGCAGTGATTGAAGAACTCTATCAATAACACTATCCTCGTCAACTTTGCAACCAAGTTGAGTCAAATGATTGTAGCACCCAGACATTCTGAGCAAGTGTTCACTGATAGAACTATTCTCCTCCATCTTGCAGCTGTAGAACTTATTGGAAATCTCATATTTCTCAATTCGGGCATTTGCTTGAAATATTAACTTCAACTCCTGGAACATCTCATATGGTCCATGACGTTCAAAACGTCGTTGAAGTCCCGGTTCTAAGCCGTAAAGCATGGCACACTGAACTATCGTGTAGTCATCAGACCGCGACTGCCAGACGTTCAAAGCGTCTACATTAGCGGGAGGGGGCTTGTCACCTAGCGGTGCTTCAAGGACATAATTCTTCTGTGCAGCAATGAGGATAATCCTCAGGTTACGGACCCAGTCCGTGTAATTGCTACCATCATCTTTCAACTTAGCTTTCTCTAGGAATGCATTAAATTTCAAAGGAACGGTAGCACGGGCCATTGATCCACAACGACATAGATATGCAAAACTATCAGGACTAAGTTCATGATAAATTAAAGTTCAATTTAATCATATTAATTTAAAGAACTCCCACTTAGATAGACATCCCTCTGGTCATCTAAATGATCACGTGATCCAAATCAACTAAACCATGTCCGATCATCACGTGAGATGGAGTAGTTTCAATGGTGAACATCTTATGTTGATCATATCTACTATATGATTCACGCTCGACCTTTCGGTCTCCAGTGTTCCGAGGCCATATATGTATATGCTAGGCTCGCCAAGTTTAACCGGAGTATTCTGCCTGTGCAAAACTGGCTTACACCCGTTGTAATTGAACGTAGAGCTTATCACACCCGATCATCACGTGGTGTCTCGGCACGACGAACTTTCGCAACGGTGCATACTCAGGGAGAACACTTATACCTTGAAATTTAGTAAGGGATCATCTTATAATGCTACCGTCGTTCTAAGCAAAATAAGAAGCATAATAAGATAAACATCACATGCAATCAAAATATGTGACATGATATGGCCATCATCTTGTGCTTTTTGATCTCCATCTCCAAAGCACCGTCATGATCACCTTCGTCACCGGCGCGACACCTTGATCTTCATCGTAGCATCGTTGTCGTCTCGCCAACTATTGCTTCTACGACTATCGCTACCGTTTAGTGATAAAGTAAAGCAATTACATGGCGATTGCATTTCATACAATAAAGCGACAACCATATGGCTCCTGCCAGTTGCCGATAACTTTACAAAACATGATCATCTCATACAAAATCGTATAACTCATCACATCACAACATGCCCTGCAAAAACAAGTTAGACATCCTCTACTTTGTTTGTTGCAAGTTTTACGTGGCTGCTATAGGCTTTAGCAAGAACCGTTCTTACCTACGCATACAAAACCACAACGATGTTTCGTCAAGTATGTGCTGTTTTAACCTTCACAAGGACCGGGCATAGCCACACTTGATTCAGCTAAAGTGAGAGAGACAGACACCCGCCAGTCACCTTTAAGCAACGAGTGCTCGTAACGGTGAAACCAGTCTCGCGTAAGCGTACGCGTAATGTCGGTCCGGGCCGCTTCATCTCACAATACCGCCGAAGCAAAGTATGACATGCTGGTAAGCAGTATGACTAGTATCGTCCACAATCTCATTGTGTTCTACTCGTGCATATCATCTACGCATAGACCTGGCTCATGATGCCACTGTTGGGAAACGTAGTATTTTAAAATTTTCCTACGATCACGCAAGATCTATCTACCAGATGCATAGCAACGAGAGGAGAGAGTGTGTCTACGTACCCTCGTAGACCGGGAGCGGAAGCGTCAAGTGACGCGGTTGATGTTGTCGAACTTCTTCGCGATCCAACCGATCAAGCACCGAACGTACGGCACCTCCGCGTTCAGCACACGTTCAGCTTGATGACTTCCCACGAGCTCTTGATCCAGTTGAGCTTCACGGGAGAGTTTCGTCAGCACGACGGCGTGGTGACGGATATGATGTGTTCACCGGCGCAGGGCTTCGCCTAAGCTCCACGACGGTATGACCGAGGTGTGATTCTGTGGAGGGGGGCACCGCACACGGCTAAAACAATTCAACTTGTGTGTCTTTGGGTGCCCCCCTGCCCCCGTATATAAAGGAGCAGGGGAGGGAGGCCGACCGGCCCTTCCTGGTGCGGCTAGGGAAGGAGTCCTACTAGGAATAGGATTGCAATCCTATTCCTAGTAGGATTCACCGAAAGGAAGAAGGGGGAAAGGAATAGGAGAGGTGGCGCCCCCCCCCCCAATCCTAGTCCAACTAGGAACCCTAGGTGGGGGCGCCGGCCAGCCCTATGGGCTGCCTCTCTCTTTCCCTTTAGGCCCACTATGGACCATCCCCTCTCGTAGGGGGTTCCGGTAACCCCCTCCGGCATCCCGATAAATCCGAAACTTTTCTGGTATACTTCCGGTGTCCGAATATAGCCGTCCAATATATCAATCTTTATGTCTCGGACATTCCGAGACTCCTCGTCATGTTCGTGATCTCATCCGGGACTCCGAACTACCTTCGGTACATCAATACTCATAAACTCATAATACCGATCGTCATCAAACGTTAAGCGTGCGGACCCTACGGGTTCGAGAACTATGTAGACATGACCGAGACTCATCTCCTGTCAATAACCAATAGCGGAACCTGGATGTTCATATTGGCTCCTACATATCCTACGAAGATCTTTTATCGGTCAGAACCGCATAACTACATACGTTGTTCCTTTTGTCAAACGGTATGTTACTTGCCCGAGATTCGATCGTCGGTATCTCTATACCTAGTTCAATCTCGTTACTGGCAAGTCTCTTTACTCGTTCCGTAACACATCATCTCGTGACTAACTTATTAGTCTTTTGCTTGCAAGGCTTATTATGATGTGTGTTACCGAGAGGGCCCAGAGATACCTCTCCGACACTCGGAGTGACAAATCCTAATCTTGATCTATGCCAACACCACGAATACTTTCGGAGACACCTGTAGAGCATCTTTATGATCACCCAGTTACGTTGTGACGTTTGATAGCACACAAGGTGTTCCTACGGTATTCGGGAGTTGCATAATCTCATAGTCATAGGAACATGTATAAGTTATGAAGAAAGCAATAGCAGTTAAACTAAACGATCATAGTGCTATGCTAACGGATGGGTCTTGTCCATCACATCATTCTCCTAATGATGTGATCCCGTTGATCAAATGACAACTCATGTCTATGGCTAGGAAACATAACCATCTTTGATCAATGAGCTAGTCTAGTAGAGGCATACTAGGGACATACTGTTTTGTCTATGTATCCACACATGTACTAAGTTTCCGGTTAATACAATTCTAGCATGAATAAAAGACATTTATCATGATATAAGGAAATACAAATAACATCTTTATTATTGCCTCTAGGGCATATTTCCTTCAACAGCTCCCAGGGTGATGACTGATTGTGAGCTTCTCCTCAGTCTTCACCAGAAGGTTCATCGCAATCACAAATGGGTCAAGCGTCAGTTTGGTTCAATTCTTCACAACATGACCTCTACCCACAATGCAGTGAAGAAAAACCATTACTACCTCCATGAAACCCTCAACCGTACCTGGTTGTAGGGATGTAAACGGATCGGATCGGATCGGATAATGCTTTTACCATATCCTTTACCATATTTTTTTGTCGGATTCGGAGCGGAGCGGATAATGACCGGATGCGGATTCGAATGCGGATTGTATCGGACTACGGATTCGGAGCGGAGGCGGAGCGGATTCGGACCGAAAACGGCCAAAAAATATCGGATGATACGTGCAAAGAGACATGACTTACCAATATCCTTTTCAGACGATCTACAGAAAGAACAACAATATATAGGTAACTAGTAACCTTGATCAAAGGAATTAATATCTTAGACGCTGTAGCAAGTAAGACAGTAAACATCATAGATTCATACAGTTTTGTAGTTTACTAAGATGAAGCCTACTCTACTCGACTACATATTAACTTGGTATTTATACTTGTACGTGACTGCATGCAAGGAAGAAGGAACCACTACCAATATTCATACTTGTTCATACTCAATATTCCTAAGTGTGTATGTACGCAGACCACCGTTCAGATGCACCGTCGGCGTATATGTATGCGGTCGCAGACCTCCATCGGATGCGTCGGCATCGGTATATATATATGTACGCAGAGCATTATCTCGACGCTGTCGACGTATATGTACGCACTACACAAAGCATCGTCTCAACGCCACCAGCGTATATGTGGATTACCCCTCGTCATGTATGGGTGTAGTGTAGATCATGGCCACGACCAGCACCAATATCGCTCACGATGATCTACCAGACTACTACCATGACCTGCTGTGCATGCAGAGAAGAGAAGCTGCTCCTACATGGCGTGGAGCCCTGGATGCATTCATGGATACAACATACCTACCTTTGTCCTTCGACGCCCTAAACTTGCATGATTCATTCCATCTAAAAAACATGAAATGTTAGAGTGCTTGCTCACCTCCGTTGCTTGGATCGACGCCGACATATTTGCTCATTGTGTCGGATAGGCGACTTGTCGGAGAGATGCGGCCGCCGCTGGCGGCGCAAGAAAAGACGACGCTAAGAGTTGCATGTGAATTGTGATTCTTGTCTCGTACTAGACTTAGGTTAAATTCTATTTATATGTGGTGATTTTTATTAATGGTTCGCGTGGGCATTTGGGCTTTTTAATTGGGCTAAATTCATCGGATAATCCTATTTGACAACCACGAATAATCCGCAAAAAATATCGGATAATCCATATCCGCCGGATATTACCAATACCGTATCCTCAACCGTATCCGCCGGATATCCGGTTGACCAATATCCGTATCCGCATCCATATCCGCCGGATTTGTGTAAGTGCATACCATATCCTTAAAAACGGATGCGGAAGCGGATTCGGAACGGAAATTATCCGTACCATTTACATCCCTGCCTGGTTGTTCTGTCTAACATTTATGGTGAAGAAGATCTGAAGAAAATGGGTCTCAAGGATGACTTTGACTGGTCTGCTCCTCCACCGAAGAAATACAAGAAGGTCAAGGTTCCTCCCTTGGTTGCCAGCTCCTATTCTTCATTGCGCGACACCGACGAGTAGGAAGACTTGGACGACACTGCGACAGGTCCTACATCAACCATCGACCCCAACAGCACTAGCGCTCGTCCATCAAATTGAGATTCTTTAGGGGTGTTAGTCCTCAATTTCGATCCTTTTGGTCATTCGATGACAAAGGGGGGGAAATTTGAGTTAGTCTTCAAGCGGGTCTATATATATGGGCATTTTTTTGCTAAGTTACAACTCTCGTTCTTCTGATGACTTTGCTAGATCAAGATGTAAACTTAAAACTCTATGGTGGCCTGATACTTTTGTTGTGGTTTTTTCTGCATGCGTATTCCTCATTGATGTTTATGCACGCATGCTGACTTACATCAGTCACCATATTTCATCATGCATTTCAAATTCTTCATATTATATGTCAAATGCGTGTATGAATTACAAGATATAGGGGGAGATCTCCATGATTCTACTCTTCAAGTGTGCATTGCTTCAAAAGCAAAGTCCTCACTATGCACATCTTCAGGGGGAGTTCTTCTATATCTTGCAATCAAACTTCTCAATATCAGTATTTACACTTCATATGTTTATCCCCGTTGAAAACTTAACCTATATTGTCATCAATCACCAAAAAGGGGGAGATTGTAAGTGCATCTAGTGCCCCTTAGTGATTTTGTTGTACTGAAGACTTATAGGTTAAGGGACTAATGTGTTTATAAGTGTACACAAGTCTATAAGTCTATGAGGATTTTGATATTTACAGAGAAAGTCGACCCCTAAAAATGAAGTTCTTCGACTGAAGACTTTGGATTTCTGAAGACTTTCTGAAGACTTTGAAAGTGAAGAAATTGGTGTGACCTTGAAGACTTGGTATTCATTTGAGGAACATGAAGCGTGAAGAATTTTGTTTTCGTAGTTTCATCTTCTCCTTCTTGAGTCATAGGAAACACCGTACTGTTAAAGGGGGTCGAGGAAATACTAAGGAAAAATTTCCATGTGAAGCTCAACTCAAAATCCTACACCTACCAATCCCTTCGAGTGAAGCCACTGGAAATCTCATACAGTTCAGTCATATTCTTCAGTGACAGAGACGAAGTACTTCTGGTCTCTGAGGAATTTGTTCTGACTGAGGAGTTAGGAATTCGCCAGTGCGGATTTCCTACAAGTGAGGATCATGATAGCCCTGAGGAATTTGATACTCAAATTTCCGACCGTTTCTGTGCTACGCGCCAGCTGTCCCAAAATATCTACCCACCTAACGGTCATATTATTAAAGGGCATTTATGTCTTATCATGTCGGGCTGCTCCCTAGGCTATAAATAGCCGCCCCCTCAACCACTAGCTGGTTGGCTGCTCCGAGAGAAACTGACACTTATCATTAGAGCAACCCATCCTCTGAGGACTTTGAGTGAAAATCATCAAGTGGGGAAAAACCCAAAACCAAGCCCAAACACCTACAAACCCAAAAGTGATTGAGCATCACTGAAGAGATTGATCCTGCGTGGATCCGACGCTTGTTACCTTTGAAGATTGTGCTTCTTCCAGACGGTTAGGCGTCATGGTCTAAAGCATCCAAGAAGAATTGTGGATTGCCGAGTGACCGGGTTTGTGAAGGTTCGGAAATCACCTTAAGACTTACCACGAGTGATTGGGCGAGGTCTTTGTGACCTTAGCTCAAGGAGAATACGGTGAGGACTTGGTGTCTTGGACTGTGTGTCCAAGTCTGGGTTTCCGGAACTGTGTGTCCTCAGGTTTAAATACCTAACCGCTCCAACCAGATGTACAACTGAGACAGCAGTTGGAACTGATCTACCAAATAATTTTTTTCACCAAGCTTACAGGTTCGATTTCCTCAACTCTATCATTTTCTCATAACTGTGTTGTGTGCTTGTTCATATCTGTTTGAAGACTTTGATTGAAGACTTTCTCAGTTTCCTCAGTTCAATTTCTTCAGTCTGTTTGTCTTCATTCTGTGTTATTCTGTGTTTACGCTTTATGTACTTTGTGCTCGTCTTCATTTTATCATGATGACCATGCTTGTGTTCTGTTATGTTTACTTCTGAGTACTTATTCCGCTGCAAGTAGTTCTTCGCTAAGGAATTTCCTCACCCGCAAATTCCTCAGTGAAGAATTCATAAAAATCGCCTATTCACCCCCCCTCTAGTCGATATAACGCACTTTTAATTATCAGACGTTGTGTACCTGAGCATGAATAGGAACAGATCCTACGCAAGTGTCACTCTGAAGCTTATGGAGGACACCATGCTGGAGATAGAACTGAACATAAGGTACTGCAATCCGGTTTTTATTGGCCTACTCTCTTCAAGGATGCCCGTAAGTTTGTCTTATTTTGTGATGAATGTCAAAGAATTGGTAATATTAGTAGACGTCAAGAAATTCCTATGAATTATTCACTCGTTATTGAACCATTTGATGTTTGGGGCTTTGATTATATGGGACCGTTTCCTTCTTCTAATGGGTATACACATATTTTGGTTGCTGTTGATTATGTTACTAAGTGGGTATAAGCTATTCCAACTAGTAGTGCTGATCATAACACCTCTATTAAGATGCTTAAAGAAGTTATTTTTCCGAGGTTTGGAGTCCCTAGATACTTAATGACTGATGGTGGTTCACACTTTATTCATGGTGCTTTCCGTAAGATGCTTGCTAAATATGATGTTAATCATAGAATTGCATCCCCTTACCACCCACAGTCTAGTGGTCAAGTAGAACTAAGTAACAGAGAGTTGAAATTAATTTTGCAAAAGACTGTTAATAGATCTAGAAAGAATTGGTCCAAGAAACTTGATGATGCATTATGGGCCTATAGAACTGCATATAAAAATCCCATGGGTATGTCTCCGTATAAAATGGTTTATGGAAAAGCATGTCACTTACCTCTTGAGTTAGAACATAAGGCATATTGGGCTATTAAAGAGCTCAATTATGATTTCAAACTTGCCGGTGAGAAGAGGTTATTTGATATTAGCTCACTAGATGAATGGAGAACCCAAGCCTATGAAAATGCCAAACTGTTTAAAGAAAAAGTTAAAAGATGGCATGACAAAAGGATACAAAAGCGGGAGTTTAACGTAGGTGATTATGTCTTGCTATACAACTCTCGTTTAAGATTTTTTTTCAGGAAAACTTCTCTCTAAATGGGAAGGTCCTTACGTTATCGAGGAGGTCTATCGTTCCGGTGCCATAAAAATCAACAACTTTGAAGGTACAAATCCGAAGGTGGTGAACGGTCAAAGAATTAAACATTATATCTCAGGTAATCCTATAAATGTTGAAACCAATGTTATTGAAACCATAACCCCGGAGGAGTACATAAGAGGCACTTTCCAAAGCGATTCAGACTCCGAAAAGGAAGAGGTATGTGGTACAGTAAGTAAACCGACTCCAAAACAGTCCTAATGGCAAATTTTCACCGTTTTGGAATATTTAGGAAAATATAAAAAAAAGAGGCAGTCCGGAAAGGACACGAGGCGTGCACGAGGGTGAGGGCACGCCCTACCCCCCTTGGCGCGCTCCCTACCCCGTGGGCACCCCGTGTGCCCTCTGGACTCCGTTTTCTTGCACGTTACTTCTTTCGGTCGGTAAAAAATCATTATATAATCTCCCGAAAGTTTTGACCACCGCACCACGCGAAAATCCTCTGCTTTTGTTTCGAGCTGTGTATCTGACAAATCTAGATCACCATGACGTCTTCAAGCACCCCCAAGGACAAGTTCTTCGAGAAGGTCATCAACCCCTATCTTGCGGAGGTGCTGCAACATCCTCAAACCATCGAGGTGCTCGAGGGGGTGCTGCACATCCACGATGTTTAAGGGCTAAAGAGGACCGGAAGCGTGGAGACAAGACTCGAAGCCATGGAGCAGCAAGTTTTCAAGTGCCAAGGTATGGTGGAATGAGGACTCAATGCCAACCACGTGATGATCACAAAGTTCACCAACAACCACAAGTTGGACGCCAAGACCATTGGGGAGGCCATCTTCAAGCTTCACGAGAAAATCGAGCACCTACAAGCCCAAATCTATGACCTGCAAAACCAAAACTGTGAGTATGAATATAGATTCAAGAAGATGAGTTTGGTTGCAGATTTAAGGATCCCGGAGACTCGATCATCCTTCTATGATGGTGAGCCCATGCCTTGGAAGATGGACGACAAGCCTACATGATCAACAACTCCATCATCATCACCTTCGAAGACGGAGACATAATCACATGGGTATGGGCACTCCCCTTGGCAACTACCAAGCTTGGGGGAGGTGCCCCGGTATCGTATCACCATCACACTCCTATCTTTACCGTTTATCTTAGTTCGATCCTTTTGGTAATATTTTGATCTAGTAGAATCAAGTTTAGTATGATCTAGTTGTGAGCTTTTGCTTTCTGATCTTCACCTTTGTAATCGAGTCTGTGAGCTATATATAATAAAGATTAGTTTTGAGTCAAGGGCTTGATTATCTCGCTATGATCATGAGAGGATAAACGAAAATATAAAAAATATCAAAGAGATCATATTGATCTTATGGGGAGTAATGACTTCACATATAAAGAGTATGATCAATAAAAGTTGTTGAAAGTTGACAAACATAGTTTTGGTCATCGTTGCAATTAATAGGAAGTAATAAAGAAAGAGAGGTCATCACATACAAATTTACTATCTTGGACATCTTTTATGATTGTGAGCACTCATTAAAATATGAATGCTAAAGAGTTGATGTTGGACAAGGAAGACAATGTAATGGGTTATGTCTTCTTATATCCGAAATAAAGTGTATTGTCATGGATCATCCAACATGTCGAGCTTGCCTTTCCCCCTCATGCTAGCCAAAACTCCTTGCACCAAGTAGAGATACTACTTGTGCTTCCATACATCCTTAAACCCAGTTTTGCCATGAGAGTCCACCATACCTACCTATGGATTGAGTAAGATCCTTCAAGTAAGTTGTCATTGTTGCAACTCTCTAAAAATATGTATGATCTATTAGTGTGGAGAAAATAAACTTTATACGATCTTGTGATATGGAAGCAATATAAGCGACGGACTGCATAATAAAGGTCCATATCACAAGTGGCAATATAAAGTGACGTTCTTTTGCGTTAAGATTTTGTACATCCAACCATAAAAGCACATGACAACCTCTGCTTCCCTCTGCGAAGGTCCTATCTATTGTTCTTACTTTATAAGAGTCATGGTGATCTTCACCTTTCCTTTTTACATTTATCCTTTGGCAAGCACATTGTGTTGGTAAGATCCTGACATATATACCCACTTGGATGTAAGCTATCATGATCTATTACTGTTGACATTACCCTTGAGGTAAAAGGTTGGGAGGCAACACTATAAGCCCCTATCTTTCTCCGTGTCCGATTAAAACTCCATACCCATAAGTATCGCGTGAGTGTAAGCAATTGTGAAAGACTAAATGATAGTTGCGTATGTGGACTTGCTGAAAAGCTCTTATATTGACTCTTTCCGATGTTACGATAAATTGCAATTGCTTCATGTCGGTGTACTAAGATAGGGGTACCTTAGTACCCCAACTTATGCACGGGCAGTAGCAGCTCCCCGTGGCAGGGCTTACCATGTGCTCGCCAAGAACCTTTCTGGTCCCTATGAAGCCATTCAAGAACAAAGTATACAAGTCAGAAGATCAAGGCCCCGGCAAGAGGAGCTTGCCGGGAAGGCCGCACCAGGCTCAAGGTTATCACTTTAGCACAAGACCCTGGCAAGAGGAGCTTGCCAGGAAGGCCAAGGAACACATACCTCAAGAGATGTCTCGGCGCATCATGCGCCCCGGCAGGACTCGGAGAGCGACAAGCTTCCGGGCCCGGCAAGGTCACGACCCCGGCAAGGTGCTTGCCGGGGAAACCTACGCTGTGTGCCCGCGCTCCAGCTCATCTGCCCACGCGTCGCCCTAGGGCCCTTCCAGGGACGCGTGGCAGACGGCTGTGCAGCCTGGGGCACACGGTGGCAAGCCACGGTGACGAGGCTACCGCCGTGGCGAACGGAGAAGCATGGACGGACGCTTTTTGGGGCGACGGCGACGGGCATTTAATGCCCTTGTCCCCCACTGTCAAAGTTAGGTGAAGACCACTGTTCATACACTGTTCATGCACTGTTGCAACTACCACCAAATTTACACTTTTACCCTCCTCTACGTTGACACCTGTCGGTGACCCCTTTGAGCTATAAAAGGAGGCCCATGCACAACGTAGAGGAGGTTCGAAACCTAGACAACTCTCTCGCTCAGTATAGCTAGCACTGTAGATCTTCAAGCTCCCGAGCCCAAGAACTCAATACAACCTAAGCAGGAGTAGGGTTTTACGCGTCCGCGCGGCCCGAACCTGGGTAAACTGCCCGCGTGTGCTCCTCGATCTGCTCTTCGTGCTCCCTCCGCTCCCTTACCGCAACGTAGAAGGGGCTTCGGTCCCATAGGTGCTCGTGGGAGGACAGTTTCCCCCGACATCTTTGGCGCGCCAGGTAGGGGGCGTCGAGGTTGTGCGAACCTGATCCGGCGCTCAAGCGGGCGCAACCTTCAGCAACTTCACCAGTTTCATCAACCTCATAGCCAGCATCAGCATGCCTCCGAAGAAGAAGGCTTCGGAGGTCGGAGGCCCGTCTACGTCGATCCCGCCACCACCAGAACTAACGGTTGGTGGGGTAGACGCCGGCGGAAGGGTGACCGCCGGTGAGGAGACTCACGACGCCACCAAGTCCAAGGACAAGACAGACGACCGGGCGAACTCCAAAGCCTCGGTGTCAGTACACGCGCCACGTCCCTCCCAGGAGGTGCAAGACCAGCAGCGGCGTGGTACGGGAGGTACCATACGCTTGCTGGGGCGTGGCCAAGCCGGAGGATCGCGGGATGCTCAAGGCCAGCGTCCTGGTACGAGCAGGGCGCGGTCGCCGGGGCGAGAAACTGCTCCTTCTAACCCTGTTAGAAGTCCGAGCATATCTCGCTCCTCGCACCGCTCGCCGCAGCTCCCCTCCTCTCCAGCAGAAGCTCTAGCAAGAGCACAGCTGCTCCTCGACTTCCCTCCAGCGGCAGACAAGGCCGAAGACTGGAGGGCGACGATCCAGAGCCTCATCGCCTTCGCCAACAACGACACGCCGCGGCAGCCGGCGACATCGCGGCCACGGCAAGTCGACCAGACGAAGGCCGATGGAGACAAGACCGCCGGGGGTGCAACTACCGTGCACTCCCCGCCGCGGAAGCAGAAATCGCCACCCCGCCGGATCAACGTCGACGACGACTCTACGGCGTCGTCGGATCCGCGGGCTCGCCGCGATCAGCGCCAAGTCCTAGACGACAGGCGGCAAGAGGACGCTCGGACTCGCATCGAGCGTCGACGAGAAGCCCGAAGACAGTCAGATCAGCGCGCTGGGACCGCTGTCGACGCGCACGCGCCCGGTGAACCAGGCGACTTGCCGTACGCGGCAGGTTGCCCTGCGTTCACTCGTGAGCTGCGGCAAGTCCAGTGGCCCAGCATGAAGAATTTCAAGCCCGACGTACCCGAGAAGTACGACGGCAAGACACACCCCTCGAAGTTCCTCAACATCTACACCATCGCGGTGCAGGCTGCCGGGGGACGCGACGAGAAGATCCTAGCAAACTACTTCCCGCTAGTGCTTAAGCCAAACGTCCGGTCTTGGCTTATGCACTTGCCGGAGAGCTCCATCTCCTCATGGGCAGATCTGTGCCACCAGTTTGTTGGTGCCTTCACTGGCGGCCACAAGCCCCACGGCCAGGAGAGCGATCTTCATATCTTGGCCCAGAAGGAGGGAGAGTCCCTGCGCAAGTACATTCAATGATTCAGCCGCGTCCAGCACAACATTCCCGACGTCCACCCTGCCGCGGTTATCAGCGCGTTCCACCAGAACGTGCGTAACCGCCGGATGAGGGAGGAGATGGCCATGACCAAAATCCGGGATGTCAGTGAGCTCTACGCTCTGGCTGACAAGTGCCCGCGCGCTGAAGAGGGGAGGAGACTCCCCGGAGAGGATACTGGCGCAGGAGGAAGCGACAGCGAGGATGCCGCCCCGGCAAGGAAGAACCGGCGGCGGAATAACAGAAAGAAGAAGAGCAAAGAGGTGCTTGTTGTCGAGCAGTCCGGCAAGGAGGCTCCCGCCAAGAAGGCACAGGCTGGCGGCTCCGGCAAGGAGCCCGCCCCTGTAGCGGCAGCCGACAAGCAGGACGGCTCCGACAAGCAGTACTGCAAGATCCACCGCACCAAGGGCCACGATCTTCAGAACTGCAAAAGAGTCGAGTACCTCGTAGAGCAGCAGAAGGCTGAATACGAGCGTCGCGACAAGGAGAAGGCCCAAGGAGGCGGAGGAGAACCCAGCAAGAAGCGGCCGTTCAATGGCCGGGGAGGACGCCGCGGCAAGGCCAAGCAGCGACAAGGTGACAGACCTCCCCGGGGCCGCGACAAGGGTGAGGATGAAGACGACGATGAAGACATGGAAGAAGGAGACGACAGCGAGCAGGAGTTCCAGAAGGCCACAGAGGTTCTGTGTGTCGATGGAGGCGCTTCTCTACACACTTCCCACCGCCAACTCAAGCAGTGGGTACGGGAAGTGAATGCAGCTGAACCACCCGTCGAGTCACGCAGGCTGCTGAAGTGGTCCAGCACGCCCATCATCTTTGACCTTGAGGACCACCCTGACCGCACAACTGCGGTCGGGTGCTTGCCGATGTTGGTCTCTCCAACTATCCGCAACCTCAAGGTCACCAAGATGTTGGTTGACGGCGGGGCCGGCCTGAACTTGATCTCCTCAGCTGTGATCAAGAAGCTACAGATCCCCGACAGCGAGCTCGAGGAAACCGGGTCGTTCCAAGGAATCAACCCGGGAAGGAGCAAGCCGAAGGGGAAGATCACGCTGCCAGTGACCTTTGGCGGGGAGCTCAACTTCAGGACGGAGCGGATCACATTTGATGTTGCTGATATCCCATTGCCATACAATGGGATACTTGGCCGTCCTGCCCTCGCCAAATTCATGGCAGCTTCCCACTATGCCTACAACATGCTCAAGATGCCGGGGCCGATAAGCGTCATCTCTGTCCCCGGCGACAAGAAGGACGCGCTTATCTGCGCCGACAAGATCTACCGGGATGCAGCAGCCGCAGCAGAGAGCAACACACTTATCGCTGAAGCTCCCGGGGGGAAGAACAAGACCAAGTCCGGCAAGAGCTCTGGAGCCCACTCCGGCAAACGCACCTCTTCGGAGTGCTGCGCTGCCGTCGAGGACGCACCATCGAGCTCCACCGGCAAGTGCAAGAAAGGAATGGCAGCTCCACCGGCAACCAAGAAGGTGTCCGCCAAGGAGGACGGCACTGGTGGTACCTTCACCATCAGTGCTACACTCGACCCCAAATAGGAAAGCGCGCTCGTTGCCTTCCTGCGGGCGAATGTCGACGTGTTTGCATGGCAACCGTCTGACATCCCCGGCGTTCCCAGGAAGGTAATGGAGCACAAGCTTGTTGTTTGTCCTCACGCGCGGCCCGTCAAGCAGAAAGTCAGGAAGCAAGCCGTGGAGCGCCAAGAGTTCATAGCCGAAGAGATAAAGAAGTTAGAAGCAGCAGGCCTGGTTAGAGGCGTAATACATCCCACGTGGTTGGCCAATCCAGTTGTCGTGCGAAACGCTAATGGAAAGTGGAGACTTTGTATAGACTTCACCGACGTGAACAAAGCTTGTCCCAAGGATCCCTTTCCCTTGCCGCGCATCGACCAAATTGTTGACTCCACAGCTGGATGTGAGTTGCTCTCATTCCTTGATGCATACTCAGGTTACCACCAGATATTCATGGCCAAGGAAGATGAAGAGAAGACTGCATTCATTACTCCATGTGGCACATACTGCTTCATACGCATGCCCTTTGGATTGAAGAATGCAGGCTCAACATTTGCAAGAGTGGTGCACACTGCTTTTGAGCCACAGATCCACAGGAATATAGAAGCCTACATGGATGATATAGTGGTCAAGAGCAAGAGTAAAGATACCCTGATACAAGACTTAGAAGAAACCTTTGAGAATCTGCGCAAGATCCAACTCAAGCTGAACCCCGAGAAGTGCGTCTTCGGAGTTCCCTCCGGCAAGCTTCTCGGGTTCTTTGTGTCCCAGAGGGGGATTGAAGCCAATCCCGACAAGATAAAAGCCATCGAGCAGATTGAAGCCCCGAGGCGCGTCAAGGACGTAAGGAGACTTGCTGGTTGTGTGGCCGCCCTCAGCAGGTTCATTTCGAAGTCTGCAGAGCGTGCCCTGCCTTTCTTCAAAATTTTGAAAAAGGCAGGTCCTATGAAATGGACTCCGGAAGCGGAGGCAGCACTGCAAGACTTGAAAGGATACATGTCCTCCACTCCGATACTTGTCGCACCTAGGCCACAAGAGAAGTTGCTGCTATACCTAGCGGCAACCAATCAAGTGGTTAGTGCTGCGTTAGTAGCGGAGAGGGAGGCGGATGAGGAACCCACATCCCCGGCAAGCGAATCCAGCGACAAGCAGGGGGCTTCCCCGACAAGCTCTGGCCCCGACAAGGACAAGTCTGCGTAGGAACAAGGAGAAGTGCGAAAGAAGATGGTGCAGCGCCCAGTGTATTTTGTGAGTTCCCTCTTGCAGGGGGCTAGATCAAGATACTCTGGGGTGCAGAAGTTGCTTTTCGGCCTCCTCATGGCCTCAAGGAAGCTGCGCCATTACTTCCAAGCACACGAGATAACGGTGGTCACTCGCTTTCCGTTGAAGAGGATATTACAGAATCCCGAAGCAACAGGCAGGATCGTCGAGTGGGCACTGGAGCTGTCAAGCTTTGGTCTCAAGTTCGAGAGTACTTCAACCATACAGAGCAGAGCTTTGGCAGAATTCATAGCAGAATGGACCCCAACGCCAGATGAAGAAATCCCAGAGACAAACGTCCCCGTCCAATAAGCAAGCAACGAGTGGGTAATGTACTTTGATGGTGCTTTCTCGCTGCAAGGCGCCGGTGCCGGCATGGTACTCATAGCGCCCACCGGAGAGCACCTCAAGTATGTTGTCCAGATGCACTTTCCCAAGGAGCAAGCGACAAACAATACTGCTGAGTATGAAGGTTTGCTTGCCGGCCTCAGAATTGCGGCCGAACTTGGGATCAAGAAGTTGATTGTGCGGGGAGACTCACAGTTGGTGGTCCGGCAAGTGAATAAGAGTTACCAGAGCCCTTTGATGGAAGCTTATGTTGATGAAGTGAGGAAGCTTGAAGAACACTTTGAAGGTCTGCAAATGGAGCACGTCCCAAGAGCTCAGAATGATATTGCAGATGGCCTCTCAAAGTGTGCTGCAATGAAGTTACCTGTGGAACCAGGGACCTTCGTGCTCAAGCTAACTCAGCCATCCGTTACACCATCAGTTGGGCAAAACATGAAGAGGAAGTTGGTCTCCGGCGACTACTTGCCGGCGGATCTTCCCGAAGCCGCCGCCAAGGTCCCCAAGATCGGCAACCAAGATGCTGAGGAACAGTCTGCTCCTGTAGATCTAAGGGTCTGTACAGTTGAAGCAGGCGTTCCCGACAAGCCTTGCCCCGGCAGGCTTGCCGGGGGACCTTCAGCTCCGGCAGAGCCGCAGGTTCTTGCCGTAGAAGCTGAGGTTCCTGCAGCAGCCCTCATGCCTTTAGTCCTTGTTGTTGAGCCTCAGGCTCCAGCATGGGCACAGCAAATCGTCCGCTTTCTGCAAACTGGAGAACTTCCCGACGAACCAGAAGAGATAGAGAAAATAACCAGGCAGTCAAGTATGTACCAGTTCGTTGGCAATGAACTGTACAGAAGAAGACTCAATGGTGTCAGGTTGAAGTGCATTTCCAGGGAAGATGGACAGAAGCTGTTGGCAGAAATACATGGAGGCATATGTGGTCACCACATTGGCGCAAGGGCACTTGCCGGGAAGGCGTTCCGGCAAGGGTTCTTCTGGCCAGAAGCCCTCCAAGATGCAACTGCACAAGTAACCAAGTGTGAAGCGTGCCAGTTCCATGTCAAGCAAATTCATCAGCCAGCTCAAGCTCTCCAGACGATCCCTTTGTCCTGGCCCTTCTCGGTCTGGGGGCTCGATATCCTCGGCCCCTTTCCCCGCGCAGTCGGGGGCTTTGAGTACTTGTACATAGCAATCGACAAGTTCACAAAGTGGCCAGAAGTGGAACCGGTGAGAAACGTGACAGCACAGTCAGCAGTCAGGTTCTTCAGGTCGATTGTTTGCCGTTTCGGAATCCCTAACAGGATCATCACCGACAACGGCACACAGTTTACGAGTCGCACCTTCATGCAGTACATCCAATACCTTGGCGCCAGGGTCTGCTTCGCTTCTGTTGCTCACCCAAGGAGCAATGGTCAAGCGGAGAGGGCCAATGCTGAAGTGCTGCGCGGGCTCAAGACAAGAACCTTCGACAGGCTGCGCAAGTGCGGAAGAAACTGGATAGAGGAGTTGCCGGCGGCTCTTTGGTCAATCAGGACGACACCAAATCGAGCCACCGGACAGACACCCTTTGCTCTTGTCTATGGAGCAGAGGCAGTTCTCCCCACAGAACTCGTATACGGATCTCCTCGAGTGCTCGCTTATGATGAGCTCGAGCAAGAGCAACTGCGACAAGATGACGCATTGCTCCTTGAGGAGGAATGTCTCCAGGCTGCTGTACGAGCTGCTCAATACCAGCAAGCCTTGCGTCACTATCATAGCCGCAAGGTCAGGGCCAGGAGTCTCGAGGAAGGCGACCTTATTCTTCGGCGTGTTCAGTCCGCCAAGAATTCCAACAAGTTGACGCCGAAGTGGGAAGGCCCTTATCGGGTGAGACAAGTCACAAGGCCCGGCGTTGTCCGCCTTGAGACCGAAGAAGGCTTACCGGTGAGCAACTCCTGGAACATAGAGCATCTTCGCAAGTTTCACCCATAAGGCGCGGTTGCCGTGATCCGCTCTGGCAACCACCTTTTGTACAAGTCTTGCCGCTGTTGCATGTAAACCTTTGTACAAAGCCGGGCGCAGATCCCGTGCATCAGTAAAGTTTTTGTGCTTCGCACTATTTGTCATTTCCATGCTTTTCTTTGTTATTTGCATGCATCATCTGACACCTTGTGCAACGCACGTCCCCGGTAAGCACTAGCAAGCCATAAGGCCATATACTTGTTTTTCCTCCTCTTTTTCTTTCCCTCTTAAGCAGAAGGAGTATTCCTCGCGCACAAGTTTGCCGGGGGGGGAAGGAAGATGGAGGCGTGAACCAAGTACCGTTCAAGAAAGAGAAGCCTTGTCGGGGAGCAAACAATCCACGAAAGCTAAGTTACCAAAGTTTGAGTAATTCAAATTTTTCAAATTTTAGTTGTCTTCCTTGAACAACCAGCTTTGTATGAAAACCTGTGCGCGGAGGAACCTACCCGTGGCTAGCCGCACCCTTATTTTGTTTCGAGCACGCTCAACGACTTAAGTGAGCTGCAACAAGTGTCGCGCCCTTACTTCGTTTTCGAGTTCGCTCAGCAATCTAAGTGTGCTGCGACTAGCTGCGACCATGTTTCTTGCCGGCAAAGGTATTGCTAGCAGGCTGCTAAAAGTCCAGCACTCAACGCTCGCGGCAAGGGTCCTTTTGCCGGCAAGTTCCCTGAAAGCGTAGGGTGGCATGCATACAAAGTGAAGGGACCAAAGCAAGGGAGATAACACTGCATTGGTTGCCCAAAATAAGATTGTATATTACAAAGATAACTTGCCGCAATACTAACAGATTCTTGTCCGTAACATGCTTTGCAGCGGCAAAGGAAGCAGAAAGAAAGGAATCTAATCTACGCGGTCGCCTTCACGCCTCGTGATCTTGCCCACCTTGGCGACGATGTGGGCAACCTGCGCCTTCAACGCCTCCTGATCAGCTTCGGGCGGCAAGGTGCGGAGGACATTGACAAGGTTGATGCCGGGGTTGCGTTAGACGATCTTCGACAAGACCCGCTCCATGGTACCCATGCAGAGCCGACACGCCTCGTCGGCCAGCTGCACGGGGATCTTCTCCCGCAGCCGCGCAAGCGCCGGTGCAATTCCCCTGAAGAACAGACTCAACTTGGCGCTGTGGGGGAGACTCTCGTCCGGGGAGTACACGAGATGCTCCGCCCTCAGCGCCATCATCTCCACGTCGATTTTGGCGGCGGAGGTGACCAGCTCATCAGTCCACTGCTCCACTGCCCGGTTGAAGTTGTTCGCCGAGACGGCGGCGCTCTCCACCAAGGCCCTTTCCTTGCGGAGTTCGTCCTTCAGCTTCGTCTCGCGGTCCCGGGCGGCGTCGAGCGAGTCAGTCAGGGTGGAGACCTTCAGCTCTAAATCAGCAATGGAGTCTTTGGCGGCAGTGAGTTCCTGGCCCTTGTCGGAGAGGCGTACCTGCAAATCCGAATTGGTATGGGCGTCCTTCTCCCGCTCCACGTTGAGCGTAGTGACTCTGTCTTCGCTCGCCTTCAGGAACAACTCCAGCTGCGCCACCCTGGCCTCAAGATCCTTCTTGGCAGTCTCCGCGGCAGCGGCGGCGTCCCTCGCCTCCTTCAGGGCCCCGCCGATGGCTTGCTCCCGGGCGGTGAGGTCGTCCTCGTGGCTGTCGAGGTCGACCTTCCGCTGGTTGAGCGCTCCCTCCCGTCGAGACAGCTCCTCGGCGGCCAGTCGCTGCTGCTCTTCTACCTCAGCCTTCTCAAGGAGGAAGGCTTGCTGCGCCCCGACAAGCTCTTCACGCTCCTCCGCCAAGTTGCGGAGGGCCGCCTGGTTGGCGGCGCGGAGCTCCGCGGCGCGCTTCTCCAAGTCAGCTCCAGCCTTGGCAGCCAGAGCCTCCCGAGACTCCAACTTCGCATGCCTGGCCCGATACAAGGCCAGGAGTCGACGAAGGAGTCTCTCCTCTTCGGGCTCGTCGCTGCTGCCGGGCGCTTCAACGACCTTCAATCCGGCGGAGGCGAGGACCTCTCCGTCAAAGGTCTCTCCCTCCGCGGGTGCTCGAGACGAGGACGCCCACGGGACTTGTATGAAAACCCCGTTGGCGGCCTCCAGGTAGACGCCCTGCCCAGCCGCGGAGGCGGAAGGGTCGGTGGCCGGTGCAGCGTCCGGCACTCCTGCGGCCTCCGGGCCAGCAGTGCGGTCGCCGGTCCCTTCCCCAGCCGCGGCGTCTGCGGTCGGGGCGGTCTCTTCGGCGGCAGGCTCGTCGGCTCCGGCCATTCCCTCCGTGGCAGTGGCGTTGCCGCCGTCGCCGTGCACCTCCTCCTCAGCGGTGGCCTCCGTCTCCATCAGCTCTGGGGCAGGAGGATCTAGTGGAAGAAAAAGAAAAGAAAGGATCAAGCAAATATCCAAAAAAGACAAATCCGAGCAGAAGAAGTTGCAAGGCTTACCTTCGCGGATCTCTTCGACGGCGGGGTCCCTCGCCGGGGAGTTTTCCCTTGGCGGCGGAGTAGTAACCCCTGCTGGCGGAGGGCCGCCTGCGCCCTCCCTTGGCGGGGTGCTCACCCTCGTCGGGCTGCTCACCCTTGGCGGGGTACTCGCCCTTGGCGGAGTGCCCGTCCTTGGCGGAGCGTTCTCCCTTGCCGGGGAGTTCATCCTTGGCGGGGAGGGTGGAGCAAGTGGCTCGTCGGGGGCAACCTCCTGGTGCTCCTGCGGCTGCGGCTCCACTTCTGCACAAGACAACAAGACATCAACCAGGATGATAACCTCAAGCGCACCCGTCAAGCAGAAAGATAAAAAACCAGACTTACGCTGGGGGCTGCGCTGGGGGCTGCTCCTCGGAGCAGCAGGCTGATCCGGCAAGCTCGTCGCCGGCGCGTCGCTTGTCGCTGCCACGGGCTCGTCATCCTCGATAGTGACCACAGGGATCTTGGCCCTCTTTGCCATCCATTGGGTCAAGGTCCTGCGAAGCAAAACAAAAGCAAGATCAGAACCAAGCAAAGAAAATCAAGACAAAATCGAAGAAACTAAAAGAACTGCAAGTACTTACTCCTCTTCCTCTTCGTCGGAGCTGAGGGCGGAGAAGTCAAACTCCGCCTGGGGCGCTTCCGTGCGAGGAGCAGGAGGAGAAGGCTCCCTCGGGCGCTTGGCGGTCTCCGGGGCTGTGGGCTGTGAAGACCCAGCCCCCGTCGTCGCCGAGGACCGAGGGGCAGAAGGAGCACCCGTTCCGCTCCGGGAAGATCCCCCTCCGCTTGACGCTCGAGCACGGGGCGCCTCCTTGACGACTTCGCTCATCCTGGTGGCGCGCATCGCACGGCGCGCCGGCTGCTGCCGAGCCGCCTATGGCCTCGCCGTCTCGGCTGCCTTGCGGAGGCGCTTCTTCGGTTGTTGCGGAGGACTTGCCGGAGGCGGAGATTTCTCTGAGGATGAGGAGGCATCGTCGTCAAGATTCAGGGCTCCACCAGAGTCTTCATCGGGATCTCCAGCCTCGGCGTCCTCCACCTCCTCGGCAGGCCCGCTGGATTCAGTGCCATGTCCGGCGGCCTCGCTCCCCCCGGCAACCTCGCTCGTCCCGGCAAATTTCACGGAAGGCTCCCCGGCAAACTCCTCGGGCGCAATCTTCAGCAGCTTGAGGATTTCCGCCTCCTCTGCTTGACTCACTGCGTCCGCGGCCTCTACCTCTTCTACGGTGTATCCGAATTCGCCCGCAGCCACAGCTGCGGTGGCCTCCTCCATCCTGGAGGCGATGTAAGCTACCTCCCGATCAGTAGTATCCCGGGTGAGGCCCTTCTTCTCCTCGGCGTTGCGGGGCTTCTCGACCAAGTTGTCGAAGAAGCTCAGCACGGTCTCCGGTGGAGGCTCCAGCCAAGTGGGGACGACGCCATGGGAGTCGCACTCGGGCATCATCGCGCGTATGGAATCTCGGGCAGTGCTGTTGCACAGTGGCACCACTCCCCGGGAAGGTTTGAACCACTCCGGGTGGGCAGGGTCATGCTTGAAGAGCTCCTTGACAATCCCCTTCAACTCCAAGACGGTGAAGTTGTAGTTCAGTCCTGGGCGTAGCCTCATGCAAGCTGCCGCATTGCCGAATTCCCAGGCGGGCCTCTTCCTTTCTTGTAGAGGGGCGATACGGCGGCGGAGGAAATCTGCTCCAACTTCTCCAACAGTCAGATTGGCGACCCGGAGACGAATGATCCTAATGAGGGCGATCTGAAGCTTGCTATCCTCCGGGGCCAATTCACTCCAGTCCCTGCCGCGCACTATGGCAGTCTTGCGCGGCGAGGTAAAGGGCTCAGGATTAGCTTCCAGCACCCAGCACCATTCGGCTCTCCACTCCTCCCACTTCCCGCGGAGCTCTCCCTTCAGGTACGAATCCTTCTTGTTCAGCCTGAAGATCCAGGAGATGCCGCCGGAGAGGGGAGCGCCGGACTCTACTCTAGGCATAAAAAAGTGGCGGAAAAGGGCTACATTTGGATGAACCCCAATATAGTTTTCGCACAGATGTGCGAAAACGGCCATCGTAAGGATGGCGTTGGGGGTGAAATCTAGGAGCTGGAGGCCATACGTATTCATTACATCACAAAAGAACTCCGAGTACGGAGGGCACAAACCACAATGGAAGAATGCGGCAAAGAAAAAGTACCCGCCGGGGAACATGTCAGCGGCGACGGCGGGGAGGACTCTGGTGCGGGGATGAGCTTTGGTCTCCCTCGCCCAGAACAAATAGTATTTGTTCCACAGCTCCCTCGCGCCAAGCCTCGGCGCGAAGACCACGCACTTCTTCCGCAGGGCTACCAGCTTCGCCGCCTGCTCGGACTTCTCCTTCTTGGCCTTGTCACTCTTCGCCTTGTCGCTCTTCGGAGCCATGGCGGGGGCGGCGAGGAAAGAGGCGAGGAGGTCGACGGTGCCGCGGATGCAGGAGACGGCGGAGGAAGGGAGGGGCTGAGCTCTCTGTCGACCTTTGGGAGGCAGAGGGCGACGGGGGTTTCTGGAGAATCAAGGCGCAATGAAGACGATGGAGGGAACTGCCCCTGCTTCCTCTGCTTTTAAGGGGGAAGTGGGGGACGTTCCGCATTTCCCATTAAAGAACAGGCCACGATCTCTCCCACGACGCCGCAATCGACGCGTGCCGTTGGGGAGGGATGCGGTGAATGCGGAAGGGGATACGGCTTGCCGTGGGCCGCGTGTGCCCGTGCACTGTTTTGGGCCTGGCCCAACAGCGCTCGGCACCGTGTGTGGCCCAGGCCCGAGGGCTCCTGTCGGTGTACTAAGATAGGGGTACCTTAGTACCCCAACTTGTGCACGGGCAGTAGCAGCTCCCCGTGGCAGGGCTTACCACGTGCTCGCCAAGAACCTTTCTGGTCCCTATGAAGCCATTCAAGAACAAAGTATACAAGTCAGAAGATCAAGGCCCCGGCAAGAGGAGCTTGCCGGGAAGGCCGCACCAGGCTCAAGGTTATCACTTTAGCACAAGACCCTGGCAAGAGGAGCTTGCCAGGAAGGCCAAGGAACACATACCTCAAGAGATGTCTCGGCGCATCATGCGCCCCGGCAGGACTCGGAGAGCGACAAGCTTTCGGGCCCGGCAAGGTCACGACCCCGGCAAGGTGCTTGCCGGGGAAACCTACGCTGTGTGCCCGCGCTCCAGCTCATCTGCCCACGCGTCGCCCTGGGGCCCTTCCAGGGACGCGTGGCAGACGGCTGTGCAGCCTGGGGCACACGATGGCAAGCCACGGTGACGAGGCTACCGCCGTGGCGAACGGAGAAGCATGGACGGACGCTTTTTGGGGCGACGGCGACGGGCATTTAATGCCCTTGTCCCCCACTGTCAAAGTTAGGTGAAGACCACTGTTCATACACTGTTCATGCACTGTTGCAACTACCACCAAATTTACACTTTTACCCTCCTCTACGTTGACACCTATCGGTGACCCCTTTGAGCTATAAAAGGAGGCCCATGCACAACGTAGAGGAGGTTCGAAACCTAGACAACTCTCTCGCTCAGTATAGCTAGCACTGTAGATCTTCAAGCTCCCGAGCCCAAGAACTCAATACAACCTAAGCAGGAGTAGGGTTTTACGCGTCCGCGCAGCCCGAACCTGGGTAAACTGCCCGCGTGTGCTCCTCGATCTGCTCTTCGTGCTCCCTCCGCTCCCTTACCGCAACGTAGAAGGGGCTCCGGTCCCATAGGTGCTCGTGGGAGGACAGTTTCCCCCGACACTTCAATGACCTAGATCAAATTTTATTGGTTTTCAATGAAGTTTCTGATTCATACTTGACATTGTGAATGGATTGTTACTTTATGATAATAAATCATATGACAATTTATGTATGTTGTTGTTATAAGAATGATCATGATGCCCTCATGTC
The DNA here is from genome assembly GCA_902687465.1 of Secale cereale. Taxonomy (NCBI): domain Eukaryota; kingdom Viridiplantae; phylum Streptophyta; class Magnoliopsida; order Poales; family Poaceae; genus Secale; species Secale cereale. The sequence goes on from LR738713.1 coordinate 761,770,353, forward strand.
CGTATTATATTTTATCGACACCTCTATCTCAAAACATGTGGACATATATTTCGATATCGGCTTTCGCATGAGGACAAGCGAGGTCTAAGCTTGGGGGAGTTGATACGTCCATTTTGCATCATGCTTTTATGTTCATATTTATTGCACTATGGGCTGTTATTGCACATTATGTCACAATACTTATGCCTTTTCTCTCTTATTTTACAAGGTTCGCATGAAGAGGAAGAATGCCGGCTACTGGAAGTCTGGGCTGGAAAGGGAGCAAACATTGGAGACCTATTCTACACAACTCAAAAATCCCTGAAACTCCATGAAACTCCATTTCAGAAAATATAAAAATATCTGGCGAAAGAAGTACAGGAGGGGGGCCACCCACCGTCCACGAGGGTGGGGGGCGCCCCCTGGGCGTGCCCCCCTGCCTCGTGGGCCACCTGGTGACCCCTCCATGCCCATCTTCTGCTATATGAGGTGTTTTTACCTGGAAAAATCATAAGGAGGCTTTCGGGATAAAGCGCCACCGTCTCGAGGTGGAACCTTGGCGAAACCAATCTAGGGCTCCGACGGAGCTATTCTGCCGGGGACTCTTCCCTCCGGGAGGGGGAAATCATCGCCATCGTCATCACGAACAACTCTCCCATCTTGGGGAGGGTTCTCTTCATCAACATCTTCACCAGCACCATCTCCTCTCAAACCCTAGTTTATTGATACGTCCAAAATGCATCACTATTTTGTATCATAATTTATCCTTATTCATTGATATATTTCACGTTACGATGATGTTCTTATGTTGTTTTGGTCTATTTTACACAGTTTGCAACTTTCCGATGCCGAAGCAGCAGACGCAGGATTCAGCGGTAAAAAGTGGACGCTGAGTTGCTGAAGAAGAGTACCTCCAAATTACCTGAAAATTGATGGGAGATATTTTTCAGACGAATCACGAAGACATGCGAAAGGGCAACTGGAGGGGGGCCACAAGGTGCCCAGGCGCCCTGGGGGCGCCCCCCTGGCCGCGCCGGGGGGGCGCCTGGAGCCCTTGGCCCACCTCTGGTCGCCCCCTTTTGCATATATACTCTCCGTTATCCAAAAACCCTAAAAACGAGAGTTTTTACGGAGTTCTGCCGCCGCTCCATGGCGGAAACCTACGGAGAAGAAAAAGCCATCTCCGGTGGGCAGATTCCGCCGGGGAGATCACCTCCCGGAAGGGGAGATCGTCGCCATCGTCATCACCATCGTCACGGGCATCATCGAGATCATCATCAACATCATCCCCAACACCAGCACCATCTCCATCTTCATCCAAATCTCATCTCGCAATTGCAACTTGTGTTGTAACTCGTACTATCTATCCTCTCTACTCCATCGGTGTTGATTACTACTTTGTGGTGAATGCTATTGAGTTTTGTTGGAGAAATATTATTATGTCCAGACTGTTTATCACCCATTTATCTCCACTGATCATGATCTCTTTTATGTCTCGTGAGTAGTTACTTTAGTTCTTGAGGACATGGGGAAAGTCTTGTTGTTAGTAGTCATATGCTGTTGAAGTAATATGTGTTGTTTGATACTTATGTTGTGTTGTCATTCTACTAGTGGTGTTGTGTGAGTCGAACACTCAACACTTCGCCTTATTAAGGACCTAGGAGAATACATTGTGTACAAAGAATGCTTACGGTGGGTTGCCGGAGTGACAGAAACCTGAACCCCAGTTCGCACGCTTTTGCATAAGGGAACAATGGATCCTCGATCGTATTGCTATGGTTAGGCTTTTGCCTTAAATTCTATCTTGTATTTGCGGATGCTTGCAAGGTGTTTAATCATAAGAGTGCACTCATCTTAGTCTAGAGAGTGTACTAGCATAGATCCACCCACTCAACACTTATCAACACATAACATAGTATCGATACGGAATATGGCGAAAGCACATGACTACTTCTCCCGTGTGTCCTCAGGAACGCTTTAGTATTTATAAGTTTAGTTGCTAGGCCTCTCCTTTGCTAAGAAAGGATTGGGCCACTTGTTACTCTCAGTGCCTTTTACATTGCTTGCTTTTACTTTCATGTTGCTTATATCGAGAAAACCCCTAAAAGTTATCTTTCAGTGCTTGCAGTAATTTCTTGCTCAGAATCGCTTATCAATACCTTCTGCTCCTCGTTGGGTTCGACACTCTTACTTATCGAAAACGCTGCAATAGATCCCTTACGGTTGTGGGTCATCAAGTACCGTTTTCTGGCGCCATTGCCGGGGAGCGTAGCGCTATTGGTAAAGTGAAACTGGTAAGGAAGTTTTTATAATTCTGTTTTTATTTTTGCTATTGCTGCTCTTTATCCTTATGGACAACCCTGTTATTGGATCGTTGCTTGCGGGAAGACGCCCCACACCTGTGGTGGTTGATCCTCCCCCTACTGAAATTGTGCCCTATAAAATACCAGCTGGTATTATCGATTATGTTTTGGCTAATCGTTATGCAGGAGACAAACATCTCAGTGAACACTTGCTATATCTGTCACAACTATGTTCATTATTTAAGCTTGCAGGTGTATCGAGGGAGTTTGTCATGAGGAAATTGTTTGTCGTATCACTTATAGATAAAGCTTCGGATTGGTATAGGCTTCTCGATAACTCACACTTACTTGACTGGCAGGAGCTTATGTCTCTCTTTTATACTAAGTTTTATCCTATTCATGAAATTCATCGAGACAGGAACTATATCTATAACTTTAGGTCTCGTGACGGAGAAAGCATTGCTCAAGCTTGGGGAAGATTGAAGTCCCTAATGCTCAAATGCCCTATTCATAAGCTTCCCAAGGAAATTATACTTACAAATTTTTATGCCAGGCTTTCTCGTCATGATAAGGAGATGCTGGATGCCTCCTCTAGTGGGGTATTTCAGAAGAAGAGTGTTGAAGAAAGGTGGGATCTCATTGAAAGGATCCAGAGGAATACCGAAGATTGGGAAATTGATAAAGGTATTGAACCCGCTATAAATTATGGACATGATTATATTGAGAGCTATGTGAAAAATGATTACTTCAATACTTTTTGCTCTAAGATTGGTCTTGATTACCATCTAGTGATTGATTTCTGTAAGAATTTTGCCTCTCACGTTGATTCTTTTAAAAAAGAAGAGAGACCAGCATTATGAACCTTTTAAAGAGCCACCTGTTGATATTCATGTTGCTGGCCCTATTTTGCCTGCAGTTATATATGAACAACCTCCTTTTCCCGCAAGGATGAGGGAGCACACTCTTGTGACAGGCATAATAAATAAAAGTGAGAGAAGAGTTGATGAGCCTGAGGACCAGATCAGGGTCAATCCTCAAGTTGCATTAATTAAAGACCTTATTACTAATGATGTTTTGGATTCCAATATAAATTTTTGTGCTGTTTCCACTAACCTTGTCACAGCCAAGAATAAAGGCCCAATTTCAGGTACTCCAGTGGTATCTGTTAAAATAGGAGATCACAATTATTATGGGCTATGCGATTTGGGATCGAGTGCAAGTGCTATCCCCTATTCACTTTATGAAGAGATCATCGGTGAGATTTCCCCTTGTGAACTTGAAGAAGTTGATGTTACCATTCATCTTGCAAATAGAACAACTATCTCTCCTATTGGAATTGTGAGGGACGTTGAAGTCCTATGTGGAAAGGTAAAATACCCTACCGACTTTCTAGTACTTGGTTCAGAGAGGGACAATTTCTGCCCCATTATTTTTGGTAGACCTTTTCTTAGAACTTGTGGAGCTATAATAGATTGCAAGAAAGGTAAAGTTTCTGTTGAATTCAATGGTGAGCCATATGAATTTAATTTTTCTAAGTTCTCTAAGCAGCCTCGTGGTACCAATTTACCTAGTGATGATAAACTTATTGAAAGTATTGCCTCTATTGCTATTCCCCCTAATGATCCTTTGCAGCAATATATGGAGGACCACGAGAATGATTTGCATATGCAGGAAAGAAATGAACTAGATGAAATATTCTGGAGGCAACCTGCTATCCTGAAGCACAACCTTCCGGTTGAACATTTGGGAATTTTATCAAAACTGAAAGAAGACCCGGTGTTCGATCTTAAACCTCTTCCCGATACGCTCAAGTATGCTTATTTAGATGAAAAGAAAGTATATCCTGTTATTATCAATTCTAACCTTTCAGGATATGAAGAAGAGCGACTATTGGAAGTACTCCGTAAACACCGAGGCGCAATTGGATATACCCTTGATGACCTTAAGGGGATTAGTCCATCTATCTGTCAACATACTATCAACCTTGAGCCTGATGCTAAACCGGTTGTTGATCATCAACGACGATTGAACCCGAAGATGATGGATGTTGTGAGAACTGAGATTCTCAAGCTTCTAGCCGCAGGTATTATCTACCCTATAGCTGATAGTAAGTGGGTAAGCCCGGTACATTGTGTTCCTAAGAAAGGAGGTACAACTGTGGTTCCTAATGATAAAAATGAACTAATACCTCAGAGAATTATTATTGGATATAGAATGTGAATTGATTACAGGAAGTTGAACAAGGCAACCAGGAAGGATCACTACCCCTTGCCGTTCATCGACCAAATGCTTGAAAGGTTATCCAAAAATACCCACTTTTGTTATCTCGATGGTTATTCTGGCTTCTCTCAAATTCATGTTAACACCGCTGATCAAGAGAAGACCACTTTTACTTGTCCCTTTGGTACTTATGCTTACAGGCGTATGCCTTTTGGTTTATGTAATGCCCCTGCTACTTTTCAAAGGTGTATGTGTGCTATCTTTCATGGTTTCTGTGGGGATATTATGGAAGTCTTCATGGACGATTTCTCCGTCTATGGAACCTCCTTTGACCATTGTCTTCACAATCTTAATAAAGTTTTGCAGAGATGTGAGGAGACGAATTTGGCACTCAATTGGGAGAAGTGCCACTTCATGGTTAACGAAGGAATTGTTCTTGGTCACAAGATTTCCGAAAGGGGAATTGAAGTGGACAAAGCCAAGATCGAAGCTATTGAAAGGATGCCCTATCCAAGGGACATCAAAGGTATTCGCAGTTTTCTCGGTCATGCAGGTTTTTATAGAAGATTTATTAAAGACTTTTCTAAAACCTCAAGACCCCTCACTAATCTTCTCCAGAAGGACGTTCCTTTTGTATTTGATGAAAATTGTAAGGAAGCTTTTGAAGTCCTTAAGAAAGCTTTAATAACCGCTCCTATAGTACAACCACCTGACTGGAATTTACCTTTTGAGATTATGTGTGATGCTAGTGATTTTGCTGTTGGAGCTGTTTTAGGACAAAGAGTTGATAAGAAATTGAATGTTATACATTATGCTAGCAAAACCCTTGATAGTGCTCAAAGGAATTATGCTACTACTGAGAAGGAATTCTTAGCTGTAGTTTTTGCTTGTGATAAGTTTAGGCAGTATATTGTTGATTCCAAAGTTATTATTCATACTGATCATGCTGCCATTAAGTATCTTATGACAAAGAAGGATGCCAAGCCAAGGCTTATCAGATGGGTACTCCTCCTTCAAGAATTTGATTTGCAGATTGTTGATAGGAAAGGAGAAGACAATCCGGTGGCGGACAATCTTTCAAGGATGGAAGATATACCGCACGATCCCATCCCAGTCAACGATAGTTTTCCAGACAAGCAACTTGCCGTTGTAAAAGTACAATCTCTTTCCGATCCTTGGTATGCAGATTATGCTAATTTTATTGTTGCAAAGTATTTGCCTCCAGGTTTAACATTTCAACAGAGGAAGAAGTTCTTTCATGATTTGAGGCACTACTTTTGGGATGACCCACATCTTTTCAAAGAAGGTCCCGACGGGATCGTGAGAAGATGCATACCGGAACATGAGCAGAAGGACATTCTCAGACGGTGTCATGATAGTCCCTATGGAGGACTTCATGCCGGTGAAAGGACTGCACATAAGGTTCTTCAATCAGGTTTTTATTGGCCTACTCTCTTTAAGGATGCTAGAAATTATGTTTTAGCCTGTGATAAATGTCAGAGAGTTGGTAACATTAGTAGAAGGAATGAGATGCCTATGAATTACTCACTAGTGATTGAACCTTTTGATTGTTGGGGTTTTGATTTTATGGGTCCTTTTCCTTCTTCGCACAAGTACACTCACATTTTAGTAGTTGTTGATTATGTGACCAAGTGGGTTGAAGCAATCCCCACTGAAACTGCTGATCACAAGACATCTTTGAAAATGCTTAAAGATGTATTTTTTCCTAGGTTTGGTGTACCAAGGTATCTCATGACTGATGGAGGATCACACTTCACGCACGGAGCTTTTAGAAAAGCTTTAGCCAAATACGATGTCAACCATAGAATTGCTTCACCATATCATCCTCAAACTAGTGGGCAAGTTGAGCTCACCAATAGAGAGATTAAGTTGATCTTACCGAAGACAGTAAACAGAAATAGAAAGGACTGGTCGAATAAGTTAGGAGATGCTTTGTGGGCATATAGAACTGCTTACAAAAACCCCATGGGCATGTCCCCCTATAAGATGGTGTATGGCAAGGCTTGCCATTTGCCATTAGAGTTGGAGCACAAAGCTTTCTAGGCTGTTAGAGAGCTTAATGCTAACCCAAAATTAGCTGGTGAGAAGCGTCTCATGAACTTGACTTCTCTAGATGAATGGAGAAGTGAAGCTTACGAGAGCGCTAAAATGTTCAAGGAAAAGGTAAAGAAGTGGCATGATAGGAAGATTCTAAAACGTGAATTTAATGTTGGTGATAAAGTTTTGTTGTTTAGATCCCGTTTCAGGTTTTCTCCAGGCAAACTACTTTCCAGGTGGGAAGGGCCATTTCATATTGAAGAAGTCTATCGGTCTGGTGCAATTAAGATTAACAATTTTGAAGGCACCAAACCTCAAGTTGTGAATGGGCAAAGACTGAAACATTACATAGCAGGAGACCCTGTCGATGTTGATGTGAATATAATATACACAACAACTCGCGAAGAACATGTTGCAGCCCTGTTTCAGACGCCAGCAGAAGCAGAATAAAGAAAAGGTATGTAGTACGGTAAGGAAACATCGCGAACCGCCATAAAAGTTCTGTATTACGAGTTTTTGCAAAATTAGTAAAATTCTGAGCCTAAGCGGAGCCGGAGACGAGCTCCAGGGGGTCCAGGCGCCCCCCTGGCGCGCCCTACCTCCTGGCCGCGCCGCCAGGGCGCCTGGACACCCGGGAGTCCGCCTCTGACCCCGCTTTAGCCCGTTACCTTCCTTTCTGTGCATACATTTTTGCTATATATTTGCCCGGATTGTTCCGGCAACGTATCCTGCGATTTCGCGTGTTTTCTTTTCGATCTGTTTCTGCCAGGGAATCTTTCAGCTGAATCTAGGTGCCATGGCTTCTCCAAGTTCCCCCAAGGACGAGTTCGTCGTCAACGTCATCAACCCTTACCTCGCTGAGGTGAAGAAGCACCCTCAGGTTGTTCGGATGGAGGACGGTGTCCTTCATCAAGAAGATCTGAAGGGACCTATCAAGGAGGGGAGCATCCAGGCCAGGCTGGAAGAAGTGGAGCAAGAAGTCTTCGAGTACAAGAAGATGATCGAGCGTGGTGTTGAAGCTAACTTTGACATCATCAACGAGCTGAAGAACTACTTCCTGAAGGAGATGAAGGAGATGTGGAAAAGCATCACCGCGTCTGAAGAAAGAATTATAGAGCTCCAAGGGCAAATTAATGATCTACATCGCCAGAACTGTGAGTATGAACTAAGGTTTATGCGCATGAGTATGGGTGCTGCATGCAGGATTCAGGAGACAAGCTTCTCATATGATACTGGAGAACCCCTTCCATGGAAGCGTTTCGCCGAGGACTACGTGATCAACGCCAACAAGGATGAGGAGTGAAATCTCCTGGGGTAACGGCATTCCCTTGGCTTGTTCCAAGCTTGGGGGAGTGCCCGGTATCTTTATCTTTACCTTTTGTCTTTTAGAGTCAAGTAGAGTCGTATCATGTCTAGGGAGGTTATTATATGAAATAGGTGTGTGCATTGAGGTCTATCACTCCTTCGGTGGGGAGATTGTATCCGTGAGTGTGGAGTCGTCTATGATGGAATATTAATGAGAAGTTTATTGGTTCCTTTTGCTGCACTCGGTATTCTCTTCACGCAATCGACCTTATATGATGACTCTTATGGGGAGTATTGACCTTATATCAGGTATGGCTGTGAAAACTTTGTTTAATCTTGGCAAACATAGCTTTGGTCATAACAACAAGCATGATTTTCCTAAAGTATCGACATAGCCAAAACCTTTATGTTATTATGCTTGAAGTGTTATGCTGACAAGGAAGACAACTTGATGTGTTATGCTTATTTCAATGTTTATGCTTTATATTGTTTTGCATCTTAGTCATCATCAATTGTCTGTTCTCTCAAACCTTTGCTAGCCTAACTCTGTACTAAGCGGAATTCCGCTTGTGCATCCATACCCTTAAACCAATACCTTCCATATGAGTCCACCATACCTTCCTACTCGTGGTATTCCACTACCACCTCCTAAAGTACAGAATTTATGTGTTATCCTTAAATGTTCAAAATCTTTTATTTTGTGCCTCTGCTTTAGCTCATGAGGAAGTAATAGTTAATTCATGGTCCTTTTGAGTTGGACAAGCTTCACCCCGGGATTGCATGTCTAATGTGCAAACCCATAATACAAGAAGGAACTGGCAAAGAGTGCGCCCGGCTCGAAATAATATAACAAACAAACCCTCCTTCACGCTTTGTTCATGAGAAATCAGAAAACTTTGGCAGTGATAAACAAAGGAGAATAAGAGGATGTGATCGTCCTCGTGCGGGAGCCGTTCCTCGAAACTTGTCCAGCTCAAGAAGTAATTGAGTTATCTATTAGCATTCGTTGACAAACCATGCACCTCTCAAAACTTGTTTTCATTCTGTTTGATTTAAGGATAGCACATGAGTTTTCCCTACTACCCTAGAGCAGGGCCTATCTTTTAATTTTAAGTTGAGTCAGTTATTCCTACTCCCTTCTATTCTTAAAGAGAGCAGACATTTGATGTTGATAAGGATTCATTCATATAAAGTTGCATTAAGATTTGTCATATCATATCCTTGTTGACATTATCATTTGATAAGCAAGTTGTTTGTCAAGCCCAGCTAATGCAAATATCTTCCTTTGTGTTAACACTTTCACTTCTTGCCTGATAACATGTTCTTTCAAAAGCTTCAATTAATCTCATCAAAACAAAAAGAAAGAGCAAAAGTAAAAGCTATTAGTTGTTCTTTGACCAAAGGACATGTTTGCCATGATTCAATGAGTTTCCTTAGCCCTACTTCCGAACATAAGTGTTACTACTCTTTTATAAGGGCCTTAGAGTTGAAGATTGCTGTTGAGGATATTTGAGTTGGTGAAGAAACTGTGATGCTTCTTGTCCGTATTCTATTTATCGACACTTCACTCTCTAAACTTGTGGACAGGTTTACCGAGCTCAGTATTCGCTTGGGGACAAGCGAGGTCTAAGCTTGGGGGTGTTGATATGTCCAAAATGCATCACTATTTTGTATCATAATTTATCCTTATTCATTGATATATTTCACGTTACGATGATGTTCTTATGTTGTTTTGGTCTATTTTACACAGTTTGCAACTTTCTGATGCCGAAGCAGCAGACGCAGGATTCAGCGGTAAAAAGTGGACGCTGAGTTGCTGAAGAAGAGTACCTCCAAATTACCTGAAAATTGACGGGAGATATTTCTCAGACGAATCACGAAGACATGCGAAAGGGCAACCGGAGGGGGGCCACAGGGTGCCCAGGCACCCTGGGGGCGCCCCCCCCCCCTGGCCGCGCCGGGGGGCGCCTGGAGCCCCTGGCCCACCTCTGGTCGCCCCCTTTTGCATATATACTCTCCGTTATCCAAAAACCCTAAAAACGAGAGTTTTTACGGAGTTCCGCCGCCGCTCCGTGGCGGAAACCTACAGAGAAGAAAAAGCCATCTCCGGTGGGCAGATTCCGCCGGGGAGATCACCTCCCAGAAGGGGAGATCGTCGCCATCTTCATCACCATCGTCATGGGCATCATCGAGATCATCATCAACATCATCCCCAACACCAGCACCATCTCCATCTTCATCCAAATCTCATCTCGCAATTGCAACTTGTGTTGTAACTCGTACTATCTATCCTCTCTACTCCATCGGTGTTGATTACTACTTTGTGGTGAATGCTATTGAGTTTTGTTGGAGAAATATTATTATGTCCAGATTGTTTATCACCCATTTATCTCCACTGATCATGATCTCTTTTATGTCTCGTGAGTAGTTACTTTAGTTCTTGAGGACATGGGGAAAGTCTTGTTGTTAGTAGTCATGTGCTGTTGAAGTAATATGTGTTGTTTGATACTTAAGTTGTGTTGTCATTCTACTAGTGGTGTTGTGTGAGTCGAACACTCAACACTTCGCCTTATTAAGGACCTAGGAGAATACATTGTGTACAAAGAATGCTTACGGTGGGTTGCCGGAGTGACAGAAACCTGAACCCCAGTTCGCACGCTTTTGCATAAGGGAACAATGGATCCTCGATCGTATTGCTATGGTTAGGCTTTTGCCTTAAATTCTATCTTGTATTTGCGGATGCTTGCAAGGTGTTTAATCATAAGAGTGCACTCATCTTAGTCTAGAGAGTGTACTAGCATAGATCCACCCACTCAACACTTATCAACACATAACATAGTATCGATACGGAATATGGCGAAAGCACATGACTACTTCTCCCGTGTGTCCTCAGGAACGCTTTAGTATTTATAAGTTTAGTTGCTAGGCCTCTCCTTTGCTAAGAAAGGATTTTGCCACTTGTTACTCTCAGTGCCTTTTACATTGCTTGCTTTTACTTTCATGTTGCTTATATCGAGAAAACCCCTAAAAGTTATCTTTCAGTGCTTGCAGTAATTTCTTGCTCAGAATCGCTTATCAATACCTTCTGCTCCTCGTTGGGTTCGACACTCTTACTTATCGAAAATGCTGCAATAGATCCCTTACGGTTGTGGGTCATCATTTATCTCTTGTATCCAATCTTTGTATCAAAACCTCAGATTGGTACTTCTAGGTTGCTAGTAGTGTTGATTACTCCTTGTAGTTGATGCTAGTTGGTTTACTTGGTGGAAGATCATATGTTCAGATCCATTATGCATATTAATACCCCTCTGATTATGAACATGAATATTCTTTGTGAGTAGTTACGTTTGTTCCTGAGGACATGGGAGAAGTCTTGCTATAAGTAGTCATGTGAATTTGGTATTCATTTGATATTTCGTTAAGCTGTATGTTGTCTTTCCTCTAGTGGTGTCATGTGAACGTCGACTACATGACACTTCACCATTGTTTGGGCCTAGAGGAAGGCATTGGGAAGTAATAAGTACATGATGGGTTGCTAGAGTGACAGAAGCTTAAACCCTAGTTTATGCATCGCTTCGTAAGGGGCTGATTTGGATCCACATGTTTCATGCTATGGTTAGGTTTACCTTAATACTTCTTTTGTAGTTGTGGATGCTTGCAATAGGGGTTAATCATAAGTGGTATGCTTGTCCAAGTAAGGGCAGCACCCAAGCACCGGTCCAGCCACATACCAAATTATCAAATTAACGAACGCGAATCATATGAGCGCGATGAAAACTAGCTTGACGATAATTCCCATGTGTCCTCGGGAGCGTTTTCCTTTATATAAGAGTTTGTTCAGGCTTGTCCTTTGCTACAAAAAGGATTGGGCCATCTTGCTGCACCTTATTTACTTTTACTATTTGTCACTTGCTACCAATTATCTTATCACAAAACTATCTGTTACCGATACTTTCAGTGCTTGCAGAAAATACCTTACTGAAAACTGCCTATCATTTCCTTCTGCTCCACGTTGGGTTTGACACTATTACTTATCGAAAGGACTATGATAGATCCCCTACACTTGTGGGTCATCAGTTTGTTTTCTTATACTAACGGAACTCACACGATTTTTGGCTAAGTTTTGTGTTGTGAAGTTTTCAAGTTTTGGGTAAGGATTTGATGGACTATGGAACAAAGAGTGGCAAGAGCCTAAGCTTGGGGATTCCCAAGGCACCCCAAGGTAAAATTTAAGGACAATCAAAAGCCTAAGCTTGGGGATGCCCTGGGAAGGCATCCCCTCTTTCGTCTTCGTCTATCGCTAACTTTACTTGAGACTATATTTTTATTCACCACATGATATGTGTTTTGCTTGGAGCGTCATGTATGATTTGACTCTTTGCTTTTTATTGTACCACAATCATCCTTGCTGGACACACCTTTTGAGAGAGATACACATGAATTGGAATTTATTAGAATACTCTATGTGCTTCACTTATATTTTTTGAGCTAGATAGTTTTGCTCTAGTGCTTCACTTATATCTTTTAGAGCACGGTGGTGGTTTTATTTTGTAGAAACTATGGATCTCTCATGCTTCACTTTTATATTTTCGAGAGTCTTTTAGAACAGCAAGGTAATGTGCTTTGGTTATAAAATTAGTCCTAATATGATAGGCATCCAAGATGGGTATAGTAAAAACTTTCATATATAAAGTGCATTGAATATGATGAGAAGTTTGATACTTGATGATTGTTTTGAGATATGAGGATGGTGATATTAGAGTCATGCTAGTGGAGTAATTGTGAATTTCAGAAACACTTGTGTCAAAGTTTGTGATTCCCGTAGCATGCATGTATGGTGAACCATTATGTGATGAAGTTGGAGCATGATTTATTTATTGATTGTCATCCTTTGTGTAGAGGTCGGAATCGCGCGATGGTTAACTCCTACCAACCCTTCCCCTAGGAGCATGCGTTGAATACTTTGTTTTAATAACTCGTAGATTTTTGCAATAAGTATATGAGTTCTTTATGACTAATGTTGAGTCCATGGATTATATGCACTCTCACCCTTCCACCATTGCTAGCCTCTCTAGTACCTTGCAACTTTCGCCGGTACCATATACCCACCATATACCTTCCTCAAAACAGCCACAATACCTACTTATTATGGCATTTCCATAGCCATTCCGAGATATATTGCCATGCAAATTTCCAGCGTTCCGTTTATTATGACATGCTTCATCATTGTCATATTGCCATGCATGATCATGTAGTTGACATCGTATTTGTGGCTAAGCCACCATTCATAAAATTTCATACATGTCACTCTTGATTCATTGCACATCCCGGTACACCGTCGGAGGCATTCACATAGAGTCATATTTTGTTCTAGCTTCGAGTTGTAAGTAAATAAAAGTGTGATGATCTTCATTACTAGAGCATTGTCCCAGTGAGGAAAGCATGATGGAGACTATGATTCCCCCACAAGTCAGGATTAGACTCCGGACGAAAGAAAAAAAAGAGAAAATAAAGAGGGCATAAAAAAGGCCCAAAGAAAAGAAAAAAGAAAAAAAGAGAGAAAAAGAGAGAAGGGACAATGCTACTATCCTTTTTCCACACTTGTGCTTCAAAGTGGCACCATGATCTTCATGATAGAGAGTCTCTTGATTTGTCACTATCATATACTAGTGGGAATTTTCATTATAGAACTTGGCTTGTATATTCCAATGATGGGCTTCCTCAAATGCCCTAGTTCTTCGTGAGCAAGCGAGTTGGATGCACACCCACTTAGTTTCTTTTGTTGAGCTGTCATACACTTATAGCTCTAGTGCATCTGTTGCATGGCAATTACTACTCACTCACATTGATATCTATTGATGGGTATCTCCATAGACCATTAATACGCCTAGTTGATGTGAGACTACCTTCCTCTTTTGTCTTCTCCACAACCACCACCCCATTCCACCTATAGTGCTATATCCATGGCTCACGCTCATGTGTTGCGTGAAAGTTGAAAAGTTTGAAAAAATTGAAGTGTGAAATAATTGCTAGGCTGAAACCGGGGTTGTGCATGATTTAAATATTTTGTGTGATGAAGATAGAGCATAGCCAGACTATATGACTTTGAAGGGATAACTTTCTTTGGCCATGTTATTTTGAGAAGACATAATTGCTTTGTTAGTATGCTTGAAGTATTATTATTCTTATGTCAATATTAAACTTTTGTCTTGAATCTTTCGAATCTGAACATTCATGCCACAATAAAGAAAATTACATTGAGAATTATGTTGGGTAGAATTCCACATCAAAAATTATGTTTTTATCATTTACCTACTCGAGGACGAGCAGGAATTAAGTTTGGGGATGCTTGATACGTCTCCAACGTATTTATAATTTTTGATTGTTCCGTGCTATTATATATTCTGTTTTGGATGTTTAATGGGCTTTATTATACACTTGTATATGATTTTTGGGACTAATCTACTAACCCAATGCCTAGTGCAAATTGCTGTTTTTGCCTATTTTAGTGTTTCACAGAAAAGGAATATCAAACGGAGTCCAAACGGAATGAAACCTTCGGGAAAGTTATTTTTGAAACGATATCAACACATAAGACTTGGAGTACACGCCAGGAAGCTAGAGAGGCGGCCACGAGGGCAGGGGGCGCGCCCAGGGGGTAGGCGCGCCCCACCCTCGTGGGCCCCTGTTGCTCCCCTAACGTCCCTCTTCCTCCTATATATACCTACGTACCCTGAAACTATCGAGGAGCACCACGAAACCCTAATTCCACCGCCTCAACCTTCTGTACCCGTGAGATCCCATCTTGGGGCCTGTTCCGGAGCTCCACCGGAGGGGGCATCGATCATGGAGGGCTTCTACGTCAACACCATAGCCTCTCCGATGAGTTGTGAGTAGTTTACCACAGACCTTCGGGTCCATAGTTATTAGCTAGATGGCTTCTTCTCTCACTTTGGATCTCAATACAAAGTTCTCCTCGATATTCGAGGAGATCTATTCAATGTAATTCCTTTTGCGGTGTTTTTGTCGAGATCCGATGAATTGTGGGTTTATGATCAAGATTATCTATGAACAATATTTGATTCTTTTCTGAAATATGCATGATTTAAATATCCTTGCAAGTCTATTCGAATTATCGGTTTGGTTTGGCCTACTATATCGGTAGTTCTTGCAATGGGAGAAGTGCTTGGCTTTGGGTTCAATCTTGCGGTGTCCTTTCCCAGTGACAGTAGGGGCAGCAAGGCACGTATTGTATTGTTGACATCGAGGATAAAAAGATGGGGTTTACATCATATTGCTTGAGTTTATCCCTCTACATCATGTCATCTTGCTTAAGGCGTTACTCTGTTCTTATGAACTCAATACACTAGATGCATGCTGGATAGCGGTCGATGTGTGGAGTAATAGTAGTAGATGTAGGCAGGAGTCGGTCTACTTGTCTCGGACGTCATGCCTATATACAATAATCATGCCTAGATAGTCTCATAATTATTCGCTTTTCTATCAATTGCTCGACAGTAATTTGTTTACCCGCCTAGATAGTCTCTGAACTTTTTATGTGTGCTCATAATGTCCTTGCAAGTCTCTTCGAATTATTGGTTTGGTTTGGCCTACTAGATCTATAGTTCTTGCAATGGGAGAAGTGCTTGGCTTTGGGTTCAATCTTGCGGTGTCCTTTTCCAGTGACAGTAGGGGCAGCAAGGCACGTATTGTATTGTTGCCATCGAGGATAAAAAGATGGGGTTTATATCATATTGCTTGAGTTTATCCCTCTATATCATGTCATCTTGCTTAAGGCGTTACTCTATTCTTATGAACTTAATACTCTAGATGCATGCTGGATAGCGGTCGATGTGTGGAGTAATAGTAGTAGATGCAGAATCGTTTCGGTCTACTTGTCACGGACGTGATGCCTATATATAATGATCAAGCCTATATATTCTCATAACTATGCGCTTTTGTATCAATTGCTCGACAATAATTTGTTCACCTACCGTAGAAATCTGCTATCTTGAGAGAAGCCACTAGTGAAACCTAGGGCCCCCGGGTCTATCTTCATCATATTAATCTTCCATCAACTATTTATCTTTACTTTACTTTTGTTTTGCAATCTTTACTTTCAATATCTATACCAAAAATACCAAAAACATTACCTTATCATATCTATCATATCTCACTTTTGTAAGTGACCGAGAAGGGATTGACAACCCCTTTTATCGCGTTTGCTGCGAAGTTCTTATTTTTTTGTGCAGGTACAAGGGACTCGCGCGTGGTCTCCTACTGGATTAATATCTTGGTTCTCAAAAACTGAGGGAAATACTTACACTACTGTGTTGCATCACCCTTTCCTCTTCGAGGGAATACAACGCAAGCTCGAGAAGTAACACGCCCCGCCGCCCTCTTCTCACCTCGCCGGCGACCCGCCTGGCTCAAACCGCCGGCGAGCTCGCCGCCCGCCGCTGCCATGCCCGAGCGCCGCTGCTGCGCGAAGATCCGACGCCAGCTCCGGCCAGATCCGCCCCTGCCGGCCCCGGATCCGCCAGATCCCGGCCTCCCTGTCGACCCCGACGCCTCCCCGCCGGCCACGAAGCCTCGCCGGAGGGCATCAGTGTCGCCGGCCTCGTCCCCATTCGGGACGCCGACGACGGCCGCCTGACCACCTGCCCGTGGGCCCTATCCCACTCTGGCCTGGCCCGACCTCCTCACCGACATGGGCCGGCCCAACTGCCTGCCCCGCCACCGACCTGGGCCAAGCCCGCTAGGGTGAGCCCCGGCCAGCCCGTTAACTCGCGCCCAAGCGTCGTTTAGTAAAACGGCGCTCGCTCTGTTTATTTACCTAAGTCAAAAACTGCTAAAAGTCCCTGAGATCCAACATTATGTGTGCTTGTTTGACCTATGATATATTTTTGCATGTTGGTCCAAATGAAGCGTATGATATGTCAAAATGTTCGTCTCTCTGTGCTATACATGTTGGTGTGGTTTGCATTCATGTTGGGATGCATATTGACATGTTAATCCCTGTTGCAAGGGTGTATGTTGTTGTTAAGTGCTGATAACTTATATAACTTGCTGATTTGCCTTTTTCATATCTTTTTGTGTGATTTTTGTTTGAGCATCATGTCAACATGTGTTAAGAGCATAATCATGTCATCTTTGCTGTGGTGCAATCCACTTTTCATGATATGCCTTGTGGTTTGCGGATTTCTGAGACTTGTTGAAAACTGCTAAGTCTGAATCTGTTATATCATGATGCCATGTTTGCTTGATGCTATAGTTATATACATGCATGTTTTGGAATGTCTAGTAATCATGTCTTGAAGTCCATGTTATGCTCTATCCAGCCATGTCTTTGTTTGCAATTATAGGTTGTTGTAGCATGTCTCTTTCTTGCTCTCAAATTGCTATATAATATTTCTGTCAGCCTGTTATCAGTAAGTTCAGTTTTGCCATGTGAATACCTAGTGTTCTATGCATCCTATGACCATGTTCTTGCCATGAGTAGCTTCATAAACATGTCTTCTTGCTGTTGGTTATATTCACCTGCCATGATATGCTTTGAGATGAGTTGCACAAGCTTGCAAACATGCCTACTTGTCGTTATTGCTGCCATGTTCAGTTTATTTCACTAAGTCTGCTTCATTTGCAATCATGCCATGATGTTTTGAGCATGCTCTAGTGGTATTTGGCAGTAGCTCAGTGATCACCTTTGTAGTGCTTGACATGTACATGCTTGCCATGCCCTTTGATGCCATGAAATGTTCCTGTAGCATGTTGTTTTGATGATTGCAAAGTGCCTAGTTGCTGTTTTGGGACAGATTGTTGTTATATCTTGTTTCATGTGTATGTGTTGAACCGTTGCTCCATTTTGAGCGTGATCTATATGAAACTTGCTTGTTTTTGCATGTAGATGCATCATATCATGTTGTATACATGTTTGGAGTGTGTTTGCTTGATGTTTGAATGCATCTTGCATCTTTGCCATGCTTAACTTGTTTTGCACATATCTTCTAGGCCGTAGCTCCGAATTAAATGAACTTTATATGTAACTTGACTAGAATTTCGTGTAGATCATCTTGGTGCATGTTAACTTTCTGTTTAACAACTTTAACTTAAGGTTTGTTCAGATCTGGACCAATTTCGAAATTTGCATATGAGGGCTTACCGGAATTGTTATATGTTGTTTCCGGCCTCATTTAAACTTGCCTTGTTGTGTGTTCTTGTCTGCATCATCTCTTGCCATGAGTTGCAGCATGTAGCCTTGTCATGCATCATACTTGGTTGAGCATCATGTCTTGGTTATGTGTTGGGTGTTTACCGTGTTGCTTGCTTCTTCTCGTTAGTGCTTGTTTCGTTGCGATCGTGAGGATTCGTTCGGCTACACTTGGTTCGTCTTCGTGGCTTCTTCTTCTTCTTCTTCTTCATGGACTCATTCTTCTTCCTTGCGGGATCTCGGGCAAGATGACCGTCACCTTGGATCTCATTACTATCATTAATATGCTAGTTGTCTCGATGCTATCGGTATATGTCGCACTGCCTATCTATTGTTGTCAGCCTCTCATTGTTGCCATGAAACCTCTAACCTTTGACACCATCCCAGGAAACCGTTGTTTGGCTATGTCACCGCTCGCTCAGTTCCTCTTATAGCGTTGTTAGTTGCAGGTGAAGATGAAGATTGCTCCATGTTGGAACTTGGATGTTGGAATATCACAATATCTATTACTATAATTAATGCACCAATATACTTGGCAATGGGTGGAAGGCTTGGCCTTTTGCTCGGTGTTTTGTTCCACTCATGCCGCCTTAAGAACCGATAAACCGGTGTTATGTTCCTTGAGTTTGCGTTCCTAACATGGTTGGGGGTTATGGGACCCCCTCGACAGTTCGCTTTGAATAAAACTCCTCCAGCAAGGCCCAACATTGGTTTTACCATTTTCCTAATAACTAAAACTTGCATAGGGACTTTCTGGACCCCGAGGACTTAATTTACAACCCGGGCCAGTGCTCCTCATGAGTGTTGGTCCAAACTAGAGCCCCTTGCAGCGCCACCACGGCGAAACTCGAGGATTGGTTTTAGTTGTACGGAGTGTTCATCCGGACATGGCGTGAGACGAGATACGCGCGGGTACTGATATGTCTCCAACGTATCTATAATTTCTTATTGTTCCATGCTATTATATTATCCTTCTAGGATGTCTTATGGGCTTTTATATACATTTTTATATGATTTTTGGGACTAACCTATTAACTCAGAGCCCACTGCCAGTTTCTGTTTTTCTTCTGTTTTAGGGTTTTATAGAAAAGGAATATCAAACGGAGTCCAATTAACGTGCCAATTTTTGATGATTTTTTCTGGACCAAAAGAAGCCCCCAAAGTAAAAGAGTTGGGCCAGGAGAGCCACGGGCTGCCCACGAGGGTGGGGGCGCGCCCTCCTATCTCGTGGACAGCCCAGAAGCCCCCTGACTTGTGCCCTACGCCAAAAAATCCTATAAATACTGAAACCTTCGGAAATTAACCTAGATAGGGAGTTTCGCCGCCGAAAGCCTCTGTAGCCACCGAAAACCAATCTAGACCCCGTTCCGGCACCCTGCCGGAGGGGGGAACCCTCACCGGTGGCCATCTTCATCATCCTGGCGCTCTCCATGACGAGGAAGGAGTAGTCCACCCTCGGGGCTGAGGGTATGTATCAGTAGCTATGTGTTTGATCTCTCTCTCGTGTTCTTGAGATGGCACGATCTTGATGTATCGCGAGCTTTGCTATTCTAGTTGGATCTTATAATGCTTCTCCCCCTCTACTCTCTTGTAATGGATTGAATTTTCCCTTTGAAGTTATCTTATCGGATTGAGTCTTTAAGGATTTGAGAACACTTGATGTATGTCTTGCACGTGTTTATCTGTGGTGACAATGGGATATCATGTGATCTACTTGATGTATGTTTTGGTGATCAACTTGCTGGTTCCGTGACCTTGGGAATCTATGCATAGGGGTTGGCACACGTTTTCGTCTTGACTCTCCGGTAGAAACTTCGGGGCACTCTTTGAAGTACTTTGTGTTGGTTGAATAGATGAATCTGAGATTGTGTGATGCATATCGTATAATCATGCCCACGGATACTTGAGGTGACAATGGAGTATTTAGGTGACATTAGGGTTTGGTTGATTTGTGTCTTCAGGTGTTATTCTAGTACGAACTCTATGATAGATTGAACGTTACTACGGACTCTTGAATAGATCGATCAGAAAGAATAACTTTGAGGTGGTTTCGTACCCGACCATAATCTCTTCGTTTGTTCTCCGCTATTAGTGAATTTGGAGTGACTCTAGGGGAAACCCATATAGAGGAAACCCTAGGGGAAACCCCTCCCCCATGCCCTGGCCGCCGCCCCCCTAGGGGAAACCCTAGGGCGCCCCCCTCTCCTCCTTCCCCCTATATATAGAGGGGTAGAGGGAGGGCAGCCAACACAAGTTCGTGCCTCGGTGCTGCCCTCCCTCTCCCGTTACATCTTCTTCTCCCGCGGTGCTTAAGCGAAGCCCTGCTGGAGTTCTTCTCCACCATCACCACCACGCCGTCGTGCTGCCGGTTCTCCATCAACCTCTCCTCCACCCCTTGCTGGATCAAGAAGGAGGAGACGTCCCCGAGCCGTACGTGTGAAGAACGCGGAGGCACCGTTGCTTCGGTGCTAGGATCTTCGGCGATCTGAATCGCGGCGAGTACGACTCCATCATCCGCGTTCATAACGCTTCCGCTTAGCGATCTACAAGGGTACGTAGATCCAACTCTCCTCTCGTAGTAGCATCTCCTAGATTGATCTTGGTGAACGTAGAGAAAAATTTTTGTTTTCCATGCAACGTTCCCCAACAGTTTTAGGGGTATATCATTTCGCAAGAAAGAGCGGAGCATGATATACATGATAGGGCAGCAAGTTCAAAAACATTTGGATAAAGGAACGAGAGAAGAGTCTTGATATTACCCATACGATGTTGTGTGGATAATGGATCAAGAAACATTTTGTCGAGAGATTTCACGAGGATGCCATCGAACAGCGACGGCATCGATAAAAGGAATGATGAAGCGAGAGGGTTAATGGAGCCACGGATACGGCACAAGCTCGAAATCAAGCTTGTTGTTCGAAGTGAAATGATAAGATGATGAGGATCGACGCAAGCTTAACTCATCGTCGGAAGTTTGGCTACGGGCATAGGGGCCAGTTAACACGGTTAAAATTAGCACGAAGATGGTATAGCCGATCAGACAAAGAATGATATGATGGAGTATCATTCCAATAAGAGTCCACTAGAGGCAGTGCAAGGACACAACATCCTTGAGATAACATGGGGCAATACTTGAAGGTAGATCAGGATAGAGGTTGGACGGGTGAAAAGATCTGCAGAGGACAAGTATTTTAGCTTGTCCGGGAAAGGGAATCAAGGTGAGGATATGGTCGAAACCATGATTGCAAAGGATCAATTCAGAGATACAAGATGAACTTGTACCAAGGAAGTAATTATTTTTACGAGCAGCTTCCATGATAAGTTCTACATCGGTTCCATGGGCATGAACACAAAGGTTCAAGGTCGACTCCCACTTATCCAATGCTTAACCTTTCATTCACTTCTCGTCTTCGAAGAAATTGTAGAGTCGAAAATTTATTCGACGGAACACGAGTAGATATTACCCGCATAACTTTTGATTCACACAGACTAGAGAAGGCATATGTTCAACCCTTCAGGGCAACTTAGGACCATATACCAGAAATTTTAGGAGTAAATAACTCAGGCCCGATAGTAGAGCATGGTTGTCAGGACAGAGGACACAATTTACCGAAGGCAGTATGTATCAGGGGAAGAGCTCACAAGATTTGTGAGATAAA
This sequence comes from Secale cereale, assembly GCA_902687465.1. NCBI lineage: Eukaryota > Viridiplantae > Streptophyta > Magnoliopsida > Poales > Poaceae > Secale > Secale cereale. The sequence goes on from LR738713.1 coordinate 761,792,087, forward strand.
AGGACATTATCGGATATTAATCCAACAAAAGATCAGATGGTCGGTAAGGGATCTGAGGTGAGTATCGGTACTCAACCAGAAGAAGAAGGGATGCAAATACTTCGGCTTATGGAAACATCTGAATAAGCCAAAGCTTACATGCGAAAGGTTTACAATTCCAAAATCGGGGAATCAGAGGCAAAGGCTCTGATCAAAAGATGGGTAGATTGAATAGATTTAGATGGCCAATCAATCAAGGATTGATTTACCGAGAACCAGCTCATGTTCAAAATAACGTCTGAGCCGGAGAAGATAATATAGAAGGATCAACTAATGATTGCGTGCATTCACACTCATGTTGACTCAATAAGACCAAAATGACGGTGTCAAAGGGTAACGATGAATATTGCCAGACATATGGAATTATCCATAATTCAGGCCGGCAAGGTAACCAACAGCAGTAGGCTGCAGAGGTCCTTCGGGAGATCGATTAACAATGGGAAGTATGATGCGAAACGCCTGATCAACTAGGGATGAACGAATCCCCGGTAAGTATGAGGATTTATTCATAGGTGTGATCAGGCGGAACAGGACTGCAAGGCAATAGGTTCCGAGAATTCTCGAAATGTCGGATAGTGTTACGATATGTCGGATAGAACCCGAGGGTACTGAGACGAATATAGGAACGACAGGTGTAGGTAGTTATCCTTTGGGGTTTAACGGTGGTCAGGGACTGCAAAGCAGTGGCATAATGGTCTCGGGAAACTCCAACGAGTATCTTCGGAGTCTTCTGATGATGACACGCCATTTTCGGGAAAAGGGGACTCTCCGGAAGAAAGTGGTTACGAGACCCTAGTTTCAGAGTTAGTAAAATCGTTTAACCCGAATAGAAGAGAGGTTCAGAGTCCCAGAGTAAAGACGAGGAATAAAAGATACTATACCACCCAATTGGCGACGTGGGGCCATAAGCCACACAGCCAAGTTAGTAAAACAGTTTTTGACCTCTAGACTCGACTTCGACCAAGGAGTTGGAAAGGGGGTTCCTACAGGCAGTCGGCTCTGATACCAACCTGTGACGACCCCGGCCCGACCGTGCACTAAACATACACGCAAATGCACACGATCAAGCCTAAGGACTCACGTGAAGGAATCACAGCACAACTCTAAAACATAAATAAATACATACAAGTTATATATTACAAGCCAGGGGCCTCGAGGGCTCGAATACATAACATGATGTCATACACATAGTTAGCGGAAGCGTTAGGTATCTGGGTACAGATACAACACAGAAGAAGATAGGCCTTTTGCAAAGGCGGGGCAAAATAAGAGCTACGATCGAAAAGGCGCAGGCCTCCTGCCTGGGACCTCCGAACCTACTCCTGGTCGTCGTCCGCCGGCTCCTCGTAGAAGTACTCGCCGGCCGGGTAGTAGTAGTAGCCAGCCTCGGGCTGGTAGTAGTAGTCGTCAACGGGGGCTGCGGGCACCATGGCTCCGTCGTCTGGTTTATCATGCGGGTAGGACAAAAGAGGAAGCAAAGCAACCGTGAGTACTCATCCAAAGTACTCAGCAAGACTTACATCAGATCTATACTAAGCAATGCAATATTTTCAAAGGAGGCTTTATGTGGGTGGACTAGACTGCAGAAAGCCAGAGTAGAGAGGGGAAAAGCCTAGTCCTGACGAAGACTAGCATCTTCAGGGTCTTGCAGCAATTAGAAGGGAGAAAGCCTGGTCCTGACGAAGACTAACATCTTCAGGGTCTTGCAGCAATTAGAGGGGTGCAGATTAGTACCTCATAATGTAAAGTGTTCATAGTAATATCAACCTCGGCCGGGGATCCTTCCTCGACTCCCTGCGAGAAAGCAATCCCAGAGCCCTACCTCATATCTCAAGTCACCAGTTCTAGTTGTACCGAAGTGGATACAACTCCGAGTGTCCGTTACCGTAGGACAGGCTATCGATAGATTGTTTCTTCCCTGCAGGGGTGCACCAAGTTACCCACCACGCTTGCTTAACTCCGGCCGGACACACCATCAGGTCGTGCCCGCCCTCGGCCAAACAATACGACGCAACCCGACCGGATACCGCCAGAGAGGATCGAGCACGCCGGACTAATCCTATGCCCCCGGGGGTCGGGGCCATCGCCCCGGACGCTCCGCACGTTGCGAGGCCGTTCGGTAGCAGACCTAGCAACCCCTTATACAAGCACGCAGTTGCATCCTAAGTCCAATCCGAACGGGCCGCTCAATCGCTGACGTCGTGACGACTCCGGCTGATGTATACGACGCAGAGCACCCACTCACACCCACGTGGTGGTTAGTGCTATCGGACCCGAAGGCCCCTCGGATCAAATATCCAAATCGCTTAGTGGATTGGGAGCGCGCGGTAACGAGCAGAGCCCACGATACTGTAGGCCCCGTCGTCCCGTCTCGAGGACTTGTGACAAGGACTGGGAAAGACCGGCCACGCCTCGTAGTTATCTCGCGGGTACCCTCACTGGTCACCCGACTCCACAGCTCACGCCTCGAAGGCACTCGCGGGTACCCCTCAGGGTCAACCCGTCTCTATCCAACATGTGTAGTAGTAACTGCCAAGTGTCTTCAGACGCACGATACCTCTGGCCGCACGCCTTTGTTCCTGGCGACGTCCGGCCTCGGGGATCGATACGTCTTTAAACACGGTACGGTAAACCAGGGCATCCGTGTGGTTTCCATGCCGATGAGGAATCCGAGGAATCACCCTCGTTGGACTCCTAAACGACAAGTCCCGTTAAGGTGATACCGGAGGAATCACCCTCGGCGGTAATCACCGTAGCGGATGCACGACAAAAGCTAAGTCGGAAGTGGGAAGAGGAATCACCCTTGGTAACCCACAACGAGCTAGCTATACTACAGGGACAACATCGGAAGTGAGTTCGGAGGTATCACCCTCGTCACCTGATGTTAACTCTGCGGAGTCGAGCATATTAGGGGGTGTGCGGTGATGTGAAGAAGGTCAGGGGAAGGGGGGCTCGATCGCTTGATCGAGGCAAGGGTACTATGCGAGGCAACTACGAGAAAGCGGGACCACAGCAGTGCTACCCAACCTATACTAAGCAGTTTATGAATAAAGACAGGTATCAACAGTATTGCAAAAACAGGCTATGCAACAGTATTAGGAGCAGTAGCAGTAGCAGCAATTCTAATGCAAGAATAAGAGAGAATAGACATAGGCGATATCGGAATGATCAAAGGGGGGGTTGCTTGCCTGGTTGCTTGGCAAAGGAAAAGGAACAACGGCGGTGAAGTAGTCGATCACCAGGGCACCGTCAGCGGTCTCGGGGTCTACCGGGAAGAAAGGGGGAGAGGAAACAATATAAATACACAGTAACGAAAGTAATCACAAGGCATGACGTTCTAACGCAGTGCTACCGATAACGGAGAAGGGGAACCCGTCCGGGAAAGTATTCCCGGTTCCGGACCTGTGTCGGACAGTTGACCGGAGGGGGAACGGTTGCAGGCCTGCGGTGTTAGAGGCAGGTGACAGCTAGGGTGCAGTGCAGGGTTGCCTAAAGACCTAGCTAAACCATTTTAGCTATTTTAGGAGATCAGCTGGAATTAATAGACGACAGTTAGGCACTATTCATCTACCGGAAAAGGGCTAAAAGTTGTGGGTTCACCTCCGTAGAGGGTCCCGACACGAAAACAGACGGCACGGTTGGCTTCGTCTCGTCGTTTTGAGCAACTTTCATGTAGAAAGTTTTTCGATCCGAGCTACGGATTAAAAGATATGAATTTCCGAAGATTATTGGAATTTCTGGAATATTTAAAGGCAGAAAAGGTTTTACTGCGTCATGCTGGCGTCAGCACTGCGTCAGCCGCCAGCTGACCAGTCAAACTGACAGGTGGGACCCACCTGTCAGCCTCTCTGACTTATCCAGCGCATTAGCTTAACTAACAGGGTTAACAGGGGGATGGACCCCACATGTCATTGACTGTTAAACTAATCTAACTGCTGATTATATTAACCGAGTTAATTAGCAGATTAAATTAATCCTGACAGCGTTTTCAGTGCGCGGGGCCCACTCGTCAGCGGCTGTAGGAGCCACGTCAGCCAGTTGACTGAGTCAACTGGGCCCGCGGGGCCCAGCGGTCAGTGGCACTGGTGGTGGGGCCACCGTGCCACGTCGGCGACGCCGGAACGGCGCCGGAGTTGCGCCGACGACCGTTCGCGCGGCGGCCGCTCGCCGGAGATGCTCGGGAAATGCCTACGGGGCACCAAAACGAGCGCTGCGACTCGCGTTCGAACGAGGAGACCGTCCCGCGTCGATCTAGGGCGATGGCGCGTGCTGTAACGGCCGGAGACAAGCGGCACTTCGACGCCGACGGACGGCTCGTTCGGGAGGTGCTTGGGGTCGACGCTAACGGCTACGAGGAGGGAAGGAGACGGCACGGGCGGCACCTACGCGATGCCCTAAGCTCGATGACGAGCTCAGGGGACCATAGCAATGACAGAAAAGGCGCCGGCGAGCCCCACGGCGGAGCTGCACTCGGGCACTAATGGCGACGGCGGCTAGAGCTCAGGAACGAGCTCGGGGAGCAGAGAGGGGAGGCAGGTGCTTACGTAGGAGCTCACGGTGGCTCGGCGGAAGCTTAGTAGCCGCAGAGGACTCGAATTCGCCGGCGGGCACCGGAGGCAGAGAAAGAAGGGGGGCGGCGGAGTTCGGTGGTTGCAGCGCCTCCCCGCTCCGGCTGCGGGCTCCGGACGAAGTAGCCGACACCGGCGAGTCCTCTGGACAACTCCGTTCGGCGCGGGGTAGCCGCTGGCCACGGCGACGGCGAGGTGCGGCGGCGGCTTCCGCTCGGGAGATGTGGCAGAGAGGGGAGGAGCGACGTGCGAGAAAGGAGAGAGGGGGGAAATGGAGGAGGAGGGCCAGGGGAGACGCACGGGCTCTTCCTTATCCTCCCAGCCACCTGCCCCGTTGCGGTGGCGAGCTGCGGGCGGCCGGCGCCGTTCGGTCCACGGCGGCGGCGACACGGGGAAGGGAGCAGGTAGAGGGAGTTGGGCTGGGCCGTGCTGGGCCGGCGCCAGGTAAGATCCTTCGCCCTCTTTCTTTTCTGATTTTCTTTTTCTATATTATCAGAGAGGGAAATGGACTTATTTGGGAGTCCAAATGGTGTTGGAAAAATATGGGATTAAGCCCAATTTTGTCAGGGCATTTTTGTGCACTGCCACAACCACTTGGAGGATTTTTGGAGATTGTTTGGAATTTTCAAAAATGAAACAACATTTAAATATGCTGGAATTGATTTGTTTTAATTGCTACTGTTCATCTTTGCATAGAAATGATGTTGTTTAACTTAACAACAATTTGTTTTGGATTTAATGCTAGATGATGAACATTTTTGCAGCAATAACTGAGCAACTGAGATTTGCACTTATGATTGAATTTGAATTATCAGGTGGAATTTGAAATAAGATATTATGAAATGATGATCAAACCTAGTTAACCATGGTGACTTGCATAATCAGAGAGTGATCACTGTGGTGGGAGGCTGGGGATGTTACATGGAGTTATTATGAAATTGAGAAATACTTGTGTTAAGGTTAGTGATTCCCGTAGCATGCACGTATGGTTAACCGCTATGTGACGAAGTTAGAGCATGAGGTATTTGTAAAGTGTCAACCTTTGTGTGGAGGTCGGGGGCGCGCGATGGTTAACTCCTACCAACCTCCCCCCTAGGAGCATGCGTTTATTGCTTTGTTTTGATGACTCGTAGATTTTTGCAATAAGTATATGAGTTCTTATGACTAATGTTGAGTCCATGGATTATACACACTCTCACCCTTCCACCATTGCTAGCCTCTCTTGTACCGCGCAACTTTCGCCGGTACCATACACCCACTATATATCCTTCCTCAAAACAGCCACCATATATATTCCTCAAAAGAGCCACCATACCTACCTATCATGGCATTTCCATAGCCATTCTGAGATATATTGCCATGCAACTTTCCACCGTTCCGTTCATATGACACGCTTCATATTGTCATATTGCCTTGCATGATCATGTAGTTGACATCATATTTGTGGCTAGGCCACCATGCATAATTTTTCATACATGTCACTCTTGATTCATTGCACATCCCGGTACACCGCCGGAGGCATTCATATAGGGTCATACTTTGTTCTAGTATCGAGTTGTAATTCAATGAAAGTGTGATGATCATCATTATTAGAGAATTGTCCCACGTGAGGAAAGGCTAAATAAAGAAAGCCCCTCCAAAAAAAGGAAAGGCCAAAAGAAAAAAACTAAAGGCAAAAATACAAAGAAAAGGGGCAATTGCTACTATCTTTTTCCACACTTGTGCTTCAAAGTAGCACCATGTTCTTCATGATAGAGAGTCTCATGTTTAGTCACTTTCATATACTAGTGGGAATTTTCATTATAGAACTTGGCTTGTATATTCCAACGATGGGCTTCCTCAAATGTCCTATGTCTTCGTGAGCAAGCAAGTTGGATGCACACCACTAGTTTCTTTTGTTGAGCTTTCATACATTTTTAGCTCTAGTGCATCCGTTGCATGGCAATCCCTACTCACTCACATTGATATCTATTGATGGGCATCTCCATAGCCTGTTGATACGCCTAGTTGATGTGAGACTATCTACCTCCTTTTTGTCTTCTCCACAACCACCTCTCTATTCCACCCATAGTGCTATGTCCATGGCTCACGCTCATGTATTGTGTGAAAGTTGAAAGGTTTGAAACAATAGAGTATGAAAACAAGTGCTTGGCTGAAATCGAGGTTGTGCATGATATGAATATTTTGTGTGATGAAGAGGGAGCATAGCCAGACTATATGATTTTGTAGGATAACTTTCTTTAGCCATAGTATTTTGAGAAGACATGATTGCTTTGTTAGTATGCTTGAAGTTTTATTATTTCTTATGTCAATATAGACTTTTGTCTTGAATCTTTCAGATCTGAACATTCATGCCACAATTAAGAGAATTACATTGAAAATCATGTTGGTTAGCATTCCACATCAAAAATTCTGTTTTTATCATTTACCTACTCGAGGACGAGCAGGAATTAAGCTTGGGGATGCTTATACGTCTCCAACGTATCTATAATTTTTTATTGTTCCATGCTATTATATTATCCTTCTAGGATGTTTTATGGGCTTTTATATACACTTTTATATGATTTTGGGACTAACCTATTAACCCAGAGCCCAGTGTCAGTTTCTGTTTTTCTCCTGTTTTAGGGTTTTACAGAAAAGGAATATCAAACGGAGTCCAATTGACGTGCCAATTTTTGATGATTTTTTCTGGACCAAAAGAAGCCCCCGAAGTAAAAGGGCTGGGCCAGGAGAGCCACGGGCTGCCCACGAGGGTGGGGGCGCGCCTTGGGCAGGGGGGCACGCCCTCCTATCTCATGGACAGCCCAGAAGCCCCCCTGATTTGTGCCATACGCCAAAAAATCCTATAAATACTGAAACCTTCGGAAATTAACCTAGATCGGGAGTTCCGCCGCCGAAAGCCTCTGTAGCCACCAAAAACTAATCTAGACCCCGTTCCGGCACCCTGCCGGAGGGGGGAACCCTCACCGGTGGCCATCTTCATCATCCTGGCGCTCTCCATGACGAGGAAGGAGTAGTCCACCCTCGGGGCTGAGGGTATGTATCAGTAGCTATGTGTTTGATCTCTCTCTCGTGTTCTTGAGATGGCACGATCTTGATGTATCGCGAGCTTTGCTATTCTAGTTGGATCTTATAATGCTTCTCCCCCTCTACTCTCTTGTAATGGATTGAGTTTTCCCTTTGAAGTTATCTTATCGGATTGAATCTTTAAGGATTTGAGAACACTTGATGTATGTCTTGCACGTGTTTATATGTGGTGACAATGGGATATCATGTGATCTACTTGATGTATGTTTTGGTGATCAACTTGCGGGTTCCGTGACCTTGGGAATCTATGGATAGGGGTTGGCACACGTTTTCGTCTTGACTCTCCGGTAGAAACTTCGGGGCACTCTTTGAAGTACTTTGTGTTGGTTGAATAGATGAATCTGAGATTGTGTGAAGCATATCGTATAATCATGCCCACAGATACTTGAGGTGACAATGGAGTATCTAGGTGACATTAGGGTTTGGTTGATTTGTGTCTTAAGGTGTTATTCTAGTACGAACTCTATGATAGATTGAACGTTACTACGGACTCTTGAATAGATCGATCAGAAAGAATAACTTTGAGGTGGTTTCGTACCCGACCATAATCTCTTCGTTTGTTCTCCGCTATTAGTGACTTTGGAGTGACTCTTTGTTGCATGTTGAGGGCTAGTCATATGATCCAATTATGTTATCCTTGTTGAGAGAACTTGCACTAGTGAAAGTATGAACCCTAGGCCTTGTTTCCTATCATTGCAAAACCGTTTATGCTCACTTTTACCACTTGCTACCTTGCTATTTTTATATTTTCTTATTACAAAAACCTATATCTACCATCCATATTGCACTTGTATCACCATCTCTTCGCCGAACTAGTGCACCTATACAATTTACCATTGTATTGGGTGTGTTGGGGACACAAGAGACTCTTTGTTATTTGGTTGCAGGGTTGTTTGAGAGAGACCATCTTCATCCTACGCCTCCCACGGATTGATAAACCTTAGGCCATCCACTTGAGGGAAATTTGCTACTATCCTACAAACCTATGCACTTGGAGGCCCAACAACGTCTACAAGAAGAAGGTTGCGTAGTAGACATCAGGTACTATCAGGGTGTCGGCACGCCGGGAGGTCTTGCTGGACTTGTTTTACCATTGTTGAAATGTCTTGTGCATCGGGATTCCGAGTCTGATCGGGTCTTCCCTAAGATAAGAGGTTTTGCCTCTGCCGATCGTGAGAGCTTGTGATGGGCTAAGTTGGGACACCCCTGCAGGGTTATGATCTTTCGAAAGTCGTGTCCGCGGTTATGTGGCAGATTGGAATTTGTTAATGTCTGGTTGTAGATAACTTGACAGAGGATCCAAAATAAAATACACCAACCGCGTGAGTTACCGTGACCGTCTCTTTTCAATTTGAGAAGAGAACATGGTGGGGTTATGTTTGACTCGTAGGTAGTTCAGGATCACTTAGCGATCATTACTAGTTGCGACCGTTTGCATAGATGCTCATCTTATTCTTGTACTCGTAAGTTAGCCACCATATAATGCTTAGCCGCTACTACAACCTCACCACTTAACCTCTCCATACCCATTAAGCTTTGCTGGTGTTGATACCCATGGTTATGGGATTGCTGAGTCCTCGTGGCTCACAGATACGACAACAATAGTTGCAGGTGCAGGTTTCCGATGACTTGAGGTGAGAGCGATGTTTACTTGTCTTGGAGTTCTTTCTTCTTCTTCATCGATCTTGGGATAGTTCCTGGTCGGCAGCCTGGGATAGCAGGATGGATGTCGTTGTGCTTTTCATGTTTTCATCCGTAGTCGGATGTCTTGTGTATGATGTGTTGTATTCATGTGGAGTTGTATGACTTGTATGTATCCCCATCTATTTGTGTAATGGTACGATGTAATGATAGCCATCTTGCTAAGCGCCCGAAATGCGGTTGTGCCCAAATCACGAAGTTATCACGTGATCGGGATAGAATCGCATCTTGGGCGTGACATACCTAGCGATGACTACAAGCATTGGAGCGAGCCGAAGGCGCGCTGCCGTCATCGCCCCTCCCTCATCGGAGCCGGGCAAAACTTATTGTCGTAGACAATCGGGAAGGCATCGTGCTAAGACCCAATAAGGCCAGTGCACCAGAGTAGCAACCATCACCGATGAAGAAAGTCATAGACCAAAAGGATCAAACCTATAAACACCCAAACGAAGACGAACGAAGATCAGACCCAAACAGATCCACTGAAGACCAGCACCGACCGAATCCCTCGAAATACGACGGAGACAAACCTCCACATGCCTCTGACGATGCTAGACGCACCATCGGGATAGGGATAGAACATGGAAGACATTATTTCTACTATGGGACATCACCGCCACCACACAACCCCAATCAAGACGCTTAATCTAACAAGAACGAGAACGGGGTCCCTGCCGCCGGCGGGGGCCGAGATCCTCCGCACCTCCATGGCCTAGAGGCCATCAGAGATGGGCGGATCGGCGGCGGCGCCAACGGGAGGAGAAGAGCTTTTCTTATGGAGGAGGAAAGAGATGACGAGATCAATCGTTAAGTATCAGCTTCCTTGCCAGTTCATATTCTTATATGATGTGTGTTTGCAAATGTTTTGAGCATTTTTTATAATGTTCGGTATTTTAAAAGAAAAAAGGATCTCATTGAGAGATTCTATGCTAGTTTGCCTCCGTGAAAATGTACATGCAAGATATTTAGTGGCAAAGACATATGTCTTGAGTTTCCCCTAGAAAAAGAAGATATCTGCCTTGAGTTGGAAGGGTCCGTTTTTGTCATGTCACGAGGCACATCGTTCTTGGGACACTGACAGTTAGCAAGCTGGTGCACGGCTTGACTAGTCTCGATAGGGAAACTGATAGGTCCAGACACAAAAAAGTAACACATGGAAGCCCAGAGGCACTTTGTTTTTGACACGTACAGGTCAGGTGCAAGCTGATGCATCCACGCTCGCGCTCGTGCTTCCAACCGTTCCTTGCTTGGTCTCCGGCCGGCCATATCCCTTATCCTCGTCTTGAGCGCGAAAGGCATGTATACCTCGAGAGTCCCATCCTAGCTTCTCTACAAATTTGGCAAGGCAACATGATAAATAGACTTTTCCTTGGCAGTGCGTGGAGAATGTGCGTCGCGTGAATAAGCACGCGTCGTTTCGAGAAGGAATCTGCATATAAGTACTATTTTCAGATATTTTTTGAGACCGAATCGTGGTGCGGCTTTTTGCAATGTCGTTGTCATTCTGTCGAGCCATGGTAAACATGAGTCAAGCCATATGTTTCATGCATCGTCCTTTGACAGGGGCAAGCGATGGCTTGACTAGTCTATATAAAGAAATTTTTATAACGATGACAAAGATGATAGTACCAAGTATAGGTCTATAGGATAGGGGCGTAGGGCTCGTCGCTTCCGCATGTTACTTTCATCCCAGGCAAAAAGGAGCGTGATAGAAAAATCTAGTGCTACCACCCTTCTATATGTGGTAGCAGTACCAAAATCTTTTCATAAATTGTTAAAACATTTGTGTATATAGACACAAAATGTATCTTTCGCCTCACAATGTTGTACAACTGTAAATTCAATACATAATTCATGATACAAAAAAGGCAAGTCCAGTTGAGGTTGTGAACATTACATGAAACACTATTTATTGTGGGTCGTGAATTCAGCATTGTTCGCTGTTAAGCTTATCTTTTTGTATCTTGAACTGTGGATGGTAAATATATGACGTGTTTATATACTCAGCTTTTTCAAAAAAATTGAGTTGGTAACATGTAGCACTATAGACGGGGTTGCGCCTTCACAAGGGCATCCATCACCGAGCTTGTGCATCAGGTGTCGCATGCACGTAAACATAGACCAAGAAATCATAAATACGTGGTGTTGTATTAGGAATTAAAAGTAAGCCATGCATCACTCTGATACAGAGGCCACAGGCTGTCCTCCTTTTCAGAAAAAAAGTAAGCCATCTCCTTCCTCTTAGAGTACTTGTGTTCGCCTATGTTGGTGTGGGGTACAATCAGTTCATTGGGAGGATCGCCCTATGAATTCGAAGTTTTTTCCCGTGTCCTTTTAATGGGCCCAACACTAGGATTGAGCCATGCTCAACATTTGCGAAGAATTTAACAGTTGCCTGGATTACTCGTGAATGGTCTCGAAGCGGCAATACTAGTTTGGTCCTAACAACTCCCCTGTTGTGAGCCTAAACTTGTCCTCAAGTTTTAAATCCTAGAAAGATCTTTTTTTATAAAACCAGCAGTTTTCCAACATAGCTTATGATGCAGTTAACTTCACCCGTTTGATGAGCCATTAAACCATCGATATGCTCACGTCTCCTTGGACACAAGGAATGAGCTGTCTATATTTCATGGCCTTAGCTTACCAAATTGCATTACAGGAATGCCGGTTGATCCATTCATGAGCATTCGTGGATTTTATGTGGAAGAACTATGTAACCAAACGGTGTAGAATCTTCTTGGCCGACCCGTGAGCAGCCCATGTTCATGGTTCGCCGACATTAGGATGTTCCTTAGAGGTTTAGCAAAAACAATGCTTGCACATCCTTCTCACCGGGATATGGTCCATCTTACCTGTAAAGCAATGGAGTAACCACTGCCTCAATCTGGTTGGTCATCGCGCGGACGGTTGTGTAGGCCCAAATCCTATCCAACGCCTTCAATGTTATTTAAAGTTGTTCCCGCAAACTGGCGCACACCCCCTTCCACCTTGGGTTTGGCCCGTTTAGCACCTTTTTTTTTCTCGTCCGCGTCGTATTGCATGCTCCGGGTTTTTGGTCGACCGGTCCACGTTGTTTTTTCTTTTCTCACCGGTTTGAGGAACCTTTTAGAAGCTTCCATTGTTTTCTTGAGCGGTTTTCCCTTGGTCTTTTCTAGCTAGAGTTTTGTAAGATTTTTTTACCTTTTTTTATTTTCCATTTTATTTTCATGAAATTCATGAACTTCTTTCAAATTTGTGAACCTTCTTTCAAAATCCTCTTGATTTTGTCAAGCTTTTTTTTCAAAATTTTGTGAACTTTTTTCAAATTATAATTTTATTTGAAATATTGTGAAACGTTTCTCAATTCATGAATTTCTTTGAATTATGAACATTTTGAAAGTTTTTAGAATTCTCATTTTTTTCTTCATATTTTCATGAACTTTTTTCAAATTTGTTCAACTTCTTTCAGAAGTTTTGGAGTTTGCTATATCTTTTATGAAAATTTTCCTTTTCTGAAGAGTCGACGACCAACTCTCTGTGGTCAACGGTTGACCGGTCAATCAGTTATGGTCGTTGGTCCACCAGTCAACCGATTTAAAAAAAATTGAGATCCATGGGCACTAGCACCCAAGACATATTTTTATAAATGAATCCCACCCAGATGAGGTCGCAGAAATTCGCTCCTGACAGGAGTCGAACCCGGTCTGCAAGGTACTACCACTGGTCCTTGCCACTGGGCTACTGCCCAGTCCTCCCAGTCAACCGATTTAACCAAAACGCAGCTTGGCCGGCCCATAAGCTTTTGCGCATGAGCACCAGTTAGCTCAACTGAAGCCTAGGAGCTCTCTCACCTAGGTTCCCTTTGTTCGCGTGCATGAAACTTCGCGAGCTAACGTTGTTCCATGCTGGCGTTGATGTGCGCTCTTTTTTTTTAACATAGTACAATCACAGATGTCCATATATACACACATACATACACTCATCTCTATGAATGCCACTCAGAACCTATCCCTATGAGCATCTTTAAGATAATGAGCATGCATCATATTTTGAGATTGACGAGATCACCACAGACACTTTGTAGTCGACAGGACTCCTCCTCCCACTGAACGAACATTGTCGGAAAGGCTAAAAAAATACAAGCATCAGTGTCAAGTCTAAAACTTAAACCCGGTGGACTCGTTCCATCACAAAAAACTTAACCAACTGAGCCACACGAAGTTTGTGTGTGCTGGTTATTGGCGTCCTTATTTTTACCGCATATAAAGTGGATAAATACTCTCGATCATAATAAACACAAATCATATGTGACTATTTTGTCCCGTGACAAAAGAGGCGAGGAGCATACGTACAACCATTTTTCTAATTTAGACCTAAGTTACCGGTAGAAGAAAAGGACCGAGATGTTCCAATGACTACTATAATTTGCCAATCTTGCCCGTTTATTAGTACTAGTCTTTTCTTTACGCGAAAGTACATCCAGTGGTGGATCGAGAGATATTGAGGTTTGCCAGGCCAACGGATAACGACAGAGCTAGATTGCGCTGCACCACTGGTCACTAGACAGGGGATGTACCCTGCCATGACTTGGAGAACCGGGGCGGTCGCCCCAACTCGCCCCAATGGTGTACCCGCCACTGAGTGCATCCTTCAGGCTCCTGGCGTACACTTCTAACCTTTTTAAAGACCAGCCACAAAACGCTACTACTAAAAAACGCCCCCGCGTCGCCTCTCTCGGGCGGCACGGGCGGCCCCTTTCCCCACCGCAGCTAGTCCCACCAGATCCGCCGGCCACCTCGCCGCCGCCGGAGGAGGTCGCCAGGCGAAGCCTGCGCGGCGGACGGCGGCGGCGGGGCACTTCCTGCTCGTGCCGCGGCGTTTGGAGGCGAGCCCGGGCCGCGTGGTGCTGGTCCTAGGGGCGGTGTGGAGCCATGGCTGGGGTCGCGATGCTCGGCGGTGGCTCCGGCTAGGTGCGGCGATGGCTGGGGGTCCCCCAGCGCGGGCGTCGCGGATCTGGGCCTCGTGCTCCAGATCGAGCCCTGGGGGAGCGGATCGGACCGGTGACATCCAGGCTGCTCCGGCGTTTTGGGTGGTGTCCCGTCCCTCCCTTCGCCTCCTCCCTTCGCGTCCGTGGATGCTGACCTCCGGTCATCCGTCATTGGCGACGGGGCTGCCTGGCTTGCCGTCCGTTCTCCCGTCAGATCCAAAAGTTGTACTCGGCGGGTGGGGCGCCGGGGCGGCGGCCTCGGTCCGGGCTTCCAGCGTGGCCTGGGCGTGGACGGCGCGCGTGCGGCGGCGGCTCGGCTCAGGGAGTGCGCGTGGGGCGCAAATCGGCGGTCGGGCGCGGCGGCGGCTGGCGCGTGTCGGGCGCGGCGACCGGCGGCTGGGCGTGGTGGGTTTGCTGCTCTGGAGTGCGCGGTGTGCTGCGGAGGGAGAACCTGGCGTCAGGAAGCCGGGGCGGCGGCCCCGGGCTGGGTGTCATGGCGTTTTGGCCGTGGTGGCGAGTGCGCTCGCTCCTCATTCGCAGTTTGAGGTGCTGCGGCTGTGGGTGATGCGCGGTGAAGCTTGGTGGTCGACGTTGGAGAGTGCAAGGCGCGACAGGAACGGCTCCAACGATCTCCACGCTTTCGGGTGGATCAGATCTGCAGGCCTCCATAGGGATGTGTGTGTTCCGGGCGAAAGCCTTGACCCGACTTTGTCGGTGCCGTCGACGGCGGCGCTTTCGGGCGTCGTTTCCCTCCTTGGAGGCGTCGTTGTGGAACTCATCTTCTTCTACGTGGGGCTCGGGCTCTCCGGGTGAAAACCTAAGCTCCAGGTTTCTGGAGCGGGCAATGGCGGCGTCTTCGTCGTTTTCCCCCTTGGGGGCGTTGCTTGGGAGAGTTAGCTTGTGCTTGGTGCGTCTGGTTTTCTCCTACGTCGGGTTTGGTGGATGCCGGGGCAGCGGCCCCGGACGGCTGATGTGCGCCGAGGCGGCGGCCTCGGAAAGTGATGCGCGGGGCGGCTCCATGGGGCGGGGCGGCGGCTCGGCCTTCGCTTGGGTGGCAATCTTGGGCCACTTTGGTGGCAGGCTTGTCGGTCCGGTCGACGCGCTCCAGAGGGGGCGGTCTGACTTTACGTCGGGGCGGCGGCCCCGGATGTGGTGCGACGTTCGTGGTCTGCGAGCGGTTGCCCTGTGCAGCGTGGGCTGCAGGCAGCTGGGTTGTGCGGCGTTGCTGCTCGAGGGGAGCGGTGGTATGTCGGGGCGGCGGCCCCGGAAGGCGGTGCCGGTTGATTGCGCTGGGCGCGACGGAGCGGTGGATGTCGGGGCGGCGGCCCCGAGAAGATCACTATGGCGGCCAGACTTCTGTGGCAACGATGATGGTGGGAGCGATGTCGGCGACGCGGCAATGGTTGCGATAGTCGGCTCTTCTCCGGTGTGTCCACGGTATTGCCTCGGTTTGTTTGTTGCTGTGGAGTCGAAGCTGCGGCGGCGGGGCCCTGTGGTGTACGATGACTGGCTGCAGGTGGCCCTTTCGGCGATCTTCCGTGGCGCCAGCCGTGCCTGGTTTCGTTCTTCTGAGTTCTCCGTCAGAGTCGGAGCTGTGTTGTCTGGCCGCAGGTCGACATGTAGTCGATAAGGGTGGGCTTTGCCCTGTGTGTTTCAGTCTATGGGTGTGGGCTTGGCCCTTGTTGTTCCGGTTTTTGCCCGGTTTTCCGTAATTAACTGGACAATTCTCTTCTGCTTATTTAATAGATGAGGCAATCTTTGTCTCCGTTTCAAAAAAAAAAAAAAAAAAAAACCTTTTTAAACCTTCTCTCGGGGAATCAGCTTCACCCAACTGCTTTACCATCGCGCTGCCGATTATCACTCCATCTGCACCCCATTGTGCAACCTGTATGCATCCCGTTGCAACCGTTAGGCAATAGCAACAGCAGCATAGTTATGATATGAGTAAAATTTAGAAGAAAAAAGAAGAACACATGAATCTTTATATCTTTACCTCTTTACCTAATAATAAAGAAAGTTGGGTTTCAGCCCGTCCGTCATGGCATTTTGCAGAAAAGTCCCTTCACTTCAGAGAAATCAACCCGCAGTCCTATTTTAAGTCAAAACGAATCGTTTTTTTCGTAGTTTACACAAAAGACCCTGTGTTTTCTTGAAATCAACCCGCAGTCCGGATTTAAGTCATACCCGAACCGTTATTTTACAATTTTCGAAACCCCCCCTGATGTTTTAGGTAATTTATCCGCGGATCATATTTAAGTCAAATACATGTTTTTTTTAAATCATCCATATCTTTTAAACCGTAACTCCGATTTGAACATGTTATATATGAAATTTGATTAGAAAAATATGTAGAATATGAATATGAGATTAATTTACCTGTTAAGTATTTTTAATTATTATTTTGGAATATATTTAAGTCAAACAAATGATTTTCTAAAATATACGTATCTTTTAAACCGTAACTTTGATTTTAACATATTGTATATGAAATTTTATTAAAAAAATGTGTTAAATATGATGTTAATTTTACCTGTTAAATATTTTTAAAATATTATTTTGGAAGCAAACTTATAATTTATAGCGCAAGATCCGATTATTCTTTCGTACCGATGGCGATCCGGATTGCAAATAAGCACTCCACTATAACCATATAGGAAAAAGAAAACATCGATAACTACACATGCATACCTCTGAAAATGTCGCAGGGGAAAACAACAGATTTTTTATCGCGAGAGTGAGAGAAAGAGAGAGAGAGAGAGAGGGGGGGACGCCTTAGGATTAATCATATTTAAACACGTTTTTTGCTTTGTTTTCTGTGAACATTGAGGCCATCGCCGGCGAGGGTGAGAAGGAGGATAAGCGGCAACACAAATATGATGCCTCGCAAAAATAAAGGAGATGGACCTATTGTGGTCTTGAGTGATGGTTGTTGGGTTAAGATCGTGTGTTATGTTTTCTCTTCCGTTGCAACGCACGGGCTCTTTTGCTAGTAATAATAAAGAAAGTTGGGTTTCAGCCCGTCCGTCATGTCATTTTGCAGAAAAGCCCCTTTGTTTTCTGTAAATTAACCCGCACTACACGTTTAAGTCATACCGAACCGTTTTTTGGCATTTTCTCATAAAAACCCCTCAGGTTTCATGTAATCAACCCGCCATCCATACTTAAGTCAGCCGAATCGTTTTTTTGTGTTTTAACAGAAAAACCCCTAACCTTTTGGTTAATTAATCTGCAGTTTATCTAAAACAAAAATATCCTTATCTTTTAAACCGTAACTCCGATTTTAACATATTATATATGAAATTTGATTAGAAAAATGTGTAGAATCTAAATAAACTGTTACTTTTAGCTTTTAAATTTTTCTAAACTATTAATTTGGGTGCAAACTTAATCTATAGTGCACGGTTCGTTTTTCTTTCGCACCGGTGGCGATCCAAATTGCAAATAAACACACATTAAATTAAAACCAGATTGAGAGGAAAAAAATATATTGATAACCACGCACGCACAACTCTGAAAAACCTCACGGGAAAAAAATAACATTTTTCTCATCTTATTCTGAGCGATTGTGTGCGTGCGAGTGCGCGTACGTGTGTGTGAGAGAGAGACGCCTTAGGACTGACCATATTCAAATACGTTTGAGACCACCATCGGGAACACAAATGTGATGCCATTTTAAAATAAAGAACATCTACCTACCAGGGTCTCGAGTCGTGGTTATTAGGTTAAGAACGTGTGTTTTTTTCTATCCCGTTGCAACGCACGGGCTCTTTTGCTAGTATAGGAAAAACGCCTTTTACCTGTCTAATATGGTCAGGGGTCGATATGCCAAACCCAACAGCCACTGCTTTGTTAGTGACCTGCATATACAAAAACATAACTACATAAGCTTCTTGAAGGACAGTCACAATATAGCTAGCTAGACTAGAGAAAATAATTGTTACCATTTCCCGCAAAAAGGGACAATTTATAATTTATTTTCTACAAACCTGCTTAATCTCCTTGAGAAGATCCTTCACGCGCGGGTTCACATCTGGGCGGACTCCTGTAACTCCGTTGACACTTACCTGTGTAATAGTATGTGATTAAGACGTTCATTACCATATCTCCTCGTCTAGTAGTATATATAAATGCTAAACTTGCAAATTGCAACGAAGCAGTTTGGATGTTAACCGTACATCTACTTGGCACTTACAAGGTAAACAAACCCTTCGGAAGCTATTGTGATATCATTCATCATGTCTGCCTTTGTAGATGGCGTTGTGAGCAGCACCTGCACCCATCACTTCATCAGCCTCAAGTACAACTACACTGCTAATGCTTAATGACAAAAACGCTTTGGATTATTTTCTATGTTTTACTTTTCCGTTTGATGATTTGCCTTGACTTATCCTCAGTGATAAAAAATCTCCAATGTGTTATTAGGCATATGAGGTCCTCGGGGTACAATGATTTCTCATGCTGGCATGGCTCAGATCCTCTTCAGTTGTCTTGATTGTAGTGTGTTAGGGGTGGCCTGCACTTGAGGAGGAGGAGCAAGCTTGAGGCACGAACCCTAACTTTCTTACTTGCATGAGCTTGCTTGAGGCTTTACTCATCACTTTAATTATATTGTTTCGGTCGTTTGTGCCTTTATCTAGGGGGGTGGGGTGGGGTGGGTGTGTGTTACTAGGCACGCGAGGTTCTCTGGGTACAATGATTTCTCAAGACGGCACGGGCGCACGGCTCCGGTCCTCTTCTGTACTCTTGGTTGTAGTGTGTTAGGGGCGGCCTCTCCTATTTTCCATGCTTGGTGTTGGGTTAGGGGACTTGTGCCACTAGCCCGATGCCTTTTTATTTTTCTTTCAACCCAGTTGCAAGAGGGTTTACTCACCATTTTATATCGGCTTGGTCTTTTGTGCCTTTATCTATAAAGGGGGAAGGAAGACTGTTTCGCATGTTATTAGACGTACCAGCTCGATGTCGTTCTTTATGGCTTCATTCCTAAGAACACTTGTCTCGATATAAGGAAGATCAGGTACTATAAGACCTGTAGCACATGAAGAGCGAATTAGTAATTCCATTATATTTTCAGAAGTTTCAAAGTTTATAATAATGAATATTGACTTGAAAAACTATATTCCTTCCAAAATACGGAGTAATTTGTAAAAACAGGTTTGCTATTTCACATCTAGATGTGAGATATTATCTCACATCTAACTCTCTCATCCTAGTGTTAAAAAAAACTCTCTCACCCTTGGAAAAAACATATAGAGTAGCTGCATGTTACGATTTTTATGCATAAAGAACCACCTGCGTCAACGAAGAAGACAACTGGTTACCTCGTACACCGGCCTCTCTGGCTGCAGCGGTGAAGCTCCCGGTTCCCCGCCGCGCAATGGGGTTGAAGTAAGAGAAGATGACCACCGGGCAGGACAGCTCCGGCGTCACCTCCTTCAGCATCGCCATCACGGCGTCCGTTGTCACGCCGGCCGAGAGTGCGCGCGCAGCGGACGCCTGGATGACGGGGCCGTCGGCGTAGGGGTCGGAGAACGGCATGCCGACCTCTATGACGTCGGCACCGAGGGTGTCGAGGAGCCTGAGCGCATTGGCCGTGGTCGCCAGGTCGGGGTCGCCGGCGGTGATGTACGGGATGAACGCCGTCTGTGTGCAGTCAAAAAACTTAAGCATCGGTCGGTGCATGCGTTCCATCGTGGTGCAAAATAAACTTTTGGTGCGCTGCATGTAGGTACCTTGCCCTTGTCTCTGGCCTGGGACATGGCCTTCGCTACCGACATGCCGCTCTTACCGGCCGGTGCCGGGGTAAGCAAGGTCGTCGCCGCCGGCGTCCTGACCGCAAGCCTCCCCGGCGTCGGCATGACCACCGCCGGGTCGACCGAGGCCGCGGCCAGCGCCCTGGCGATGACAGGCCTCCCCGGTGTGGCCACTGCCACTGCGGACGCGGCGTGGCTTCTCCGGAGACTCGACGGAGGCGAGGAAGACGGCGAAAGAGATGCCTTGAGCACTAAAGCCATGCACACGTAAGCTAAGGATGCTATATATTACTCACTTCAGTGTAGCTATGCAAGAACACCTGGACACACTTGAACTTGATGGGATCAAAGTGTAGGATGCTGGGGTCGATGAGTAGAATGGGGTGCTGTGCTTGTGGTTATATAGCAGCAGCAGCAGCAGCAGCAGCAGCGCAGCACAAGCTAGACTGGTAGCTGGGTGGAAGCTTGGAGGAGGTAGTACACACGGATCAATTTAGTTTAATTCAGCTATGCTACACTTACGAGAGATATTTTATGGAATTATCTTATTATTTTGATAAAGAGTGGCTTTTATTTAACTCAAAATGAAGAATCAAGACGATACTAGGTAAAATTATAACTCATCTTGCCATGAGCTATTCTCCTGTAGAGACGCACTAGGGCCGAGTTGTTTTGGCCGATTCTCCCAGAATCTTGAGAATCGACCCCTCACCCAGACTCTTCCAGAATCTTGAACGCATATTTTATTTATTTATGACAATCTTAGTTGCTTACATCATAACTAGTTAGGATTGTAAAAAAAAAATATGAGTTCAAGATTTGGGAGAAGTTAACGGAGGCCCGATTTTTAAGACTCTGGAAGAACCAGCCAACAGAACTGGACCTAGAAGTAGAGTTATGTGCTTGCATGGAAGGGATGTCTATTGCTATTCAGAGATCAGAGCTACCCATTTATGTGGAATTGGACTCGCTATCGGCAGTAAACATGCTAAAGGAGAAGGAGGTGGACAGATCAGTATTTGCATCTCTGATTGCTGAAATCAAGTATCTTCTGTCTCTTGGTAATATTTGTATTACTCACATCAACCGAAACCAGAACTTGGTCAATGATTTTTTGACTAGGCATGCTAGAACTGAAAAATAGAACCGTCGTTTTGTTAGGCTTAGGTCTACCGGAGGAAGTTAATCTTTCTAGTGCGGATTGTAATGATGCCGCGGTTTGAGTAATACAGGTTTTAGATGCAAAAAAAAAACAATAACATAAACACACATCATGCCTCTGCATAAATTGGATGCACACAACCAATACTAACGCACAGACATAAATCACCCCGGCAGCTAGTAAAGTCAGACAAAATCGAACCTATGCCTAGGCAGAGGAAAAAAGAAAACAAAAAAGCAAGCACAAGAAGAATTGCTAAGCAATCAAATGGCACACAACAATAAACAATAACTTCTACCATTATACTTGACAACACACATATTATGATAGAGATTCTTCGAAATCAATGCCTCTAAGAAGGGAAATGACGCGTCACCGGACCTAACCGTGGAAGGTCAGATTACAGGTTTTCACCTTGAAGAGCAGGTGCGAGCAATCTCCAAGCAAAGTCTTCAACGAGGAAAACAAAGTGTAAACACGAAAGGTCAAGCCTAGGGTTTACAACCCGAAACTCGAGACTCCATACTCTAAGAGCACCATTGAACCACAGTCACCTTATGTTATTGCATCCACTTGTTGAATTGGCACCTCCATGCCTCCTAACCTGGGAAGCCAATTTAGCCAATATATTTTCAGGAAGGGAGGTATAAGCCTCCCGAGACAACCGCCTACTCACGCAGCCCCTGGCATAGGCGCGCAACTAGTGCCCATGATCGCATGAGCAAATTGCCATGAAGGAACGGAATTATCTTGTGGGGTGACGCAACTTCCTTTGTGTTAGATATCTTGGGCCACACAATGAAATTCGCTTGGATTAGGTGGTGAGGGGAAGGGATTAGGGGACCGTGTCCCCAAGTTGGAATCCATAACCCAAGCCTTGGAGTAGCATTCTTTATTTTCTTTTTGAAATGGAGGCAAAAAAAGACTCATCTTATTAGTTGAGAAGAGAGGACTTGTCCAATAATTAATTTCAAAAAACTAAACATCACAAACCAACGTGTGTGGTTAGATGGTTAGAAGAACAATGGTATCTCCAGCCCATCAAAGTTCAGTCCTAGACTTGATATCGGTGCTCGCGTAGGTTTCCGGCGATGTTCGTTTAGTGGGAGGAGACATTTCCGTCGACCGCGGTGCGTTTGTGTTGACTTTGTAAAATCTTAAGATACTATGCCGGCTCAGTCTCTCGAAGGTGCTCATAGGAATAGAATGTGCGTGCGTTCATAGGGCTAAGTGTATGCTCCTGTATGTGAGCGACTTTGATTGTACGGTGTTAAAAAAAAACTGTCGAAACACGTGAACAGAAGGCACCACTGGCCGATCTAGTTAACTTCCCTCGGAATCTCAGATCCCTTTTAACCTCCTAAAAGTATTTGTTTGAGAAGTTAAAGCCCTATCTAGTCTAGGAGGTGACATCTTAACGATTTCTGGTGCCAAGCGATGTACAAGATATTTGATGGCAAAGATGCGTCTTGAGTTGGAAGGGTTCGTTTTTTGTCATGTCACGAGGCATATCGTCCTTGGGACACTGACAGTTAGCATGCTTGACTAGTCAGGCAAATTGATTGGTACGGACACAAAAAGTAACACATTCACGTGTGAAGCCGATAGAAGCATCTATTTGTTTCCATGTCGCTATTTTTCCTTTTAAAAAATCTGATTTATTCATCTTCAATCATGGCAGTACAACGAATACCAGAAATAATAGAAATTACATCCAGATCCGTAGACCACCTAGCGACGATTACCAACACTGAAACGAACCAAAGGCGCGCCGCCATCATCGCTCCTCCATCACCGGAGTCGGGCACAACTTATTGTAGTAGACAGTCGGGAAGTCATCGTGTTAAGGCCCCGTAGGACCAGTGCACCAGAACAACAACCGTCGCAGATGAAGAATTACGTAGATCAGAAAGATCCAATCCGAAGACACACGAGCGTAAACGAACAACGACGAGATCCGAGCAAATTCACCAAAAAATAGATCCGCCGGAGACACACCTCCACACATCTGCATGTCGTTACTGTTCTGCCGAGACACCCTAAACAGTTGGCAGACAGGTCAAATGCAAGCTGATGCACCAAGCTGCACCCATGATCGCGCGCGTTTCCACCCGCTCCTCGCCTGTTAAAAAAAATACTACTACGACTTCTTTTCAAACATGAAAGGAGTACAGGAACCAAGTGGCGGAGCCAGTCCGCTTCGATCTTTAGCCTGGGCAAAATAGTAGATGAACTTTTCATTAGCAGTGCGTGGAGAACGTGCGACGCGTCAACACGCAACGATAAGGAATCTGCAGTTGCTGAATATAATTCCAAGAAGAACCAAAATAACAATCATATGTTGGCAAACCTCAAGAGGTGACACAAAGTTTGCATTCGGTTTCAGGAGGGAAAAAGTGAAAAGGGGCTATAGACGTTGATGTCTGTCCTAAAAAGAAAATGAAAATGGGCTTATAGATGTTGATGTTTTGTTGGCAGTTCCTTGGGATTGTTAGTGTTAACCGCGAAGATATTTTGATATGTTTCTTGAAGATGTTTGGGATAATGGTGCGGCTTTTCGCCATGTCGCTACTGTTCTGCCGAACCACGTTAAACATGCATGAAACCATATGTTTCTTTCATGCACGGTCCTTTGACTAGCATGTGTGAAGAAATTTCAAGGATGACAAAGATGGTACCAAGTAGGGTAGGGGCGTAGGGCTTGTTGCTTCCGCCCATTACTTTCCAGCGAGGCAAACTGGAACGTGAGAGAAAAACTAGTGGTACCACCCTTCTAGATGTTATCATTATACTAGTTGTAGTACCACTAAAATGTGTTTATAGATTTCTGAAAGAATTGTGTATGTAGAGACAACATGTACCTATCATCTCACCCATTGTTAACTTTACGTTCAATACCCGCAGAAAAATAAATCAAGATAGTTCTAAATGATGACACAAACAAGTGTAAATTTGAATTTCTGAAAGACAACAAGCTCTCTAGACCGAGAGAGATAACCGGAAACTTTAAACTAGGCAAGTTAGGCTAATAAAACATTTACACTAAGCAACAAAATCTATAGCTATTTGGAGGTAGATATTTGACGTTGTACTATAACAACTACTCACACTGAGGTCAGGTAGTGTACCTTATGACCGGGTTTTTTTTTTTTTTTTTTTTTTT
>LR738713.1:761816621-761859293 GCA_902687465.1 Secale cereale
TTTGAGAATCAAGAGCTTTATTGATTTAAGTAGTAGGAGTACATTCCTTCATCACACAAGCAGCGAGGAAGGCTGGAACATAATTTATCCAAAGACACCGTCTCCTAGAGGAATTACAGTATTTAGCGCAAAGATGTGCTAATTCGTTCGCCTCTCTCGGAATGAAAGTTAAGCAAAATTCCCGCAAAGCTCTTGAATTTCTTTCATTGTGGTTGCAACCTCCGAACGATCAATGTCTGGAGAATTCCACAACTTCACCAAACTCTGGGCATCAGTTTCAACTATCACCTTTCTGTAACCCAGATCCAACGCAAGCTGGGTACCATCTCGAATTGCAAATGATTCCATTGCCATAGCAGAGAGACCATGCTCATACCATATTGCCTGAGCTCGTACTAGTTTTCCTTCATGGTCCCGGACGCCTAAGCCAATGCCTCCTTGATGTGTATCAACATCAAATGATGCGTCAACGTTTATTTTCAGGTAAGACTGGTCTGGTGGCTTCCATTTGTGTTTCTCTTTTGGAATTACTGTCAACTGATGCTTTCCAGTCTCGGTTAGTTCATAAGCGACATCAGTAGCCCATTTCACCGACTGCGCCCCGACCCCGCCTTATACATTGAGGAGGGCCGTCTGGTCACTTTCCGGTCATGATTTTTTAATCCAGACGACCCCCTCAAACGGTCCTCAAAACGTCCAGGCTGACCAGCCCCCTACATATTCAATCCAAATATTGAGCAGATATGGGGGCGCCCAGACGCGTCTGAGCACGCCCGCTACATAGGACTGACGAAGGGGTCTCACGTGGACTCACCCGGAAACCCAACGGTCCGATGGACGCCTCCTCCGTCGTCGCGTGGTGCCGCTCTGGCTCGCCGCCCAAGAGCAAATCCGCCTATTTAAGCCGGGCGGAGTCTCACAACCCTAGCCGATCCCCCCCTCCTCTTTGCGCCACCAGTACGAGCCCATCCACGTCCTTCCTCTCCGGGCCACCGCCGGACTCGCCAGAGCCAAAGGAGAAGGAGGACCAGCCGGAGCAGCAGTTGTCGGGCTTCAACATGGAGCAGGCGGAGGCAGAGTTCGTCGCCGCCCAGTCGGAGGAGATGGTGGAGCAGCAGGCCATCCTGGAGCCCATCCAGGATGAGGCCTATGTGGAGGGCAACTGGGCGTTCCTCCGGCAGGAGCAGGCGGCGTCCGACGCGCTCTTCGCCGAACTCAACACGGAGATAGAGGCAGAGGAGGCCGGAGCGGTGCAGCCGGAAGCGTCAGACGACGCAGAGCTGCAGCTACCGCCAATGCTGCCGGAGCCGAGCATTGAGATCATCGACGTCTCCGACGATGAGTAGCTAGATGATCGACGTAGCATGTAGCTTTATCTCTTCTGCATGTCTTTGTATAGATTTAAGAATCTAGTATGAGATGTCCTGATGCAATAAGTGAAATTTGAGACGTGTTCAGTCACTACCTGCGGATGCACCCGGATACGTCCGCAAACGTTTGAGGGGCTATATACGAGCATATGTACAACTGCCAACGTCGTCGTACCACATCTCATATAGCATACCAGAACTACATTTTTTTGGCAAATTTGTTGGTACTTTCTGTTGGATATTATGATCTTAAAGACTAAACTGTAGCCATTATGTTTTAATGATAAAGATAAAGCTTAAGTGCAAAATATCTGATGTGCTACAGTGACAAACAGTAGGGCGGTGCTACAGTGCCCACCTACTCTGATGAGCTGCCCTGATCAGGGGCAGCTCATCAGCCAACTCATGGTGTGGGCCCCCCTGGTGCACAGTGCTATTCATATGAAGATAAAGGAGAAGAGAATAGAGCAGCTGAGTTAGTTAGTGAGTTCTGGCTGCTGCTGCTCTAGGCCTATTTCTCTCTCTCTCTCTCACACAAAAAAAAAGGAAAGGGCTACTGATCAAGCCTGCACTGGAGCACTGGGAAGGACCTCTCACAGCCATCAGATGGAGTTCTTGGTGGTGTTGAGCTAAAGAAGGAGATGACCGAACCTGCAGATCAAGGTATGCTTATCTCCTAAACAAGTTTGTGGCTCAAACTTGTGCTAAATGATCCTGGAGGATCCAACAATGGCACCAGAGCCTATAGCATCAAGTTTGGGCCCTATCTAGCTAAGGCTATGCTTGTTCTGTTCAAGATCATGCTTGATCTGATTGATCAAGTTAAGTTTTAAAGGGTTCATCCTGTTTATGCTTAAGATCAAGCTGTTCTTGATAATTTTAAGCACAGCTTGAATTTATTTGAACCCTATATATGGTAGACCAGACTTGATCTGTTGCAATTAAGTTAAAGTATCAAGCAACTCTTCCTAAAGATCGAGGCTTGATTTTATTTGAGCCCTATAAGCAATAGGCCATGTCTGATCTGCTATATCTAAGTCAAGTTCAAGATCAAGTTCATGTTGTTCTTCCTGTTGATGCTTGATCAAATTTATTTAGCCCTAAATATTTTGAAGACCTAGCCCTAACAGATTAAAGTGAGGCTCTAGGGTTTTCAATTGATAATGTCAAAAGGGGATTAAAGTGTTTAAGTAGCCTCTTGGGCAAAATCCCCAATTTTGTGGAACCCTAGAAGTTAAAATTTCCCTTTCCTCCTCTTATGATGATGCTATGGTCTCAGCTTATGTTAAGTATTGATGGGAAATTAGCAAAATCATGTTCAATTTCTAGAATTTTTCCCCCATAAAACCGAAACCCTAGACACCAAATTTTTGGAACTTATGTCACTAACGATGTTGGGGTTTCGGTTTAAGCTGCAATTGAATTGGGGATTGAATCAATTGAAGCAGACTAATGACAAAATCCCCAATTGCCGAAACCCTAATTCCAGAAATCCCCAAATTGGGATGAACCCTAACCCTAAAGCTATGAAATTTCCCAATTCGGGGCAAACCCTAGTCCTAATGATGATATTAAGAGCAGTGGATGAATATATAAGGGGTGATGGTGCTCACCGTCGTCGTGCGGTGGCGCTGGAGCCACCACTTGAAGATGGCAGATGTGCTTGGGTCTGCCCCAAGCTGCTGCTTCTCCACTGCACCAGATGGTGGATGTTGCTCTTCTCATGCGCAAGTCGTCGAGGTAGAAGCACCGCTGCGCTGGATTTGACGCCGCTCGACGTCGTGTTGTGCGGGGATGCCCGCGCGCGCGGCTGTAGTGCGGGGATGCACCTGCGAGCCCCGCTCGACGGAGCCTCGCGCAGGCCAAAGCCGCACAGGACTTCGGCGAGGGGAGCACACCGGCGCCATCATCTCCTTCCTCCTTCACGGTTGGCCTTGCCGCCGCCGTCTCTCTCTCGCTCTCGCTGCGCGTGGGAAGGGAAAGAAGCAGAGGAGGAGAGGAAAGGCTAGGGTTCGGGAGGGGAGAAGAGGCCGGCGCTGGCTGGCTCTTTTGTTTGGGCCAGCAGCAGCGGCAGCTGGGCTGTGACCAGGAGGAGATAAAGGGAGCTCTGGGCTGGGCCAAATTTGATCTCTGGCTCAGCACAGAAGCAGTTTTCTTTTAGCCTGGAAAAAGGCTGAAGACAATTCCTGTTCTGGGGATTAAATAAATTTTTTTTAAAAAAAATGTTTTAATATTCTTCCTAGTAATGACTGAATTTTATATAATTCAGTATATATATATATATATATATATTTTTAGGGCTAAATTTGATGCAGAAATTATCATGTTGTCCTTAGCAATTTTATCCTTTAGATATTTAATGTATGTTACATTTTAATATATCATGCCATGCTAAAATTATTTATGCCATTTTGTTATTATGTTTAGTTATTTTTCCTTTATTGCATTTTATGATCATGATAATTATTACTATATCCTTATGTCATATTTAATGATTATTATGGTATTATATTATTCTTAATGTTTTCTAAGGCAATTATGTTATGATTAATTGTTTCAAGACATTTTATTATGTTTTGATCTCATGATAATGACATTCCATTTAAGTCAATGATGTGCTTCTCTAATTAATTTTTTTTTATTAGAGAGCTTTAAGCTTTAATTTTCATGTGGCCTCAATTAAATAATATTTTGAGCAACTAAAATTAAGTTTTGGGGCTTTTTATGCTCTTTATGAGCAATTATGTCAATTATGGTTATAGCCTCAAAATAACTAAAGATTGTTGCTCTACATATATTATGTCTTTTCGAATGAGGCCTTTTATGATGATGATATTCCCCAAAATTTAATTAATGGTTGATTTATCTTAAGTGATTAAGTGGCCTTTGATTTGAGCCATAATTAAAGTTTTTGGGCATAATAAGTACCTAATGTCGACTCTTCATGGTTATACTTAACTAAACCATGGATTGTCATAAACAATTGCCCACTAAAGAATTTTGTCCTTAAGCCATGCATATTTTAATGAGCCTGTTTTATTAAATGTCTCTGATCAATTAAGGGTGGTCTGTATTTACCATTCTGGCCAAAGCTGATTGATGGGTACATGACTATAAAATTTTATTGTTCTTGTCCACTTCTGACCAAAGTTGTTGTGGACTAGATCAATAAAAGAATAATAAAGAGAATAGAGACATTATTTTAATTAAGTGTGGTTGATGTTTGTCATCCTGGCCAAAACTGGTTGACGAATATCTGACTGCAAAACGTTTTACTGCTCTTACTCACTTCTGGCCAAAGCTGATGTGAGTTGGATCAGTAAAAGAAGTTTGAAGAGGCCATAAAGTGTGACTGGTTTTTGTTATTCTGGCCAAAGCTGATTAATGAATACTTGATCACAAAATTTTGTTGTTATGATACACTTCTGGCCAAAGCTGATGTGGATCATATCAACAAAAGAAGTTCATGATCTGGGAACATTCTCATGAATAAAGGCTTTTGGACAAAATTTTAGAAATAGGCCACAAATATTTAAGTATTTTGGGGAATTGAACTAAAGACTTAAATCAATTAATTGATTATTAAGTTGTAGGTTTTATACTTACAATTAAATTGTATGCTTCCGCAATTAAGTGCCTCTGACTAATATTGTGATCCATGGCTATACATATAAATTTATTAAGTTTTAGTTACAGCCATAAGTCATTTAATTAATTCCCAGATCAATTGATTCTTGAAGCTGTAAGCTTCTGTGATCATCTTCATGA
This sequence comes from Secale cereale, assembly GCA_902687465.1. Classification (NCBI taxonomy): domain Eukaryota; kingdom Viridiplantae; phylum Streptophyta; class Magnoliopsida; order Poales; family Poaceae; genus Secale; species Secale cereale. The sequence continues at coordinate 761,821,760 of LR738713.1, forward strand.
TCACTAAGTTGTTTTTCGACTAAGTTGTCCCCAATTAAGATGGAACCAAAAGGAAATTTTGGTTGGAGACTTAATGTTATTTTGGGATAAGTTGTGGCACGTGAATTCATTCTGACCAAAGTTGATTGAATACATGTGCCATTCCCTTAAAAGATTAATGTTTACATGAGGAATTATGTTCTGTATGATCACTATGAAAGGTTGTGATCATACACTTATTATCCCTATTGCTAATGTTTTTCAATTCAGGCATAATGTTTTCGGCTGATTTAATGTTTCTCATAAATAATGATTTAAGTTTATATTATTGTTTCATGAGGTCATGCATGATGAAAATTTAATGAGCTCCCAGTAAAGAAATTCTGATTACTAAGGCATTGACGAGAATCCAATGAATTCTTGTTCATTAATATTAGTTGGGAGTATAACCCAGTAAAGAATCTGGGGGAGTATGCCAGTAAGGATCTGGGGGAGTAATTCTCTAGATCTGTCATAATGAAGTTATTTCTGGCATTAATGAAGAAGCTTGAAAGGCTTCTTAAAATCCTATGAGATCATATTGATCATTAGAATACTCAAGTTTTAAAGTTCGTAACATGATGAATTTACGGAACTTTTGAGTTCACTTTATTATGTTATTTACAATAAAGTTTACAAAGTGGATTAGAATTAAGCTCAAAAGAATTTGTATCCACAAGAAAATTGGATACTGTAAGTGTGATATTATTATGGCCTCATGGATAAAGATTGTTTTGAGGAGAAATTTTTAAAGTTGGACTGGAGGCTAATGTTAAGGATAATTTCGTCGAAATGTTGAGCAGTAGCTCCGTCCACATTTCGAGGGGGAGCAATTGAACTTCCGAGGTATGTTGATATGTTTAAATTTAAATTCCACTTCTTACTTTCTGTCTTGTAAATTATGGCCAAGAATTATGAATTATGGAATTATGGCTAAGAATTATGTATGAAAGTTGAGCTCTTGTTAAGTACCACACCACTTTTATTTATAAATCTTAAGTTTCCATCTCCTACGAGTATTGTTATTATTATTACCTCAGTGCATGGTAATTATGGTGATAAGGAACAATCAAATTGCCCTTTTAATGTTAATGTCATATTATGCCATATTAAGTGATAAATTTCACATAAGTTTATCCCCTAAGTGAGAGAAAGAATTTAATTATGCTCTCCATATTGATTCTCCTTTGATGAAAATTATGATACTCTGAAATAGAGTATGATATTGAAAAACTAAAGGGAGAGCAGTTAAATTATAAGGGCCCTATGGCAATTAAGAGCTCCGTTATTGACATTATTAAAGGAGGAGTTGTTCCTAACTCCCAGATCGCCAAGAACTACCTTGGCAAAGTTCTTTTAAAATTTTAAACAACACGTCTTGTTAAAAGACTTGTTGAAAAAGAATTAATGCGAATGGGAGTTTGAGGAAATAAATTATGAAAAGGTGAAATGTGATCACCATTTTAGAGATGGAAATTTCATATTATTACTTTTCCTTTTTTTTTTGCATAATAAGGAATCAGTCATGATGATTAACTAATTTTGAGGCAATCAGTTTTTGACAGTGGTACAAAGCTCAATAAGAAATAAGTTTAATGAGGAATTTATGGTTGGTCAATATTATGTTGACAATAAGCAATAGGGATATTGCATAAGACCTGAGGTTTTTCCTCGGGGTACTAAGTTAATCTTAGTGATTTCATGTTTTAAAGATTCACTGAGATTGGTCCATGAAGGGGAGTATTAAAGTTCATTCTAAAAGTTTTATGTCTACTCCCCAAAGGGCAATAAGTTTTCCTCATGTTGTCACTAATGTTGAAGTTATTATGCGCCCTTTAAGTTTATAAGACCGGGATAACTGGCAGGCATAAGTCCAGGACTGGACCCCTGGAAAATTATTAAGAAAAGTTTTGCCTTGTTGGCATAAACACTAAAGTGATGATGTGATGTATATCACACTAAGGGATTGCATGCTTATATTTTAAGATACAAAGGTGACCACCAAGTTGTGGACCGTTAAAGGTAATGGGCAAGGTGTGAATTTACGAAAGTTTTATCCACAAAAGTTTCACCCTTGCGGGGGAGCCATATTGTGGAGTGGCTTTACCCAATTTTCTTAAGGCATCATCAAGAATGCAAATTAAAGTTGTGGCATGCTCTTAATACTCTAAGCCTTTTAAGATATGGATTCATGTCCCTGATCCATATAAATTTAAGAATAAGAAGTTTTCTTAAGAAATTTATCCCGGAACGCATTATGTAAGAGTGCAGATTATTCGAGTAACGTGTCTATAGGTACCTGTCAGACCTAAGACATCGTGAAAGATTAATTCCAGAATCGAACATGTTCAAAGCCTTGATGAATTAAGTTTTAAGGCTCAACAAATAAGCATTAAATTTAAGGCATAAGTGTTGAGTATTATATAAGGTTAATGTCTTGATGCTCAAGTATTATGTTAAAGATATTAAATCTAATTATCATGTTTAAAGAGGCTTGCCTTCTAATATTGCCGGCATAAAGATTAAATGGCAGCCTATTATTAAGGGACAAATAATGATTCTGGAAACAAAATGTATATTTCTCTTCTTTTCGAAGGCGCGCGCATAAGAATATGTATAAGAATATATGACGAGAAACTGCACTCTTGGGACCATTGCAACACCATCTCCCCACAAACCTAAGGGGGTTTGTTTCTTCGATGGAATGATGTACTGTGGTCAATTAGATCAATGGTACTTAATTGACCTTTGTATCTTATTGGCTCTGTATAAGTTCCAACAAAGGAATGAACTCATAAGTTTTCAAATAAGAATTAAGATTATGGAGCTCCTAAGTTAAAGAAGTTCCAATTCGAGATAAGGTGGTATATTGTAGTAACTGGGTTCTGCGGTACTAATTGGCAGTTGCAATCCCTTTATCTCGTATGCCATTTTATCAAGAAGTGGGCTTATGAGTTTAGCCTTACGATCAAGGGGGAGAATGTTGGATATTATGATCTTAAAGACTAAACTGTAGCCATTATGTTTTAATGATAAAGATAAAGCTTAAGTGCAAAATATCTGATGTGCTACAGTGACAAACAGTAGGGCGGTGCTACAGTGCCCACCTACTCTGATGAGCTGCCCTGATCAGGGGCAGCTCATCAGCCAACTCATGGTGTGGGCCCCCCTGGTGCACAGTGCTATTCATATGAAGATAAAGGAGAAGAGAATAGAGCAGCTGAGTTAGTTAGTGAGTTCTGGCTGCTGCTGCTCTAGGCCTATTTCTCTCTCTCTCTCTCACACAAAAAAAAAAGGAAAGGGCTACTGATCAAGCCTGCACTGGAGCACTGGGAAGGACCTCTCACAGCCATCAGATGGAGTTCTTGGTGGTGTTGAGCTAAAGAAGGAGATGACAGAACCTGCAGATCAAGGTATGCTTATCTCCTAAACAAGTTTGTGGCTCAAACTTGTGCTAAATGATCCTGGAGGATCCAACACTTTCTCCTTACTAGCAAGAAGAAACTCCAAACACAGTATTGTAAAAAAAAACTCGAATTATAGACAATCATCAACATGATAAACATTATTAGGAAACAAATTATTGGGGACAAGCATCAAATTGCCAATGCCATCATCCTTGTCGCTGGGAAGAGATCTTCTACTTTTTGTGGTGCCGCCGGCGATAGATCTTGGTGACGCTGGTATATCGGACGCTCTTCTCCATCAACCAAGGCATCATCTTGAGGAACTGTCCCTTGTCGTAATTACGAGATATCTTTAGAAACGGGCAAGCTGGTGTGCATCCGCTCGTCGGGTGCACGCGGGTCATCGTCGACATCGGTGTGACTGTCAACAATGGCGTGGCGCTCCAGCGAAGGCGACATGACCGCTTCTCCATAGAGTCCGCAGCGCACGAGGGTGAGGGACAGTAGCACCGGGCAACTGGAAAAGTCGAGTTGGCCGTCGGCGAAGTAGACGGTGACGAGCCGGATCCTCGTCGGGTGCGGCGAGGCGAAAGGGAGGGGGCGCCGGGCTTCCACAACACATCTTCCTGCCCATCGAAGCGGGCCTTGAGGAGGAGCGGGCACGGCCCACAGAGAGTGCGTACTGTTGGCGCAGCTCTGTCTCTCAAGACTAGAGATAGAAGGAGGAGCACAATACACTGAAGTTTCATCCGGTTGCACACGCAGCCCCGTCACTATTCCCCGAGCTCCAAACTCTCGTACAAACACACTGCAGCTTTGTAATCCACGGCAGCGCAGCGCCCACGCATCCAACGCCCCACGCACACATGACCCGGCCGTGGCCACTAATCCATGCATGCACGCGTCACTTCAGGCAACTAACCCACGAACTACTTGCACGCAACAACTCACGCATACACTACTAGCTAGTGCCTAAACTCACTCTTTGATTCAAGTGACTCGGCAACCACCTAAGACCTAACTAGCTAGCTACTGCACACATACGCATGCATGCACGCCACCGCTGCGTCCCGCGCACGCGTCCGGCGCGCCCGACGAGCATGACCGCACCAGTGCGTTCCGCTCGTCCCGCGCACCCGATGCACCCGACAAGCCCGACTGCATCAAACGTCGTGGCTTATTCCAACACACACTCCCTAAGCCACGGTCTAGAGGAGTCGTTGTTGTTGACATTGGCATCGGCCAAGAGAGCCTACTCCGCTGTCGGTCCTTTCCGCAGCTGCGGGCACAAGTGCCCATGTTCCCCGCATTTGTAGCGGCATACAAGGCGCTTCCCTCCTGCCCGACGCTGTGCTCGCCGCGCCGTCGTTGTCGTGGTCGCTGAAGCCGCGTCCGCCTTGCGGTCACTCCCGAGCCGCCCATTGTGCCACCATCATCATCAGCTGCCCGTCCGCGCGCTCGCCGCCGGCCTGTACACGCCGCTGCGTCCGCTCCTCGAACGCCTTGAGCTATCCGAGCGCGTCCTCGAACGCCATCTTCTCGACGTCGCAGAACTGCTCGATATCGGCAACCGTGGTATACAGCCGGTCCGGCACGGTGTCGAGCAGCTTCTTCACCCTGTCCGCGTCGTCGAGCGTCGCTCCGAGCACCGCGTACCTCGCCGCCATGCCGCTGACCTTTCCGGCGTAGTCATCCAGCTCGTCGCCGTCCTTCATCTGCAGGTGATCGAACTCGCCGCGCAGCGTCCCGAGCCTCGCCGCCCACACCCGATCGATACCGACGAAGCGAACCTTGAGGGAGTCTCATACCTCCTTCGTGGTTGACTTCGTCTCCACCTGCATCAGCAAGTCCTCCGACAGCGCCCCCAGCATCGCCGCCCTCGCCGTCTTGCTCTTCCTGGCGTCGACCACCGCGCCCTCCGCCAGAGCCACCGCACTCCACAGCCCCTGGGCGTCAAGGATAGCCTCCGCCTTGATTGCCCAGGCGGTGTAGTTCGTCGTCGTCAGCGGGGGCAGCTGCAACGCCATCTCCCTGCCACCACCGCCGTGAGGGACGAGCGACATGGCCGCCGGCAGGATCGCACCGAAGCTCTGTATACCAAATGTTGGCGTAACTCTCTCTCTCTCAAGAGTCAAGACTAGAGGTAGAAGAAGGAGGAGCACAATACACTGGAGTTTCACCCGGCTGCACACACACAGCCCCGTTACGTGCGTGACCCACCGGTCGACCTAGGGGTCCACCGCCCAACGGTCCTCGAATTCGCAATCGCACTCGCTGCGGCAGTCGCAGTCCTCGCCGCCGATCCTCAGGTCGGCGTTGATGTCGAACGTGCCTAGCGGCGGCGCAGAGGCGGCCTCACGGCATGTGAGAAGGCTGTTGACGAAGACGCACAAGGCGTCGCCCTCACCGCGTACGCGGACGGCGGGGGTGGTTCTCCAAAGATGGCGCCAGCGGCGGGAGAGGAGGGACGCCGGCACGGCCTTGCGCGACGGCAAGGAGAGCACGTGGCGCAGGAGCTCGTCCGGTAGCTTGCCGAATGGGTCGACGCCGCCGTTTCCTACTTAACAGTTTAGTGCGGCGGCTGCTGGTGCTGGCTGCTATCTATCCATGGGAGAATGGGCAAATTGATCGAGCCTGGTCCTGGAATATGTATAGCTGGGATTTTTTCGCATGGCAAACGCATAAAGATGATACGAACAATATCACGTACGATTGCACGGGATTATGTTCCGCTCCGTTGTCGATCGGATTATAATGATGAGATCGTATTTTGCAATCTGTTTCCTACTAACTGATTCCAGGGATCACGTCCACTCTGTTTCCCCACACCCACAAAGTTCTGCATTTTCCATTCAGGGTTTCGGTAAACTACGATTTGTTTGATTCCAACTTGTTTTTTATTATGCACTTTTTGGTGTGACGGAAACACATTGTCAGCATGATGAAAATATTTTTTTGTGAAGAACTGGATTTTTTCTATGTTATAGTAATATTTGTAATTATTTTGGAAAAAAAATATATTTTGTTCCGTAAAATAAATCGTGTAGAATCACAACAAAAGCATGAAGCATTGGCACAATCACACGATAGATATCTATCATATATATACTACTATTAAACAATCCAACAAAAACTTTATTACGCGTCCCCCGCAATTACCCTCAGAACACCGGGCAATCCATTCAGCACCGTTAGATTAGCCTAGCTAAATAAAATCTAATGGTTAAAATTAATTTAACCCTCGGTCTGATGTGCAATTAGCAATTTAATATGACTGAACGTGCTCCACCACGGATGAATATTCCACCCGCTGCATCCCGCTAATCCCACTGATCGCGCTAATTCCTCCATCAATTTCTCCCTTGCCAAAATTCCCTATATATCCATGCTCAAAAAAAATTCCCTATATATCCCCCGCGCCCACCGGAGGCACGCACATGCACGTCGCCCAATGAAGTCATCACCAACCGCTCCTCCGCTCCGCTTGCTGGCCACGCGACCCCAGCTTGACTTCCGTTCAGGAGCTCATCGGAATCACCGGCGCGGCTGCCACTCCGCAGCCGACGACTAATAGAGGTGAGCCACATGCCTGTCCGTGGAATATATCTTTCTTCTCACTGATCACGCTAATCCCTCCATCAATTTCTCCCTTGCCAAAATTCCCTATATATCCATGCTAAAAAAAAAAATCCCTATATATCCCCCGCGCCCACCGGAGGCACGCACATGCACGTCGCCCAATGAAGTCATCACCAACCGCTCCTCCGCTCCGCTTGCCGGCCACGCGACCCCACCTTGACTTCCGTTCAGGAGCTCACCGGAATCACCGGGGCGGCTGCCACTCCGCAGCCGGCGACTAATAGAGGTGAGCCACATGCCTGTCCGTGGAATATATCTTTCTCGACACGTCGTGTCGGGAACGACCATTGTAAGGGTTCTCGATTTGGTCCTGACTGCGGTGTTGATTTTCTCTCTCGATCTGTTGTTCATTTGATTTTTATCTACGTTTCCAACCAGGACAATCTAATAAGAGCGAGTTTGTTTCTCTATCTATACGTCAACCGAGTATCTCTACGCATGTTTCTTTTTGGTGATGTCCAGATGCACCGGCTGGGAAGCTGAAGGCTGCCACTGCCGTCGCCGGCCGCCTCGGTGCGGGAGGAAACTAGCGGGTGCTGGGGGCCATCAGGAACGTCGTCCATGCCCACTTCCACATCAGCAACGTCGTCCAGTCTCCAGTAGGACAATCTGAAAATTAGCACAAGGGTCGAATCCATGTCCTGATTTTATTTCTTCAGTTCTTTGTCCTGAACTGAATCCTATCTTGTTCGCTCCAACGGCAAGATCCAGCTACCAGCGAGGACCAATCGCACAATCAGCAGGAGCTTCGGCGCTCAGCTCTTGAATAAAGCCCGGGACGATCCATGCAGGGTACGGACGCGATCCCCCTTTCTTCTTGCATGCCTTCTTAAGCAATTTCTTGATGGATTATAATTCGCCCTTGTGGTTTGCAGCGTGGGCCACCTGAAGCCTGTGAACAATAAGGTCCCTGTCAAGGCCGCTACCCCTCGCTGCTACTCGATGGTCAACTAGCACGGGCTGCACTCTGATGCTGGGGATGGTGAAGCAATGCAATTTTTCCTTCTCTTTTTGTACACAAATGAAGCAATGCAGTTGGCATCTACAGCTGCTACTCACCGGCCTCTCCAAGCGCAGGACGCCATCATGGTCCACCGCTTCGACGCTCGGCTGCTGCCCCACGGACACATTTGAGACACCCCTACAGCCGATGCTCCTCCACTTGTCTCCTGGCCTCCGCTGCATAATGTTGACGCCTTGTCGATGCATAGATGTTGTTGCGACAATTAACTGAAGCAACTATTTTTCTTTTCTTTTGTAGTTATATACTTATGCATAGATGTAGTTGTGACAGTTAATTAGTTTTGGTCTTCCTAAATTTTGTGTAGCTTTTTCTTACTTTCCCGATTAGCTTTGTGAAACAATGATTATTCTAGCGTGTGATCTGGCCATTCTAGAACACTAGACCTTTCTCCACAGCGTTGATGTTGAGATGACAAGTTTAGAAATAATTTTGCATACCATGTATTTCGTACACAAATGTTAAAATCCCTTCATTTTTGTTCACGATTGTCGCAACTGAGAATGGGGGCAAAATGGTCATGACCACCGGCGGACTCTTCTATCTCACCATGACTCCCATGGGAGTTGTAATCGAGTCCAGTAATTCAACCCCTGAAGATAAGATGTAGGCCGAACCCAAGAGCGAACGAATTAAACTTGACCATGAGAGACATCTTACATTTTTTTACTATACAATTGTGATTTCTTTGTTTGGGCTTGTGCATCACCCTGGGCATTTGAGTACCCGAACCTGAACCGAACCGTATTAATCTAATTGTCGGTTATTTCAGTTATCGGGTTAGGGCTCGGTTTTTGTTTTCTGCCAGTTTGGTCTTCAGGTTAGGGTTCGGTTTTCATTTCTATAAACCTGGAATAACCAAATTGACCGATATTTATGAAACTTATTGACGTTTGGGTGTGCTATATACACACCAATAAATCAGGCCCAACAAAAAGCAGGCCGAGCAAAAAAGCAGACCCAGGTCGCACCCAGACAAAGGCTCGCAGCCTCGCACAGCACAGTCGCGCACTCCAATCCTCGTTCCCAAAATCATCTCGCCCGTAACCCTAGAGGAGTCGGTGGCCGGTGGCACCTAGATGACTACACGGCTGCATTTGCTCGTGATGCCGGATGCCGCAGGGAGACGACGTCGTCGATGCGTGACCACGCGGGCAGCAACACCGGATGCCACAGAGGACAACGCCGGTCGCCGGAGGCACGCGAGCAACAATGCCGTTTGCCGGAGACGGAAGGTGATAAGACGAGCCGACATCTAGACAAGGATCTTGCAGCGTATCGACTGTTCCCTGTATGTATTGCTGCGTGTATGCACATCTGACTTTAGAAACTTGTGTGCTCTCTATATGCACTGCTGAATTGCAAACGTGCTACTTTGTCACGTGTGTCTGCATTGCTGAATTTGCAAACGGGCTGCTTTGTCGTGTGTGTATGCACTATATGCGCTATCTGGATTTGCAAACATTTGTCTTGTGTGTTCTGAACATTCTGGTTATTTGGGTACCGGAATTACCCGAACCAAAAATTACGGGTAATTTGGGTTCGGTAATTTTTCTAGCAGACAAAGTTTTGGTTTCTGTTTTTGACTACCCGAATTACCAATAAACCGAATTAGCCAAACTGAAGAAACTAGAATAACCGAATGCCGAGGCTAAGTTGTGCACTAGAACTCCACATGTCATCATCAAAAGATAAGTGATGAGGTTTGTATTAAACGTGGCCATGATAGACGTGAGGATCATTAGGCACTACATATATTCTATCCCTCAGCCCCACATCAAATTTCGGGAATATGAATACAGAATTCAATACTCACATGAGTTTTGCTGTCTGCTTTGATCAGGACAACACATGTACACATTTTGTACTTCTCCATTCACAAATATAAGATTTTTTGTGAATCAGATGTATTTAGACACATTTTAGTGTGTTTGTTCACTTATTCAAGTATGTATGTAGTTTATATTGAAATATCGGAAACTTCTTATATTTGTGGCTGGAGGGAGTAGTATACAATAAGGTTCATTTCATTAAGGAGAGCTTCCGATACATGAAAGTTAATTAATATCAATATGAATTCAGAATTAAATACCCACAAGAATTTCATAGGTTGTTTTGATCAAGACGTGTGTTGCACGTGCATGATTACTAGTGAACACTAAGGGTGTGTTCGGCAGCTCACTGGCTTCCCGAATCCTCAACTCCAGGACTGGAGCGCACCCGAATGGGTCAACTCCTGGCTATTCCATACAGAAGTGGGCGACCCGGCGCAGTGCAAAATTGCAGGATCGGTGGAGTTGGAAAAACTGAGCTCCACAGAAACTAGGAAGCGGGAGTTGAAGAAAATTACTTTGTGCTGCCACCGCCAAGTGACTCGCTCGACCGAGCATCACGTACCGATTCGTTCTCAGGTCGTCTCTCTCGCTGCGAGCAGTCCCTCCTCGACCAGGTTTATGGCCCAACCCATCTTTTTCCAACCTTTTGCATTGCCAGCCTGCTACTGATGAGCCACAAAGAGGTGATTTCATGGGCTTGAGGCTCGCTCCCTCGGGCGAGCGAGAAGCCGTGACGCCGAACGGATCGCTCACTCCAGGATCGATCGTGAGAAGCTGGCGCTGGATTTGTGGCGTTGGAGTTGAAGATTTTCTGGGCACGGAGGGCTCCCGAACACGCCCTAAATTACAACTCTCCTCACTATAAAAGTAAAATATACTACCATTCAGTGCTTGTAGTTGTCATTACATGTTCTACGGATCTGCATGTGATTTTTATGATTTCCGGTGTTCGTTGTACTGGCATGATTGAAAATGAATAGATTGTATGTTTTTCCGCAAGAAAGAAAGAAATTGTATCATAAGGGGCATGTATAATGGTTCTATCTTAGCAATGCCACGTAGGATAAATAATGAGGTGAATGAAAGAGAAATCATAAGAAAAGGCTTGTTTTCTCTTATTTAAGAGAAGACAAGAGATGATCTCTTAGCACAATATGTCTCACCACACTTTAAGAATAGCTACTTATCGAAGATAGCTAAGAGATGATCCATTGTAGACATTTTTTTTAACATCTCTAAATTACATGCAAAACTTAAGATAAGACTATCTTATCAACCATTGTACATGCCCTAATAGTACATTTTTAGGAGGTAAACCACTTTTTATTAGCTACTAATGTTCATATAGTATCTGACAGAATTGATAGCCAGTGTCCAAAATCTAGAGTGGTTGATGCTTTAAGATCTGCTTAGAGCATCTACAATCGACCTTCTCAAACGTTCACGGATGCGTTCAGACAATGATCAAATAGGAGAGGAGAGGAAAAAAGTGACCCAACTAGACTTCTCATATCATCCCTGTATGTATGGATTGTCAGCAAACCCTCATATTGAGACCAGATGTAGGGATGATATATGTGTTGGGGAACGTAGCAGAATTCAAAAAAATTCTACGCTTTCACCAAGATCCAACTAAGGAGACATCTAGCAACGAGCAAGTAAGAGTGCATCTACATACCGTTATGTAGATCGCGTGCGGAAGATTTCGAAGAAGCGTGGATGAAGTAGTCGTACTCTTCGCGTTCTTCGTCACCGATGATCTAGCGCCGAACGGACGGCACCTCCGCGTTCAACACACGTCCGGTGCAGCAACGTCACCTCCTTCTTGATCCAGCAAGGGGGGAGGAGAAGTCGTCAGAGATCCAGCAGCACAACGGCGTGGTGGTGGATGCAGTGGAGATCGTAGCAGGGCTTCGCCGGGCGCCCTGCGTTTGAGGAGACGGAGTTGTGACGGGAGGGGGAGAGGCGCCAGGGCAAGGGTGCGGCTGCCCTCTCCCCCCCCACATATATATAGGGGGCCAGGGGGTGCGCCAGCCCCTGCAGATCCAATCTGCAAGGGGGGCGGCGGCCAGGGGGGAGTCCTTGCCCCCCAAGGCAAGTGGGGCGCCCCCTCCCCCCCTAGGGTTTCAACCCTAGGCGCATGGGGAGGTGGGCCCTAGTGGTGCGCCAGCCCATTAGGGCTGGACACATCCCCCTTGCGGCCTAGGGGCCCCATCGGGATGGGTGGCCCCACCCGGTGGACCCCCGGGGCCCCTCCGGTGGTCCCGGGACGCTCCCGGTGACCCCCGGAGATCACCCGATGGCCGAAACCTGACTTCCTATATATCAATCTTTACCTCCGGACCATTCCGGAACTCCTCGTGACGTCCGGGATCTCATCCGGGACTCCGAACAACTTTCGGGTTTCCACGTGCATGTATCTCTACGACCCTAGCGTTACTGAACCTTAAGTGTGTAGACCCTACGGGTTCGGGAGACACGTAGACATGACCGAGACCACTCTCCGGTCAATAACCAACAGCGGGATCTGGATACCCATGTTGGTTCCCACGTGTTCCTCGATGATCTTCATCGGATGAACCACCGTGTCAAGGATTCACTCAATCCCGTATGTTATTCCCTTTGTCCATCGGTACGGTACTTGCCCGAGATTCGATCGTCGGTATTCCCGATACCTTGTTCAATCTCGTCATGGCAAGTCTCTTTACTCGATCCGTAATCCATCATCCCGTGACTAACTCCTTAGTCACTTTGAGCTCATTATGATGATGTATTACCGAGTGGGCCCAGAGGTACCTCTCCGTCATACGGAGTGACAACATCCCAGTCTCGGTTCGTACCAACTCAACAGACACTTTCGGAGATACCCGATGCGTACCTTTATAGCCACCCAGTTACGTTGTGACGTTTGGCACACCCAAAGTATTCCTACGGCATCCGGGAGTTGTACAACCTCATGGTCTAAGGAATAAATACTTGACACCGAAAAGCTTATGCATTACGAACTATACGATCTCGTGCTATGCTCAGGATTGGGTCTTGTCCATCACATCATTCTCCTAATGATGTGATCCCGTTATCACTGACATCCCATGTCCATGGTCAGGAAACCGTGACCATCTGTTGATCAACGAACTGGTAACTAGAGGCTTACCAGGGACTCATTGTGTTCTGTGTATTCACACATGTATCGCTGTTTCCATACAATACAATTCAAGCATGAATAACAGACGATTATCATGAACAAGGAAATATAATAATAATACTTTTATTATTGCCTCTAGGGTATATTTCCAACAGTCTCCCACTTGCACTAGAGTCCATAATCTAGTTACATTGTGATGAATCGAACACCCATAGTGTTCTGGTGTTGATCATGTTTTGCCCGTGAAAGAGGTTTAGTCAACGGGTCTGCGACATTCAGATCCGTATGCACTTTACAAATATCTATATCTCCATCCTGAACATAATTCCGGATGGAGTTGAAATGACGCTTGATATGCTTGGTCTTCTTGTGAAACCTGGGCTCCTTGGTAATAGCAATAGCACCAGTGTTGTCACAGAAGAGAGTCATCGGGCTTGACGCGCTTGGTATGACTCCTAGGTCGGTGATGAACTCCTTCATCCAGACTCCTTCTTGTGCTGCTTCGCAAGCAGCTATGTACTCCGCTTCACATGTAGAATACGCCACGACGCTCTGCTTGCAACTGCACCAGCTGACTGCCCCTCCGTTCAAAATATACACGTATCCGGTTTGTGACTTAGAGTCATCCAGATCTGTGTCGAAGCTAGCATCGACGTAACCCTTTACGATGAGCTCTTCGTCACCTCCATAAACGAGAAACTTATCCTTAGTCCTTTTCAGGTACTTCAGGATATTCTTGACCGCTGTCTAGTGTTCCGTACCGGGATCACTTTGGTACCTCCCTACCAAACTTATGGCAAGGTTCACATCAGGTCTGGTACACAGCATGGCATACATGATAGAACCTATGGCCGAGGCATAGGGAATGACACTCATCTTTTCTCTATCTTCTGCCGTGGTCGGCGACTGAGCCTTGCTCAATCTCATACCTTGCAAAACAGGAAAGAATCCTTTCTTTGACTGATCCATATTGAACTTCTTCAATATTTTGTCAAGGTATGTACTTTGTGAAAGACCAATGAGGCGTCTTGGTCTATCTCTATAGATTTTGATGCCTAATATGTAAGCAGCTTCTCCAAGGTCCTTCATTGAAAAACTTTTATTCAAGTAGGCCTTTACATTTTTCAAGAATTCTATATCATTTCCCATCAGCAATATGTCATCCACATATAATATGAGAAATGCCACAGAGCTCCCACTCACTTTCTTGTAAATACATGCTTCTCCATAAGTCTGTATAAATCCAAACGCCTTGATCACATCATTAAAGCGAATATTCCAACTCCGAGATGCTTGCACCAGCCCGTAAATCGAGCGCTAGAGCTTTGCATACCTTGTTAGCGTTCTCTGGATCGACAAAACCTTCCGGTTGCATTATATACAACTCATCCTTGAGGAAGCCATTAAGGAATGCTGTTTTGACGTCCATTTGCCATATCTCATAATCATAGAATGCGGCAATAGATAACATGATTCTGACTGACTTCAGCATCGCTACGAGAGAGAAAGTCTCATCGTAGTCAATCCCTTGAACTTGTCGATAACCCTTAGCGACAAGCCGAGCCTTATAGATGGTCACATTACCATCCGCGTCTGTCTTCTTCTTAAATATCCATTTGTTTTCTATGGCGTGCCTATCATCAGGCAAGTCCACCAAAGTCCATACTTTGTTTTCATACATGGATTCTATCTCGGATTTCATGGCTCCAAGCCATTTATTGGAATCCGGGCCTGCCATCGCTTCTTCATAGTTCGAAGGTTCACCGTTGTCTAACAACATGATTTCCAGGACAGGGTTGCCGTACCACTCTGGTGCGGAACGTGCCCTTGTGGACCTTCGAAGTTCAGTAGTAACTTGATCTGCTTCTTCATGATCATTATCAATAACTTCCTCCCTTGTCGGTGCAGGCACCTCAGGAACAGTTTCCTGCGCTGCGCTACTTTCCGGTACAGGAGGGGTGACTGTCACCTCATCAAGTTCTACTTTCCTCCCACTCACTTCTTTCGAGAGAAACTCTTTCTCCAGAAAGCATCCATTCTTGGCAACAAAGACTTTGCCTTCGGATCTGTGGTAGAAGGTGTACCCAATCGTTTCCTTTGGGTATCCTATGAAGACGCATTTTTCCGATTTGGGTTCGAGCTTTTCAGGTTGAAGTTTCTTGACATAAGCATCGCAACCCCAAACTTTTAGAAACGACAGCTTCGGTTTCTTGCCAAACCAAAGTTCATACGGAGTCGTCTCTACGGATTTCGACGGAGCCCTATTTAAAGTGAATGCGGCAGTCTCTAAAGCATAACCCCAAAAAGATAGCGGTAAATCGGTGAGGGACATCATAGATCGCACCATGTCCAACAGAGTACGATTTCGACGTTCGGACACACCGTTACGTTGAGGTGTTCCGGGCGGTGTCAATTGTGAAACAATTCCACAGCTCCTAAGGTGTGTGCCAAATTCATGACTTAAATATTCACCCCCACGATCCGATCGCAAGAACTTTATTTTTCTGTCACGTTGATTCTCAACCTCATTCTGAAATTCCTTGAACTTTTCAAAGGTCTCAGACTTGTGTTTCATCAAATAGATATACCCGTATCTACTCAAGTCATCCGTGAGGGTGAGAACATAACGATAGCCTCCGCGAGCCTCAACACTCATTGGACCGCACACATCGGTATGTATGATTTCCAACAAGTTGGTTGCTCGCTCCATTGTTCCGGAGAACGGAGTCTTTGTCATCTTGCCCAAGAGGCATGGTTCGCACGTGTCAAATGATTCATAATCAAGAGACTCTAGAAGTCCATCTGAATGGAGCTTCTTCATACGTTTGACACCAATATGACCAAGGCGGCAATGCCACAAGTATGTCGGACTATCATTATCAACTTTACATCTTTTGGCATCTACACTATGAATATGTGTATCACTACGTTCGAGATTCATCAAAAATAAACCATTAACCAGCGGGGCATGACCATAAAACATATCTCTCAAATAAATAGAACAACCATTATTCTCCGATTTGAAAGAGTAGCTGTAACACCCCCTTGTAATGATCACTGTGACCAACTGCTAATAATGCCAAGTCATCATCATTTGCAGTGCCTAGTCACCTTGGTTATTTATTCAATTCCATTTCAATTCTGAAAATTAATTCAAATTCAAAAGTGCAAAATAAATTTGCTCTAACTCTGTTGGAAAATGTTCATTTAATGGCAAATAATCCAGGAACATTTCTAAAACCAACATCAAAATTTTTGGAGTTAGTTAAATAACTCTAGCAACATGAAACAGCCCCAATGCAGCAATATCAAATCCATTTAAAATTATTTCAATTTCAAATGGATTCCAAATCTTCCCAAATCACTTTTGGGTGAGAGACAATATTGCTTTGTATTATTTGAGCCTAGTCTCAAATTTTACAAAAATGCTAAAGGGGCCTAATTATTTCTTTTCTTATCTCTGTTAAATATTAAAAGGAAAAGCACAGGAGATATCTTACCTGGCGCTCGCTCCTGGGCCGAGCCGGCCCGGCCCACCTCTCCTTCTCTGTTTCACCTGCTCCCCTCCCCGTGTCGCGCTCGCCGCGCCCGCACGCGCTCGCCGCCGCGCTTCGCCGACAGCTGCCGCCACAGTGCGAGCGAGGGGATAAGAGCGCATCCCAGCTCATCCCCGAGCTTATCCCCTCACTCTCCCCCCTCCTCGCCTGGCCTCTCCGCCTCTCTCCCCCTCTCAGATCCGGCGCACCCCGAGCGCCCCGCCGCTGCTCGTCCGTCGTCGCCGTCGCCACCCTCGACGCCAGGCCTCACCGCCGTGTCTGGGAGGCGCAGCGCGCTCGGCCACGTCGTCCCCGACCTCAAGCCGAAGCAGGAGGCCACGGGAACGGCCGTGCAGCGCCGCCCCCTTCCGCCTCTGTCTCCGGCGAGCTCCGTCGTTTCCGTCGTCACCGAGCCTGCCCCGAGCAGGCGTTGCACGGCTACACCTCACAGTGAGCTCCGCCTCCCCTTCCTGCCTCTTTTCCCCGGCCGACGCCGTCCGTAGGCGCCGCCCCCTTCCCGTCCGTGCTGTGCTCCGCGGAGCTCGTCGCCGGCGAGCCACCGTCGACCCAACGAGCTAGGGGCCGTGTCCAACGCGCTCCCCGCATCACGTAGTGCATGCCTAGGCCTCGCTTTCGAGCTTTTGCGCGCCGTAGCCTCGATTTCGTCGGGCTCCCGAACGCGACGCCGCTCTCGCTCGTCGCCGGCGCCGCTCCGGCGACCCCCGAGCCATGGCGACTGCTCCGCTCGACTCACGGGGTTGGGCTAGTTCGAATGCGCCCTCCCGCGTTATCTGCCGAGCCCCGTAGTGCTGTGGTCAAGTTCACCCGAACGCCGGCGCCGCTCCGCCGCTCGCCGTCGCTGCTCTGGCAGGATTCCGGTGAAGCCACCACCCGCGTTCGACGCGCGGTGGAGTGGCCGTTCGAACGCGCCTTCCCGCGCGCAAAACGGCGACCCGTAGCCCATTCCCGACGCGCGCCCGAGCCGCGCCGCCGCGAAAACGCGTCGCCGGCGTTTAAACGCCGGTGACCGACGTGGCAAGGTGGTCCCCACCCCTCGCGCCACTGACCGATGGGCCCCACGGGTCAGTTGACCAGGTCAACTGACCACGTGGCACTGACATGTGGGCCCGTGTTTAAAACGATTTTAGAAATATCCTAAAACTGCTAATTACCCTGTTAATTAAATTAGTTAATTAATTAGTGCTAATGTCTCTCTGACGTGTGGGGTCCACCCTGCTAAACAGCCCTGTTAATTTAGTTAATACGCTGTTAGAGCCAGAGAGGCTGACAGGTGGGACCCACCTGTCAGTTTGACTGGTCAGCTGCTGCTGATGCAGTGCTGACGTCAGCATGACGCAATAACTCAATTTCTGTTAATATAAAACAATTCCAGAAAATGTCTATAATCTTTAGAAATTCATATCTTTTTATCCGTAGCTCGGATGGAAAAACTTTCTACATGAAAGTTGCTCAGAACGACGAGACGAAGCCAACTGTGCTACTTGTTACCGTGTCGGGACCCTCTACGGAGGTGAACCCGCAACTTTTATCCCGTTTCCGGTAGATGAATAGTGCACATACACCGGTTAATAATCCCAGTTAATTCCTAAAAATAACTAATATGACTTAGTCATGTTTTTAAGCAACCCTGCACTGCACATTAGCCTAGCACGCTTTGTGATGCTTGTATTCTGTGTATTTATCTGTTTCTTCCCCCCTCTTCTCTCTCGGTAGAGTCCGACGCTGACGCCGCTCCAGAGACCGACGCCGTCCCGGTGATTGGTTCCCCCTCCGACGACCTTGCTTTTGCCACCGAGCAACCATGCAAGCAACCCCCCTCGATCATTCCGATATCGCCTATGTCTATTCCCTCTTATTCTTGCATTAGAATTGTCGCTACTGCTGCTGCTCCTATTACTGCTGCATAGCCTGTTTTTGCAATACTGTTGATACCTGTCTTTATTCCTAAACTGCTTAGTATAGGTTGGGTAGCACTGCTGTGGCCCCGCATTCTCGTAGTTGCCTCGCTTAGTACCCTTGCCTCGATCAAGCGATCGAGCCCCTTCCCCTGACCTTCTTCACATCACCACACACCCCCTAGTATGCTCGACTCCGCAGAGTTAACATCGGGTGACGAGGGTGATACCTCCGAACTCACTTCCGATGTTGTCCCTGTAGTATAGCTAGCTCGTTGTGGGTTACCGAGGGTGATTCCTCTTCCCACTTCCGACTTAGCTTTTGTCGTGCATCCGCTATGGTGATTACCGCCGAGGGTGACTCCTCCGGTATCACCTTAACGGGACTTGTCGTTTAGGAATCCAACGAGGGTGATTCCTCGGATTCCTCATCGGCATGGAAACCACACGGATGCCCTGGTTTACCGTACCGTGTTTAAAGACGTATCGATCCCCGAGGCCGGACGTCGCTAGGAACAAAGGCGTGCGGCCAGAGGTATCGTGCGTCTGAAGACACTTTATAGTTACTACTACACATGTTGGATAGAGACGGGTTGACCCTGAGGGGTACCCGCGAGTGCCTTTGAGGCGTGAGCTGTGGAGTCGGGTGACCAGTGAGGGTACCCGCGAGATAACTACGAAGTGTGGCCGGTCCTGTGAGGTCCTTGTCACAAGTCTTCGAGACGGGACGTCGGGGCCACCGGTGTGGTGGCAACGCTCGTTACCGCGCGCTCCCAATCCACTAAGCGATTTGGATATTTGATCCGAGGGGCCTTCGGGTCCGATAGCACTAACCACCACGTGGGTGTGAGTGGGTGCTCTGCGTCGTATACTTCAGCCGGAGTCGTCACGACGTCAGCGATTGAGCGGCCCGTTCGGATTGGACCCGGAATGCAACTGCGTGCTTGTATAAGGGGTTGCTAGGTCTGCTACCGAACGGCCACGTAACGTGCAGGAGCATCCGGGGCGATGGTCCAAGACCCTCGTGGGCATAGGCTTAGTCCGGCGTGCTTGATCCTCTCTGGCGGTTTCCGGTCGGGTTGCGTCGTGTTGTTTAGCCGAGACCGGGCAGGACCCAGCAAGTGTGTCCGGCCGGAGTTAAATGAGCGTGGTGGGTAAGTTGGTGCACCCCTGCAGGGAAGAAAACATCTATCGATAGCCTGTCCTACGGTAACGGACACTCGGAGTTGTATCCACTTCGGTACAACTAGAACTGGTGACTTGAGATATGAGGTAGGGCTCTGGGATTGCTTTCTCGCAGGGAGTCGAGGAAGGATCCCCGGCCGAGGTTGATATTACTATAAACACTTTACATTATGATGTACTAATCTGCACCCTTCTAATTGCTGCAAGACCCTGAAGATGCTAGTCTTCGTCAGGAGTAGGCTTTTCCCCTCTCTACTCTGGCTTTCTGCAGACTAGTCCACCCACATAAAGCCTCCTTTGAAAATGATGCATTGCTTAGTATAGATCTGATGTAAGTCTTGCTGAGTACTTTGGATGAGTACTCAAGGTTGCTTGCTTCCCCTTTTGTCTTACCCGCATGGAAACCAGACGACGGAGCCATGGTGCCTGCAGCCCCCGTTGACAACTACTACTACCAGCCCGAGGCTGGCTACTACTACTACCCGGCCGGCGAGTACTTCTACGAGGAGCCGGCGGACGATGACCAGGAGTAGGATCGGAGGTCCCAGGCAGGAGGCCTGCGCCTTTTCGATCATAGCTTTTCTTTTGCCCCGCCTGTGTAACAGGCCTATTTCAGTACTGTGTTGTATTTGTACCCAGATACCTAACGCTTCCGCTAACCTTGTGTATGACACTTGTTATGTATTCGAGCCCTCGAGGCCCCTGGCTTGTAATATATAACTTGTATGTATTTATTTATGTTTTAGAGTTGTGTTGTGATTCCTTCACGTGAGTCCTTAGGCTTGATCGTGTGCATTTGCGTGTATGATTAGTGCACGATTGAGCCGGGGTCGTCACAGGTTGGTATCAGAGCCGACTGCCTGTAGGAACCCCTTTCCAACTCCTTGGTCGAAGTTGAGTCTAGAGGTCAAAAACTGTTTTACTAACTTGGCTGTGTGGCTTATGGCCCCACGTCGCCACTTGGGTGGTGTAGCTTCTTTTATTCCTCGTCTATACTCTGGGACTCTTCTCTCTCGTCTATTCGGGTTAAGTTTTACTAACTCCATTAGGTTCTCGTTTTCACATCTACCCGGAGAGCTGGATATCAGTGCGGTTTCTTATCATTGACCTGATTAGTCTGATAATCATTCCTTTCCATTTGTTTGTTTAACCTTTCTTACCAAGTTCTGTTTAATTATCATCAGGACTTGACAAGTCTGATTCTTCTTCTTTCAGATGGATCCTCTGTTTCCACCTCGCCCGGAGACTCAGCTTGTGCTTCGCACCTGGGCTCGAGATGCCCCTGGGTTTCCGGCCATTCTAGTCGCTCTCCTGACCAGGCTGGGCTACCGCTGGTACCCCGAGTACATGGTCTACGAGGAGTATCGCGAGTTCAACCAGGAGCAGTATTATGCTGATGTTCGTATCTACGACCGGTAGGATGACTCAGGCACTGAGCTGTACCGCTTCCGCGGTAGCGGCGTGACGGTTGCAATGGCAGTCCATGATGCTGCCTACGCTGCTGTCGTACGCCTCAGAGGAGAGCACAGAGATAGCTTGGATGCCTCTGAGTTTCGGTACATTCCGTATGCACCTGCTGGAGATGAGACTGGATACTACTCAGCTATCTGTGCCCCGTACGAGAGTCGACGTTATGACCCGTAGGTTCTGATTCAGCACACTCAGGCGCTGGATCGAACTGCTCGGGCCCTGGCGGTTGAGTTGTCCATCACTCGGACAACTCTCTACCAGACGTTGACGCAGTTGGTACCGGCTGTCCAAGCAGGGTACACTTCTTGTCAACTCAGTAATTGCTAATGTTTTGTTCGATACTGGTGCTTCGGATTCTTTCATTTCTGAACCTTTTGCACTCAAGCATGAATTTGAATTTGACACACTGTATCATCCAGTAAAAATACAAACCTCCGCGGGTCCTTGCCGATCTACCCTCTTCTGTCCTCAAGTTAGTGTTGAGATTGAAGAGAGAAAATTTCAGGCGTACCCCATTGTCCTGAAATCTTGCGGCATAGACCTCATCCTGGGTATGGATTGGTTGGAGGCTCACGAGGCCCAAATCGATTGTGCCACCAAGACTGTACGTCTTCGGCACCCCTCGAATCAGTTGGTGAATTGTCGCGCTCGTATATCTCGTGATGCCGAGGCTCAAATCTATGCCTCCAACGCATTGAATGCTTCACCACTCGAAGGGCTCGAGAACATACCAGTGGTACGTGATTACCCGGATGTCTTCCCAGAAGAACTTCCAGGAATACCCCCTGTTCGAGCTGTCGAGTTCGTCATCGACTTGAAGCCAGGTACTACTCCTATTGCGAAGCGTCCTTACAAGATGCCACCGCATGAGCTCCTCGAGCTTAAGGAGGAAATCGACAAGTCACTCAAGAAGGGCTTCATCCGTCCTAGTTCCTCTGCCTGGGGAGCACCGTCTCTTTTCGTCAAGAAGAAAGATGGTACGAATAGGCTGGTACAAGATTACCGACCTATCAACCAGGCAACCATCCAGAATAAATATCCGCTTCCTCGGATCAATGACTTATATGATCAACTGGCTGGATCATCGGTGTTTTCTAAACTCGACTTGAGGTTGGGTTATCACCAGATCCGTGTTCGCGAAGAGGATATTCCAAAGACTGCATTTGTTACTCGCTATGGCTCGTATGAGTACACTGTCATGTCTTTTGGACTGACTAATGCACCAGCTACCTTCTCCCGCCTGATGAATTACATATTCATGGATTACCTCGACAAGTTCGTCGTGGTATATCTGGATGATATTCTGGTATTCTCAAAGAACAAGGAAGAACACGTCGAACATCTTCGCCTTGTTCTGGAGAAGCTGCGAGAGCATCAGCTTTATGCTAAGTTTTCCAAATGCGAGTTCTGGCTTTCTGAAGTAACCTACCTTGGACATGTGATTTCCAAGGATGGCATTGCCGTTAATCCGGAATGGGTTCAGGCTATTCTTGACTGGACTCCTCCGAAGAATGTCAAGCAAGTGAGAAGTTTTCTCGGCCTTGCAAGCTATTGTCGTCGCTTCGTCGAGAACTTTTCCAAGATTGCCAAGCCCCTGACTAATCTGCTTCACAAAGGCGTTAAGTTTGAGTGGACAGATAAATGCCAGGAAAGGTTTCAAGCTCTTAAGGACAAGCTCGTTTCTGCTCCAGTGCTTGCTCCTCCAGACTCTCGCAAGGACTTCGTGATATATTGCGACGCCTCTCGTCAAGGATTAGGCTGTGTCCTAATGCAAGAACGAAGAGTAGTTGCTTATGCATCGCGCCAATTGCGTCCGCATGAAGAGAATTATCCAGTGCATGATCTTGAACTTGCTGCAGTGATCTTTGCATTGAAGCTATGGCGACATTACCTTCTCGGTAACCGGTGTGAGATTTATACTGATCATCAAAGCTTGAAATATTTATTCACTCAGCCGGATCTTAATCTCCGCCAACAGCGATGGTTGGAAACTATTTCTGAATACGACTGCGGTATTTCTTATACCCCTGGCAAGGCTAATGTGATGGCCGATGCCTTGAGTCGCAAGTCATACAGCACCAACCTCAAGGTTAGGCGAGCTCAGCCTCGTCTTTATGAGGAATTACGCAAGCTGAATCTGCATATCGTTCCACATGGTTCGCTTAATGACCTTGTGATACAGCCGGATCTTGAGAAGGCTGTCAAGGTAGCGCAAACCAAAGATGCTTACGTTGATGTTATGAAACAGAAACTGCATCTTCCGAAATACAGGGATTTCTCAATATCCGAAGATGGAACCTTGTATTTCCGAGGCCGCATCGTGGTAACGCGTTTCGAGCTTATGACTGACAAGGTCATGAAGGAGGCACATGATACACCGCTGTCTATTCATCCTGGTAGTACTAAGATGTATCGTGATCTCCGCCAAAGGTACTGGTGGCCTAATATGAAGCGGGATATTGCTCGTTATGTTGCTGAATGCGATGTCTGTCGTCGCGTGAAGGCAGAACATCAGAAGCCTGCTGGACTTCTGCAACCTCTTCCTATTCCGCTGTGGAAATGGGATAAGGTGCAGATGGATTTCATTACTGGCTTTCCTAAGTCCCAGAAGGGTAACGATGCCATTCTTGTCGTCGTCGACCAACTCTCAAAGGTTGCACACTTCCTGCCAATCAAGGAGACTATCACTGCTAGCCAGTTAGCAGAACTGTATATCTCCCGAATTGTATCCCTCCATGGAATTCCGAAGGAGATCAGTACGGACCGTGGCACCCTGTTCACTTCCAAGTTCTGGGAAAGTTTTCAAGAAGCTTTGGGAACTCATATCAACTGGAGTTCAGCTTATCACCCCCAGTCCCAAGGTCAAGTTGAACGAGTCAATCAAGTGCTTGAAGATATGCTGCGAGCTTGTGTTATATCATTCGGTAAGAAATGGGAAGAATCCCTTCCATATGCCGAGTTCTCGTATAACAACAGCTATCAAGTAAGCTTGAAGATGGCTCCCTTTGAAGTTCTGTACGGACGTAAGTGTCGAACCCCTCTGAACTGGTCAGAAACTGGGGAACGACAAGTTATTGGTCCGAACATTATTCAACACGCCGAAGAGCAAGTCCGTATCGTGCGTGAGAATCTCAAGGCGGCTCAAGATCGCCAGAAGAGCAACTTTGATCGCAAGAGATGGGGATTGACTTATCAACCAGGTGATCAAGTTTATCTTCGTGTCACCCCTATGAAGGGCACGCACCGTTTCGGCGTCAAGGGCAAGTTAGCTCCACGCTACATTGGCCCCTTTCCCGTGGTTGCTAGACGTGGATTTGTGGCTTATAAACTGGAATTGCCTCCGCAATTCTCTCATATCCACGATGTGTTCCATGTATCGCAACTTCGACGATCCTTCAAGGAGTCCCCGCATCGTGCTGTGGATCACGAGATGCTCGAGCTTCAAGATGATCTTTCTTATAAGGAGCATCCGATCCGCATCCTCGATCAAGCTGAACGTCGGACCCGTCAGAAGACAACCAAGTTCCTGAAGGTGCAGTGGTCGAATCACACCGAAGATGAAGCCACTTGGGAACGCGAGGAAAATCTTCGGGCGGAATACCCCGACCTCTTTTCTTCTACCTCCTGAATTCTCGGGACGAGAATTTCTTTTAGAGGAGGAGAATTTGTAACACCCCCTTGTAATGATCACTGTGACCAACTGCTAATAATGCCAAGTCATCATCATTTGCAGTGCCTAGTCACCTTGGTTATTTATTCAATTCCATTTCAATTCTGAAAATTAATTCAAATTCAAAAGTGCAAAATAAATTTGCTCTAACTCTGTTGGAAAATGTTCATTTAATGGCAAATAATCCAGGAACATTTCTAAAACCAACATCAAAATTTTTGGAGTTAGTTAAATAACTCTAGCAACATGAAACAGCCCCAATGCAGCAATATCAAATCCATTTAAAATTAT
This sequence comes from Secale cereale, assembly GCA_902687465.1. Lineage (NCBI taxonomy): Eukaryota > Viridiplantae > Streptophyta > Magnoliopsida > Poales > Poaceae > Secale > Secale cereale. Next base: position 761,846,893 of record LR738713.1, read on the forward strand.
TTCAATTTCAAATGGATTCCAAATCTTCCCAAATCACTTTTGGGTGAGAGACAATATTGCTTTGTATTATTTGAGCCTAGTCTCAAATTTTACAAAAATGCTAAAGGGGCCTAATTATTTCTTTTCTTATCTCTGTTAAATATTAAAAGGAAAAGCACAGGAGATATCTTACCTGGCGCTCGCTCCTGGGCCGAGCCGGCCCGGCCCACCTCTCCTTCTCTGTTTCACCTGCTCCCCTCCCCGTGTCGCGCTCGCCGCGCCCGCACGCGCTCGCCGCCGCGCTTCGCCGACAGCTGCCGCCACAGTGCGAGCGAGGGGATAAGAGCGCATCCCAGCTCATCCCCGAGCTTATCCCCTCACTCTCCCCCCTCCTCGCCTGGCCTCTCCGCCTCTCTCCCCCTCTCAGATCCGGCGCACCCGAGCGCCCCGCCGCTGCTCGTCCGTCGTCGCCGTCGCCACCCTCGACGCCAGGCCTCACCGCCGTGTCTGGGAGGCGCAGCGCGCTCGGCCACGTCGTCCCCGACCTCAAGCCGAAGCAGGAGGCCACGGGAACGGCCGTGCAGCGCCGCCCCCTTCCGCCTCTGTCTCCGGCGAGCTCCGTCGTTTCCGTCGTCACCGAGCCTGCCCCGAGCAGGCGTTGCACGGCTACACCTCACAGTGAGCTCCGCCTCCCCTTCCTGCCTCTTTTCCCCGGCCGACGCCGTCCGTAGGCGCCGCCCCCTTCCCGTCCGTGCTGTGCTCCGCGGAGCTCGTCGCCGGTGAGCCACCGTCGACCCAACGAGCTAGGGGCCGTGTCCAACGCGCTCCCCGCATCACGTAGTGCATGCCTAGGCCTCGCTTTCGAGCTTTTGCGCACCGTAGCCTCGATTTCGTCGGGCTCCCGAACGCGACGCCGCTCTCGCTCGTCGCCGGCGCCACTCCGGCGACCCCCGAGCCCTGGCGACTGCTCCGCTCGACTCACGGGGTTGGGCTAGTTCGAATGCGCCCTCCCGCGTTATCTGCCGAGCCCCGTAGCGCTGTGGTCAAGTTCACCCGAACGCCGGCGCCGCTCCGCCGCTCGCCGTCGCTGCTCTGGCAGGATTCCGGTGAAGCCACCACCCGCGTTCGACGCGCGGTGGAGTGGCCGTTCGAACGCGCCTTCCCGCGCGCAAAACGGCGACCCGTAGCCCATTCCCGACGCGCGCCCGAGCCGCGCCGCCGCGAAAACGCGTCGCCGGCGTTTAAACGCCGGTGACCGACGTGGCAAGGTGGTCCCCACCCCTCGCGCCACTGACCGATGGGCCCCACGGGTCAGTTGACCAGGTCAACTGACCACGTGGCACTGACATGTGGGCCCGTGTTTAAAACGATTTTAGAAATATCCTAAAACTGCTAATTACCCTGTTAATTAAATTAGTTAATTAATTAGTGCTAATGTCTCTCTGACGTGTGGGGTCCACCCTGCTAAACAGCCCTGTTAATTTAGTTAATACGCTGTTAGAGCCAGAGAGGCTGACAGGTGGGACCCACCTGTCAGTTTGACTGGTCAGCTGCTGCTGATGCAGTGCTGACGTCAGCATGACGCAATAACTCAATTTCTGTTAATATAAAACAATTCCAGAAAATGTCTATAATCTTTAGAAATTCATATCTTTTTATCCGTAGCTCGGATGGAAAAACTTTCTACATGAAAGTTGCTCAGAACGACGAGACGAAGCCAACCGTGCTACTTGTTACCGTGTCGGGACCCTCTACGGAGGTGAACCCGCAACTTTTATCCCGTTTCCGGTAGATGAATAGTGCACATACACCGGTTAATAATCCCAGTTAATTCCTAAAAATAACTAATATGACTTAGTCATGTTTTTAAGCAACCCTGCACTGCACATTAGCCTAGCACGCTTTGTGATGCTTGTATTCTGTGTATTTATCTGTTTCTTCCCCCCTCTTCTCTCTCGGTAGAGTCCGACGCTGACGCCGCTCCAGAGACCGACGCCGTCCCGGTGATTGGTTCCCCCTCCGACGACCTTGCTTTTGCCACCGAGCAACCATGCAAGCAACCCCCCTCGATCATTCCGATATCGCCTATGTCTATTCCCTCTTATTCTTGCATTAGAATTGTCGCTACTGCTGCTGCTCCTATTACTGCTGCATAGCCTGTTTTTGCAATACTGTTGATACCTGTCTTTATTCCTAAACTGCTTAGTATAGGTTGGGTAGCACTGCTGTGGCCCCGCATTCTCGTAGTTGCCTCGCTTAGTACCCTTGCCTCGATCAAGCGATCGAGCCCCTTCCCCTGACCTTCTTCACATCACCACACACCCCCTAGTATGCTCGACTCCGCAGAGTTAACATCGGGTGACGAGGGTGATACCTCCGAACTCACTTCCGATGTTGTCCCTGTAGTATAGCTAGCTCGTTGTGGGTTACCGAGGGTGATTCCTCTTCCCACTTCCGACTTAGCTTTTGTCGTGCATCCGCTATGGTGATTACCGCCGAGGGTGACTCCTCCGGTATCACCTTAACGGGACTTGTCGTTTAGGAATCCAACGAGGGTGATTCCTCGGATTCCTCATCGGCATGGAAACCACACGGATGCCCTGGTTTACCGTACCGTGTTTAAAGACGTATCGATCCCCGAGGCCGGACGTCGCCAGGAACAAAGGCGTGCGGCCAGAGGTATCGTGCGTCTGAAGACACTTTATAGTTACTACTACACATGTTGGATAGAGACGGGTTGACCCTGAGGGGTACCCGCGAGTGCCTTTGAGGCGTGAGCTGTGGAGTCGGGTGACCAGTGAGGGTACCCGCGAGATAACTACGAAGCGTGGCCGGTCCTGTGAGGTCCTTGTCACAAGTCTTCGAGACGGGACGTCGGGGCCACCGGTGTGGTGGCAACGCTCGTTACCGCGCGCTCCCAATCCACTAAGCGATTTGGATATTTGATCCGAGGGGCCTTCGGGTCCGATAGCACTAACCACCACGTGGGTGTGAGTGGGTGCTCTGCGTCGTATACTTCAGCCAGAGTCGTCACGACGTCAGCGATTGAGCGGCCCGTTCGGATTGGACCCGGAATGCAACTGCGTGCTTGTATAAGGGGTTGCTAGGTCTGCTACCGAACGGCCACGTAACGTGCAGGAGCGTCCGGGGCGATGGTCCAAGACCCCCGGGGGCATAGGCTTAGTCCGGCGTGCTTGATCCTCTCTGGCGGTTTCCGGTCGGGTTGCGTCGTGTTGTTTAGCCGAGGCCGGGCAGGACCCAGCAAGTGTGTCCGGCCGGAGTTAAATGAGCGTGGTGGGTAAGTTGGTGCACCCCTGCAGGGAAGAAAACATCTATCGATAGCCTGTCCTACGGTAACGGACACTCGGAGTTGTATCCACTTCGGTACAACTAGAACTGGTGACTTGAGATATGAGGTAGGGCTCTGGGATTGCTTTCTCGCAGGGAGTCGAGGAAGGATCCCCGGCCGAGGTTGATATTACTATAAACACTTTACATTATGATGTACTAATCTGCACCCTTCTAATTGCTGCAAGACCCTGAAGATGCTAGTCTTCGTCAGGACTAGGCTTTTCCCCTCTCTACTCTGGCTTTCTGCAGACTAGACCACCCACATAAAGCCTCCTTTGAAAATGATGCATTGCTTAGTATAGATCTGATGTAAGTCTTGCTGAGTACTTTGGATGAGTACTCACGGTTGCTTGCTTCCCCTTTTGTCTTACCCGCATGGAAACCAGACGACGGAGCCATGGTGCCTGCAGCCCCCGTTGACAACTACTACTACCAGCCCGAGGCTGGCTACTACTACTACCCGGCCGGCGAGTACTTCTACGAGGAGCCGGCGGACGACGACCAGGAGTAGGATCGGAGGTCCCAGGCAGGAGGCCTGCGCCTTTTCGATCATAGCTTTTCTTTTGCCCCGCCTGTGTAACAGGCCTATTTCAGTACTGTGTTGTATCTGTACCCAGATACCTAACGCTTCTGCTAACCTTGTGTATGACACTTGTTATGTATTCGAGCCCTCGAGGCCCCTGGCTTGTAATATATAACTTGTATGTATTATTTATGTTTTAGAGTTGTGTTGTGATTCCTTCACGTGAGTCCTTAGGCTTGATCGTGTGCATTTGCGTGTATGATTAGTGCACGATTGAGCCGGGGTCGTCACAGTAGCCATCTCGCATAAGACGAGATCTAGAAACAATGTTCATGCTCAAAGCTGGTACTAAATAACAATTATTGAGGTTTAAAACTAATCCCGAGGGTAGATGTAGAGGTAGCGTGCCGACGGCGATCACATCGACCTTGGAACCATTCCCGACGCGCATCGTCACCTCATCCTTCGCCAGTCTCCGCTTATTCCGCAGCTCCTGTTTTGAGTTACAAATGTGAGCAACTGCACCGGTATCGAATACCCAGGAGCTACTACGAGTGCTGGTAAGGTACACATCAATAACATGTATATCACATATACCTTTGACGTTGCCGTCCTTCTTGTCTGCTAAGTATTTGGGGCAGTTCCGCTTCCAGTGACTCGTTCCCTTACAATAAAAGCACTCTGTCTCAGGCTTGGGTCCATACTTTGGCTTCTTCCCGGCAACAGGCTTGCCAGGCGCGGCAACTACCTTGCCGTCCTTCTTGAAGTTCTTCTTACCCTTGCCTTTCTTGAACTTAGTGGTTTTATTGACCATCAACACTTGATGTTCTTTCTTGATGTCCACCTCCGCTGATTTCAGCATCGAATACACCTCGGGAATGGACTTCTCCATCCCCTGCATATTGAAGTTCAACACGAAGCTCTTGAAGCTTGGTGGGAGCGACTGGAGGATTCTGTCAACGACCGCTTCATCTGGGAGATTCATTCCCAGCTGAGACAAGCGGTTGTGCAATCCTGAAATCTTGAGGATGTGCTCACTGACAGAACTGTTCTCCTTCATCTTACAGCTGTAGAATGCGTCGGAGACATCATATCTCTCGACTCGGGCATGAGCTTGGAAAACCATTTTCAGCTCTTCGAACATCTCATATGCTCCGTGGTGCTCAAAACGTTTTTGGAGCCCCGACTCTAAGCTGTAAAGCATGCCGCACTGAACCAGGGAGTAATCATCACTACGCGACTGCCAGACGTTCAAAACGTCTTGGGCCGCATCAGGAGCAGGTGCATCACCTAGCGATGCTTCAAGGACATATGATCTCTTGGCAGCTATGAGGATAATCCTCAGGTTACGGACCCAATCCGTATAGTTGCTACCATCGTCTTTCAGCTTAGTTTTCTCTAGGAACGCGTTGAAGTTGAGGGAAACTAGAGCGTGGGCCATTTGATCTACAAGAGATATTGTAAAGAATTTAGACTAAGTTCATGATAATTAAGTTCATCTTAATCAAATTTTAATGAACTCTCACTCAGAATGACATCTCTCTAGTCGTCTAAGTGATACACGATCCGAATCGACTAGCCCGTGTCCGATCATCATGTGAGACGGACTAGTCATCAACGGTGAACATCTTCATGTTGATCGTATCTTCTATACGACTCGTGTTCGACCTTTTGGTCTTCCGTGTTCCGAGGCCATGTCTGTACATGCTAGGCTCGTCAAGTGAACCCTAAGTGTATCGCGTGTGTAAATCTGGCTTACACCCGTTGTATGCGAACGTTAGAACCTATCACACCCGATCATCACGTGGTGCTTCGGAGCAACGAACTTTAGTAACGGTGCACAGTTAGGGGAAACACAATTCTTGAAATTTTTAGTGAGAGATCATCTTATTTACTACCGTCATTCTAAGTAAACAAGATGCATAAACATGATAAACATCACATGCAATCAATTAAAGTGACATGATATGGCCAATATCATCTTGCTCCTTGGATCTCCATCTTCGGGGCACCATGATCATCTTGTCACCGGCTCGACACCATGATCTTCATCATCATGATCTTCATCATCGTGTCTTGAAGAAGTCGTCACGCCAACTATTACTTCTACTACTATAGCTAACGTTTAGCAATGAAGTAAAGTAATTACATGGCGTTATTCAGTGACACGCAGGTCATACAATAATTAAGACAACTCCTATGGCTCCTGCCGGTTGTCAAGTTCATCGACATGCAAGTCGTGATTCCCTATTACAAAAACATGATCAATCTCATACATCACATATATCATTCATCACATCTTCGTTTTTGGCCATACCACGTCACATAGCACATGCTGCAAAAACAAGTTAGACGTCCTCTAATTGTTGTTGCAAGTTTTACGTGGCTTCTATAGGATTTCTAGCAAGAACGTTTCTTACCTACGCCAAAACCACAACGTGATTTGTCAATTTCTATTTACCCTTCATAAGCACCCTTTTCATCGAATCCGATCCGACTAAAGTAGGCGAGACAGACACCCGCCAGCCACCTTATGCATCTAGTGCATGTCTGTCGGTGGAACCAGTCTCACGTAAGCGTACGTGTAAAGTCGGTCCGGGCCGCTTCATCCCACAATACCGCCGAATCAAGATTGACTAGTAACGGCAAGAAAGTTGAACAAACTCAAACGCCCACAACTGCTTTGTGTTCTACTCGTGCAAGATGCTACGCATAAAACCTAGCTCAGATGCCACTGTTGGGGAACGTAGCAGAATTCAAAAAATTTCTACGCTTTCACCAAGATCCAACTAAGGAGACATCTAGCAACGAGCAAGTAAGAGTGCATCTACATACCGTTATGTAGATCGCGTGCGGAAGCTTTCGAAGAAGCGTGGATGAAGTAGTCGTACTCTTCGCGTTCTTCGTCACCGATGATCTAGCGCCAAATGGACGGCACCTCCGCGTTCAACACACGTCCGGTGCAGCAACGTCACCTCCTTCTTGATCCAGCAAGGGGGGAGGAGAAGTCGTCAGAGATCCAGCAGCACAACGGCGTGGTGGTGGATGCAGTGGAGATCGCAGCAGGGCTTCGCCGGGCGCCCTGCGTTTGAGGAGACGGAGTTGTGACGGGAGGGGGAGAGGTGCCAGGGCAAGGGTGCGGCTGCCCTCTCCCCCCCCACATATATATAGGGGGCCAGGGGGGTGCGCCAGCCCCTGCAGATCCAATCTGCAAGGGGGGACGGCGGCCAGGGGGGAGTCCTTGCCCCCCAAGGCAAGTGGGGCGCCCCCTCCCCCCTAGGGTTTCAACCCTAGGCGCATGGGGAGGTGGGCCCTAGTTGTGCGCCAGCCCATTAGGGCTGGACACACCCCCCTTGCGGCCTAGGGGCCCCACCGGGATGGGTGGCCCCACCCGGTGGACCCCCGGGGCCCCTCCGGTGGTCCCGGGACGCTCCCGGTGACCCCCGGAGATCACCCGATGGTCGAAACCTGACTTCCTATATATCAATCTTTACCTCCGGACCATTCCGGAACTCCTCGTGACGTCCGAGATCTCATCCGGGACTCCGAACAACTTTCGGGTTTCCACGTGCATGTATCTCTACGACCCTAGCGTTACTGAACCTTAAGTGTGTAGACCCTACGGGTTCGGGAGACACGTAGACATGACCGAGACCACTCTCCGGTCAATAACCAACAGCGGGATCTGGATACCCATGTTGGTTCCCACGTGTTCCTCGATGATCTTCATCGGATGAACCACCGTGTCAAGGATTCACTCAATCCCGTATGTTATTCCCTTTGTCCATCGGTACGGTACTTGCCCGAGATTCGATCGTCGGTATTCCCGATACCTTATTCAATCTCGTCATGGCAAGTCACTTTACTCGATCCGTAATCCATCATCCCGTGACTAACTCCTTAGTCACTTTGAGCTCATTATGATGATGTATTACCGAGTGGGCCCAGAGGTACCTCTCCGTCATACGGAGTGACAACATCCCAGTCTCGGTTCGTACCAACTCAACAGACACTTTCGGAGATACCCGATGCGTACCTTTATAGCCACCCAGTTACGTTGTGACGTTTGGCACACCCAAAGTATTCCTACGGCATCCGGGAGTTGTACAACCTCATGGTCTAAGGAATAAATACTTGACACTGAAAAGCTTATGCATTACGAACTATACGATCTCGTGCTATGCTCAGGATTGGGTCTTGTCCATCACATCATTCTCCTAATGATGTGATCCCGTTATCACTGACATCCCATGTCCATGGTCAGGAAACCATGACCATCTGTTGATCAACGAACTGGTAACTAGAGGCTTACCAGGGACTCATTGTGTTCTGTGTATTCACACATGTATCGTTGTTTCCATACAATACAATTCAAGCATGAATAACAGACGATTATCATGAACAAGGAAATATAATAATAATACTTTTATTATTGCCTCTAAGGCATATTTCCAACAATATGGACTCGGGAACGTGCTCGGCCAGTCTGCCATGTAGGACGCGACCCACTTCGGACCACATTTTTTTCTCTCTCTTTATCTCCATCAATCACGTGCAAGTGACCGGACATATAGGGGAGAAAATGAGGAACATGGTTGTATGTACGGACAAATAGAGGCTTAAAATGAACACGCCCGGACACTGACCGGGTACGTCTGCAGACGGAGGGCAGATTTAATAAGTCCGACTCTAGATAGATACATCAGTAGCTTTCTTCCTGACGGTTTTCTTAACGGCCTTGGTTTTCTAGCGAGATGCCTTCGACGGTTTATCCTGGACTTTCCTCTTCTAGAATGGGTCATTACCCTGTTGAAAATTGTGAAGTCATTCAGAAAGAGTACTGAAGACAGATTGAAATGAAACAGACAAAGTAGAAGAAAGATTTACCGATGGCGGTTTATTGAGCTCACAGAAGGGAGCCAGTCCGGTTTGGCTGCAGGCTTCTATCGGCTCATTTAATAGCTTTTTAACAGCCTCGTTGACCTCATTCTGTGATAGCACCACTTCAGTATGGCGTAGAGGATCCTTGGGGTTTCCGGTATATTCACACATTAAACCAGAGCGCCGGCTCAGCGGGAGAATACTCTCTTAGGGCATCTCCAACGCTGACTCCCAAATTTCCTTCCGCATCCGTCCGCGGACTAGGGGGACTAGCCAACAGACATGGAAGTGGGAGCGAGCCATCCAACCGTACCCACATACATTTCAAAGCAGATTTAAACAAACCGGATGAAATTCAAGTAAATAAAACGAAATTCACTTAAGTTTGAATCTAATTTAGATAAAAGGTCGACATTTCGTCCGTTTAACTAAAAAATAGTAAAATGAACCTAAACCCTATGCCCAACTAACAACCCCATCCGTCTTTTCCGCGTCTGACTGCCCTGGCCCACCCAACAACCCTTTTGCGGGGTCTGCTAGAGATATCTAAGATACCCCTTTGGCACACTCTTGAAAAAAAAATCCAGCCGACGACATTACCAGACATGTATCCGCCGCTACCTAATCGATCACACATTGATCCAACGGTCGTAACCCCACCCGCACCGCTACACGGCTACAGCTGCACCAGTTCTCCCCAAATCCACCTCCGCGCCGTGCGCCGCCGCCGCCGCCGCTCTCTTCTAGGTTTCCGGCGGTGAGCTGCTGAGACCGAGGAGTGCGCCCCCAGGACTCAGCCATCGCCGCCTGAGATGGCGGGGGCGCTCGCGGGAGCCGGAATCGTGTGGCAGTCGCCGGCCAACCCGCCCGAGGCGCAGGACTACATCTTCCGCAACGGTAGCCGCTGCGGCGCAACCTCGCCCCGTCCCACCCCCTCTGAGTTTCTAACCCTAAACCCTCCTGGAACTAACCATTGAAGAATGGCTCCCTTCTCTTCGCAGGGCGGCGCTACGTGAGGCCCTATTACTTCGAGTTCATCTCCCATGTAAACCAATCTTCTCTTACAGTTTCAATTGCCCAGGGCGTATGTGCAGTAGTAGTTGATTTTGCCGCTCCACCCAAAATAATAAAACCACACAATCATTCACAACTCTGAATGTTTTTAGCCTAATTTTCTAATTTGTTCCAGTGATAGGATAACATTAACAATTTGTTTGCTACAAGTAGTCTTACCAGATATTGTTTGGACCAAATTCTGAACTTGGTTTGCAGGCGAAGAACAGGTGGGCTGGGAAGACCATTGTAGATCTCTTCACGGATGAATTCAAGGGGCGCCCCCGTGAATACTATGTAGGCGTCCAAGATTCTCTTTTAGTACCATATGTATCACACTATTCCTTGCTCGAATGCTCAAGCATATGGCCATTCCGTTTTAGTTGTAGAAATACATTTACTAGAAGTCTAGGACCCTGCTTCTGAATATATTTGTAGTGGCTTCCGCATTCCACTATCTTGAACTGCATAGTGCTTTTTAACAATTTAACGCTTGCACATTAAAATCTAAGAAGTTTTGTTTTCTCTTTGGCAGTATCATCGTTTCTGTATCTGAAATAAATGCTGAAATTGCTAGGTTCATGCAGTGAAGTGCGGGAGGCTTCAGGTGGATGATCAAATGGTTCATGCAGACTATATTGTGAAATCGTCACAAAAGATAAGCCATTTCTTGCACAGGTCTGTCAAGGTTTTTAAGGCTCATTTAGATTATTTCTTCGTAGTGGTCAATTTAGCAAAACTGATTACTCTCTCGTTCAGCAAATACAAGTTTTTGGAAATACATGTAGTTAAACTGCTCTAGCGCTGACCACTAACTTGGAAATTATATATAAATATCTATTTGTAGTATGACAAGTTTATAATTTGTTAGTCCTAGACAATTGCTGTGACCATTGGATTTGTATGGAAATATATGCCAGTAAGTGGATTTACATATACTTATTCTATAACAATGCACAGGTATTCAGCTTGTATGCAAAGTAGTAGTCAAACTTGCTTGTTTGAGATCCTGGCGGTGTCCTAAACGGCATATATTCACAGAGCAGTATTGTAGCTGAGAATTATTTTTTCTACCTCCAAGCAAGTGTTCCAAAATTGGGTGCAACATAAGTTATTACTGCACATGATATCCTCTTACATGAACCACAAAAAATCCAAATAAAACAGCAACTAATGGATATATTTTGGTGAATGTCACATTTATTTTTCATTTTTTCATTTATGATATCATATTTAGCTAAACTAAATTAAGAAATAGTTGTACTCTGGATAGTGCCAATGACATTTATTATTGATATATTGGCTTTTAAGACAATAGTGATTGCTAGTTTGAACATGCATGCATGCATGCTTCCTTTGGCTTCTAACAACTGAAGCTATTTATTCTTGCTTTAACATATATAACTCATGTATATTTCTCATTTAAAATTTTGAGTTTGCATTTTCCTGAAGGTGGTTACTCTTTCAGGCACGAGCCACCAGTCTTGGGTGGTAATATTGTAATCCTAAAGAATGAAGTTGATGTTGTAACTGTTTGCAAACCGGCATCTGTTCCAGTAAGCCTATAATTGTAACATTCGGGAAAGATGTTATACTATGTGATGCATGACAAAAAATACTATGCAGCTTTCTTCTTTTAATAAATTTCATGAAAATTGCATGTATAATATAATAATATTATAGTTATTGAAACTTCTTGATCAGAATTACATGAACAGCTGAACTATAACCAACGAGGTTCTACCAAGTCTGCGACTTATACAAGCTTTGCTCTTAAAGTTCATTTTATTGGATTTTTTCTGCCAGAGGGCTTCTTTGGAATTACAAGGACATATTTTGTAGCAATTATCGTGTGGTACATTGTTGTAGCTACTAATCACCGGAACCATGATTCAGAAAAAAGAAGAAGACTAATCACTATAACCCTTCTATAATATGAAAATAATTTATGTTAGTCATGTTTGAGTTGATGAATTCATGGTGAAGTGCGAAATTTGTTTTGATAAAGAGTTAGCCATAACATATTCAGTCGATGAGATTTCTGCCTGTTTCAAGATTAACACTGCATTTGACAACTAGAATGCCAATTCTGTCTGTCAGCTATATTTAGCTTCAGTCACTAATTGGTACTTACAAAAGGGAACTGTTCTTCTTGTGTAGGTTCATCCCTGTGGACAGTACCGTAAAAACACCGTAGTAGGCATTATGGAGGCAGAGCATGGATTGACGCCCCTATTTCGTATCCTTTGCTTCAGAAATGCCATCACTGGGTAATGGCTTCCATTATACTCCCTGAACTACTCTTTAGGAGAAAGTCCTTTCTGTTTCCTCAAACTATTTATTATGCTCACATTGCCCCGTAAACTAAATTTGGGATCACTGGGCGTCTAAACACCCTTCCTCTGTGATTCCAGGCAAACAGCGATTTGTAATGCTTGAACGCCATGCGGGAACTTATGCAGCAAAGAGGATAATTCATCACTGTCTTGTCCCCTCCTCTTGGTCATGTACTCGCCTGCCTTCAGGCGTGACAGGAAAACAGAGAGAGTCCATGGCGCCTCTTGCTCTCGTGGTATGGTCTCGAAGACGTGAGTTCCACACAGTGTGATTTTGG
>LR738713.1:761859407-761935747 GCA_902687465.1 Secale cereale
TGCCCCTTCTATGATCCTGAACCACATGAGTCATGAGCAGTGCTGTGACATTTCGTGAGCTCCCACTGACTCTGTTATGAATTGACAGAGGACTGATTCTTTAGCGTGGATTGGGATATGAGTGAGTTAGGAAGAGAAAAGGGACAGAAAATTGGATTAGAAATCACCCACAGGGGCACATTTTGCAAATAACATGGAAGCAACATCGTTGGGATTGCTTCACTTTCTGGCTCTGCTGCTGCAGCTGCAGTGCTTTAATTTCTCAATCATTGTGGGCCTTGCCTTATTGCCGTATGTGTCTAGGAATTCAGAGTGGGGATGGGATGGTCGATCTCACCGGTTATTGCCATGTGCCCGCGCAACTGCTCCACCACAAGCACCCGCTCAAGGATCCACAACAAGATTAGTTCATGACCGTAGCTGGACCTGAAGCTTCACGCGATGTCTCAGTTAAAGAGGCGAAGCATGAGGCGGAGCCGACCTGAAGCCACATCAGCACCTATCCGGCTATACTTGAGCCATGCCAGCATCGATCCCTGAGTAGAGGGTTTAGTCAATGCAAAGTTATAAATCAGGGGTGTTACCTGTATAAAATTTAGTTTATGGGGTGATGTGAGCACGACGAAATGCTCTTTCTTCTTTTGTTTCTTCCTTTTGCTGCATCTTTGTACTTCTACTGCTATTTATGGATGTCCAAAAATTCCTTGACCACCTCTATTATTGTTTCAGCTGTGCATCGGTTAGACCGGTTAGTTTCAGGTCTCCTTATATTCGCTAAAAGTGCTGAGCGAGCAGAATGTTTCAGGCAACAGGTGCTAGCACTCACCTTTTATTATCACTCCATACCTGTTCATTGTGCAGTCTACAGCCAGCATACCATCCTGTTTATCATGTGTGTTTGCTTACCTTACATTCTTCCCATTGAGATATTTTATCTTATTACACAGTTTGTTCATCTGAATTACTGTTACCGCAGATAGAAGCTAATTTGCTGCAGAAAGAATATGTAGCCAAAGTTGTTGGTGTATTTCCTGAAGGCGAGGTAATGATGTTTGTGTACTGTAACAGTTGTATGGTGTATTGGTGTATCTTTGGATCCATGAACAGAAGCTGTTTCTGTTGTAAAATAACTTGAATACTCCAGGCACAGTGGTGAAGTACTCCCCACTTGTGCCAAGAGGTCCTGGGTTCGACGTGGCCTCTCAGCATTGCACTGTGCAGGCTTGCCTCGTATAATCCTTCCCCAGATCCCACCTGGTGTGGGAGCTTCTAGCACTGGGTCTGTCCATTGTCTACTTCAAAAGGGTTTCTTGCATTGTCATCCTGAGGTTTATGTTTTCACATGTCTCAGTTTTTCAGATTCCGCTTCTTACTATGCAAAAGCTTTTAGATATCTTGAGATCTCGTGTGACCGAATTGCGTAGCTTCGCAGTTATACTATATAAACATTTCAACAAAAGGGAACCCCCCCACTTTGTGGAGCCATTAGCTTCATACCCGAACACTGAATCCGAAATGTTGTGCCGCCAGCAGAGAGTTCAGACTCCCTGAATGCAAACGAAGTCCACTGAGTGGAACTTCCTAAAGAGGTCCTGGGTTTGACGTGGCCTCTCTGCATTGCACTGTGCAGGCTTGCCTCGTATAATCCTTCCCCAGATCCCACCTGGTGTGGGAGCTTCTAGCACTGGGTCTGTCCATTGTCTACTTCAAAAGGGTTTCTTGCATTGTCATCCTGAGGTTTATGTTATTCACATGTCTCAGTTTTTCAGATTCCGCTTCTTACTATGCAAAAGCTTTTAGATATCTTGAGATCTTGTGTGACCGAATTGCGTAGCTTCGCAGTTATACTATATAAACATTACAACAAAAGGGAACTCCCCCACTTTGTGGAGCCATTAGCTTCATACCCGAACACTAAATCCGAAATGTTGTGCCGCCAGCAGAGAGTTCAGACTCCCTGAATGCAAACGAAGTCCATTGAGTGCAACTTCCTAGTCTTGAGCAAATTTATAAAATAAAAACTATGACCATCAGGCCTGGAATGTCTTTAGCAAATACTCCCTCCATCCCAAAATAAGTGACTCGACTTTGCACTAACTTTGTACTAAGGTTAGTGCAAAGTTGAGTCACTTATTTTGGGACGGAGGGAGTATTTATTTATAAAATAAAAGCTATAACCACCAGGTCGGGAGTGTCTCAGTGGCAAATTCTTTAAAACAGAAGAAACCTCAGATTTATTTTATTTTGTGTCATGCATTTTATTTAATTGGATTTCTTTGCAGCAAACTGTTGACGCTAATGTAAACTTCAATGCACGGGAAGGAAGGAGCACTGTTGAGGTCTGTAAAGTATTGTGAATTGTTTTTGTCCAAAAGTACACATGCTGAGTTTGGTTTTTCAACCACAGGTTTCTAATGGTCCTGGTAAAGCCCTCCCAAGTGGAAAACAAGCATGCACCAAGTTTCAGAGGATTTGCACTGATGGGAACCACAGCATTGTCTTGTGCAAACCTGTCACTGGCAGAACTCACCAGGTACCTAATCCTGTTTTACCCTTTATGAATGCATATGTGTCTGCTTACGTTCACACAGGTGAAACATCCTGGTAATAAAAATTAAAAGCCTAGCCCGTGCATCATCCTGACACTGAAAGATTTGAAGGCTGTGCAATGCTTATGTGTACAATGAAGGGGCCCGGAACTGCCAGAAGTTGGTTCATTAAATCGTGCACGAACCTAGCCTTTGGAAGATGACCGGAGCCAAGGTGTTGCGCCAGTTGCCGCTACACTGGAGTCTTCCTAACGGCTGCCGGAACCTGTTATATCATTGTCCTATATGAATCATACTACTGGCAATCATAGTTTCCATGATGAAGAAGCTGGCAATCATAGTTTCCATTTAAACGATCAATGCCTCCTTTCCATGATCCATAGCTCTTGTTTTCTTGTTTAAGAAGCTTTATACTGGATACATTAGAAAGAAATATTCTTAATCATGCTGCCTATATCTATATTTTTGTTATGTTTGTAGTGTTGTGTGCTGATACATTTTTCTGTTGCCCAAAACTTCGATAAATGCAGATACGGGTGCATCTAAAACACCTTGGTTACCCAATAGCTAATGATGAGCTCTATGTTTCGGGGGATTTTTGTCCGCGTTCATCAAAGGGAACGGGTATCCATAGGGCAACCTCACTAGCGTGCTCATTGCCATCATCAGACCCAGACAACGCTGAAGCCGATTTGGAATTTGGTATTGATCCAATGTGCACGAATTGTCCAAATCTTGCTCCTGTCGGGTGAGTTCCTACAGCTACATGATCACTTGATCATAAAGGGCAGGCTCGAACTAAACAAGCATTTACGAGATCTGTATGTAGTAGGCTAGTTGCTTTTGAATTCTTCTATCTATAAATCCTTTGTTCATTTTGGCAGCTATGATGGCGATGAGGAGGGACTATGGCTGCATTGTGTGCGATATACTGGTCCTGATTGGTGCTACGAATGCCCGTATCCTGACTGGGCATCCCTTGACAATGGGTCAGGGAAGAAAATGAAGTCTGATGTACCACCAGAAAATTAAGTCGAGAAAGCAAACGACATCTTGATGGTAGCCCGCCAACTAGTATGGCTGAAATTTTGGTTGCTTATGATCACTTTGATCCCCATGGTACTATTGTCTTGTCACTTCTGGATGTAACTCTTTCTAAAGATGTATGTGGTTCATGTGGTATATCCTAGTTAAGTTTCCTCTTAGATAATTTAGTCAGGTTGGTATTATAACATTTCTCTATGTAAGGTATACACAACATAATATCCATCTCCCCTGCAAAAAGACAAACATAATATGCATCTGAAAATTTTACCAGTATTCTTACAATATAGATGCGCTTCATTGCGCATGACTGAACTGGGACGTGCACATATGACTGAACTGGGACGGGCACATAAGTTAGAGTCTTTGATCATTGAGTATTGTGGTGAGGTCTCTCTGCAAGCTGCACAGGGTGTTGCCAAGTCAGTTCACTACTCCAACAAATTTTCAGATGCTCTTACGAAGAAACTCGGTTTGCCAGTATGAATTTGCTGCTGAAGTCATTATTAAGTTTTTGATTGTGCATCATCCAACCCAGATTCACCTCTCTGAACTTTTGGTTGCCTTTACTGCAATGATTTCCCTTTATGACAGTCTAATGATCTTTGGACGGCATCTAGCGAATGAAACTTTAATAGTAGGCACCACTTGATCAACCGTATGTTACTCTGGTTGCTTATTTTCCACTCTCTGTAGCTGTTTCAAAACCCGCTTAAGTAGGCCACAAGATTCCCTGTTTTTGCCCATGGAGGCACTATATGACCGTTTGGTGTTATTTGTACTCCCTCCGTAAACTAATATAAAAGCGTTTAGAATACTAAAATAGTGATCTAAACGCTCTTATATTAATTTACAGAGGGAGTATTATTTAAGCAAATGCCATGGGCCAATTTTTATTGCGTAAGTTATTTTGAAGACATGTATATCTGCCTGCTATATATGTCCGCGCGACAATTTAAGCAATTCTGATATGGATCATTGGTGTGCTAATAATAGTCAAAGTTTCGATGGCCATGTTCAAAGGCAGCATGCTTGTTTCGTTGATATCTGACTAGTGGAGGATGTATTTCAAAATAATAGTGATAGTTATTACTCCCTCCGTCACATAACATAACATCATTTTGCAAGTTGTTTTAGAGCATCTCCAACAGCCGCGCCAAACAAGCGCCGCGTCGCAAAATTGCCCATTTTAGAGGGCGCACAACCGGTATAGTGGGTCCAGCGGGCGCGCAAAATTCGCGCGCACGGCATATCTAGTTCAGCGCGCGGGCCGAAACTCCATCACGCGCCGCTTATTTGCTGCGCCCGCTCCCGCGCGCTGGACTCTCGCGCGCTCGCTCGCAACTTACCCCTCCTCCAGCCGCGGCGTCGTCGCCACCCGCGCCACCCGGCGACCGTTCCGGCGCTTCCACGGCCTATCCCCGCGCCGCGGCGGCTTCCTCCGCCCCTCTCTAGTCACCGCCGTCCCTCGCGCACGTCCGTCCTCCGACGAACAGCGCCCGGGCGCTCGCTGCCGCTCGGCGCCCGCAAGGTGTTCGACAAAACGCTTGCAAGGTATGTATTGCTCAAGCTTCATGAATTTGGTGCATGTTGATTGTAGTTTTTATAGTATAGTATTGAACATTGTAGATGAGTTCGTCGTATGATTCTTCCGAAGAAGAATTTGATATGGAAGAGGAGGATGATCTTGCAATGATCCTAGCTATGCACATCAATAAAATTTGGAGGGATAGAATCGATGCCCACAACAAATTGAGCAGGCATTATTTTGCGGAGAATCCCACATACCCCGAGTCATATTTTCGTCGCCGGTTTAGGATGAGCATCGAGTTGTTCAGGCGCATTGCACAGAAACTAGCGAGCCATGACCGATTTTTTCAACAAAGGAGGAATGCCGCCGGAGAGCTCGGGCATAGCACCTTTCAGAAGGTGACAGCCGCTTTGCGTATGTTGGCATATGGTATCCCGACTGATTTAGTTGATGATCATTTGGCTATGGGTGAGTGCCAAGCCATCATGTGTGTCAAGCGCTTCGCGGTCGGAATTGTGCAAGTGTTTGGCCAGGAGTATTTGAGATCTCCCAAGATGTAGACTACTCTCAGTATGAGCTCTTGGGACATCCCGTGCGAGTGCGACGGAGGGCTGAAATGGTGGCCCGTTTTGTTGCCTCCTATCATGCCATTCGACGTCCCGCAACGCATAATGATCTTCAGAAGGATCTCATTGAGGAGTGGTGGGCATGGAATGGACGACAAAGAGCATCATGATTTGTGCGTTCGATATTATATTGTTAAACTATTTGTTGTGTTTATTGCACTATTTGTTGTATTGAATGATAAACTGTTTGTTTGAGTTGTAATAACGAAATTAAACTATTTATTTTGATTTATTTTGTTTGTGTTTGATCTTGTTGCTTCTGTTTTGGAATGCATATGTTGGTTGTGCGACAGTCGCGCGCGCTGCATTTTTGCGCGCTGCTTGAGCTGCGCGCGCTCTGCATTTTAGCGCGGGTGCTGGAACCAGCGCTGCCCGCCGCGCCAAACCAGGCGATGAGCGCACGGCAAAATAGTTTTTAGCGCGCGGCGCGTTCGACGGCTGTTGGAGATGCTTTTAGCTTGCAAAACAATTTTATGTTATGAGACTGAGGGATTAGGAAGCATAACTGTGGATGTTTAGATCCCAAAATGTCCTGCAGTTGAGGAACAAGTGAAACTTGAGCTACTACTGAAGGCATATAACATAGTTGTGTGGGAATTACTTCTTCCGTTTCTAAATATTTGTCTTTCTAGAGATTTCAATAAATGACTACATACGGAGCAAAATAAGTGAATCCACACTCTAAAATATGTCTACATACATCCGTATGTTGTAATCTGTTTTGAAATGTCTAGAAAGATAAATATTTGGGAACGGACGAAGCACATTACAGCCTTACAGGTAGTCACCATTTGAGAGATGAGATTCATGTGTTTGCTTGGTTCATTTGAGATTCATCGCTGGCGCTACCAGGCGCCTACTCCAGCGGCGCTACCCGCGCCGGGGGCTTCATCGCTGGCGCTGCGAGGGCGTCTCATGTCGCCGCCTATGCACCGGATCGGAGTAGGGTTCCTTGGCGATGTTGGAATTAATCATGCCCGGCTTGGACTAGAACACGTCACCGTGTAGTTATAGGACTACGAGTAGCAGGACTAGATTAGATTTCCTTGCCGGGCAGGTTAGCTTTGCTTTTCCTAGCTTTTATATATATATCTCCACATACCCCTTTCCTGACTATATATACCCACACATACCCCTGTAATATTGCACCGAATCGTGAGATCAAGTAATATTATACCGCTAGCATGTACGAGCACACCATCGGCAAGTACTCCGCGGCTGCGTCGTCAAGGCCGAGGCTTCCCCAACAGCCGATCAGTGGCAGCGGCCGCGCGATGGCATCAGGAGCCGGCCCCGACTCCACCGACGACCTCATGGCAGACATCACGAAGCGCCTCATCCGCACCCTCCAGCGCGGCGGGGTCGGGGTGCCTTACACGCTGTCTCCCGACCAAGACTTCATGTCACAGTCAGCGAAACACCTCGGACATGCCATGCCGATCACCAGCGCTCCTCCTACCCCAGCAGTGCAGGTGCAGGCATTCCAGCAGGGAGACCGCAAGACCGAGTTGGAGCTGCGCCACGTCGACCGACCAGCCAAATACTACGAGACCGTCCCCTGCCCGTATGGCCCTGCGTGCCCCTCGGGTCGCCAATGCTATTGGAAGCATTAGAGATTAGGGACTACTTTTTGTTAGGTATTCCAGACCGTAGTCCTATACGTGTTGGTGCCGTTGGATAGTCTAAGTCAGGTCATGTTGGACCTAGCTAGGCCGGCAACTTCCTATCAGACATGTGATAGGAAGTGTTTCCTCAAGTATTAGTAGTGTTTCCCATGGAGTTTATGCAATCATATGCCAGTTTTTTTTAAAGGTTATACCGTGCTTGTGTTTTGCCGTGTTTTTTTACAGATTAATTAGACTTGGTCACCGGAGATGACTTTGCTTCTTAAGTCTCGCGTAAGAAGCATCCACCCGCCTGCTTAGAGCATCTCTAGCCATTGAGCTCCCTAAAAGGCATTTTTTCGTCGCTTGGGGACTGCCGGCGGAAACTTTGGCCTGGGGTGAAAAACTTTTCAGCCGTGCCCAGGCCGCGCCCGCCCCAGTCCACGGCCGGCCCGGCCTTGCCACCGAGCTCGTGAAGGAAATATGCCCTAAAGGCAATAATAAAGCTGCTATTTATATTTTCTTATATCATGATAAATGTTTATTTTTCATGCTAGAATTGTATTAACCGGAAACTTAGTACATGTGTGAATACATAGACAAAACAGAGTGTCCATAGTATGTCTCTACTAGACTAGCTCATTGATCAAAGATGGTTATGTTTCCTAGCCATAGACATGAGTTGTCATTTGATCAACGGGATCACATCATTAGGAGAATGATGTGATGGACAAGACCCATCCGTTAGCTTAGCACTATGATCGTTTAGTTTTACTGCTATTGCTTTCTTCATGACTTATACATGTTCCTATGACTATGAGATTATGCAACTCCCGAATACCGGAGAAACACCTTGTGTGCTACCAAACGTCACAACGTAACCGGGTGATTATAAATATGCTGTACAGGTGTCTCCGAAGGTGTTCGTGGTGTTGGCATAGATCAAGAATATGATTTGTCACTCCGAGTGTCGGAGAGGTATCTCTGGGCCCTCTCGGTAATACACATCATAATAAGCCTTGCAAGCAAATGACTAATGAGTTAGTCACGAGATGATGTATTACGGAACGAGTAAATAGACTTGCCGGTAACGAGATTAACTAGGTATGGTGATACCGACGATCGAATCTCGGGCAAGTAACATACCGATGACAAAGGGAACAACGTATGTTGTTATGCGGTTTGACCGATAAAGATCTTCGTAGAATATGTAGGATCCAATATGAGCATCCAGGTTCCGCTATTGGTTATTGACCGGAGATGAGTCCCGGTCATGTCTACATAGTTCTCGAACCCCTAGGGTCCGCACGCTTAACGTTTGATGACGATCAGTATTATGAGTTTATGCGTTTTGATGTACCGAAGGTAGTTCAGAGTTCCGCATGAGATCACGGACATGACGAGGAGTCTCGGAATGTCCGAGACATAAAGATTGATATATTGGACGACTATATTCGGACACCGGAAGTGTTCCGGATGAGTTTCAGATTAAACCGGAGTGCCAAAGGGGTATCGGTACCCCACGGGGGAACTAATGGGCCACTTGGGCCCTTAGTGGAGAGAGAGAGAGGGCCGGCCAGGGCTGGGCCGCGCTCCCCTCCCGCTTGGTCCGAATTGGACAAGGAAACGAGGGGGCGGCGCCCCCTTCCTTCTCCCTCTCCCTCTCCTTCCTTTCCCCTCTCCCTCTTGGTGGACTCCTACTAGGAATAGTATTCCTATTCCTAGTCCTAGTAGGAGTGGCCCTCCTAGGGCGTGCCACAGGGGACGACCAGCCTCCTTCCCTTGCTCCTTTATATATGGGGGAAGGGGGTACTTCTAGATACACAAGTTGATCAATTGATCTCTCCCAACCGTGTGCGGTGCCCCCCTCCACAGAAACCCTGCGACGGTAACTTCATCATCTCCGTCACCACGCCGTCGTGTTGACGAAACTCTCCCACGAGGTTCTACTGGATCAAGAGCTCGTGGTACGTTATCAAGCTGAACGTGTGCTGAACGCGGAGGCTCTGTACGTTCGGTGCTTGATCGGCTGGATCGCGAAGAAGTTCGACTACATCAACCGCGTCACTGGACGCTTCCGCTCCCGGTCTACGAGGGTACATAGACACACTCTCCCCTCTCGTTGCTGTGGATCTAGTAGATAGATCTTGCGTGATCGTAGATTTTTTTTTGAAATACTACGTTCCCCAACAGTGGCATCATGAGCCAGGTCTATGTGTAGATGATATGCACTAGTAGAACACAAGTGAGTTGTGGACGATACTAGTCATACTGCTTACCAGCATGTCATACTTTAATTCGGCGGTATTGTTGGATAAAGCTGCCCGGACCGACATTACGCGTACGCTTACGCGAGACTGGTTCTACCGACGTGCTTCGCACACAGGTGGCTGACGGGTGTCAGTTTCTCCAACTTTAGTTGAATCGAGTGTGGCTACGACCGGTCCTTGTGAAGGTTAAAACATCACATACATGACGAAAAATCGTTGTGGTTTTTGTATGCGTAGGTAAGAACGGTTCTTGCTAAACCCGTAGCAGCCACATAAAACTTATAACATCAAAGTAGAGGATGTCTAACTTGTTTTTGTAGGGCATGTTGTGATGTGATATGGTCTAGACATGATGAGTTATACGTTATTGTATGAGATGATCATGTTTTGTAAAGTTATCGGCAACTGGCAGGAGCCATATGGTTGTCACTTTATTGTATGAAATACAATCGCCATGTAATTGCTTTACTTTATCACTAAGCGGTAGCGATAGTCGTGGAAGCAATAGTTGGCGAGACGACAACGATGCTACGATGGAGATCAAGGTGTCACGCCGGTGACGATGGTGATCATGACAGTGCCTTGGAGATGGAGATCAAAAGCACAAGATAATAATGGCCATATCATGTCACATATTTTGATTGCATGTGATGTTTATCTTATTATGCTTCTTATTTGGCTTAGTACGGCGGTAGCATTATAAGATGATCCCTTATAAAATTTCAAGGTACAAGTGTTCTCCATGAGTATGCACCGTTGCGAAAGCTCGTCGTGCCGAGACACCACGTGATGATCGGGTGTGATAAGCTCTACATTCAAATACAACGGGTGTAAGACAGTTTTGCACATGCAGAATACTCGGGTTAAACTTGACGAGCCTAGCATGTACAGACATGGTCTCGGAACACTGGAGACCGAATGGTTGAGCATGAATCATATAGTAGATATGATCAACATAATAAGTTCACCATTGAAAACTACTCCATCTCACGTGATGATCGGACATGGTTCAGTTGATTTGGATCACGTGATCATTTAGATGACTAGAGGGATGTCTATCTAAGTGGGAGTTCTTTAGTAATATGATTAATTGAACTTTAATTTATCATGAACTTAGTCCTGGTAGTATTTGCAAATTATGTTGTAGATCAATAGCTCGCGTTATAGCTCCCCTATGTTTTTGACATGTTCATACAGAAAACTAAGTTGAAAGATGTTAGTAGCAATGATGCGGACTAGGTCCGTGATCTGAGAATTATCCTCATTGCTGCACAGAAGTATTATGTCCTTGATGCACCGCTAGGTGACAAACCTATTGCAGGAGCAGATGCAGACGTTATGAACGTTTGACAAGCTCAGTATGATGACTACTTGATAGTTTAGTGCGCCATGCTTTACGGCTTATAACCGGGACTTCAAAAACGTTTTGAACGCCACGGAGCATATGAGATGTTCCAAGAGTTGAAAATAGTATTTCAGACTCATGCCGTGTCGAGAGGTATGAGACCTCTGACAAGTACTTTGCCTACAAGATGGAGGAGAATAACTCAACCAATGAGCATGTGCTCAGAATGTCTGAGTACTACAATCGCTTGAATCAAGTGGGAGTTAATCTTCCAGATAAAATAGTGATTGACAGATGATGGCTTCTCGCCCCTCGTTGGTTACCCCAAGTGGAAGGTTTGAGATGCAGTGTAGCGGTAGTTTTCCCTTGGCAAAGATACCAAGGATCGAATTCCCCTGAGACTCCAAGGTTCAACAAGAAGGTGTCAACTGCTAACGGCGCCAGATATTAGCAATCAACTGGACCTGCACACAGATACAAATAACTCTGCTCCCAACGAGTACAGAGAGGTTGTCAATCCCTCCGGCCTTGTCGTTTACAAAGGATCAAACGCAAGAGATAATAGTGATAGGTATAACTGCAACTAGTATGTAAAAACAGAAAGTAAATAGCGGATGTGATCAGTGATGGTAATATGGACCGGGGTCCCATGATGTTCACTAGTGATGTCTCTCTCCCAAAAGACGATAAAACAGCTATGTGAGGTAAACGAATTACAGCTGGGCAATTGACAGGATTACGTGCGCAAACCAATGCTAACTATGTTGCAAGAAAGGTAGAGGTTCAAAGCATGGGAGGTACGCCAAGGCAAGTAGACCGAAATCCATCTGCATCTACTACTAATCATCCACCTTGAGATATCTATCCAGAACATCTCGCTGGTATTAAGTTGCGAGTCCCACCCATAGTGTAAACTCAAAGCAACAAACAACTGCATTAAAAGAACTTTGCGTAAAGTAAACAATCATTGCACCCACGAGTACAAGCACCGTTGTTTTCCCCCTTGTGGCAACAGCACATCCCCTAGACTCATGTTTCTGTCACTCAAGCTAGTCATCGAGGGGCATGAACCCACAATCAAGCATAACGTTCCCTCTTGGAGTTACTACCTACTACTCGGCCAAAGCAATAAATAGCAACGGAGAACATGCAAGAATTACTTAAGAACATAAATATAAAAGAGGTAAATCAAATATATTACTCAAACACAATCTGAACATAATCTCATAATCCATCGGATCCTAGCAAACTCAACATAGCAACAGCATAAGGATTACATATGTGCCTCGATCATGTAGGGCAGCTCACGAGGTCTAATTAGTGAAGCACAAGAAGGGGAGGAGAACATCACATAGCTACTGGTCATGGACCCATGGTCCAAGGGAGACTACTCACAACTCATCCGGGAGGCGTCCATGGTGGTGGAGAGGCTCCCGGTGGTGATTCTCCCCTCCGGCAGGGTGCCGGGAAGAGTTCTCCTAGTGCTCCCGATCTTGGAAGCGCGGCGGCGGCGGAACAGAGATGAGATCGCGAATAAGGGTTCCGTCCTCGAGGGTTTCGGGACGCGGTGTAAATATATGCCGAAGGGGGGCGTCAGAGGGTGCCTGGGGGGCCCAGGCGCCCTGGCGGCGCGGCCTAGGGGGGGCGCGCCCCCTGGCCGCCTGGAGGCCTGGTGGCCCCCCTCCAGCCCTACTTTGGCCGTATGGAAGCTTCCGGAACGCTGATTTTTTATATATTTTTCCCGGAATTTTTCTGGCAGTTTACGTAATGGGAAAACCTGAAATACAAAAACAACAGAAAACAGAAACTGGCACTGGGGTGCACTGAGTTAATAGGTTAGTCCAAATATGATCAAAAGTGTATGGAAGTGTATAAATATCATACAATATCACACAAAAGAGGCATGGAGCAAGCAGAAATTATAGATACGTTTTGGACGTATCAACATCCCCAAGCTTAATTCCTGCTCGTCCTCGAGTAGGTAAATGATAACAAGCATAATTTCTATGGTGACATGCTATTAACCATATAAGGACTTTTCACAGTCACATGACAAAAGCTTACTGAGACAATGAATCTGTAGTAATTAAGTTTCCTCATGAGAAAATCACAAAGAACTGAAAGTTTTACAATATGATAAAACCTCAAATAGATTTGTAATGAGCATGGTGTGCAAATATGATAAAGTGGTATCTCGCTGGCCCCCTTTAGTGAAGCAAAACATAAATGCAGGGGCATCTCCAAGGTTTAAGTGACGACTAGATACAATGATTTCAGAATAAACGATATCATAATCATGCAAAAGACAATGGTACTTTGGGACAATGCACATTACACTCAGAATGATAATCATGCTCTCAGTAGTTGGTGCTTTAAAGAAGGTGGAGACTCTCGAACCGTGGCTTTTGTTGGCAAGGTTGAAAACCCGTGGTCGGAAACAAAGACAAAGCATGTACCAGAGCTCTTGGTTTTAAAAACAGAAGTAAAAATTATTTTTTTGGATATGCATGTTTCGTCAATGAATGCTAGCAGATAACTCAATTACTTCTTGAGCTGGACAGGTTTCGAGGAACGGCTCCCGAATGAGGACGATCACATCCTCTTAATCTCCTTTGTTTATCACTGCCAAAGTTTTCTGATTTCTCATGAACAAAGCGTGAAGGAGGGTTTGTTTGTTGTATTATTTTTTAATGAGCCGGGCGCACTCTATGCCAGTTCCTTCTCGTATTATAGGTTTGCACATTAGACATGCAATCCCGGGGTGAAGCTTGTCCAACTTAAAAAGATCATGAATTAACTACTACTTCCTCATGAACTAAAACAGAGGCACAAAAGAGAATGCTTTTTTGAATAATTTCGAGATGGTACATGAAAGTCTTCGTTGGGAATGGCAGGTAAATACCATGTATAGGAAGGTATGGTGGACTCATATGGCATAACTGGTTTAAAGGATTTTGGATGCACAAGCAGTCAGTCCGCTTAGTACAGGTGGAGGTTAGCAAAAGACTGGGAGCGACCAACTAAGAGAGCAATGACGGTCATAATCATGCAGAGCGACAAAGCAACATTGAATCAGACATGGAAGTTATATCGCTACTCAGAAATTAAAGATCATCAAGGCTTGACAGACTTTCTTTACAGTCTTAAATATGCGTGAGCATACGCCAAGTCAATCAAAATAAATTCTCGAAGGAAGATATCACTAAACCATACCACATCATAGGCAAACAAATCATGTTGGTACTCCAATAACACATTGGGAACCCCCCAGCTATTTGAGACTAACCATAAGAAAACATGAACTACTAAGCACCATTATGCACGTAGCATTTTATCATAGACATATCGACCAGTGCCACAGAAGCCAACTCTCTTAACAAGATAAGCATGATAACTAAAGAGAGTTCCAGCGACCAACTAAACAAAAGCTCTTTAAAAAGATAAGCATGAAAACTAAGAGCTGAACATGACAGTGGCTATTGAAAGACCAAGAACATACACAGCAAAGATAGACATGAAAATTCTATGTTGTGTTCTAGGTTGAAGTGGAGTGTGTTTCTCTCCCACACAAAGAAAGCTGAGTCCCGACTCGTTATGAAAAGCAAGCAAAGCTAAAGCAAACTAAAAAGGAAACTAAAAGCAAGACGCTCCAAGCATAGCACATAACACATGAAGTGATAAAAATATAGTGGAACGAAAGACGAACTGATAATTGTTGATGGAGAAGGGGATGCACGGGGGCATCCCCAAGCTTAGATGCTTGAGTCTTCTTGAATATTTCTTGGGGGTGCATGGGGGCATCCCCAAGCTTGAGTGTTTGACACTCCTGAATCTTTTTATCATCTTCCCTCGCACACTTGAAAACTCCCTTCATACATAACTCATCATAATCTGATTAGCGAGGTTAGTACCCATAATTAAATAATTGTTCCTTGCTGGAAATAAGGATATTCTTGAAGGTCTACTGTTTCTCAAGATTGCCAAAAGGTTTTTGCAAAGAAAAAGCAAGCTCAAGGTTTGCAAAATGAAGAAAAGGCAAAACAGGACAGAATCTGTGAAAAACAGACCAGCAGGTAGTAAATGATTTTTTCGGGGCACTTCTGCAACTCAAATCAAAAAACTCAGAACAGACGCCCGAAAGACAATTGTATAGAGCACGCTGTCGAAAACATTCAGACCAAAAAGATGATCTGATGATTTTATACGAATTTTTCTGTCCAAGGACAGAATCTGTTTCCTGGACAGCACGTCACAACTTTTGAACTTTCTTGCAATCGGAGGCTAAACTTGGCACAAAGCTGAAAAATAAAGATACAATGATGTTGCTACAGTAGTAACAAACATCAAGACCACCAAAACTGAAAGAACAAACTGAAAGCAAAGATAACAAGGGTTGTCTCCCTAGAGCTCTTTCTTTATAGCCATAAAGATAGGCTTAAGACTTTAATGATGCTCTCGTAGGAATAAGAGTTGAAGAACAAAGAGAGCATCAAGAAGCAAATACCAAACACATTTAAGCCTAACATGCTTCCTATGCACATGAATATTGCAATACAATAATTCATTGAAGCACAAAGCAATAAGCATAGGAAGACAAAACAAGTGCAACTTCAAAACCTTCAACATAAAGAGAGGGAACTTGATATTATTGAAATATCTATAAGCATATGTTCCCTTCTCATAATAATTTTCAGTGGGATCACGAATAAACTCAACAATATAAGCATCACATAAAGCATTGTTACCATGATCCACATGCAAAAAGGTATCATTACTCTTTATATAAGCAAAACCTTTCTTATTAGGAA
The DNA here is from genome assembly GCA_902687465.1 of Secale cereale. Taxonomy (NCBI): domain Eukaryota; kingdom Viridiplantae; phylum Streptophyta; class Magnoliopsida; order Poales; family Poaceae; genus Secale; species Secale cereale. Next base: position 761,875,185 of record LR738713.1, read on the forward strand.
TAGTGAGAGTAAAGCAATCATAACCATCATGGTAATCATTGTATTTAGGAGGCATATCATAATCATAATAAATTTTATCCTCAATAGTAGGTGGACTGAAAACATCATATTCATCATTGTAATCATATATAGGAAGCAAAGTATCATCAAAGTAAATTTTCTCTTCAAAAGTTGGGGGACTAAAAATATCATGTTCATCAAACGTGTCATCCCCAAGCTTAGAGCTTTCCATGTCATTAGCAATATTTATATTCAAAGAAAGCATACTAATAACATCACCACCATCATGATTGTTATGCAAATAATAAAGTTCCATAGGTTTTTAAATTTTCTCTTCAAACACATCATGTCCCAAAGCAAGGTAGAGCTTATAAAGCTCTCTCATATTTTTGTTGTTTTCCATTAAGCAAAACTAGTGAAAAGACATAAAGAAAACTGAAAGGTAAACTAACAAGACTAAAAAGCAAAGATAAAAGATAGCGTGCAACTCCCCTATCTTGAAGAGTGGAGTCCCCGGCAACGGCGCCAGAAAACTTTGCTTGATGGCTTCTCGCCCCTCGTTGGTTACCCCAAGTGGAAGGTTTGAGATGCAGTGTAGCGGTAGTTTTCCCTTGGCAAAGATACCAAGGATCGAATTCCCCTGAGACTCCAAGGTTCAACAAGAAGGTGTCAACTGCTAACGGCGCCAGATATTAGCAATCAACTGGACCTGCACACAGATAAAAATAACTCTGCTCCCAACGAGTACAGAGAGGTTGTCAATCCCTCCGGCCTTGTCGTTTACAAATGATCAAACGCAAGAGATAATAATGATAGGTATAACTGCAACTAGTATGTAAAAACAGAAAGTAAATAGCGGATGTGATCAGTGATGGTAATATGGACCGGGGTCCCATGATGTTCACTAGTGATGTCTCTCTCCCAAAAGACGATAAAACAGCTATGTGAGGTAAACGAATTACAGCTGGGCAATTGACAGGATTACGTGCGCAAACCAATGCTAACTATGTTGCAAGAAAGGTAGAGGTTCAAAGCATGGGCGGTACGCCAAGGCAAGTAGACCGAAATCCATCTGCATCTACTACTAATCATCCACCTTGAGATATCTATCCAGAACATCTCGCTGGTATTAAGTTGCGAGTCCCACCCATAGTGTAAACTCAAAGCAACAGACAACTGCATTGAAAGAACTTTGCGTAAAGTAAACAATCCTTGCACCCGCGAGTACAAGCACCGTTGTTTTCCCCCTTGTGGCAACATCACATCCCCTAGACTCATGTTTCTGTCACTCAAGCTAGTCATCGAGGGGCATGAACCCACAATCAAGCATAACGTTCCCTCTTGGAGTTACTACCTACTACTCGGCCAAAGCAATAAATAGCAACGTAGAACATGCAAGAATTACTTAAGAACATAAATATAAAAGAGGTAAATCAAATATATTACTCAAACACAATCTGAACATAATCTCATAATCCATCGGATCCCAGCAAACTCAACATAGCAACAGCATAAGGATTACATATGTGCCTCGATCATGTAGGGCAGCTCACGAGGTCTAATTAGTGAAGCACAAGAAGGGGAGGAGAACATCACATAGCTACTGGTCATGGACCCATGGTCCAAGGGAGACTACTCACAACTCATTCGGGAGGCGTCCATGGTGGTGGAGAGGCTCCCGGTGGTGATTCTCCCCTCCGGCAGGGTGCCGGGAAGAGTTCTCATGGTGCTCCCGATCTTGGAAGCGCGGCGGCGGCGGAACAGAGATGAGATCGCGAAAAAGGGTTCCGTCCTCGAGGGTTTCGGGACGCGGTGTAAATATATGCCGAAGGGGGGCGTCAGAGGGTGCCTGGGGGGCCCAGGCGCCCTGGCGGCGCGGCCTAGGGGGGGGGGGCCTGGCCGCCTGGAGGCCTGGTGGCCCCCCTCCAGCCCTACTTTGGCCGTATGGAAGCTTCCGGAACGCTGATTTTTTATATATTTTTCCCGGAATTTTTCTGGCAGTTTACGTAATGGGAAAACCTGAAATACAAAAACAGCAGAAAACAGAAACTGGCACTGGGGTGCACTGAGTTAATAGGTTAGTCCAAATATGATCAAAAGTGTATGGAAGTGTATAAATATCATAGCAATATCACACAAAAGAGGCATGGAGCAAGCAGAAATTATAGATACGTTTTGGACGTATCAACAGAGTTCTCTAGTCACTATCACCAAATTAGTAGAACTTTGTGATGAACTATAATATGCAAGGGATGACGAAAGTAATTCCCGAGCTCTTCGCGATGCTGAAATTGGCGAAGGTAGAAATCAAGAAAGAGCATCAAGTGTTGATGGTTAACTAGACCACTTGTTTCGAGTAAAGGGCAAAGGGATAGAAGGGGAACTTCAAGAAGAATGACAAGCAAGTTGTCACTCCCGTGAAGAAACCCAAAGCTAAACTCAAGCCTGAAACTAAGTGCTTCTACTGCAAAGGAAATGGTCACTGGAAGTGGAACTGCCCTAGACACTTGGCGGATAAGAAGGATGGCAAAGTGAACAAAGGTATATTTGATATACAGATTATTGATGTGTATTTTACTAGTGTTCATAGCAACCCTCGGGTATTTGATACCAGTTCAGTTACTAAAATTAGTAACTCGAAACTAGAGTTGCAGAATGAACAAAGACTAGTTAAAGGTGAACTGACGATGTGTGTTGGGAGTGGTTCCAAGATTGATATGATCATCATCGCACACTCCCTATACTTTCGGGATTAGTGTAGAACCTAAATAAATGTTATTTGGCATTTGCGTTGAGCATGAATATGCTTTGATCATGTTTGTTGCAATACGGTTATTCATTTAAAGTCATAGAATAATTGTTATTCTGTTTACATGAATAAAGCCTTCGATGGTCATACACCCAATGAAAATAGTTTGTTGGATCTCGATCGTAGTGATACACATATTCATAATATTGAAGCCAAAAGATGCAAGGTTAATAATGATAGTGCAACTTATTTGTGGCACTACCATTTATGTCATATTGGTGTAAAGAGCATGAAGAAAATCCATAGTGATGGACTTTTGGAATCACTTGATTATGAATCACTTGGTGCTTGCGAACCATGCCTCATGGGCAAGATGACTAAAACTCCGTTCTCCGGAACAATGGAGCGAGCAACAGATTTGTTGGAAATCATACACACTGATGTATGTGGACCGATGAGTGCTGAAGCTCGCGGTGGGTATCGTTATTTTCTGACCTTCACTGATTATTCGAGCAGATATGGGTATATCTACTTGATGAAGCACAAGTCTGAAACATTTGAGAAGTTCAAAGAATTTCAGAGTGAAGTAGAGAATCACCGTGACAAGAAAATAAAGTTTCTACGATCTGATCGCGGAGGTGAATATTTGAGTTACGAGTTTGGTCTTCATTTAAAACAATGTGGAATAGTTTCACAACTCACGCCACCCGGAACACCACAGCGTAATGATGTGTCTGAACATCGTAACCGTACTTTATTAGATATGGTGCGGTCTATGATGTCTCTTACCGATTTACCACTATCGTTTTGGGTTATGCATCAGAGACAGCTGCATTCACGTTAAATAGGGCAACATCTAAATCCATTGAGACGACGCCTTATGAACTGTGGTTTGGCAAGAAACCAAAGTTGTCGTTTCTTAAAGTTTGGGGCTGCGATGCTTATGTGAAAAAGCTTCAACCTGATAGGCTTGAACCCAAGTCGGAGAAATGTGTCTTCATAGGATACCCAAAGGAGACTGTTGGGTACACCTTCTATCACAGATCCGAAGGCAAGATATTCGCTGCTAAGAATGGATCCTTTCTAGAGAATGAGTTTATCTCGAAAGAAGTGAGTGGGAGGAAAGTGGAACTTGATGAGGTAATTGTACCTTCTCCCGAATTGGATAGTAGTACATCACAGAAACTAGTTCCAGTGATTCCTACACCAATTAGTGAGGAAGCTCATGATGATGATCATGAAACTTCGGATCAAGTTACTGCTAAACTTCGTAGATCAACCAGAGTATGTTCCGCGCCAGAGTGGTACGGCAACCCGGTTCTGGAAGTCATGTTACTAGACCATGATGAACCTACGAACTATGAGGAAGTGATGATGAGCCCAGATTCCGCAAAATGGCTTGAGTCCATCAAATATGAAATGAGATCCATGTATGAAAACAAAGTGTGGACTTTGGTTGACTTGTCCGATGATCGGCAAGCCATTGAAAATAAATGGATCTTCAAGAGAAAGACCGACGCCGACGTAATGTTACTGTCTACAAAGCTCGACTTGTTGCGAAAAGTTTTCGACAAGTTCAAGGAGTTGACTACGATGAGACTTTCTCACCCGTAGCGATGCTTAAGTCTGTCCGAATCATGTTAGCAATTGCCGCATTTTATGAAATCTCGCAAATGGATACCAAATCTGCATTCTTTAATGGATTTATTAAAGAAGAGTTGTATATGATGCAGCCAAAAGGTTTTGTCAATCCTAAAGGTGCTAACAAAATATGCAAGCTCCAGCAATCCATCTATGGACTGGTGCAAGCATCTCAGAGTTGGAATATACGCTTTGATAAGTTGATCAAAGCATATAGTTTTATACAGACTTGCGGTGAAGCCTGTATTTACTAGAAAGTGAGTGGGAGCACTACAACCTTTCTGATAAGTATATGTGAATGACATATTGTCGATCAGAAATGATGTAGAATTTTTTGGAAAGCATAAAGGAGTGTTTGAAAGGAGTTTTTTCAAAGTAAAACCTTGGTAAAGCTGCTTACGTATTGAGCATCAAGATCTATAGAGATAGATCAAGACGCTTGATAAGTTTCTTCAATGAGTACATACCTTGACAAGATTTTGAAGTAGTTCATAATGGAACAGTCAAAGAAAAAGTTCTTGCCTGTGTTGCAAGGTGTGAAGTTGAGTAAGACTCAATGCCCGACCACTGCAGAAGATAGAATGAAAGTCATTCCCTATGCCTCAGCCATAGGTTCTATAAAGTATGCCATGCTGTATACCAGACCTATTGTATACCCTACCCTGATTTTGGCAAGGGGGTACATTTTTTTATCTAGGAGTAGATCACTGGACAATGGTCAAAATTATCCTTAGAGGACTAAGGAAATATTTCCTAGTTATGGAGGTGATAAAGAGTTCGTCGTAAGGAGTTACGTCGATGCAAGCTTTAACACCAATCTGGATGACTCTGAGTCTCGATCTGGATAAATATTGAAAGTGGGAGCAATTAGCTAAAGTAGCTCCGTGCAGAGCATTGTAGACATAGAAATTTGCAAAAAAATACATACAGATCTGAATGTAACAGACCACAGACTAAACTTCTCTCACGAATCAAAACATGATCACACCTTAGTACTCTTTGGGTGTTAATCACATGACGATGTGAACTAGATTGTTGACTCTAGTAAACCCTTTGGGTAGTGGTCACATGGCGATGTGAACTATGGGTGTTAATTCACATAACGATGTGAACTATCGGTATTAAATCACATGGCGATGTGAACTAGATTATTGACTCTAGTGCAAGTGGAAGACTGAAGGAAATATGCCCTAGAGGCAATAATGAAGTTGTTATTTATATTTCCTTATATCATGATAAATGTTTATTATTCATGCTAGAATTGTATTAACCGGAAACTTAGTACATGTGTGAATACATAGACAAAACAGAGTGTCCCTAGTATGCCTCTACTAGACTAGCTCATTGATCAAAGATGGTTATGTTTCCTAGCCATAGACATGAGTTGTCACTTGATCAACGGGATCACATCATTGGGAGAATGATGTGATGAACAAGACCCACCCGTCAGCTTAGCACTATGATCGTTTAGTTTTACTGCTATTGCTTTCTTCATGACTTATACATGTTCCTATGACTATGAGATTATGCAACTCTCGAATACCGGAGGAACACCTTGCGTGCTATCAAACATCACATCGTAACTGGGTGATTATAAAGATGCTCTATAGGTGTCTCCGAAGGTGTTCGTGGTGTTGGCATAGATCAATAATAGGATTTGTCACTCCGAGTGTCGGAGAGGTATCTCTGGGCCCTCTCGGTAATACACATCATAATAAACCTTGCAAGCAAATGACTAATGAGTTAGTCACGAGAGGTTGTATTACGAAACGAGTAAAGATACATGCCGGTAACGAGATTGACTAGGTATGGTGATACCGACGATCGAATCTCGGGCAAGTAACATACGGATGACAAAGGGAACAACGTATGTTGTTATGCGGTTTGACCGATAAAGATCTTCGTAGAATATGTAGGAGCCAATATGAGTATCCAGGTTCCGCTATTGGTTATTGACCGGAGATGAGTCTTGGTCATGTCTACATAGTTCTCGAACCCATAGGGTCCACACGCTTAACGTTTGATGACAATCGGTATTATGAGTTTATGAGTTTTGATGTACCGAAGGTAGTTCGGAGTCCCGGATGAGATCACGAACATGACGAGGAGTCTCGGAATGTCCGAGACATAAAGATTGATATATTGGACGACTATATTCGGACACCGGAAGTGTTCCGGATGAGTTTCTGATTAAACTGGAGTGCCAGAGGGGTATCGGTACCCCCCGGGGAAACTAATGGGCCACTTGGGCCCTTAGTGGAGAGAGAGAGGGCCGGCCAGGGCTGGGCCGCGCGCCCCTCCCCCTTGGTCCGAATTGGACAAGGAAAGGAGGGGCGGCGCCCCCTTCCTTCTCCCTCTCCCTCTCCTTCCTTCCCCCTCTCCCTCTCGGTGGACTCCTACTAGGAATAGGATTCCTATTCCTAGTCCTAGTAGGAGTGGCCCTCCTATGGTGCGCCATAGGGGCCGGCCGGCCTCGTCCCCTTGCTCCTTTATATACGGGGGCAGGGGGCACTTCTAGATACACAAGTTGATCAGTTGATCTCTCCCAACCGTGTGCGGTGCCCCCCTCCACAGAAACACACCTCGGTCATATCATTGCAGCGCTTAGGCGAAGCCCTGCGATGGTAACTTCATCATCTCCATCACCACGCCATCGTGTTGACGAAACTCTCCCACGAGGTACTACTGGATCAAGAGCTCGTGGGACCTTATCAAGCTGAACATGTGCTGAATGCGAAGGCTCCGTACGTTCGATGCTTGATTGGTTGGATCGCGAAGAAGTTCGACTACATCAACCGCGTCACTAGACGCTTCCGCTCTCGGTCTATGAGGGTACGTACACACACTCTCCCTTCTTGTTGATGTGCATCTAGTAGATAGATCTTGCGTGATCGTAGATTTTTTTTGAAATACTACGTTCCCCAACAGCTCGAGCAGAGAAGCATGAGCCCCGAGCTCCACCGGCGCCGTCCTCGATCGGGGCTTCCGCCGCCTGCTGGTGCTGCGCGCCACTGCCACCTCCGGCTATGACCCGTCCCTGCTCCGCGGCGTCTCCTACAAGGTCAAGGACAGCGACGCCGACCGCCCCGCACGCGTTGTCCAGCCCGTGCTCCGACGAGCCCCCCGTGCTCCGCTTGAACGAGAGCCTCGCCTTCAAGCCCGTCGCCTCCCGCGACGGCCTCGTTGTGCTCCGCCGGCGCCCCCGCCCGCTCTTCGGGCAGTCCATCGAGGAGGGGCGAGTCCAGGGCAGCCTGTCTTCAGCATGCCGGGGGGGGGGATGCAGGGCGTGGCGGAGCAAGGTGGCGGTGGCGGCGCAGCAGCAGAAAGAGGCAGGAGGGGAGCGCTAGTGGTAGCGGGCGGAGGGGCGGCTCAGTCAGAGGGCGCGAGGAGCGGCGGGGCGGGGCTCGCGTTGGCAGGCGGTCAAAGTGGCAGTGGCGCGAGGCGCGGGCGGCAGAGGGGCGCGGGGTTCGGGCATGCTCGGGTTGCGGATGGGGCGTCGTAGCGAGCGACGACGGGACGGGGTGGCGAGCTCGGTGGGGCGGTGCGTCTTCGGGTCCTCGGCGTCGGCGCCCCTGGCCGCTCTCGACCTCGCCGACTTCGATCGCATCATGGCGGCCAACGGGGTGGCCGCCGTCAAGCACGCTGTGCGCGTCATGGTGCCGCGGCTGCATCATCTACACGGGGATGATGGGCGGGGTCGCGACGCTCCCCTACAGCCTCTCGAAGGTGACGGTGGTGAGCGTGGTGCGACTGGTGGCGGAGGAGCTGGCGCGCGACGGCGTGCGCGTCAACGCCATCTCGCCGCACGCCATGCTATCCGGTCGCTAGCGAGAGTGCACCCGGGCTAGGCGCTGCTCGGCGCGCGGTCGAGGAGGACGCCGTCGAGCTCGCCGAGATGCACCACGCTGGAGCAATCGCACGTGAACGGCCTCCCTGGACGGCTATGAGGCGCTGGAGAGGGATTCGGGGCTGGCCTTCGCCTCGAGCACGCCGGACGCCGACCACGCGTGCCCGAGCTGGACGTCGGACTCCTCCACGACCGCTCTGCCTCGCGCGGACGCGCTCCGCGCTCGAGAGAGAGGGCAGGGGAGAGGAGAGAGGAAAAGAGAGGCAAGAGTTTGTGGGAGGCTGACGGTTGATACGTCTCCAACATATCTATAATTTTTGATTGTTCCATGCTATTATATTATCTATTTTGGATGTTTAATGGGCTTTAATATGCACTTTTATATTATTTTTGGGACTAACCTACTAACCAAAGGCCCAGTGCGAATTGCTGTTTTTTTTGCCTATTTCAGTGTTTCGCAGAAAAGGAATATCAAACGGAATGAAACCTTCACGAGGATCGTTTTTGGAACAAACGCAATCCAGGAGACTTGGAGTGGACGCCAAGGAAGCAACGAAGCGGTCACGAGGCAGGAGGGCGCGCCCAGGGGGTAGGCGCGCCCCCACCCTTGTGGGCCCCTCGTAGCTCCACCGACCTACTTCTTTCGCCTATATATACTCATATACCCTGAAAACATCCAGGAGCACCACGAAACCCTATTTCCACCGCCGCAACCTTCTGTACCCGTGAGATACCATCTTGGGGCCTTTTCCGGCGCTCCGCCGGAGGGGGAATCGATCACGGAGGGCTTCTACATCAACAACATAGCCTCTTAGATGATGTGTGAGTAGTTTACCACAGACCTTCGGGGTCCATAGTTATTAGCTAGATGGCTTCTTCTCTCTCTTTGGATCTCAATACAAAGTTGTCCTCGATCTTCTTGGAGATCTATTCGATGTAATACTTTTTGTGGTTTGTTTGTCGAGATCCAATGAATTCTGGGTTTATGATCAAGATTATCTATGAACAATATTTGGTTCTTCTCTGAATTCTTATATGCATGATTTGATATCTTTGCAAGTCTCTTCAAATTATCAGTTTGGTTTGGCCTACTAGATTGATCTTTCTTGCAATGGGAGAAGTGCTTAGCGTTGGGTTCAATCTTGCGGTGCTCGATCCGAGTGACATAAAGAGAACCGATACGTATTGTATTGTTGCCATCGAGGATAAAAAGATGGGGTTCATACCATATTGCTTGAGTTTATCCCTCTACATCATGTCATCTTGCTTAATGTGTTATTCTGTTCTTATGAACTTAATACTCTAGATGCATGCTGGATAGCGGTCGATGTGTGGAGTAATAGTAGTAGATGCAGAATCATTTCGGTCTACTTGTCACGGAGGTGATGCCTATATACATGATCATGCCTAGATATTCTCATAACTATGCGTTTTTTCTATCAATTGCTCGGCAGTAATTTGTTCACCCACCGTAAAGTATGCTATCTTGAGAGAAGCCACTAGTGAAACCTATGGCCTCCGGGTCTATTTTCCATCATATCAATCTCCTGTCAACTAGCTATTTTTATCGTAGTTTATTTTGCAATCTTTACTTTTCAATCTATACAACAAAAATACCAAAAATATTTATCTTATTATCTTCATATCTCACTTTTCCAAGTGGCCGCGAAGGGATTGACAACCCCTTTATCGCGTTGGTTGCAAGGTTCTTAATTGTTTGTGCAGGTACTAGGGATTTGCGTGTAGTCTCCTACTGGATTGATACCTTGGTTCTCAAAACCGAGGGAAATACTTACACTACTTTGCTGCATCACCCTTTCCTCTTCAAGGTAAAACCAATGCATGCTCAAGAAGTAGCAAGAAGGATTTCTGGTGCCGTTGCTGGGGAGATCTACGCATAAGTCAAGACATACCAAGTACCCATCACAAACTCTTATCCCTCGCATTACATTATTTGCCATTTTCCTCTCGTTTTCCTCTCCCCCACTTTACCTTTGCCGCTTTATTCGCCCTTTTTCCGTTCGCCTCTTTTCGCTTGCCTCTTGTGTGCCTATTTGCCCTGATGGCCTTGCCTAAAAACGTTGATCCTCACCTTAGAAGGTTGAAAGAAATTGAAAACAACATTAGAAGCTTTATGCCTTTGCAATTTGAACAAAATAACTTCTTCAGAAACGAGCTTAAAGAACATAAGGGTTTTATGGAGTACATGAATAAAGAGCTTGATGATATGTCTAAGGAATTTTATGGTTCGAAATCTCAGTTTGCTCATCTTGAAAATTTAGCAGGCCAAATTTCAGATAAGAAGGCCACCTTAGTTAATAAGATGGCCGCTAAACTGGAAGATCGAGATGATAATAATGATGAAGATCTAAAAGTGATTGATGTGTCTCCTATTAAATCTTTGTTTTCCAATATGAATCTTGATAAGGATGGGACTGGAGATGAGTCAACTTTAGTTAAAAGGCGCCCCAATGATTCGGACTTTTTAGATCTTGATGCAAAAATTGGTAAAAGTGGGATTGAAGAGGTCAAAACTTTACATAGCAATGAACCCACTATTTTGGATTCCAAGGAATTTAATTATGATAATTGCTCTTTGATAGATTGTATTTTCTTGTTGCAATCTGTGTTAAATTCTCCTCATGCTTATAATCAAAATAAAGCTTTTACTAAACACATAGTTGATGCTTTAATGCAATCTTATGAAGAAAAACTTGAATTAGAAGTTTCTATCATTAGAAAACTTTATGATGAGTGGGAACCTACTATTAAAATTAAGATTAAAGACCACAAATGCTATGCTTTGTGTGATTTGGGTGCTAGTGTTTCCACGATTCCAAAAACTTTGTGTGATGTGTTATGTTTCCATGAACTTGATGATTGTTCTTTAAATTTGCATCTTGAGGATTCTACCATTAAGGAACCTATGGGAAGGATTAATGATGTTCTTATTGTTGCAAATAGGAATTATGTGCCCGTAGATTTCATTATTCTTGATATAGATTGCAATCCTACATGTCCTATTATTCTTGGTAGACCTTTTCTTAAAACTATTGGTGCAATTATTGATATGAAAGAAGGAAATATTAGATTCGAATTTCCGTTAAGGAAAGGCATGGAACACTTTCCTAGAAAGAAAATAAAATTACCTTATGAATCTATTATGAGAGCCACTTATGGATTGCATGCTGATAACCCTCAACCGTAAGGGATCTGTTGCAGCGTTTTCGATAAGTAAGAGTGTCAAACCCAACGAGGAGCAGAAGGTATTGATAAGCGATTCTGAGCAAGAAATTACTGCAAGCACTGAAAGATAACTTTTAGGGGTTTTCTCGATATAAGCAACGGGAATGTAAAGGCAAGTAATGTAAAAGGTACTGAAAGTAACAAGTGGCCCAATCCTTTCTTAGCAAAGGAGAGGCCTAGCAACTGAACTTATAAAGACTAAAGCGTTCTTGAGGACACACGAGAGAGGTAGTCATGTGCTTTCGCCATATTCCGTATCGATACTATGTTATGTGTTGATAAGTGTTGAGTGGGTGGATCTATGTGTCACGACCCAAGCACCGAGATCAAACAGATACACGGATCAACACCAATATGTAATATAAATTCGAACGATACAAGGGAATTTGAGGTGAGAAAATAGCAAAGAGGAGATGAGATACAGCATGAGCAAGGAGGAGAGGAACTGTTCCTCTATGCTCATGCAGATGAATATATCCAACGAATGCGCCGCAAATGGCAAGAACCAACAATAACCTATGATCTCCAGGGTCAAACGGCAACTGAACACAGTATATAAAATGGTTCATAAATTTGACCAAGAAGCTATTGTTGGGTGCACCTGTTGTGGCAAATTGTGACAGTACGAGCCTGTTGCCCCAAATAACATACCACTGATGGAACGCCGCTGCAACTTTCCACTGACGCCAAGCCAAATCATAGCAAGAAACACCTCTGACATTGAACCAAATGAACACATTAGTGAAACTCGGGTTGTAGCTAGCGTCACAAGAAGGATTGAGAATATTGTCAGTGTCCTTGTCCTGAAGTGTGAGGTGTGAAAACATAATAACAAGGCAGTAGGCTTGGCTAAAAGGTTCCATGTCGGCCCTACATAATCTCATGGCTCGACTAGATGCTGCACAAATATGAAAGAACTTCTTCTCTGTGATAGATTCACTCAAGATACAACAAGCATATTGTTCAGTGCAGAGATGTCCATCCACTAGAAATATCATCAGAAAACAAGGCATAGTCTCACGGAAATTAATGCTCTCACAGCCATCAATGATTTCCCACAATGGCCATGGTTTCAACTCCACTATTATCACTATACCATCAGAAGGTGGTGCCCAAGATTGCAACTGAAATGTATCTCGTGGAAGAAGCATTATGTTGGTAGTAGAAAATGACACTTCAGGTGACAGCCTTCCATTGGCACTGTACCCCTGCATACCCAGTCCAAAACAGCAAGGCTTGATGAAATGTAATGAAGAATAAGCCGAAGATGTCAGTTCAACATAACACAGCCTCGTAGCTTGTTTGCTCGCTTCAGAAATGGAATTAAGCTCCTCCTCTTGGTCAAATGCTCTCAGGAAATCGCAGACTCCGTCAGTATTTTTACTCACAAATTCCATTAGAATTGCATTGAATAAAACTTGGGCTGTCAATTCTGTGTTCAATATAGCATCACCAGCCCTCATGCACTCCAAATAACATGCTGGTTGAGATGAACGGTGCTGCTGCATATATGCATAGTGCCAATGACCCCAAGCCTCCCCAATATTATAGAACTCAAAGAAGAGACTTCTCAGTGCAGCAATTACTTGTAAATAATTTCCATGAGATGAGCTAGTACAAAGCAACGCCAAACGGGCAACACAACATTTGAGATCCTCATGTGGCTGATCTGTAGATAGTTTCCCAAATATACCTCGAGTTGCTGTCCATGGATCTTGAGGATTGGTTGCTTCAGAACGGCATTTGAACGAAGGCCATGGCATTGGTCGTGGCACTTGTCCTTGTTGTTTGATTTTCACACCCTCATCCAGTATGTACATTCAACACAACAATGTGGTCTAAGCAGAGGGTCAAACATCTTATCGACGCCATGGTGTCCCGTTCGATGATGGAAAATGGCCACTGCAGGAGATGCGGATGATGGGGTCACATTTCCCAGAATCAGTGGTGCGACCACCGGAATGTTGACATTAGCACGGGCCAGACCACCGGTCGAGCCTGGCATGGGCATTGTTGCAACCACACTGATGGCTTCGATGTCGAGGGTCCCTTCACACACAGTAGGGGCTACGGGCTCAAGGAAGATGCCGAAGGTGGCGTCACGGCTCGAGCACTCCATCAAACATGTGATCGACGTCGTTGCAGGAAGGCTAGTGCTGTCAATGGAGATGACACCATGGTCTCCACCGCACTCTGCTGGGGCAGCCAGCTTGGGGAAGACATCCGCGACTATCACCGTAGGCATGAGAACGTGAACTCCATGGTCATCGTTAGGTTTCTCTGCAGCCATGGCCGCCTCCTCAGCGATTTCATCCTCTCTTATCCGTGCAAGGGATGAAGCACCGGTGATGCTTGACGGAGATCGCAACCGCACGACATCTTGGATATCTTCCCGCAAGCCCTGGATGTACTGGTGGATGAAGCTCTTGATGCTCAGGTTGGGGTTGATATCCAGTACGCGTTGTACGCATTCCCAGAACGCCGCCGTGTACTCGGCCACGGTTGTGGTCTGCTTTTGTTCAAGCAGTGAGCACAAGTGCAGGTTGTACTCCGGCGACACATCCTGGATGTCAAGGAGGCAGGAGCGCTCATAGATGCACCGGCCATGCATGGTGAGAGCTCGTGCTGCCTCGCTTCTTGATCGGAGTTGAACCACCGCCTCAACATGGTGGATTCTCTGGAAAACGGAGATGTTCACCACGCCATACATTGTAAACACCTGATGCAACGTCTTGTCACTGACGGGGTAGTACACATGGTGAACAGTGACGCGGAGAACGCCGGTAGTGAACATCTCTTGCTGGTTGGACATTTTGTCGAACACCTGGTAGGCAGGAAGTGGGTGGTGATTGTTTTCTTGTCTTTATGCTGAGGGTTTGGATGTTGCTGTTGCTCTACTCTAAGCCGATCCAACCTAGCCCATGGATTTTGTGCAATTCACCGACGCAAATCGCACCCAAGGCAGTGGATGTTACGAATCTAGCCGAGAGAGTTGAGGACACACAGCGGAAGCAAAATTTGGAGGAAATTTTGGGGCTCTGATTACCAAATTGTCACGACCCAAGCACAGAGATCAAACAGATACACGGATCAACACCAATGTGTAATATAAATTTGAACGATACAAGGGAATTTGAGGTGAGAAAATAGCAAAGAGGAGATGAGATACAGCAGGAGCAAGGAGGAGAGGAACTAGAGCAGAGGACAAGAAGGTTGAAGACGATTCATTCATTCACTGCGTTGTCGTTCGCTGCTGCTTCCTTTATAGCCCAGCCACTCCCACGACCCCAAGCCCATTACTAACTCCAGCCCATGTCATGGCTTGGCCCGCTGGCTTCTCTATGGACAAGGTCATGACACTATGCTAGTGCACTCTCTAGACTAAGATGAATGCACTCTTATGATTAAACACCTTGCAAGCATCCGCAAATACAAGATAGAATTTAAGGCAAAAGCCTAACCATAGCAATACGATCGAGGATCCATTATTCCCTTATGCAAAAGCGTGCGAACTGGGGTTCAGGTTTCTGTCACTCCGGCAACCCACCATAAGCATTCTTTATACACAATATGTTCCCCTAGGTCCTTAATAAGGCGAAGTGTTGGGTGTTCGACTCACGCAACACCACTAGTAGAATGACAATGCAACTTAAGTATCAAACAACACATATTACTTCAACAGCATATGACTACTAACAACAAGACTTTCCCCATGTCCTCAAGAACTAAGGTAACTACTCACAAGACACAAAAGAGATCATGATCACTGGGGATAAATATGTGATAAACAATCTGGACATAATAATATTTCTCCAACAAAACTCAATAGCATTCACCACAAAGTAGTAATCAACACCGATGGAGTAGAGAGGATAGGTAGTACAAGTTACAACACGAGTTGCGATGGAAAGATGAGATTTGGATGAAGATGGAGATGGTGCTGGTGTTGGGGATGATGTTGATGATGATCTCGATGATGCCCGTGACAATGGTGATGACGGTGGCGACGATCTCCCCTTCCGGGAGGTGATCTCCCCGGCGGAATCTACCCGCCGGAGATGCCCTTTTCTTCTCTGTAGGTTTCCGCCTCGAAGCGGCGGCGGAACTTCGTAAAAAGTCCCGTGCCTAGGGTTTTCGGGGGACGGAGAACATATATGCAAAAGGGGGCGACCAGAGGTGGGCCAGGGGCTCCAGGCGCCCCCCCGGCACGGCCAGGGGGGGGGGCGCCCCTCCTTGATAGGTCCCTTCAGATCTTCTTGATGAAGGACGCATTCCTTCATCTGAACAACCTGAGGGTGCTTCTTCACCTCAGCGAGGTAAGGGTTGATGACGTTGAAGACGAACGTGTCCTTGGGGGAACTTGGAGAAGCCATGGCACCTAAATTTAGCTGAAAGATTTCCTGGCAGAAACAGATCGAAGAGAAAACACGCGAAATCGCAAGATACGTTGCCGGAACAACCCGGGCAAATATATAGGAAAAATTTATGCACAGAAAGGAAGGTAACGGACCAAAGCGGGGTCGGATACGGGCTCCAGGGTGTCCAGGCGGCCTGCCGGCGCGGCCCAGGGGGGCGCGCCAGGGGGGCGCCTGGACTCCCTGGTGGTCGTCTCCGGCTCCACTTCGACTCGGAATTTTACTAATTTTGCAAAAAACTCGTAATACGGAACTTTTATGATGTTTTGCGGTGTTTTCTTACCGTACTACATACCTTTTCTTTATTCTGCTTCTGCTGGCGTCTGAAACAGGGCTGCAACATGTTCTTCGTGGGTTGTTGTGTATATTATATTCACATCAACATCGACAGGGTCTCCTGCTATGTAATGTTTAAGTCTTTGCCCATTCACAACTTGAGGTTTGGTGCCTTCAAAATTATTAATCTTAATTGCGCCAGACCAATAAACTTCTTCAATATGAAATGGTCCTTCCCACCTGGAAAGTAGTTTACCTGGAGAAAACCTGAAACGGGCTCTAAACAACAAAACTTTATCACCGACATTAAATTCACGTTTCAGAATCTTCTTATCATGCCACCTTTTTACCTTTTCCTTGAACATTTTAGCGCTCTCGTAAGCTTCACTTATCCATTCATCTAGAGAAGTCAAGTTCATGAGACGCTTCTCACCAGCTAGTTTTGGGTCAGCGTTAAGCTCTCTAACAGCCCAGAAAGCTTTGTGCTCTAGCTCTAATGGCAAATGGCAAGCCTTGCCATACACCATCTTATAGGGAGACATGCCCATGGGGTTTTTGTAAGCAGTTCTATATGCCCACAAAGCATCTCCCAATTTATTTGACCAATCTTTCCTATTTCTGTTTACTAGTTTTCTGCAAGATCAACTTAATCTCTCTATTGGTGAGCTCAACTTGCCCACTATTTTGAGGATGATAAGGTGAAGCAATTCTATGATTAACATCGTATTTAGCCAAAGCTTTTCTAAAAGCTCCGTGCGTGAAGTGTGATCCTCCATCGGTCATGAGATACCTTGGTACACCAAACCTAGGAAAAAATATATCTTTAAGCATTTTCAAGGATGTTTTGTGATCAGCACTTTCAGTAGGGATTGCTTCAACCCACTTGGTCACATAATCAACAGCTACTAAAATGTGAGTGTACTTGTGCGAAGAAGGAAAAGGACCCATAAAATCAAAACCCCAACAATCGAAAGGTTCAATCACTAGTGAGTAATTCATAGGCATCTCATTCCTTCTACTAATGTTACCAACTCTCTGACATTTATCACAGGCTAAAACATAATTTCTAGCATCTTTAAAGAGAGTAGGCCAATAAAAACCTGATTGAAGAACCTTATGTGCAGTCCTCTCACCGGCATGATGTCCTCCATAGAGACTATCATGACATCGTCGGAGAACGTCCTTCTGCTCATGTTCCGGAATGCATCTTCTCACGATCCCTTCGGGGCCTTCTTTGAAAAGATGTGGGTCATCCCAAAAGTAGTGTCTCAAATCATGAAAGAACTTCTTCCTCTGCTGAAATGTTAGACCTGGAGGCAAATACTTTGCAACAATAAAATTAGCATAATCTGCATACCAAGGGTCGGAAAGAGGTTGTATTTTTACAACGGCAAGTTGCTCGTCTGGAAAACTATCGTTAACGGAGATGGGGTCATGCGGTATATCTTCCATTCCTGAAAGATTGTCCGCTACCGGATTGTCTTCCCCTTTCCTATCAACAATCTGCAAATCAAATTCTTGGAGAAGGAGTACCCATCTGATAAGCCTTGACTTGGCATCCTTCTTTGTCATAAGATATTTAATGGCAGCATGATCAGTATGAATAATAACTTTGGAATCAACAATATACTGCCTAAACTTATCACAAGCAAAAACTACAGCTAAGAATTCCTTCTCAGTAGTAGCATAATTTCTTTGAGCACTATCAAGGGTCTTACTAGCATAATGTATAACATTCAATTTCTTATCAACTCTTTGTCCTAAAACAGCTCCAACAGCAAAATCACTTGCATCACACATAATTTCAAAAGGTAAGCTCCAGTCAGGTGGTTGTACTATAGGAACAGTTATTAAAGATTTCTTAA
Source organism: Secale cereale (assembly GCA_902687465.1). Lineage (NCBI taxonomy): Eukaryota > Viridiplantae > Streptophyta > Magnoliopsida > Poales > Poaceae > Secale > Secale cereale. The sequence goes on from LR738713.1 coordinate 761,893,224, forward strand.
GGATTTCAAAAGCTTCCTTACAATTTTCATCAAACGCAAAAGGACATCCTTCTGGAGAAGATTAGTGAGGGGTCTCGAGGTTTTAGAAAAGTCTTTAATAAGTCTTCTATAAAAACCTGCATGACCGAGAAAACTGCGAATACCTTTGATGTCCCTTGGATAGGGCATCCTCTCAATAGCTTCGATCTTGGCTTTGTCCACTTCAATTCCCCTTTCGGAAATCTTGTGACCAAGAACAATTCCTTCATTAACCATAAAGTGGCACTTCTCCCAGTTGAGTACCAAATTTGTCTCCTCGCATCTCTGCAAAACTTTATTAAGGTTGTGAAGACAATGGTCAAATGAAGTTCCATAGACGGAGAAATCGTCCATGAAGACTTCCATAATATCCCCGCAGAAACCATGAAAGATAGCAGACATACACCTTTGAAAAGTAGCAGGGGCATTACATAAACCAAAAGGCATACGTCTGTAAGCATAAGTACCAAAAGGACAAGTAAAAGTGGTCTTCTCTTGATCGACAGTGTTAACATGAATTTGAGAGAAGCCAGAATAACCATCGAGATAACAAAAGTGGGTATTTTTGGATAACCTTTCAAGCATTTGGTCGATGAATGGCAACGGGTAGTGATCCTTCCTGGTTGCCTTATTCAACTTCCTGTAATCAATACACATTCTATATCCAATAATAATTCTCTGAGATATTAGTTCATTTTTATCATTAGGAACCACAGTTGTACCTCCTTTCTTAGAAACACAATGTACCGGACTTACCCACTTACTATCAGCTATAGGGTAGATAATACCTGCGGCTAGAAGCTTGAGAATCTCAGTTCTCACGACATCCATCATCTTCGGGTTCAACCGTCGTTGATGATCAACAACTGGTTTAGCGTCAGGCTCAAGGTTGATAGTATGTTGACAGATAGATGGACTAATCCCCTTAAGGTCATCAAGGGTGTAGCCAATTGCGCCTCGGTGTTTACGAAGTACTTCCAATAATCGCTCTTCTTCATATCCTGAAAGGTTAGAATTGATAATAATAGGATATACTTTCTTTTCATCTAAATAAGCATACTTGAGCGTATCGGGAAGAGGTTCAAGATCGAACACCGGGTCTTCTTTCGGTTTTGATAAAATTCCCAAAGGTTCAACCGGAAGGTTGTGCTTCAGGATAGCAGGCTGCCTCAAGAATATTTCATCTAGTTCATTTCTTTCCTGCATATGTAAATCATTCTCGTGGTCCTCCATGTATTGCTGCAAAGGATCATCAAGGGGAATAGCAATAGAGGCAATACTTTCAATAATTTTATCATCACTAGGTAAATCAGTACCACGAGGCTGCTTAGAGAACTTAGAAAAATTAAATTCATATGGCTCACCATCGAATTCAACAGAAACTTTACCTTTCTTGCAATCTATTATAGCTCCACAAGTTCTAAGAAAAGGTCTACCAAAAATGATGGGACAAAAATTGTCCCTGGCTGAACCAAGTACCAGAAAGTCGGTAGGGTATTTTACCTTTCCACATAGGACTTCAACGTCCCTCACAATTCCGATAGGAGAGATAGTTGATCTATTTGCAAGATGAATAGTAACATCAACTTCTTCAAGTTCACAAGGGGAAATCTCACCGATGATTTCCTCATAGAGTGAATAAGGAACTCGATCCCAAATCGCATAGCCCATAATAATTGTGATCTCCTATTTTAACAGATACCACCGGAGTACCTGAAATTGGGCCTTTGTTCTTGGCTGTGACAAGGTTAGTGGAAACATCACAAAAAGTTATATTGGAATCCAAAACATTATCAGTAACAAGGTCTTTAATCAATGCAACTCGAGGATCGACCCTGATCTGGTCCTCAGGCTCATCAACTCTTCTCTCACTTTTATTTATTATGCCTGTCACAAGAGAGTGCTCCTTTATCCTCGTGGGAAAAGGAGGCTGTTCATATATAACCGCAGGCAAAATAGGCTCAGCAACATAAATATCAATAGGTGGTTCTTTAAGAGGTGCATGGTGCTGGTCTTTCTTCTTTTTAAAAGAATCAACGTGAGAGGCAAAATTCTTACACAAATCAATCACTAGATGGGAATCAAGACCAATCTTAGAGCAAAAAGTATTGAAGTAATCAGTTTCCACATAGCTCTCAATAGTCATGTTCATAATTTATAGCGGGTTCAATACCTTTATCAATTTCCCAATCTTCAGTATTCCTCTGGATTCTTTCAAGGAGATCCCACCTTTCTTCAACACTCTTCTTCTGAAATACCCCACTAGAGGAGGCATCCAGCATCTCCTTATCCTGACGAGAAAGCCTGGCATAAAAAATTGTAAGTATAATTTCCTTGGGAAGCTTATGAATGGGGCATTTGAGCATTAGGGACTTCAATCTCCCCCAAGCTTGAGCAATGCTTTCTCCGTCACGAGACCTAAAGTTATAGATATAATTCCTGTCTCGATGAATTTCATGAAGAGGATAAAATTTAGTATAAAAGAGAGACATAAGCTCCTGCCAGTACAGCAATTGTGGGTTATCGAGAAGCCCATACCAATCTGAAGCTTTATCTATAAGGGATACGACAAACAATTTCCTCATGACAAACTCCCTCGATACACCTGCAAGCTTAAATAATGAACATAGTCGTGACAAATACAGCAAGTGTTCACCGGGATGTCTGTCTCCTGCATAACGATTAGTCAAAACATAATCGATAATGCCAGCTGGTATTTTATAAGGCACAATTTCAGTAGGGGGAGGATCAACCACCACAGGTGTGGGGTGTCTTCCGGCAAGCAACGCTCCAATAATAGGATTATCCATAAGGACAAAGAGCAGCAATAGCAAAAATAAAAACAGAATTATAAAAAGACTTTCTTACCAGTTTCACTTTACCAATAGCGCTACGCTCCCCGGCAACGGCGCCAGAAAACGTTACTTGATAACCCTCAACCGTAAGGGATCTGTTGCAGCGTTTTCGATAAGTAAGAGTGTCGAACCCAACGAGGAGCAGAAGGTATTGATAAGCGATTCTGAGCAAGAAATTACTGCAAGCACTGAAAGATAACTTTTAGGGGTTTTCTCGATATAAGCAACGGGAATGTAAAGGCAAGTAATGTAAAAGGTACTGAAAGTAACAAGTGGCCCAATGCTTTCTTAGCAAAGGAGAGGCCTAGCAACTGAACTTATAAAGACTAAAGCGTTCTTGAGGACACACGGGAGAGGTAGTCATGTGCTTTCGCCATATTCCGTATCGATACTATGTTATGTGTTGATAAGTGTTGAGTGGGTGGATCTATGCTAGTGCACTCTCTAGACTAAGATGAATGCACTCTTATGATTAAACACCTTGCAAGCATCCGCAAATACAAGATAGAATTTAAGGCAAAAGCCTAACCATAGCAATACGATCGAGGATCCATTATTCCCTTATGCAAAAGCGTGCGAACTGGGGTTCAGGTTTCTATCACTCCGGCAACCCACCATAAGCATTCTTTATACACAATGTATTCCCCTAGGTCCTTAATAAGGCGAAGTGTTGGGTGTTCGACTCACGCAACACCACTAGTAGAATGACAACGCAACTTAAGTATCAAACAACACATATTACTTCAACAACATATGACTACTAACAACAAGACTTTCCCCATGTCCTCAAGAACTAAGGTAACTACTCACAAGACATAAAAGAGATCATGATCAGTGGGGATAAATATGTGATAAACAATCTGGACATAATAATATTTCTCCAACAAAACTCAATAGCATTCACCACAAAGTAGTAATCAACACTGATGGAGTAGAGAGGATAGGTAGTACAAGTTACAACACGAGTTGCGATGGAAAGATGAGATTTGGATGAAGATGGAGATGGTGCTGGTGTTGGGGATGATGTTGATGATGATCTCGATGATGCCCGTGACGATGGTGATGACGGTGGCGACGATCTCCCCTTCCGGGAGGCGATCTCCCCGGCGGAATCTGCCCGCCGGAGATGCCCTTTTCTTCTCTGTAGGTTTCCGCCTCGAAGCGGCGGCGGAACTCCGTAAAAAGTCTCGTGCCTAGGGTTTTCGGGGGACGGAGAACATATATGCAAAAGGGGGTGACCAGAGGTGGGCCAGGGGCTCCAGGCGCCCCCCCGACGCGGCCAGGGGGGGGGGCGCCCCCAGGCCGCCTGGGCACCCTATGCCCCCCCCTCTGACTCCCCTTTTGCGTGTCTTCGTTATTCGTCTGAAAAATACCTCCCGTCAATTTTCAGGTAATTTGGAGGTGTTCTTCTTCAGCAACTCAGTATCCACTTTTTCCTGCTGAATCCTGCGTCTGCTGTTCCGGCACCAGAAAGTTGCAAACTGTGTAAAATAGACCAAAACAACATAAGAACATCATCATAACGTGAAATATATCAATGAATAAAGATGAATTACGATACAAAATAGTGATGCATTTTGGACGTATCAACAACCCCAAGCTTAGACCTCGCTTGTCCCCAAGCGAATGTGAACTCGGTAAACCTGTCCACAAGTTTAGAGAGTGAAGTGTCGATAAATACAATACGGACAAGAAGCATCATAGTCTCTTTACCAACTCAAATATCCTCAGCAGCAATCTTCAACTCATAAGGCTCTTATGAAAGAGTGTTAACACTTATATTCGAAAGTAGGACTAAGGAAGCTCATTATATCATGGCAAACATGTCCTTTGGTCAAAGAACAACAAATAATTTTAGCTTTTGCTCTTATATTTGATGGGATTAATTGAAGCTCTTTGGAATAACATGTTAATAAGCAAGAAGTGAAAGTGTTAACACAAAGGAAGATATTTGCCTTAGCTGGGCATGACAAACAACTTACTTATCAAATGATAATGTCAACAAGGATATGATATGACAAATCTTAATGCAGCTTTATATGAATGAATCCTTATCAACATCAAACGTCTGCTCTTTTTGAGAAATAGAGGGAAGTAGAAATAACTGACTCAACTTAAAATTAAAAGATAGGCCCTGCTCTAGGGTAGTAGGGAAAACTCATGTGCTATCCTCAAATCAAACAGAATGAAAACAAGTTTTGAGAGGTGCATGATTCGTCAAGGAATGCTAATAGATAACTCAATTACTTCTTGAACTGGACAAGTTTCGAGGAACGGCTCCCGTATGAGGACGATAACATCCTCTTATTCTCCTTTGTTTATCACTGCCAAAGTTTTCTGATTTCTCATGAACAAAGCGTGAAGGAGGGTTTGTTTGTTATATTATTTTTAAGCCAGGCGCACTCAATGCCAGTTCCTTTTCGTATTATGGGTTTGCACATTATACATGCAATCCCGGGGTGAAGCTTGTCCAACTCAAAAAAGGTCATGAATTAGCTACTACTTCCTCATGAGCTAAAGCAGAGGCACAAAATAAAAGATTTCGAACATTTAAGGATAACACATAAATTATATACTTTAGGAGGTGGTAGTGGGGTACCACGAGTAGGTAGGTATGGTGGACTCATATGGAAGGTATTGGCTTAAGGGTATGGATGCACAAGCAGAATTCCGCTTAGTACAGAGTTAGGCTAGCAAAGGTTTTGAGAGAGCAGACAATTGATGATGACTAAGATGCAAAACAATATAAAGCATGAGCATTGAAATAAGCATAACACATCAAGTTGTCTTCCTTGTCAACATAACACTTCAAGCATAATAACATAAAGGTTTTGGCTATATTGATGCTCTAAGAAAATCATGCTTGTTGTTATGACCAAAGCTATGTTTGCCAAGATTAAATAAAGTTTCATAGCCATACCTGACATAAGGTCAAAACTCCCCATAAGAATCATCATATAAGGTCGATTGCGTGAAGAGAATACCGAGTGCAGCAAAAGAACCGATAAACTTCTCATTAATATTCCATCATAGACGACTCCACACACACGGATACAATTCTTCACCAAGGGGGCGATAGACCTCAATGCACACACCTATCTCATATAATAATCTCCCTAGACATGATACGACTCTACTTGACTTCTAAAAGACAAAAAGTAAAAGATAAAGATACCGGGCACTCCCCCAAGCTTGGAACAAGCCAAGGGAATGCCATTACCACGGAGATTTCACTCATCATCCTTGTTGGCGTTGATCAAGTAGTTCTTGGCGAAACTCTTCCATGGAAGGGGTTCTCCAGTCTCATATGAGAAGCTCGTCTCCTGGATCCTGCATTCAGCACCCAAACCCATGCGTAGAAACCTTAGTTCATACTCACAGTTCTGGTTATGTAGATCATTAATTTGCCCTTGGAGTTCTATAATTCTGTCTTCAGACGCGGCGATTCTTTCCCACATCTCCTTCATCTCCTTCAGAAAGTAGTTCTTCAGCTCGTTGGTGATGTCAAAGTTAGCTTCGACACCACGCTCGGTCATCTTGTTGTACTTGAGGACTTCTTGCTCCACTTCTTCCAGCCTGGCCTGGACGCTCCCCTCCTTGATAGGTCCCTTCAGATCTTCTTGATGAAGGACGCCTTCCTTCATCTGAACAACCTGAGGGTGCTTCTTCACCTCAGCGAGGTAAGGGTTGATGACGTTGACGACGAACGTGTCCTTGGGGGAACTTGGAGAAGCCATGGCACCTAAATTTAGTTGAAAGATTTCCTGGCAGAAACAGATTGAAGAGAAAACACGCGAAATCGCAAGATACGTTGCCGGAACAACCCGGGCAAATATATAGGAAAAATTTATGCACAGAAAGGAAGGTAACGGACCAAAGCGGGGTCGGAGACGGGCTCCAGGGTGTCCAGGCGGCCTGCCGGCGCGGCCCAGGGGGGCGCGCCAGGGGGGCGCCTGGACTCCCTGGTGGTCGTCTCAGGCTCCACTTCGACTCGGAATTTTACTAATTTTGCAAAAACTCCTAATACGGAACTTTTATGATGTTTTGCGGTGTTTTCTTACCGTACTACATACCTTTTCTTTATTCTGCTTCTGCTGGCGTCTGAAAAAGGGCTGCAACATGTTCTTCGTGGGTTGTTGTGTATATTATATTCACATCAACATCGACAGGGTCTCTTGCTATGTAATGATTAAGTCTTTGCCCATTCACAACTTGAGGTTTGGTGCCTTCAAAATTATTAATCTTAATTGCGCCAGACCGATAAACTTCTTCAATATGAAATGGTCCTTCCCACCTGGAAAGTAGTTTACCTGGAGAAAACCTGAAACGGGATCTAAACAACAAAACTTTATCACCGACATTAAATTCACGTTTCAGAATCTTCCTATCATGCCACCTTTTTACCTTTTCCTTGAACATTTTAGCGCTCTCGTAAGCTTCACTTCTCCATTCATCTAGAGAAGTCAAGTTCATGAGACGCTTCTCACCAGCTAGTTTTGGGTCAGCGTTAAGCTCTCTAACAGCCCAGAAAGCTTTGTGCTCTAGCTCTAATGGCAAATGGCAAGCCTTGCCATACACCATCTTATAGGGAGACATGCCCATGGGGTTTTTGTAAACAGTTCTATATGCCCACAAAGCATCTCCCAATTTATTTGACCAATCTTTCCTATTTCTGTTTACTGTTTTCTGCAAGATCAACTTAATCTCTCTATTGGTGAGCTCAACTTGCCCACTAGTTTGAGGATGATAAGGTGAAGCAATTCTATGATTAACATCGTATTTAGCCAAAGCTTTTCTAAAAGCTCCGTGCATGAAGTGTGATCCTCCATCGGTCATGAGATACCTTGGTACACCAAACCTAGGAAAAATTACATCTTTAAGCATTTTCAAGGATGTTTTGTGATCAGCACTTTCAGTAGGGATTGCTTCAACCCACTTGGTCACATAATCAACAGCTACTAAAATGTGAGTGTACTTGTGCGAAGAAGGAAAAGGACCCATAAAATCAAAACCCCAACAATCGAAAGGTTCAATCACTAGTGAGTAATTCATAGGCATCTCATTCCTTCTACTAATGTTACCAACTCTCTGACATTTATCACAGGCTAAAACATAATTTCTAGCATCTTTAAAGAGAGTAGGCCAATAAAAACCTGATTGAAGAACCTTATGTGCAGTCCTCTCACCGGCATGATGTCCTCCATAGGGACTATCATGACATCGTCGGAGAACGTCCTTCTGCTCATGTTCCGGAATGCATCTTCTCACGATCCCTTCGGGGCCTTCTTTGAAAAGATGTGGGTCATCCCAAAAGTAGTGTCTCAAATCATGAAAGAACTTCTTCCTCTGCTGAAATGTTAGACCTGGAGGCAAATACTTCGCAACAATAAAATTAGCATAATCTGCATACCAAGGGTCGGAAAGAGGTTGTATTTTTACAACGGCAAGTTGCTCGTCTGGAAAACTATCGTTAACTGGGATGGGGTCATGCGGTATATCTTCCATTCTTGAAAGATTGTCCGCTACCGGATTGTCTTCCCCTTTCCTATCAACAATCTGCAAATCAAATTCTTGGAGAAGGAGTACCCATCTGATAAGCCTTGGCTTGGCATCCTTCTTTGTCATAAGATATTTAATGGCAGCATGATCAGTATGAATAATAACTTTGGAATCAACAATATACTGCCTAAACTTATCACAAGCAAAAACTACAGCTAAGAATTCCTTCTCAGTAGTAGCATAATTTCTTTGAGCACTATCAAGGGTCTTACTAGCATAATGTATAACATTCAATTTCTTATCAACTCTTTGTCCTAAAACAGCTCCAACAGCAAAATCACTTGCATCACACATAATTTCAAAAGGTAAGCTCCAGTCAGGTGGTTGTACTATAGGAGCAGTTATTAAAGCTTTCTTAAGGATTTCAAAAGCTTCCTTACAATTTTCATCAAACGCAAAAGGAACATCCTTCTGGAGAAGATTAGTGAGGGGTCTCGAGGTTTTAGAAAAGTCTTTAATAAATCTTCTATAAAAACCTGCATGACCGAGAAAACTGCGAATACCTTTGATGTCCCTTGGATAGGGTATCCTCTCAATAGCTTCGATCTTGGCTTTGTCCACTTCAATTCCCCTTTCGGAAATCTTGTGACCAAGAACAATTCCTTCATTAACCATAAAGTGGCACTTCTCCCAGTTGAGTACCAAATTTGTCTCCTCGCATCTCTGCAAAACTTTATTAAGGTTGTGAAGACAATGGTCAAATGAAGTTCCATAGACGGAGAAATCGTCCATGAAGACTTCCATAATATCCCCGCAGAAACCATGAAAGATAGCAGACATACACCTTTGAAAAGTAGCAGGGGCATTACATAAACCAAAAGGCATACGTCTGTAAGCATAAGTACCAAAAGGACAAGTAAAAGTGGTCTTCTCTTGATCGACAGTGTTAACATGAATTTGAGAGAAGCCAGAATAACCATCGAGATAACAAAAGTGGGTATTTTTGGATAACCTTTCAAGCATTCGATCGATGAACGGCAACGGGTAGTGATCCTTCCTGGTTGCCTTGTTCAACTTCCTGTAATCAATACACATTCTATATCCAATAATAATTCTCTCAGATATTAGTTCATTTTTATCATTAGGAACCACAGTTGTACCTCCTTTCTTAGGAACACAATGTACCGGACTTACCCACTTACTGTCAGCTATAGGGTAGATAATACCTGCGGCTAGAAGCTTGAGAATCTCAGTTCTCACGACATCCATCATCTTCGGGTTCAACCGTCGTTGATGACCAACAACTGGTTTAGCGTCAGGCTCAAGGTTGATAGTATGTTGACAGATAGATGGACTAATCCCCTTAAGGTCATCAAGGGTGTAGCCAATTGCGCCTCGGTGTTTACGAAGTACTTCCAATAATCGCTCTTCTTCATATCTTGAAAGGTTAGAATTGATAATAACAGGATATACTTTCTTTTCATCTAAATAAGCATACTTGAGCGTATCGGGAAGAGGTTTAAGATCGAACACCGGGTCTTCTTTCGGTTTTGATAAAATTCCCAAAGGTTCAACCGGAAGGTTGTGCTTCAGGATAGCAGGCTGCCTCAAGAATATTTCATCTAGATCATTTCTTTCATGCATATGTAAATCATTCTCGTGGTCCTCCATGTATTGCTGCAAAGGATCATCAGGGGGAATAGCAATAGAGGCAATACTTTCAATAATTTTATCATCACTAGGTAAATCAGTACCACGAGGCTGCTTAGAGAACTTAGAAAAATTAAATTCATATGGCTCACCATCGAATTCAACAGAAACTTTACCTTTCTTGCAATCTATTATAGCTCCACAAGTTCTAAGAAAAGGTCTACCAAAAATGATGGGACAAAACTTGTCCCTGGCTGAACCAAGTACCAGAAAGTCGGTAGGGTATTTTACCTTTCCACATAGGACTTCAACGTCCCTCACAATTCCGATAGGAGAGATAGTTGATCTATTTGCAAGATGAATAGTAACATCAACTTCTTCAAGTTCACAAGGGGAAATCTCACCGATGATTTCTTCATAGAGTGAATAAGGAATAGCACTTGCACTCGATCCCAAATCGCATAGCCCATAATAATTGTGATCTCCTATTTTAACAGATACCACCGGAGTACCTGAAATTGGGCCTTTGTTCTTGGCTGTGACAAGGTTAGTGGAAACAGCACAAAAAGTTATATTGGAATCCAAACATTATCAGTAACAAGGTCTTTAATCAATGCAACTCGAGGATCGACCCTGATCTGGTCCTCAGGCTCATCAACTCTTCTCTCACTTTTATTTATTATGCCTGTCACAAGAGAGTGCTCCTTTATCCTCGTGGGAAAAGGAGGCTGTTCATATATAACTGCAGGCAAAATAGGCTCAGCAACATAAATATCAATAGGTGGTTCTTTAAGAGGTGCATTGTGCTGGTCTTTCTTATTTTTAAAAGAATCAACGTGAGAGGCAAAATTCTTACACAAATAAATCACTAGATGGGAATCAAGACCAATCTTAGAACAAAAAGTATTGAAGTAATCAGTTTCCACATAGCTCTCAATATAATCATGTTCATAATTTATAGCGGGTTCAATACCTTTATCAATTTCCCAATCTTCAGTATTCCTCTGGATTCTTTCAAGGAGATCCCACCTTTCTTCAACACTCTTCTTCTGAAATACCCCACTAGAGGAGGCATCCAGCATCTCCTTATCCTGACGAGAAAGCCTGGCATAAAAATTTGTAAGTATAATTTTTTTGGGAAGCTTATGAATGGGGCATTTGAGCATTAGGGACTTCAATCTCCCCCAAGCTTGAGCAATGCTTTCTCCGTCACGAGACCTAAAGTTATAGATATAATTCCTGTCTCGATGAATTTCATGAAGAGGATAAAATTTAGTATAAAAGAGAGACATAAGCTCCTGCCAGTCCAGCAATTGTGGGTTATCGAGAAGCCCATACCAATCTGAAGCTTTATCTATAAGGGATACGACAAACAATTTCCTCATGACAAACTCCCTCGATACACCTGCAAGCTTAAATAATGAACATAGTCGTGACAAATACAGCAAGTGTTCACCGGGATGTCTGTCTCCTGCATAACGATTAGTCAAAACATAATCGATAATGGCAGCTGGTATTTTATAAGGCACAATTTCAGTAGGGGGAGGATCAACCAACACAGGTGTGGGGTGTCTTCCCGCAAGCAACGCTCCAATAATAGGATTATCCATAAGGACAAAGAGTAGCAATAGCAAAAATAAAAACAGAATTATAAAAAAGACTTCCTTACCAGTTTCACTTTACCAATAGCGCTACTCTCCCCGGCAACGGCGCCAGAAAACGTTACTTGATAACACTCGACCATAAGGGATCTGTTGCAGCGTTTTCGATAAGTAAGAGTGTCGAACCCAACGAGGAGCAGAATTTATTGATAAGCGATTCTGAGCAAGAAATTACTGCAAGCACTGAAAGATAACTTTTAGGGGTTTTCTCGATATAAGCAACGGGAATGTAAAGGCAAGTAATGTAAAAGGTACTGAAAGTAACAAGTGGCCCAATCCTTTCTTAGCAAAGGAGAGGCCTAGCAACTGAACTTATAAAGACTAAAGCGTTCTTGAGGACACACGGGAGAGGTAGTCATGTGCTTTCGCCATATTCCGTATTGATACTATGTTATGTGTTGATAAGTGTTGAGTGGGTGGATCTATGCTAGTGCACTCTCTAGACTAAGATGAATGCACTCTTATGATTAAACACCTTGCAAGCATCCGCAAATACAAGATAGAATTTAAGGCAAAAGCCTAACCATAGCAATACGATCGAGGATCCATTATTCCCTTATGCAAAAGCGTGCGAACTGGGGTTCAGGTTTCTGTCACTCCGGCAACCCACCATAAGCATTCTTTATACAAAATGTATTCCCCTAGGTCCTTAATAAGGCGAAGTGTTGGGTGTTCGACTCACGCAACACCACTAGTAGAATGACAACGCAACTTAAGTATCAAACAACACATATTACTTCAACATCATATGACTACGAACAACAAGACTTTCCCCATGTCCTCAAGAACTAAGGTAACTACTCACAAGACATAAAAGAGATCATGATCAGTGGGTATAAATATGTGATAAACAATCTGGACATAATAATATTTCTCCAACAAAACTCAATAGCATTCACCACAAAGTAGTAATCAACACCGATGGAGTAGAGAGGATAGGTAGTACAAGTTACAACATGAGTTGCGATGGAAAGATGAGATTTGGATGAAGATGGAGATGGTGCTGGTGTTGGGGATGATGTTGATGATGATCTCGATGATGCCCGTGACGATGGTGATGACGGTGGCGACGATCTCCCCTTCCGGGAGGTGATCTCCCCGGCGGAATCTGCCCGCCGGAGATGCCCTTTTCTTCTCTGTAGGTTTCTGCCTCGAAGCGGCGGCGGAACTCCGTAAAAAGTCCCGTGCCTAGGGTTTTCGGGGGATGGAGAACATATATGCAAAAGGGGGCGACCAGAGGTGGGCTAGGGGCTCCAGGCGCCCCCCCGGCGCGGCCAGGGGGGGCGCCCCCAGGCCGCCTGGGCACCCTGTGGCCCCCCTATGACTCCCCTTTTGCGTGTCTTCGTTATTCGTCTGAAAAATAGCTCCCGTCAATTTTCAGGTAATTTGGAGGTGTTCTTCTTCAGCAACTCAGTATCCACTTTTTCCTGCTGAATCCTGCGTCTGCTGTTCCGGCACCGGAAAGTTGCAAACTGTGTAAAATAGACCAAAACAACATAAGAACATCATCATAACGTGAAATATATCAATGAATAAAGATGAATTATGATACAAAATAGTGATGCATTTTGGACGTATCACATGCCAAAGATGATAATACCTAGATCCATTCTTGTTTTTATGCCTAGCTAGGGGTGTGAAATGATAGCGCTTGTTGGGAGGCAACCCAATTTTATTTTTGTTCCTTGCCTTTTGTTCCTGTTTAGTAATAAATAATTCATCTAGCCTCTGGTTAGATATGGGTTCGTGTTTTAATTAGTGTTTGTGCCAAGTAGAACCTTTGGGAAGACTTGGGTGAAGTCTTTGCGATCTTGCTGTAAAAATCAGAAACTTTTGCACTCACGAGATTAGCTTCCATTTTTTAATGGAGAGTGCTTTTAAGTTGATTCTTTTTGCAGATGATTAATAGACAAATTCCTCACGGCCACCAATTTATTTTAGATTTTTTGGAGTTACAGAAGCATTCGAAAGTTACATATTACTACAGACTGTTCTATTTTTAACAGATTCTGTTTTGCGTGTGTTGTTTGCTTATTTTGATGAATCTATGGCTAGTATCGGGGGGTATGAACCATAGAGAAGTTGGAATATAGTAGGTTTAACACCAATATAAATGAAGAAATGAGTTCATTACAGTACCTTAAAGTGGTGGTTTGTTTTCTTATACTTTCTTATACTAACGGAGCTCATGAGATTTTCTGTTGAGTTTTGTGTTGTGAAGTTTTCAAGTTTTTGGGTAAAGATTTGATGGATTTTGGAATAAGGAGTGGCAAGAGCCTAAGCTTTGGGATGACCAAGGCACCCCAAGGTAAAATTCAAGGACAACCAAAAGCCTAAGCTTGGGGATGCCCATGGAAGGCATCCCCTCTTTTGTCTTCGTCCATCGGTAACTTTACTCGAGGCTATATTTTTATTCACCACATGATATGTGTTTTGCTTGGAGCGTCTTGTATGATTTGAGTCTTTGATTTTTAGTTTACCACAATAATCCTTGTTGTACACACCTTTTGGGAGAGACACACATGAATCGGAATTTATTAGAGTACTCTATATGCTTCACTTATACCTTTTGAGCTAGATAATTTTGCTCTAGTGCTTCACTTATATTTTTTAGAGCACCGTGGTGGTTTTATTTTATAGAAATTATTGATCTCTCATGCTTCACTTATATTGTTTTGAGAGTCCTTTAGAACAGCATGGTAATTTGCTTTGGCTATAAAATTAGTCCTAATATTATAGGCATCCAAGATGGGTATAATAAAAACTTTCATATAAAGTGCATTGAATACTATGAGAAGTTTGATACTTGATGATCGTTTTGAGATATGAGGATGGTGATATCAGAGTCATGCTAGTAGAGTAGTTGTGAATTTGAGAAATACTTGTGTTGAGGTTTGCAAGTCCCGTAGCATGCACGTATGGTAACCGTTGTGTGACAAATTTGAAGCATGAAGTATTTCTTTGATTGTCATCCTTTGTGTGGAGGTTGGGATGGCGCGATGGTTAACTCCTACCAACCCTTCCCCTAGGAGCATGCATGTAGTACTTTGTTTTGATGACTTGTAGATTTTTGCAATAAGTATGTGAGTTCTTTATGACTAATGTTGAGTCCATGGATTATACGCACTCTCACCCTTCCACCATTGCTAGCCTCTCTAGTACCGCGCAACTTTCGCCGGTACCATAAACCCACCATATATGTTCCTCAAAACAGCCACCATACCTACCTATTATGGCATTTCCATAGCCATTCCGAGATATATTGCCATGCAACTTTCCACCGTTCCATTTATTATGACATGTTGCATCATTGTCATATTGCCTTGCATGATCATGTAGTTGTCATCGTATTTGTGGCAAGGCCACCATGCATAATTTTTCATACATGTCACTCTTGATTCCTTGCCTATTCCGGTACACCGTCGGAGGCATCCATATAGAGTCATATTTTGTTCTAGTATCGAGTTGTAATCTTTGAGTTGTAATTAAATAAAAGTGTGATGATCATCATTATTAGAGCATTGTCCTAGAAAAAAAAAGAGGCCAAAAAAAGAAAGGCCAAAAAAAGAGAAAGGCCAAATAAAAAAAGAAAGGCCCAAAAAAGAGAAAAAAAGAAAAAAGGGGACAATGCTACTATCTTTTTTCCACACTTGTGCTTCAAAGTACCACCATGATCTTTATGATATAGAGTCTCTTATTTTGTCATTTTCATATACTAGTGGGAATTCTTCATTATAGAACTTGGCTTGTATATTCCAACAATGGGCTTCCTCAAATGCCTTAGGTCTTCGTGAGCAAGCAAGTTGGATGCACACCCACTTAGTTTCTTTTCTTGAGCTTTCATACATTTATAGCTCTAGTGCATCAGTTGCATGACAATCCTTACTCACTCACATTGATATCTATTGATGGGCATCTCCATAGCCCATTGATACGCCTAGTTGATGTGAGACCATCTTCCTCTTTTCTGTCTTCTCCACAACCACCATTCTATTCCGCATATAGTGCTATGTCCATGGCTCACGCTCATGTATTGCGTGAAAGTTGAAAAATGTTGAAATAATTAATGTATGAAACAATTGCTTGGCTGAAACCGGGGTTGTGCATGATTTGGGTATTTTGTGTGACGAAGATGGAGCATAGCCAAACTATATGATTTAGTAGGGATGAACTTTCTTTGGCCATGTTATTTTGAGAAGACATAATTGCTTTGTTAGTATGCTTGAAGTATTATTATTCTTATGTCAATATTAAACTTTTGTCTTGAATCTTTCGGATCTGAACATTCATGCCACAATAAAGATAATTACATTGAAAATTATGTTAGGTGGCATTCCACATCAAAAATTCTGTTTTTATCATTTACCTATTCGAGGATGAGCGGGAATTACGCTTGGGGATGCTTGATACGTCTCCAACGTATCTATAATCTTTGATTGTTCCATGCTATTATATTATCTGTTTTGGATGTTTAATGGGCTTTAATATGCACTTTTATATTATTTTTGGGACTAACCTACTAACCAAAGGCCCAGTGCAAATTGCTGTTTTTTTGCCTATTTCAGTATTTCGCAGAAAAGGAATATCAAACGGAATCCAAACGGAATGAAACCTTCGTGAGGATCGTTTTTGGAACAAACGCAATCCAGAAGACTTGGAGTGGACGTCAAGGAATCAACGAGGCGGCCACGAGGCAGGAGGGCGCGCCCCCACCCTCGTGGGCCCCTCGTAGCTCCACCGGCCTACTTCTTTCGCCTATTTATACTCATATACCCTGGAAACATCCAGGAGCACCACGAAACCCTATTTCCACCGCCGCAACCTTCTGTACCCGTGAGATCCCATCTTGGGGCCGTTTCCAGCGCTCCACCGGAGGGGGGATCGATCACGGAGGGCTTCTACATCAACACCATAGCCTCTCCGATGATGTGTGAGTAGTTTACCACAAACCTTCGGGTCCATAGTTATTAGCTAGATGGCTTCTTCTCTCTCTTTGGATCTCAATACAAAGTTCTCCTCTATCTTCTGGGAGATCTATTCGATGTAATACTTTTTGTGGTTTGTTTGTCGAGATGCGATGAATTGTGGGTTTATGATCAAGATTATATATGAATAATATTTGGTTCTTCTTTGAATTCTTATATGCATGATTTGATATCTTTGCAAGTCTCTTCGAATTATCAGTTTGGTTTGGCCTACTAGATTGATCTTTCTGGCAATGGGAGAAGTGCTTAGCTTTGGGTTCAATCTTGCGGTGTTCGATCCCAGTGACAGAAAGGAAACCGATACGTATTGTATTGTTGCCATCAAGGATAAAAAGATGGGGTTTATATCATATTTCTTGATTTTATCCCTCTACATCATGTCATCTTGCTTAATGCGTTACTCCGTTCTTATGAACTTAATACTCTAGATGCATGCTGGATAGCGGTCGATGTGTGGAGTAATAGTAGTAGATGCAGAATTGTTTCGGTCTACTTGTCACGGAGGTGATGCCTATATACATGATCATGCCTAGATATTCTCATAACTATGCACTTTTCTATCAATTGCTCGGCAGTAATTTGTTCACCCATCGTAAAATATGCTATCTTGAGAGAAGCCACTAGTGAAACCTATGGCCCCCGGGTCGATTTTCCATCATATCAATCTCCCGTCAACTAGCTATTTTTATCGTAGTTTATTTTGCAATCTTTACTTTTCAATCTATACAACAAAAATACCAAAAATATTTATCTTATTATCTTTATCAGATCTCACTTTTGCAAGTGGCCGTGAAGGGATTGAAAACCCCTTTATCGCGTTGGTTGCAAGGTTCTTAATTTTTTGTGTAGGTACTAGGGATTTGCATGTAGTCTCCTACTGGATTGATACTTTGGTTCTCAAAACCGAGGGAAATACTTATGCTACTTTGCTGCATCACCCTTTTGATGTCTACACACACTTCTACTCTCGTAGACTTGTTGGGCCTCCAAGCGCAGAGGTTTGTAGGACAGCAGCAATTTTCCTCAAGTGGATGACCTAAGGTTTATCGAACTCAGGGAAGTAGAGGTTGAAGATGGTCTCTCTCAAGCAACCCTGCAACTAAGATACAAGAAGTCTCTTGTGTCCCCAACACACCTAATACACTCGTTAGATGTATAGGTGCACTAGTTCGGCGAAGAGATGTTAAATGGCAAGTGATATGGATGGCAAAACAAAGTAATATAAATCTATAATAAAAAGTGCAGCAAGCAAACAAGTGGTAAACGTGAGCACAAATGGTATTGCAATGGTGGAAACAAGGCCTAGGCTTCATACTTTCACTAGTGGCAACTCCCAACAACATTAACATAATCGAATCACATGACATTTCCCATAAAACATGCAAAGGGGACATACTCGGAGTTCATTCCTTCGTGGTCAAGAGATGACGAGAATTATGTAGGGCTACAAAAGCACACCTCAAAGTTCGTAGTTCTCAATCTAAGGATTTTCCAATGTCACCGCGGCCATCCAAAGAGAGTCCCACAATCACCACAACATATCTAAACGATAGTCAAAGACAAGCACCAAGAGACTCTCAATCTTCAATCAACACACAAGAGAGGAAATCACTCATGAAAATATTGTTCTAATCCATGTCCAATAGACCGCTGTCACTTTGGTCTCGGGGATTATACTAGATAAAGACAAGTGAGTACATCAATCCAATACATAGAGGAAGGGGAAACATCATGGGATCACCCTAGATTAACATAGCCTATGATCACAACGAAGATCACATCATGGGAGAGAGAATTGACCACATAGCTACTGGTAAGAACCTCAGCCCCGAGGAGGAACTACTCCCGCATCTTGGAGGGTTGAAGCAACGTTCATGGAGATGAATCCGGGGGCACTTCCCCGTCCCGGCAGGGTGCCGGCGCAGGAATTCTGGTCCCCCGAAGCTTGATGGCGATGGCGGCGGAGATCGGAATCGCGTCTGGAGAAAAGGGGTCTGGAATCAGGGTTTCCGCGACACGGTGTAAATATATGCCAAAGGGGGGCATCAGAGGGGGTCAGGGGTGCCCAGGTGCCCCCCCGGCGCGGCCAGGGGGGCTGCGTGGGCAGGCCGCCTGGAGCCCCTGTGGGTCCCCTCCGGCCCTACTTTGGCCGCATGGAAGCTTCCGGATAGCTGATTTTTTATATAAATTTTCTGGATTTTTTCTGGCAGTTCTCATAATGTGAAAACCTGAAATACAAAAACAGCCGAAAACAGAAACTGGCACTGGGGTGCACTGAGTTAATAGGTTAGTCCAAATATGATCAAAAGTGTATGGAAGTGTATAAATAACATAGCAATATCATCCAAAAGAGGCATGGAGCAAGCAGAAATTATAGATACGTTTTGGACGTATCACCTTTCCTCTTCAAGGGAAACCCAACGCATGCTCAAGAGGTAGCAACGGCGGACCAACCGGAAGAAAAAGGCATTGCCGGCACGCCCAGCTGCTCCCGAGGGGCTGGGTTTGGGGTGGAACTGTCGGCGTCAATTTTCTCCAAATCTGGCGAAAAGTGAGGCTTTGGGGGTCCGAGTGAGAGGATATTTTATTGTCTGCGCCTAAAAAGTGGTCGTGGGGGGCGTCTTGGGGGCCGGCTGGAGATGCTCTTAGTTGTGTTCTCATTCCGGCTACTTGCACCGGCTTTCCACGGTTATCCGATCGACGGCAAGCAGTGTTCTCGTTCCACCACTTTTGGTCTGCCTGTTCATTTAGCATTGTGGTAGATGTTTGTTTCCATGCATTGTGTTTGTTTTATACTCCCTTCGTTCCTAAATATAAGTCTTTGGAGAGATTTCACTATAGACCACATACGGAGCAAAATGAGTGAATCTACACAATAAAATGCATCTATATACATCCGTATGTAGTCCATAGTGAAATCTCTACAAAGACTTATATTTAGGAACGGATGGAGTATCTCTTAGGCCCAATTTGTTTCTGATTCTGGGACCAGATTCAACTTTGTCAGTGAAGCCGAATCTAGAATCTAAAACAAACAACTATTTGAAATCAGCTCTACCAATGAAGCTAAATCTAGATTGGGGCCATTTTGAGTGCAATTTCCTGAAGCACCTCAAAGTGTATTTCGGTGAAGAAGCTGATTTACAGAACCAGCTTCGCCACTGAAATGGATCCACAAGTGATTAAAATCCAAGCAAAGTTGAAACAAACAAACAAAAAATAGATGGAAAGTTGAGCCAGATATTTTTTTTAGAAAAGGAGGACCACCCCGGCCTCTACATCAGAATGATGCATGCAGTCCCTTTATTAAAGCAACGTACCTAGGCCAGGATTCCTCCTAAGATCAAAATCTTTCTCTGGTAGGCCTTTAGGGGTCAGTTGCCATCCGCCGATCAGATCCAGAAAAGGAACAGGCCATGGTCTGCTTACTGTGCTTTATGCTCCTCTCTTGAGGATACTAATCATATATTCTTCCATTGTGTTTTGGCCAAGCTAGTTTGGGGGTGTGTTCGTCCGGGTACAATACCTCCTGGGCCACTGGCTCCTTTGCCGATGTCCGTTTGCTGACGGCTGGACTGCATGGTCGTTCAAGGAGATTATTTTGGACCGGATTGGACGCCCTTTGTTGGGCACTTTGGACTACTTGTAACAAATTCACCATCAAGGATGTCTTTGAAGGAAATATGCCCTAGAGGCAATAATAAAGTTGTTATTTATATTTCCTTATATCATGATAAAGGTTTATTATTCATGCTAGAATTGTATTAACCGGAAACTTAGTACATGTGTGAATACATAGACAAAAACAGAGTGTCGCTAGTATGCCTCTACTTGATTAGCTCATTGATCAAAGATGGTTATGTTTCCTAACCATAACCATGTGTTGCCATTTGATGAACGGTATC
Source organism: Secale cereale (assembly GCA_902687465.1). Taxonomy (NCBI): domain Eukaryota; kingdom Viridiplantae; phylum Streptophyta; class Magnoliopsida; order Poales; family Poaceae; genus Secale; species Secale cereale. Next base: position 761,913,797 of record LR738713.1, read on the forward strand.
ACATCATTATTGAATGATGTGATGGACAAGACCCATCCGTTAGCTTAGCAATATGATCGTTTAGTTTTTCTGCTATTGCTTTCTTCATGACTTATACATATTCCTATGACTATGAGATTATGCAACTACCGTATACCGGAGGAACACCTTGTGTGATATCAAATGTCACAAAGTAACTCGGTGATTATAAAGATGCTCTATAGGTGTCTCCGAAGGTGTTTGTGGTGTTGTCATAGATCGAGAATAGGATTTGTCACTCCGAGTGTCGGAGAGGTATCTCTGGGCCCTCTTGGTAATACACATCGTAATAAGACATGCAAGCAAAAGACTAATGAATTAGTCACAAGATGATGTATTATGGAACGAGTAAGGAGACTTGTCGGTACCGAGATTGAACTAGGTACGATGATACCGACGATCGAATCTCGGGCAAGTAACATACCGATGGCTAAGGGAACAACATATGTTGTTATGCGGTTTGACCGATAAAGATCTTCGTAGAATATGTAGGAACCAATATGAGCATCCTGGTTCCGCTATTGGTTATTGACCGGAGACGAGTCTTGATCATGTCTACATAGTTCTCGAACCTGTAGGGTCCACACGCTTAATGTTTGATGACGATCGATATTATGAGTTTATGTGTTTTGATGTACCAAAGGTAGTTCAGAGTCCCGGATGTGATCACGGACATGACGAGGAGTCTCGAAATGGTCGAGACATAAAGATTTATATATTGGAAGGTTATATTCAAACACCGGAAGAGTTCAAAAGTGTATCGGGTATTTTTCGGAGTACCGGGAGGTTACCGGAACCCCCCGGGGAGTCTATGGGCCTTATTGGGCCCTAGTGGAGAAAGAGGGCAGCAAGCATGTGATGGGCCGCCCCCCCCCCCCCTCTTGGCCCAAGCCGAATTGGTTTAGGGCTTGGGGGGCCGGCCCCCCTTTCCTTCTCCTCTCCTCCTCTTTCCTCCTTTCTCCTAGTAGGACTAGGAAAGGGTGGAACCTACTCCTACTAGGAGTAGAATTCCTACTCCTTTGGCGCGCCCCATGTAGGCCGGCCTCCTCCTCCCTCCCTCCCTCCTTTATATACGTGGGAAGGGGGCACCCCATAGACACACAAGTTGATTTGCAAGCTGTGTGCGGTGCCCCTCCCCACAGTTACACACCTCAGCCATATCGTTGCAGTGCTTAGGCGAAGGCCTGCGCCGGTAACTTCATCATCACCGTCACCACGCCGTCATGCTGACGAAACTCCCCCACGACGCTCAACTGGATCAAGAGTTCGTGGGACGTTATCGAGCTGAATGTGTGCTGAACGCGGAGGTGCCGTATGTTCGGTGCTTGGATCGGTTGGATCGCGAAGACGTTTGACTACATCAACCGCATCACTAGACGCTTCCGTTTTTGGTCTACGAGGGTAGGTAGACACACTCTCCCCGCTCGTTGCTATGCTTCTCCTAGATAGATCTTGCGTGATCATAGGATTTTTTTTTTGAAATATTGCATTCCTCAACAGTCTTCCCCAATAAGCGTGTTGATGTCTTGTTTAAAATGTCTATCTTATTGCAGCAGTGGAAATTATTAACTAAATCGGCGGATCGTGACGGCCTGGAGATGCTGGTCGACAAAGTGCGGGCGTCGACTAATATGATGTCCTCTTTGTCCGTTGGCACTTAGTTGTAGCTGCTTGGAACTTTTGTGTGCGGAGGTGGTGGCCTGCGTGCCCCTATGCTATTTTCAGGCCAGTGTACCGCTGAATTGTTGCCTTATTTCGTTACCCAATGTGGTGTGGTTCGTGTGACTTCGGGTGGTTTGTGTTGGTTCGATAGATGTTGACTCTCTGCGTATGGCTTTATCTATAAAGTCGGGCAATCGCTTTTTCTCTAAAATAAATAAATAAAGCAGAGTGCCCGAGAAGTCTATAAACCAGTACAAGGTCATATGAAGCAAAATTTGAAACCAAAAGTAAAAAATTGCCACACCCGGCTAAAATAGGACGAGATGCCTACACGCCTATCCTATTACTGGACCCACCATCCAAACTGGTTGTTGATATCCCGAGCTACCATCTTCCATTGGGTAGACCCAGTAACCAAAGGCTACATGGCTTCCGCAGGAGTGAGCAACGACCACGTACGGATCCATGCAGTGTCCCTGTAGATAACCTGCAAAAAAATTGGTACGAGTCTGTCTGTTAAACACCATATCATTTCTGCAATTCCATATAGCCCAAAGTAGTACTGCGCGTACTCCTATCTGAATATATCTCGCAATATTTGTCTCTACTCCATTTAGCCACTTCGCGAATAACGTGTGAATGTTGTTCGGAGGGGTAATATTAAAGGCTATATGAACTGAACGCCACAATAGTTTGGCCAACGGACAATCGAGAAAGAGGTGTTTGATATTCTCATTTTGATCACAAGAACTACATCTTTGACTACCTTCCCAATTATGTTTTGCCAAATTGTCCTTAGTCAGAACCACTTCCTTGTGAACAAACCACATGAAGACTTAGATTCTTAATGACACTTTGATCTTCCAAATATGGATTGATTTCAGAATTGGGCCACAGTCAATTAGGTCCACATACATAGATTTCACCAAGAAGATACCGTATATATTTAATCTCCAGTGAATGCTATCAGGCTTATCAGAGATGTGACATTCCATCAACCTCCTCACCAGATGCAGCCATGATACCCATCTATCTCCTACCAAAGATCTCCAGAATTGAATGTTTAAAGGGTTGGACTGTAATATTGTAGCAACGTAAGCCTCCTTGCGCTGCAAAATATTATATAGAGACGGATATTGTGTGGCTATAGGCGTCTCCCCGAACCGAGTATCCTCCCAGAATCTAGTCGAAATACCGTTTTCAATGATGAATTTAGTTCTATGGAAGAAAGCTTATTTCGTTCTCATTAGCCCCTTCCAGAAAGGTGGGTCATTGGGTCTAATGGTAACCTGGGCCAAGGTCTTGGATTGCAAATACTGATTATGCAAAATTTATGCCCACATACCTTCGGTCTCAACAGAGAGCTTGTATAACCATGTACTGAGAAGGCATATGTTCTTTACATCTAAATTCTCAATTCTGAGACCACCCTGGTCCTTCGACCTACAAATGATATCCCCCTTGGTAAGATTGTACTTTCTCTTTATTTTGTCGCTCTGCCAAAAGAATCGCGATCAATAGAAGTCCAACCTTTTTCGTACCCCTACAGGTACTTCAAAGAAAGACAAAAGGAACATCGACATACTCGTGAGTACCGAGTTTACCAGTATGAGTCAACCTCCGTATGACATAAGCTGACCCTTCCAATAGCTTAGTTTTTTTAAATTGATTTTCAATACACTTCCACTCCTTGTTAGATAGCTTGCGATGGTGAATTGGTATGACCAGATAGCTAAATGGTAGGGTTGCCAGTTCACATCCGAACAATTGTTTATAAGCATCTTGTTATTCTTTGGCTCTCCCAAAACAGAACAATTCACTTTTGTTGAAAATAATCTTCAGTCCTGATAATTGTTCGAATAAACATAACACTAGCTTCATATTTCTGGCTTTGCCAAATCATGTTCCATGAAAATAATCATAGCATCAGCGTACTATAATATGGACACCCCACCATCAACAAGATGTGGTACTAATCCTGCTACTTGGCCATCATCTTTAGCTCTCCCTATGAGAATTGCTAACATATCTACTACAATGTTGAACAATATAGGGGACATCGGGTCTCCCTGTCTGAGACCCTTATGCGTCTGGAAATAGTGACCTATGTCATCATTTACCTTAATTCCGACACTGCCTCTTTGTATAAAAGATACGACCTCATTCCTCCAGGAATCATCGAAACCCTTCATACGTAAGGCCTGCTAGAGGAATGGCCACTTGACCTTATCGTATGCTTTTTTGAAACCCACTTTTAAGACCACCCCATCCATTTTCTTCGAGTGGATCTCGTGAAGCATTTCATGTAGGACAATCACACCTTCTAGTATATTTCTACCCGACATGAAGGCCGACTGAGTTGGTTGCACCACACTATGTGCAATCCGCGTCAGTTGACTAGTCCCAACTTTAGTAAAAAAAAATGAAACTCACGTTAAGCAGGCATATCGGCCGGAACTGCTCGATACACACTGCCTCTTCCTTCTTTGGTGACAATGTAATCGTTCCAAAATTTAGGAGGAATAGATGTAGTTGGCCACCAAACAAGTCATGGAAGAATGACATTAGGTCAGTGATGATCCACAAGTATAGGGGATCAATTGTAGCTCTTTTTGATAAGTAAGAGTGTCGAACCCAACGAGGAGCAGAAGGAAATGAAAAGTGTTTTTCAGTAAGGTAATGTGTGCAAGTGCTGAAATTGTAAGTAGCAGAGTAGTTTGATAGCAAGATAATTTTGTAATGAGCAAGTAACAATAGTAGTATCAAAAGAGCAGCAAGATAACCCAATCCTTTTGAGGCAAAGGACATGCCAAAATGCTTTCTTATAATAAGCAAAGCGTTCTTGAGGGTACATGGGAATTTCATCTAGTCACTTTCATCATGTTGGTTCAATTCATGTTCGCTACTTTGATAATTTGATATGTGGGTGGATCGGTGCTTAGGTGATGTTCTTACTTGAACAAACCTCCTCCTTATGATTAACCCTCCCGCAAGCATCCGCAACTACGAGAAAAGTATTAAGAATAAATTCTAACCATAGCATTAAACTTTTGGATCCAATCGGTCCCTTACGGAAGAGCGCATAAACTGGGGTTTAAGTTTCTGTCACTCTCGCAACCCACCATTTAATTACTACTCCACAATGCATTCCCTTAGGATCAAATATCGTGAAGTGTCATGTAGTCAACGTTCACATGACACCACTAAGGGAATCACAACATACATACTATAAAAATATCGAACACATATCAAATTCACATGATTACTTGCAACATGATTTCTCCCGTCACCTCAAGAACAAAGGTAACTACTCACAAATGATGAACATGCTCAAGATCAGAGGGGTATTAAATAGCATAATGGATCTGAACATATAATCTTCCACCAAATAAACCATATAGTAATCAACTACAAGATGTAATCAACACTACTAGTCACCCACAAGCACCAATCTGTAGTTCCGGTAACAAGATTGAACACAAGAGATGAACTAGGGTTTGAGATGAGATGGTGCTATTGAAGATGTTGATGAAGATAGCCCTCCCCAAGATGGGAAAGTTGTTGGTGGTGATGATGACGATGATTTCCCCCTCCGGGAGGGAAGTTCCCTCGGCGGAATCGCTCCGTCGGAGGGAAAAAGTGCTCCTCCCCAAGTTCCGCATTGAGATGGCGGCGCTCCGTCCCGAAAGTCTTCTCTTTATTTTTTCTAGGTCAGAAGGGCTTATATACCAGAAGATGGGCACCAGAGGTGGGCCGGAGTGAGCACAACCCACTAGGGCGCGCCTGGGCTCCCTGGCGCGCCCAGGTAGGCCCCCTCTGGTACTTCTTTACTCCATTATTCTTCAAATAATTCATAAAAATTCTCCTTGGAGTTTCAACTTGTTTGGAGTAGTGCAGAATAGGTGGCCCGACGTAGCTTTTTCAGGTCCAGATTTCCAGCTGCCGGAATTCTCCCTCTTGGTGCATATATTGCAAATTATGAGAGAAAAGGCATTAGAATTACTCCAAAAAGCATTATTATACATAGAAACAACATAAATAATAGTAAGAAAATATGATGCAAAATGGACGTATCAGTCAGCCTTAATGATATGTCAACATTTCTTATGAAATTCTGCTGGGAAGCCGTATGGGCCAGGTGCCTTATTATTTTTTATTTGTGATATGCCTTCAAACACCTCTTTCTCCGTGAATGGTACGGATAAAATATCATTCTAGTATGTCCTGAGCTGAGGAATATCCCCAGTCATGTGCTCATCCAAAGACACAAAGTTGTCCTCAGGAGCACCAAATAGTTGTTTATAATAATTAGAGATATACAGTTTGAGGTTCTCGTGACCTACAATTGTACCCTCATCCTTCTCAAGTTGGAAATTTTTCTTTCTGTGTTTTCCATTTGCAATCATATGAAAAAACTGGGTATTGTCGTCCCCTTAAACTACCCGCTGCACTTTTGCTCTAAGTGCCCATTTCAACTCTTCTTCTCTGAGAAGCTCTCGCAACTTATGCTCAGCCTCCGTCTTAGTTGCCCGTTCGTACGCATCTAATCAGATGGATTCTACCTTTAGATCAAGTTCGTTTATAAGATTAATAAGCCTCTCTTTCTCCACCTTATAAATCCCGTTTTCATTTTTAGCCCAGCCCCTCAAGAACTGCCTCAAGTGCCTAATTATTCTGCCATCGCTCAATATTCAACCTCCCTTCTGTGGCCTTAGCCCATTCCTGGGTTACCAGCTCAATGAATCCCTCTCTCTCAAACCATGCTGGTTCAAAAGAGAAGATGTTCTTGTTTCCAACACAAGCATGGTTCCGAAATATCGAAATTGAATTCAACATCCACCATCCAGTTCTTCCAAATGTAAAGCATACTTAAGTGCTTAACAAACAAAACATCACTCGAACACAAGGGATCATCGATGATATGCTAAACAACCTAGTTCATCCTCCCAATGAGCTGGTTGATGAAGTTCTCGTGGTTTCCCATGTCATCACCCTCAACATAGTGGTTCCTCTTCTGCTTGATGCCTCCCAGCGGCTCCTTCAGCTTGGATGGCCAGATGAACTTGTTCGCCTCCTTCAAGTGCGGGCCAACCGACAGTCAAGATCTTTGTGGACAAGTTCCACAAATGCATATCATGTTATGCTTTACACCCTCATGAGCCGAACACAATGGTCAGTATAACAAGTTGAGTTTGGAGAGACAAAGTAAAGATATCACATGAGGCAGGGCAGTCGGCTGCAAATCTCCTCAATGACTTTGTTGTTGGTTAGATGAATCCTTTACTTGTTGAGCTTGCCATAGACATCTCTTGTACATCAACTCCCTGACGCTCCTTAGGTCCGGGTAGCTACAAATATCATAATTTTATACAATTAGCTACAAATGGAACATCACATGAGACTCTTCCAATACCCAATGTATCTTTGACTAGTTATGCTCTGGATGCAGAAAATCTCATGGCCTATAATTTCCTTCACAACTAATTCAACTTAAGAAATGCATGGGGTGATAAAGTATCATTCCACTCTTTTTTCACAAGGTGTTCAACCCCCCATGCTCCAGGAATGGATAAAGGCATATTTAGTCAAAGTTTTATCAAAAATGATATTATATGCACTGTACATTTGTCTAGCAAAGGTGCCATGACAGCAATGGTGCAATCAATACATCTTGAAGGTGTACCAATAAAACAAATGTATACATACAACATACTCATATGCAACATATGGCCCGACCCTGCGCAACATGTTGATGGTGGCTTTGTTGACCTTCAGCTTCAAGAACACTCCATTGAAGATCTATGAAACTAAACCATTGGCACAATGAACAAAAGTACTCCTTCCGTTCCATAATTCATGCCAACATTTTAGTTTATTAAACTAAAACCATGACAAGAATTATGGAATGAGGGAGTAGCAATCATTTTAAACAAGATATGCACTGAAACAACCAACTAGTATTAGCCAACCCAGCCGTCTCAAGCACAGAAGCTTCAAAATCTTCATGGCCTTGGGGTGCATGGCATTGATACTGCAGCATGGCGCCATCAAAATAGCATCAAATTTAGCAAGCATGCCCACAACAACATATATATAATGACATGCTAGGGAGTGAGTTACCCATGGATCCGTACAACAAACAACTTAGCCTCAGGGTTGATGTAGAATTCACCCTTCATCCCGGCCTCACTCTCACATGAACAAAACCAACTTTAATGTACATCTAACAAAGTTGAACCATCACATCAAGCATTATTGAAAACAAAAAATAATGTTTCCATAAGCAAAAGGGAAACCGAACAGTGAGCGCTCATGCTAGAAAACACCAATGACTAATATCAAATTTCAACAAAGCTCGCAACAATGTATACAACACATTAATATCCAGATGTTCCTATTCATCAAAGTTAAAATATACAACACATAAATCATTTTTTACAGGAGATAAATCATTGTTAAATGACACGGGTTTGACGCTTATCATAAGTTGCTACAAAACCATGCAAAACTGGCTGGGCCATTACTTATACAAAGGCATGGAATATGCCTCGAGCAGGGCATGAAATGTACGAAAACTATGCGCATCCAAAAGCATAAGCAGTTTTGCTGCTACTACTACTACAGAAGCGAGCGTATTCTAGATGACACATCGCTGCAGTAAGCGAATATTACAATCTACTTCTAAGTAACATTACCATCCATGTTGTCCTATCAATATGAGATATTAAGTTGAAAAGCACACCGACTACAAAAAGTCCGCATCCACTTATAACATTACCATCCGTATTCTAGATGTTGTCCTATCAATATTGGCGCTCCAGTATAATTTACACACATGTTGTATAGTATTATTCTGACATATTTCATAGAAGAAATAAAATGATGATAAAAACTTATACACATATTTCATAGAACTTGCGCTGTTTTGCAATGTATAAGAACAGGCATATGGTAGGGACAATGTTAGATAATAGTACAATTTATTTGCAAAAAAGAGAGATAATAGTACAATTTGTACCATAAATCCATGTTAAGTATTCAAACAAGAAAACACCAATGTTGAAGAATAATTGTCTCCCAAACGTCGAAGATGAATTGCTTCTCATATAGAGTAACTCCCCCATCTCTCTCATGAATGCACGAGTGTGCTTAGCGATTTTTTTGATAGACCTAGGACATGGATTCTATTATGAACCAATGAATCGTGACAAGACGTTACTACTAGCAATGAATTCCTCTTTCATTCTTTCATCTAAGGATGGCAATGGGTCGGGTTTGGATCGGGTTGAACAATATCAAACCCATATCCATATCCATAAAGACAATCTATGCCCGCCCATGAAAAAATCCATGGGTGAAAAATTGTGTCCATGTCCAAACCCGATGGATATCCATACCCATTGGATATCCATTGGGTCCTATCGAGACATATAAATAAGACATAAAAAATGTTAACATAAACTCTTTCATTATCCACCTCATTGCAGTCTAGGCTTCATTTATGGTAAACATCAACTTAGGGTAAATTAATGTCCACTAACAATCTAAGATCATTTAGTATTTTTCTAACAGATGACAGTGAAGAGTCATTTAACAAGGAGATAAAAAATAGGGGAAGGGGCGTTGGAGTATGTTATAGAGGGGATTGAATTTTCACTAATAAAAGTTATGACGGGGATTATGTAACTTCTTATGCATGTTTTACATAACAAAGAGTAAAATTGCAGTGGCACATGTGACTGTGGGGTAGGGATATTAGATTTTAGCCAATTAAGTCATACTATCGGGTCGGGTTTGGGAATACCCAAGGGTACAAGTTTATATCCATGCCCTACCCATGGGCAATCGGGTCGGGTTTGGGCGCCACCCATGGACACAAAAGCATATCCAAACCCTATCCATGCGGGTCGGATATCCATGGATATCCATGTCCATGGGTAAAATTGCCATCCTTACTTTCATCCTTTCCATATCCCTCTCCCTTGTTCGATTGTACTCATCAAATGACACTCTGTTCATATCTATAAGTTCGTTTGATCATTGACAAAGTTCAAAGAAAGGGTGGGCCATTCACCATGAAGACTAGAAGCGAGATATACATGCCACGTACACAAAGGCACCCAGGGGAATGGGCACTTGTGCACATATACGCACACACGCAGAGAGGAAAGAACACACCAATCTATACAAACACAAAATAAATAACAAAACAAGCTGAAATAAAAATAATCATGTGTAGAATTGTGCACACACCACGTCCCAGAAAGATCCATGGAAAAAAAATCTGGCCTACAATTTTTTTTTGAGGGATATCTGGCCCACAAATAGAAAATACTGAAAATGACTTGGGTCATTGAAGGGATTGATTGATCGATTGAAAAATAAGGTAAAGCTTGGAAAATGTTGTGCAGAACCATGGTGCAGCCGCACCTACGCTGAGAGCCAGACATCTGTTGGGCCCCTTCCCAGGGATTTGTGCATGACGGCCATTGTATAGTATGGCGGGAATCATCAAAAGACAATTAGGAATCCTATAGGTGCTAATAAAACCTACTGCAGATTAAAGTAGTGGGAATAAAATAACGAACTTTGCTCCAATATATATGTACTGTTCACATTCTTTATTCTTTATTGCCCCGTGATGCACAACAGCTGTGGCCCTAGGCTTGCATGGACGTAGAACAGCTCCCTCGACAGATAAGCCGAATCATTTTGGTGCTTCAGTTAAAAAAATTCCTATTCACAACAGCAAAGAGAAAATGCAGAGATAGTCTTCTAAAAAAACAAAACACAACATGTTAAATTCCGTGTTTTTGCTGACAGATTCTGCTCCAGCACCACCAGCATGGTGCGCTGATCCTCAAAAAAAAAACAAGAAAATATCAACATTTTTTCTGATACTGATGTTACAGAACATTGAAATCTGCATGCATACATTGTGTGATTTTTGTGTTAGCTACAAAATTTTGATATTATTTTAACACATCGGGAGCCAAATGGCTGCCTCCGATTTGCATGCATGAACATCATAATATTTTTTAAACAATGAGGATTGGGCTCATGTGCTACAGTACATTGATAAGTGTGCCAGCCCACCATGTTAAAAAAAGAGCCTGTCCATGGCTATGGGCAACCTAATGGGGAGATAGATCAGGGCAAACAGTACAGGATCAAGAAAATTTGAATGTTGACAGGCCCAGATCCACATGAAAACAATACTAGATCGGACGATGTCGAGCGTAGGTTCGGGTGAGCCATGGTCCTGAACTTCCTCTCTCGGTGCCTGACTAATAGCAGAACCAATTTTCCTACCCGTGTATACACATCAACACAGTTTCTTCTCAGCACGTGCAATTCGAGGGGCTTCAAAGGCTCAATTCATACTGGTGAACGTTAAATTATATCATTAGAAACTTCGTTCACATACAAATTTGACAATATATACTTTGTGTGACATACATGTCATATATTATTGTTTTAATCCGTGGTCAAAGGTAATACATTCAAAAAGGTATTAAATCCTATATATTTGAATTGAAGGAGTGACATCATTATCTTGTTTTTACTAAAGCGGGGCACAAGTATATAAACGTTCCAACGGGGAACTGGGTATACCAGTAACCAATGTTGGAACCGAGGATTGCCGGACAATCAGAGAAACAAGAGGAGATGAATTTTGCCGGGCGACAAACACCCGCGGCGACGGACGCCCGCCCCGGCGACGAACGCCGGGGCCCTTTTTTCTTCTTTGTATTTCACCAACTCGGCTCGAACCGAACAAAGCACAATGCATCGGCTTATATAGCCCAGCACACAGGGCCGGCCGCCACGCACGCACGTAGCATCCATACGTCCATATCCTGCATGCACTAACCTAGCTACATGCACGACCACGACCAGCACGATCTTATCCATGCACTAACAAACCGGCCGGCACACTCGCCAACGGCCCTGCCGTACGCGCTGGACTGAATGCGCGCGCACACACCCACACGTAACACACAGATGACCACGGCGAGTCGTGGTTTATACCTAACATACTCCTCCTAAACTACGACATCGCCGTCGTCTCGGAGTTGGTGTAGCTCCCGTCGTCGCTGTCGCCACGACCGTGACGCAGCCCGCGGACCCGACCTGACGCAACGACGCCGGTCGCACCGCCACGGACCCGACCTGGCGCACTGACGCCGGCCCCACCGTGCTCCGTCACGTCTCCGGCGACATACGCCGAGCTCCTCCTCCACCGGCGACACACGCCTGCGTCCCTCCGCGCTCCGCACGTCCCGCGCGCCCCTGACGCACCCGACGAGCCCGACCGCACCAGTGCGTCCCGCTCGTCCCGCGCGCACCCGACGCGCCCGACGAGCCCGACTGCACCAGACGCTCACAGCGCCTGCGGTCCCGACACGCCCGACGCGTCCAGTGCGCACCCATAACACGCACCGGTCGCGCCCGGCTCGCCGCCGCGGCTTATTGCCCTGCACCGCTGCGGCCTCCATGCCGCCATTCAGTGCCTCCACGCCACCACGCCGTGCTGCGCCGTCGTGCCACCACGCAGCGCCTCGGCGGCCTCCACGGTCGCCGCACGTACGACGTCACCGCCCGCTGCCTCCGCCATGCGCCATGACAGCCACAGCGCCGCCCACCTCCATGGGCCGACACATGGCCCGGAGCTCCGTCGCGCAGCTGTCGGCGAACGCCGCCATCGCTGCCACGCCTCCGGTACGGCAAGCACGCCCAAGACACCAAGCTCATGATACCAATTGTTGGAACCGAGGATTGCCGGACAATCAGAGAAACAAGAGGAGATGAATTTTGCCGGGCGACAAACACCCGCGGCGACGGACGCCCGCCCCGGCGACGAACGCCGGGGCCCTTTTTTCTTCTTTGTATTTCACCAACTCGGCTCGAACCGAACAAAGCACAATGCATCGGCTTATATAGCCCAGCACACAGGGCCGGCCGCCACGCACGCACGTAGCATCCATACGTCCATATCCTGCATGCACTAACCTAGCTACATGCACGGCCACGACCAGCACGATCTTATCCATGCACTAACAAACCGGCCGGCACACTCGCCAACGGCCCTGCCGTACGCGCTGGACTGAATGCGCGCGCACACACCCACACGTAACACACAGATGACCACGGCGAGTCGTGGTTTATACCTAACAACCAATTTTTCCAGACCACTCATGAGAGATACAGCTCAGAACACGAAATAACCAAGCTAAAAGGCTGCTAGCAAAATCCTCAGAAGCATAGAGGGCCGGAGCAGCCCCGGGCTGAGTGTGTAAATTCAGCATTAGGTTTATGTCCAACAAAGCTTCGCCCAACGTCGTCGACGTAGCATGTGACTCACGGTAGCACAGAAGTAGCAAACAGTATTGGCCAAAGTTTGCAGAAGGCTCGCCCCTTGATGAACAATGAGTACGGTCTTTCAGAGAGCTCATATCAATGATGCCTTGGCCCGTATCCAGTAGACTTGCTCTCAGTGTGCATTCTTATCGGTCTGCCCCATGATTGAAAACCATCCTCCGAGATGTATGTTATGATGGTGTCATAGACGAGTGAACCTAAAGATGTCTTGCCGATGTCACCAACCCGATATCCACGCCATGGGCCATTCCGGATTTGCCGCTCGCAGAGAGGCTTGTACTGATCCACACTTGATTCTTCTAAATGTCTTGGTCTTGCCCCTGCAATGTACACCTAGACAGGAAAATACATTTTCAGTCCATCGGCCTATGACCACACCAAACCATATATACTTGATTTAAAATTCCCAAGTAAGCATGAATGGAAAGCCAAATTTTGTACAAAAGAGACTAAAATTATCATGCTATGTATTACATTCACTCATACTCCGCTAGAAGAATCAGTCATTGGTAATACGAAACTACTTCACGGACGACATGCCTTGCACGATCCTGTCACGATGCCTAATCCAACCACTTTCTGTACATTGGCGTTTTGCATGGATGGTGTGATATGGAGTGTCGTGCTAAAATCGTTCATGAAGTGTCGTTTGTATAGCAGTTCCCTTGGTAATATCTCCCGAAAAATTGACTCTCCATTCGCACTAGCAGCACTGCCCGTGCATTTTTTTTAATGCAGCAGCACCGGTAGATCCAGTCATTCAATATGCATGAAATAAAGAAACTGGGAACGAGGTTGACGTAGGTACCTGCCGGCCGTTTATGACATGGCGTGGGTCGGCGAGGGCGCGACCGGCGTCACCGGGGTCAGAGAACTGGACAAAGGCGCAGCAGCGGGGCTGGCCAGTGAGGCGGTACATGGGAATGAAGATGTCTGCCACCTCTCCGTAGCGACTGAAGTGGCGGCGGAGGTCCACGTCACCCGTGCCTGGGGTCATGTCATCTAAGTACAGCCTCCCGTTTATATGCAGCCTGCTCATCGCTGGTGACATGCTGGTATTTGATTGGACACTGTAAACACCATCATGGAAGGAGCCGTTCAGAAAGCAACTTGAAATAGTTACGATTTGCCTTATGGCTAATATTGGTCAGAAAAGAAGAAACAGAGTACGAACTTCAAAGACAACTTAAAATTATAGTACAAATCATATGAAAATGGCGAGGCAAGAAAGCACCACCCAAATCATGGAATCAGATTGGAAGGAGGACATGGCAAAAGCTAGGGTTAAAAAGGCAGAGATAATATTGTGTGTGTGCGTGCGTGCGTGTGCGCGTGCGCGCGAGAGAGAGGGAGGGCTTGTACCGGGACACACTCGATTTTTCAAAATGCCTTGGTCGTGCCCTTGCAATGTATACCTGCACATGAAAAGGAATTTCGAACTATCAGCCTATAATAACCACACCAAACCAGATGTATGGGATTGGAAAAGTTGCGGCTAAACACGGGTGCATTGCACCTACAATGGACAGTGATTTTTTTTAAAAACAATAGCAAGCAAAATAAAAATAAAAATAAACTTGTGGCTTTAATTATGATCACTATATTAGGTGCTTGCAAATTTTGGTACCCAAATGACATCCAAGGAGCTCCCAACTTTTTTTGCTTAAAAGTGCACAAAACCTTGAGCTCTAATTTTTTATTTTTTATCATTTTATGTAGCCGCTCGAATGTTATTTGTGTACCAACTTTTGCAATCACCTACTACAATCGGTCATAATCGAAGCAACAAAATTTAGATGTCTGTTTTTGTTTGTTAGTTGTTTTCATTTTATTGTTCATCATGGGTACAATGCACCCGGGTTTAGAAGAACCTGTATCGGATTGGATTTAAAATTCTCAAGTAGGCATGGATAGAAAGCCAAATTTTATACAAAGGGAAATTAAATCCCAGTCCACTTTCTCCTGAAAAACTGAATCTGCATTCTCACTAGTAATATGTGGCAGAATCATGGTTTTCACTTCCAGTTTCACTTGAATTAAACCAAGTTTTTGAAATATTTGAATTTCTATGTAGTACCGAAATTGCTGAAATATTTTGGCCAAAAAGTAAATATGTCAGTGTCTAGTGAATTTCGTCGAAATCTCACTCAGAGTGAAAACCATGATTCAGTCATTCATTATGCGGGAAAAGGAAGAAACTGCGAACGAGGTTGACATAGGTACCTCGCGGCCGTTGATGACATGGCTTGGGTCGGCGAGGGCACGGCCGGCATCACGAGGGCTAGAGAACTGCACAAAGGCGCAGCAGCGGGAGCCACCCGTGAGGCGGTCAGTGGGAATGAAGATGTCAGCCACGTCCCCGTAGCGTCCGAAGTGGCGGAGGAGGTCCGCACCGCCGGTGCCTGGGGCCATGTCATCCACATACACCCTCCCGTTCATATGCTGCTTGCTCATCGCTGCTGACATGCTGGTGTTTGTTTGGACACTGTGAACACAATTGTAAGAGGAACCATTTAGAAAGCAACTTGAGATAGTTATGATTTACCTTATGGCTAGTATTGGTCAGAAAAGAACATCACGGGAACAGAGCATGAACTTCAGAGACAACTTATGGTACAAATCAAATGAAGGTGAGGAGGCAAAAAAGAAATGAAAAACACCCTCCGAATCAGATTGGAACAAGAATTTGATGATAGCGAACATCGTCATATTGGAAAACTTGACAAAAGCTAGGGTTAGGGTTAAAAAAGGACAATATTTTGTTGTATGTGTGTGTATGGAGAGAGAGAGAGAGAGAGAGAGAGAGAGAGAGAGAGGAGAGAGAGACCTAGTCGTTGAGGATCTCGCCGAAAGCCGTGATCGCTGCTCCGTGGAGACGACGAAATCGAGACGAGGCGGCTGCGGGTGTTGGCTTACGAAGCTCGGATGACCGTGCTATATATTGATTTTTGTCTTGGCTCCGTTTTGAAACGGATACGGCGGCCGATACGCGTCAGTTATAAGCCCATTGAGCTTGTTGCTTCAGTGCAAAACAACGAAAGCCCATGGCCCGTATAGAAACTAACCTATACGACCCTTTATCGAAATCACTAATTGAATAGTACTCATTGCAAAGATCATCCCAAACCCATGTTGCGACAAGTGGCGCGCTGCATGTGCGCCACTTGTCGCAATATGGGCGTTTTCCCTTTTTTCGTAGATCTGTTTATTCAAAACGTTTTATCTCTTAGATCCTGTGTCCAAATCTTGAACCGTTTTCACCGTTGAATTCCTCGCGTCGAGGTCTTCAAAACTAGATCTCATGTTGATAGGTTTTGACGAACTTTTTATTCAACCGGACGAAAAAACCGAACCGGGCGGACTGATTTTTCCCTTTCTGAAAGAGGCACGCCCGTGCCTCTCGCGAAATCATAACCGTACTTCTGTCGGAAGCAAAATCGTGACTCTCGCGGAAGAGAAAAAAAAAAAGAAAACGCGTTTTTTTTCCGTTTCCGAGGAGGCACGGCCGTGAGCCCGTGACTCTCGCGAAAGCACAACCGTGCCTCTGGCGGGAACAAAACCGTGACTCTCGCAAAAGAAAAAAAAACGGAAAACACGTTTTTTTTCCCTTTCCGAGAGGCACGGCCGTGACTCTCGCGAAAGCACAACCGTGCCTCTCGCGAAAGCAAAACCGTGACTCTCGCAAAAGGAAAAAAAGGAGAAAACACGTATTTTTCCTTTTCCGAGAGGCACGGCCGTGACTCTCGCGAAATCACAACCGTGACTCTCGCGGAAGCAAAACCGTGACTCTTGCGAAAGGAAAAGAAAAACAGAAAATGTGTTTTTTTCTGTTTCCGAGAGGCACGGCCGTGACTTTCGCAAAAGCAAACCGTGCCTCTCACGGAAGCAAAACCGTGACTCTCGCGGGAAAAAATCGCATTTTTTCGCACTTTTTTTTTGAAATTGTTTTTTTCGTCGAAAAGGTAAGGAAGACCGATGGAAAACCAAAACGTCAAAAAAACCCGTTTAATAAGCCGAAAACGCGTGCGAAAATATAAAAAAAATAAAATCCAGAGGACGCGCCCAGAGCGCGACACGTGGCGAATGACTGAGAGCGCGCCAAGTTGCGCTGATCGCTGCGAGGCTCCCGAAGAAGCGCTCGTTAACTAGTTGCTCCAACCCTTTATTATATAGAGTATATAGAAAAAAAAAAACTATAGCCCGCTTATTGCGAGCGAAATAGCCTAGCATCACTAGAAGCGCTTCCCTGATTCGGCTCACTAAAAAGAGAAAAAAATTCATTTCAAAATAATAGAACATTTTTTTCTTTTTTTAAAATTGCGCTAACATTATATATAAATAATCATGGCCAGTTTAATAATAAAATAAGTGAAACTATTGCAAACTAGTGAAACATTCAGCTGTTAAAAAATAATAGCATATATGAAATACAACAATATGCATGCCCTTTCAAAAAATGTTATTATATTTCAATTAAATTATTCATGTATTTTGAAAAAATATATTGATTTCTCTTTTAATACAGATATTTGTCTATCAAAAGTTCTCGCACATTAAAATATTCATGTATTAATAAAAAAAGTACTCCCTCCATTCCATAATATAAGAACATTTTCAAGCTTATCTATTTTTTAAAATGATCTTGTGATTTTTGAAAAGTTTTCACATGTATTTTTTAAACGTTCATTTTTTAAAAACAATAAACAAAAAAGCAACAAAAATGAAAGGGAAAATGAAAGAAAAATAAAAAGAAAAGAGGAAAAGTGAAAAATAAAAAATAAATAGAGACTAAGGTAAATTAGGCGTTTGTCCAATCGCAAATCGATAAATATATATGTATATATAGACAAAAGAAAACAAAGGCAAGTACTACTCAAACATAGAATGAATTAAGGGCATTGGTATAGCCTATAGAAGAAAGAAAATGATGATAAAAACTTATACAAATATTTCATAGAACTTGCGCTGTTTTGCAATGTATAAGAACACGCATATGGTAGGGACAATGTTAGATAATAGTACAATTTATTTGCAAAAAGAGAGATGATAGTACAATTTGTACCGAAAATCCATGTTAAGTATTCAAAGAAGAAAACACCAATGTTGAAGAATAATTGTCTCCCAAACGTCGAAGATGAATTGCACGAGTCACTCCCCCATCTCTGTCATGAATGCACGAGTGCACTTAGCGATTTTTTTATAGACCTAGAACATGGATTCTATTATGAACCATTGAATCGTGACAAGACGTTACTACTAGCAATGACTTCCTCTTTCATTACTTCATCCTTTCCATATCCCTCTCCCTTGTTCGATTTTACTGATCAAATGACACTCAGTTTATATCTGTAAGTTTTTTTTTTGAGCATATATCTGTAAGTTCGTTTGATCATTGACAAGGTTCAAAGAAAGGGTGGGCCATTCACCATGAAGACTAGAAGCGACATAGGCATACATGCCACGCACACAAAGGCACCCATGGGAATGGGCACGTGTGCACATATACGCGCACACACACAGAGGAGAGAACACACCAATCTATACAAACACAAAATAAATAACAAAACAAGCTGAAATAAAAACAATCATATGTGTAGAATTGTGCACACACCACGTCCCAGAAAGCTCCATGGCAAATAAAACAAATCTGGCCCATAAATAGAAAATGCTGAAAATAACTTGGGTCATACTTAGAAGGGATTGATTGATCGGTTGAAAAATAAGGTAAAGCTTCCCATATACGGCTGATTCAGAAAAAAAAAACGTACATCTACGAAATTGACTGACGGACCCTAAAAAAAAAAGACAATAAAATTTCAGGTGCCTGACTAATAGCAAAACCAATTTTCCTAACCGTGTATACACATCAGCACAGTTTCTTAGCACGTGCAATTCGAGGGGCTTCAAAGGCTCAATTCATACTAGTGAACGTTAAATTATATCATTAGAAACTTTGTTCACATACAAATTTGACAATATGCTTTGTGTGATATACATGTCATATATTATTGTTCTAATCCGTGGTCAAAGGTAATATGTTCCAAGGTTATGCTTTGGTCACATGGTTTTGGTCCCCAACCCCGAGTGTCTCTCCTACTCCTACTCCACAAAAAAGTTAGGGTTTTTTGCCTCCCGCCGACGCCGCCGCAGGTCCGCCTCCTCTCCGGTGGTCTTAGGGCCATGGGGGCGCGGTGGATCTCGGCAAGGGCTCCGTTTTTAATCGTTTCTTTCAGTTTCGTTAGGGTTTGTGTCCTGCTCAGGAAGACGAGACGGCGTCGGCTCCTTGAAAATGGAATAATGGTCTCCCTGCCTAGCCCCCGTTCCGGCGATGCGTCTAGCATCGTTGGTGGGCGTGTGGAGGTGTGTCTCCGGCGTATCTATCTTTGGTGGATTTGCTCGGATCTCGTCGTTGTTCGTCTACGTTCGTGTGTCTTCGGATTGGATCTTTCTAATCTACGTTATTCTTCATCTGCGGCGGTTGCTGTTCTGGTGCGCTGGTCCTACGGGGCCTTAGCACGACGACTTTCCAACTGTCTACTACAACAAGATGTGCCCGACTCCGGCGAAGGAGGAGCGATGACAGCGGCGCGCCTTCGGCTCGCTTCAGTGCTGGTAATTGTCGCTAGGTGGTCTACGGAACTAGATGTAATTTCTATTATTTCTGGTATTCGTTGTACTGCCATGATTGAAGATGAATAGATCGAAAATTTTCTCGAAAAAAAGATAATATGTTCAAAAAGGTATTAAATTATATATATATTTAAATTGAAGGAGTAACATCATTATCTTGTTTTTACGAAAGCGGGGCACAAGTACATAAACGTTCCAACGGGGAACTGAGGATACCAGTAACCAATTTTTCCAGGCTACTATACAGCTCAGAACACGAAATAACCAAGCTAAAAGGTTGGCTGCTAGCAAAATCCTAAGAAGTATAGAGGGCCCGAGCAGCCCCAGGCTGAGTGTGTAAATTCAGCATTAGGTGTATGTCCAACAAAGCTTCGCCCAACGTCGTCGACGAAGCATGTGACTCACGGTAGCACAGAAGTAGCAAACAGTATTGGCCAAAGTTTGCAGAAGGCTCGCCCCTTGATGAACAATGAGTACGGTCTTTCAGAGAGCTCATATCAATGATGCCTTGGCCCGTATCCAGTAGACTTGCTCTCAGTGTGCATTCTTATCGGTCTGCCCCGTGAGTGAAAACCATCCTCCGAGATGTATGTTATGATGGTGTCATAGACGAGTGAACCTAAAGATGTCTTGCCGATGTCACCAACCCGATATCCACGCCATGGGCCATCCCGGAGTTGCCGCTCGCAGAGAGGCTTGTACTGATCCACACTTGATTCTTCTAATTGTCTTGGTTCTGCCTCTGCAAGGTACACCTGGACAGGAAAAGACAATTTCAATCTACCGGCCTATGACCACACCATACCACATATATTATGTACAAAAGGAGACTAAAATTATCATGTTATGTATTACATTCCCTCGTATTACTACTATTCACTATCAGTACTAATGTATATAAGCTGGGTATTTAGTTTCCTTTCTGGCGGATAATTACTCTATTTATTACTGTATATAATTCTTGTGAAACAGAACTAATGTTATTGGATTCGTATCACTGATTAAAATCGCGCTCAAAAGGAAATAGCAACAACTTTTTTGGCATGGAAATTTCAGCCTAAACTGACGCGATCTCCAGCAGTCTCGCACAATCTCCCCCGATTTTCGCCTGCCTGCAAATCGCGCCATGTTTTCCCAGCGGCCATTGCGGCCATTTCGCCCACAATTTAAAATCGTGAATATATGCTGATCTACTTGCCTACAATTATGATGTTGTAGTACTAGATAACATAAGCAACAAATTAACAGGGAAAAAATATGACTTATATTGTCTGACCTTAACTGGGTTGCCACTCAAACAAAAG
The DNA here is from genome assembly GCA_902687465.1 of Secale cereale. NCBI lineage: Eukaryota > Viridiplantae > Streptophyta > Magnoliopsida > Poales > Poaceae > Secale > Secale cereale. The sequence continues at coordinate 761,934,793 of LR738713.1, forward strand.
CTTAATCACTTTCTTATGGATATCCCATATCGACAGATAGAGAAAGCAAAAGAGACAGGTCTTAATCCCAAAGTTTCAGATTTTTTAAATTGTGTTTCCTTCTTTTTTGGATTTACTGTTCCTGAGGGTGTAGGAGCACCCGGGAGCTATCACACCTTTCTCTGAAACGAACCCAGTAAAAGAATCAATTCTGATGCACGGCAAATCCCCATAAAAAGTCCCAGTCATTGGTAATATCTCATGAAAAATCGACTCCGCATTCGCACTAGTAATATGATGCAGCACTGTCCCAGCAAAAGCAAAAAAATATGCAGCAGTACTGGTACGATCCAGTCATTCAATATGCATAAAAAATAGAAATTGCGAACGAGGTTAACATAGGTACCTTCCGGCCGTTGATGACATGGCATCGGTCGGCGAGGGCGCGGCAGGTGTCACTAGGGTTAGAGAACTGGACAAAAGCGCAGCAGCGGGGCTGGCCAGTGAGGCGGTACGTGGGAATGAAGATGTCGGCCACGTCCCCGTAGCGACTGAAGTGGCTGCGGAGGTCCGCGTCACAGGTGCCTTGGGCCAGGTCATCTAAGTACAGCCTCCCATTTATATGCATCTTGCTCATCGCTGGTGATATGTTGGTGTTTGGTTGGACACTGTAAACATAAATCGGAAAAAAAGAACCGTTCAGAAAGCTGAAATAGTTGTGATTTGCCTTATGGCTACAATTGTTGGTCAGAAAAGAACGTCGTCACGTGGACTGAGCATGAACATTACGGACAACTAAAAATTATAATACAAATTATATAAAAGTTGCGAGGAAAAAAAACACCCTCCGAATCACGGAATCAGATTGGAAGAAGAATGATCATAGGGGGCATCATCTTCTTGGAGAACTTGACAAAAGCTAATGTTAGGGTTAAAAAAGAAGAGGATTTTGTTGTTGTTGTTGTTGTGAGGAGGA
>LR738713.1:761937400-761991802 GCA_902687465.1 Secale cereale
CGTCCATTACAGCCCGTGAAATAACTAAATCTGAGGAGAGAGAAGATGACGTGGCGGTAGTCTGCCACTACAGCCCGTGCACTGGCACCGTGATGTGAGAGTGGGGTGAGAGTGGGGGTAAAAGCTGACGTGGCGGGGCGGTAGTGGGGCGGTGCGTTGGCACCAGCCTGAGAGAGAGAGAGAGAGAGAGAGAGAGAGAGACCTAGTTGTCGAGGATCTCGCCGAAAGCCGTGATCGCTACTCCGTGGAGACGACGAAATTGACAGGAGACGGCTACGGGTGACCGTGTTATATAGTATTGATTTTCGTCTTGGCTCCGTTTTGTAAACGGATACGGCAGCCAATACACGCCAGTTATAAACCCATTGAGCTTGTTGCTTCAGTGCAAAACAAGGAAAGCCCATCGTCTATCTCAAAAGAAAAAATGGAAAGCCCATCGTCCGTATGGAAACTAACCTATACGCCGCTTATAGTATATTGAGAGAGATCCGGCGCCTACACGGTTTACTAGTCACCTAGTGGCCCCACGCAAAAAAAAAAAAAAAATCACCTAGTGGCCTGCATCTACGGAAGCCCAGTTTGTGGTGCGTACTGTTTCTTCGACTGATTCATTCGAGAGAGCGCCAATAATGCTAAACATAAAAAAGTTATGGGAAATGATTAGGATCAACCCACGAATAACAATGCAGGTGTCCATCACCACACTGGCCGTTGGATTTAATTTAATCAGATAGTTAGGAGCAACGTATTACTAAACTAAGTTTTGCAACTTGTTGTTGTATAATCTCCCCACCACAACAATTGGTGTGTTGCGGGATCTGGATCAAGATTCCTTTAAGTGCAATTGTCACACGTGCTTCTCCCCAACTCTCTGTCAAGCCCACACCTCCTCACGTTGCTCTGACCATCGCAACCGATGCTCGCCGCTGGCAACATGCCGACGAGGTCGCTGGCGTGGGCGCCGCCGCTGCCACCAGCCTCCACCATGAGCGTCAGCCGTTGCGGTGCACCCTAACTCAAGCTGCATCATCCATCCAGGGGAAGCACCGGCGTCCACCTCCACCGTGGGGAGCTGCGTCCACCATGACTCCGCCGTCCCAAGGGAGCACCGGCCTTTGTTTCGGCCGAGCTTGCTGCTCGATGTCCACTATAACGAGTTTATGTAACAAGGTCTTTGTTGCAAAAAAAGGTAAAAATATCTTTGTTGCCAAAAAGAATAAATTCCAGCGAGACCTATGTTGCAAAAAAAACATAAATTGCAACAAGATCTCTGTTGCAAAACAAAATTGTAACAAGACATTTGTTGCATAAATAATCTACAACTTGACCTCGGTTGCAAAAAAATTGTAACATAACCTGTGGTGCAGAAATTTTCTGCAACTTGACATGTGTTGCAATGATAGAAGATAATCCTCGGACGTTTATCCATCAGATTGGATGGCACGCGAGGCAGTGGATCTTTATAAAAGATCTGTTGGCCGATGCGTAGCAACACCCAAGAGTTACACGCAATTACAGGCTGACTACGATTCTTTCTTTCTAACTAACATCTCCCTCCCTGATTTTCACGGGGGTGGTCCCCTCCCCCCTTAAACTCCAATCAAAACCCACTTGTCCATGTAAACCTACGTATGTTTAGCATTAATCAGATAGATGTTGTTTGGCACCTTAAGCGCCTGAACAGGTGGCTGGCGCCCACTGCAGCGCCTTGTTAGGTCAGCCCGCCAAGGCAAAGCATAACGAACTAATAACTTCCAAAAAAAACGCAAAAACTGGCTCCTCCGAGATTCTAAGACCATGTACAATGCAGGTGCCTCAATAGACGCTTCAAGGAAAAAAACATTTTTTTTTTGCTCCTGGGTGCTTGACCAGGTGCTTCAGAGAGGCAACGGAAGCCAAAGTTTACTTCCGGTTTGCACCGATGCTTCAACGTTTTGATGGTAAAACAAACAACCTATCACTCCTCAATCACATGTACTAATCCAGCCTAAGCACATGTATGAGGCACTGCCCATTGTAGGTGTCAACCTTTTCTAGGAAGCAAGCATACTCTCTCTCCTTAAGCACCTGTACATAAGCGTTCCCCATTGTACAAGGCCTAACATGCAACGCCACGTATTTATTCACGCTTAGCTAACCACCGGAACCATTGGACAGTTGTGACTCATAGTAGCATTAATAATATAAGAACAAGTGTAGCCGTGCTATTTTGATTTTTGATTTATTTTAAAAGAATCATGAATTATAAAAAGTTCACAATTTTTTGAAGAAAAGTACACAAACTACAAGAATGTTCATCGATTTTGAGAAAAAGCTCATCAATTTTGAATAAAAAGTTCATTACTTTTGAAGAAAAAGTTCTGAAACTTTAGAAAAGTTCATTCATTTTGAAAATAAGTTAATCAACGTTGAAAAAAGTCATCGATTTTGACAAAAAGTTCATGAAGTTTGAAAAATAGTTCATCGATTTTGAAATTTTCAAAATTTGAAGAAATAGTCATCAATTTTGAAAAAAGTTCATCGAGTTGGAGAAATAGTTCATCAGTTTTCAAAAATTTCAAAACATTAAAGGAAAAAATAATCAAATTTTAAAAAGTTCACCCCGTTTGAAAACAATAGTTCATCTATTTTGTAAAATAATCATTGGTTTTGACAAAAAGTTCATCGATTTTGGAAAAAGTTCACATATTTATCAAAAAAGAAATGGGCAAAACTAAAAGTTTTTTTAAAAAAAATGAAGAAACAATTCCAAAAAAGAAAAAAGGAAATGAGAAAAGAACGAAAAAGATGGACCTAATTGCATCAGGTTGGTTGGTCGCATGGTTAGGGCATGTACAATGGTTCTATCTATAGAGTGTCATATCTTAAGAGTGTCATATCGGATAAATGATGAGGTGGAGGAGAGAGAAATCATAAGAGAAGGTTGGTCTTCTCTTATTTAAGAGAAGACAAGTGATGATCTCTTAGCACAATTTGTCTCACCATGTTCTTAGGAACAACTAATTATTTGTCATATCTTTTTTTGTAGACATCTTTTTTTGTCATATCTAAGAGATGATCCATTGTAGACATCTTTTTTTGTCATATCTAATTTACATGCAAAACTTAAGATAAGACTATCTTATCAACCATTGTGCATGCCCTTAGTGCATCGTGCAATGGATCAGGAGATCGGCTGTTCGAATCATAGCAGTCACAAAGTTTCTTGTGTTTTGAAAAAACCCGAAGAAAAATGTGATATGGGCTGGCCCAGCGCGGCAGAGGGGGTGTGCTCTCCTTTATGAGAATTGAAGAAATGGGCACTTAAGGCGCCGAATAGCATTTGCGTTCATTCGATGGTATGGGTTTGGTTGCTAGACTGATTTGCTTGTTTGTTGTACAGGGAAAAAATGTTTTCCGTCATTGCTGACAGAAAAACTGTTTCATACCATTTTCAGTGAACTATTTCGTTGATTTTTCGCCAAGAATAGGTTGTAGAAAATGATAAATATGAAGAGCGAAATATAATATATTCCGACCTTGTTTTTGCAGTATTTCGCATGAAAAGAAAAACAATTTTTTTGATTTTTTGAAATGAGAGCTAACCTATACATATTGCAGAAAGGAACTAGAACAACAAAAATAGGAAAGAAAATTGTTGAATTCTGTAACAAATATATAGAATTTTTTTTGGTATGAAAACACGTAGAATTCTAGTGAACTAAATTTGAAATCATGTTTATAATAAATTTATAGAAGGACCACTAATAGATTTGAAAATATGAATTTCTGTGAACTATTTTCTTAGTGAATAATTTATAGTTCACTAAAATGTATATGTGTGAACAAATTTCAAAGTGGGTGAACTAATTTCGAATGATAGTGAACTTGAATTGAATTATGTGAACAAAGTTTTTATTTTAGTGAACCAATTTTAGTATTAAGTGAACAATTTTAGTGAACTAATTTGAGATGTGAGTTTAAGTGAACTAAATTTGAATTTGGGTGAAAAATTTAGAATTCTAGTTCACTAATTTGTAAAAAAAAATACAGGACATTTTTAAAAAATCTAGTGAACTAAAATTTGAAATTTAGAGAACCAAGTTTAAATTCTATTGAACAAAATTTGAATTTTTATGAACTAATAATTATTGTGTAAAAATTCTGGTAAACTAATTAAAATTTTAATTCAATAAAATGTATATGAGTGAACAAAATTTGATGATGGATAAAAATTGAATGAGAGTGAACTTTATTGAATTTTTTCAACTAAGTTTTTATTTGAGTGAACCAAATTTAGTATTAAGTGAACTTTTTAGTGAATCTTAGTGAAATAGAATTGAAATTTTAGTTCAAGCGAACTAACTTGAAATTTAGTTGATAAAATATAGAATTATAGTTCACTAATTTGGAAACAAATCATAAATATGTTTTTATAAAATATAGGGAATGAAAATTTGAATTTCATTGAGCTAAGATTTGAAATTTAGTGAACTAAATTTGAATTATAGTGAAGTACATTTGAATTTAGGTGAACTAAAAAATCCTTGTGTAAATACTTTTGAATTCTTGTGAACTAAAACTAGTCCAGTTAATATAAAATTTAGTACTAAGTAAAGTTTTTACTGAATTTGACTATTTGAGTAAACTAGATTTGAAAAAATTGTCTTCAAGTGAACTAAATTTGAATTTGTGCGAACTATTTATTTATTGAGCTAGATTTAAATTTGGTGTTTTTTGGAATTCTGGTGAACTAATGTTCAAATTTCATGTTTTTTCTCAAATCCAGTATACTAAAATAAATTTCAGTGAGCTAAGTGGCATATGTGTGCATTAAATTTGAAATTGGATGACATAATTTTGAATGAAAGTGACCTTATTTGTATTTTTGTGAACTAAGTTTTAGTCTGGGTAAACTAAATTTGATTTTAGTGAACTAAGTTTTTATTTTAGTGAACTAAATTTATTTTAAATTGATGTTTATATAGATATTTAGTGAACTAAATTTGAATTTGTCTTTTGGTGAACTAAATTTGAATTTGTCTTTTAGTGACGCAAATTTGAATTTGTGTGAAATTTTAGTTGATTTCAAGTGTAACTAATTTTGAAATTTCATGAACTATTTTTAAAAATGTAGTGAACTATATTTGCATTCTAGTGAATTCATATTTGAATTGTAGTGGACTATGTTTGACTTCTTGTGAACTAAATTTGAATAAGGAGAAATAAAAAAATCATTGTGAAAAATACATTCGAATGCTAAAAAATATGTCTTACATTTGAATCTCGTTCACTTGAAAAATTAGTTCACTTATTAAAAAAAGGAATTCTAGTGAACTTAATCTGCTTCTTCTTCTTCTGAGAGAATTAGTTCATATAATTTATTTTTGCGACTCTAGTTTCTAAGTGGCTGAACTAAATTTGTATGAACCTAATTTGAAATGGAGTTACATTTGTGCATCCTTTTAGTCTGTGTACCAAAATATATATTAATACCTGATACTAGAGTAAGACATATAAAACTATGTCAAACATGTGATGATTGTTCATTGTATGGAAAATGGTAGAAAGCGAATTGGTCAATTGGACATCCAGATTGTATGAAAAAATAGATTGCATGTTCTGTCGAGAAAGCACCACTACTAGGGAAAAGCCTAGCAGTAGCGCGGGGGCCGTGCTACTGATACGGCGCTAGAACTAACATTTAACAGTAGCGCGTTATGACCCGAGTGTGGACAACCTGAACCCGGGTACATATTTACCCCCTTTTTAAAAATGTACTTTAAACATGTTTTGTAATGTCAAAAAATTCAAAACAAATTTTTGTGCATACATGTTCGCACTAATATGCCGTGGCACAAAGTTTTGTGCAGAAAAGTATTTTTGTTTTGTCTCCACAAAAAAACCAAATTTTAGTGCTTCTAAATAGCATTTCGCAACAATATGTTTTGTCTTTTTTGCACAGGTCACCAAAAAAGTTATTTTCTCGTGAAACTTTCTGCACACACATATAAATTGAAGACGTCCGCATTCATTTTTTTTCAGAATTTTTCATCATTTCAAAATATGTTTTTCAAAGTGGGTTCATATATACCCGGGTGCATCCATGACTTTCTCGTTATGACCCGCGCTATTGCTATGTATGGCAATCAGTAGCGAGCTGCCCCAAACCGCGCTACTGCTAATAGTAGTAGCGCCTGACTTCAGGCAGCGCTACTGCTATGTACATGCCCCTTGCTACTGCTAATATTTTATGATTTTTTTCCTCTGCATTTTACTTTTGTATTTGTACAGGTTTTATACAATAATATGTAGCATATCATACACATACAAAATCTAATCATATGATACACATACAAATAGTCTCATCAAATCATGTCATCATCATAATCATCATCCAACACAAAGTGATGTATCTCGTCATCAACTCGAAATAGCGATACAAGCCTTGAATACTCGTAACTACATCGTCATCCATCTAAACAATGATATATAAGAGAAGAGCTATCACTATGACTGAGAGCGGAACTATGCAGTACACGAGGCGGTTGTTATGATTCCTCTCGTGCGCTAGCATGAACCTCAGGTAATTCGCTTCCGCTTCTTGTCTGCTATCGAACCCTTTATGGCTGGCGCCCGAGAACCGCTCCACTTGGGCCTGACACTCATGCCACTCGTCGTACACTCTTGGAACTTTCCCTATGTACACGACATAGCACTTCTTCGCCATGAAGGATCTATGTACCTATTAGATATGCATCTTCATCAACAGAATCAACAATAATATGCAACATAATTAATATACTTGAGCAACACAAAAAGAAAGGGTTAGCAAATAGATGCAACATATAGTAAACATAATTGATAAACGCACGTTCATCGTACCCAAACTAATTAATTAGATGTACTTCGACCATCGCACCCAAACAAACAGACTAGCTAGCATTACGTAAGTTCAGCAGGACCGTTGACATCACAAAGTTTCATTGCTATAGAAAGTATAATTAAGTTCAACCGATACACATTATCATCGACATCGTCAATCATTGGAGGTTCCATTCATCAAGATCCTCAAGGATGCACCCTAGCTTCATGAACGGCGTCAGGTCCTGGCGTTGCATGCCTATGCGAGTTCAGACGTCAGCTCGCGATATAGGCCCGTGGTGGAACATTCTCTTCTCTTTGGTGCCTTCTTTAATGATGACCATTGCAATGTCCCTCTGAATGGGATAGAAGTCATCTCTGATTTTATAATCTTGTTCTTCTCCTAGGGATTGTACCCATTTGCGGATATGATCCTCATTGCTGGTTGTCATGCGAAGCTTGTGGTGATCCCTTATGTACTCCATCATCAGATGGAGGAGGTAGAATACATCGTTCTTGCTACTTTTCAGTTGATGGATGCTGCAGAAGTTGGTTTTATGTCCGAAACCTGGCCTCTTCTTCCTTTGTTTCCTGATCAGGAGGTGGCCACCCTTCATGCTGAAGCCGTGGAGAGCCTCATCCAGAATATCCATCATGTGGTTGTAGTTCTTCTTCTCGAAGTTTTTGGATGAGTTGAAATACACTGCGTGGTAGACTTGCGGGTAAAGAACGATAACGACAGTGCGGTCGTTGCTTCAGGGAAAAAACACCTCAAATTATTCTCCATATGAGCTAGGCGGAATGATTGAAATGTATGAAAGGGTTGTCCGACAATGACTTACATTGGATGATAAGACAAGAGAATTGTTTCCTTGTCCTTATTCATTACCATGAAGTTTTCAATGTTGTCCCTAGTAGCTTTACACTCAAAGTCGCCGAGACTCAAGAAATCCTCGTGCATGTAGTAAGGATCCGCCACACATATTTGGTTGACTTGTTCATTCTTGATGTCGAAGCTCATATGTAGCGCAAAAAGGCGGGCGATTGTAAAATTGAGCCGCCTCTTGAGATCCCCTGATATGGCCTCCAGCGGTTATGGCGGCAGGATTGGCTGGCCCGCGGCATGGAACATCGCCGCACCTTTGACCATTATACGATCTGCAAAATTGGTCGGTTGGTTGCTAGAAGCTTTGGCTTGTTTGTAGGAAGCAGAGCCTTTCTTTGGCGGTCTCCTCCTCTCCCTTTTCTCGGACTGACCTTCCAGACCCTTCCTTAACCCTTCCACCAGTGTTGTCGGACTAAGCACTGTACAACCCTCGGCTAGTTGAGTCTGCGTTGAGGTGGCATATTAAGGCGTGTCCTATGAGGATTGCATGAAGAGAGACTTCTTGCAATCAATCCTGCTAGGACGTTCCTCCCCGGGTGCATCATCCATCTCCTCATCAGCATGCTGATAGCCCGAGTCATCATATGGCTGACTCATCATATCTATGTCGTCGTCATAGGCGCCTGTATTGAGGAGCTGAAGAGGGTCATCCCCGTCCATCTCATCATCCATTCTTTGTTCTACAGGGGCGATGCCATCATCCACAACCGGACCCCCTTCCTCGCATCGTCGTCCGCTCTCACTCGGCACAACATGATCTGGTAATTGCGTAGGCGGGGTGGTGGTGTTCATACGTGCTTGCCGATGTGTGGTTATTGGTGTGCTCTTGGACGCCTCTAGACGAAGAAGATTCTTCGGCCATAGCAGCATACAACCCTTGCAGTTTCCAAGCCGCGTCAGGGTCTCGCCCTCCTCACCCCTGAACCATACTGGAGGAGGCAAATCCTCGTGCCCCGATTTCACACTCAACAAGTTAACCCTGAAGTGGCCAACGGGGATCGGCTGGTCGTGGAACGTGAGTTCCAAGGGCTTCGTTATCACTGCCTTTCCCACGTCCACCTTCTGGTCTTTGATCACGTAGAGTCTAGTGCACGGGATTTGATACGTCTCCAACGTATCTATAATTTTTGATTGTTCCATGCTATTATATTATCTGTTTGGGATGTTTTATATGCATTAATATACTATTTTATATTATTTTTGGGACTAACCTATTAACCCAGAGCCCAGTGCTAGTTTATGTTTTTCCTTGTTTTTGAGTTTCGCAGAAAAGGAATATCAAAAGGAGTCCAAACGGAACGAAACTTTACGAGGATTTTTCTTGGACCAGAAGACATCCAGAGGACATGGAGAACTGCTACCTCTTGAGCTTGCGTTGTATTCCCTCGAAGAGGAAAGGGAGATGCAGCACAATAGCGTAAGTATTTCCCTAAGTTTTTGAGAACCAAGGTATCAATCTAGTAGGAGACCACGCGCGAGTCCCTCGCACCTGCACAAACAAATAAGAACTTCGTAGCCAACGTGATAAGGGGTTGTCAATCCCTTTACGGTCACTTACGAAAGTCAGATCTAATATAGATGATAGTTGATATTTTTGGTATTTTTAGTTTATAAGAACATCAAATAAAAGCGATAAAAGTAAAGTAGATGTAGATTGATATGTTGAGAATAGACCCGGGGGCCATAGTTTTCTCTAGTGGCTTCTCTCATGATAGCGATATTCTACGGCGGGTAAACAAATTACTGTCGAGCGATTGATAGAAAAGCGAATAATTATGAGACTATCTAGGCATGATCATTGTATATAGGCATCACGTCCGAGACAAGTAGACCGAAACGATTCTGCATCTAGTATTGTTACTCCACACATTGATCGCTATCCAGCATGCATCTAGTGTATTGAGTTCATAAGAACAGAGTAACACCTTAAGCAAGATGACATGATGTAGAGGGATAAACTCAAGCAATATGATATAAACCCCATCTTTTTATCCTCAATGGCAACAATACAATACGTGCCTTGCTGCCCCTACTGTCACTGGGAAAGGACACCGCAAGATTGAACCCAAAGCCAAGCACTTCTCCCATTGCAAGAACTATAGATCTAGTAGGCCAAACCAAACCAATAATTCGAAGAGACTTGCAAGGACATTATGAGCACACATAAAAAATTCAGAGAAGAACCAAATATCTTTCATAGATAACATTGATCATAAACTCACAATTCATCGGATCTTGACAAACACACCGCAAAAAGAGATTACATCGAATAGATCTCCTCGAAGACCGAGGAGAACTTTGTATTGAGATCCAGAGAGAGAGAAGAAGCCATCTAGATACTAGGTATGGACCCGAAGGTCTGTGGTAAACTACTCATAACTCATGGTGAGGGCGATGATGATGATGATGAAGGCCTCCATGATGGATCCCCCTCCGGCGGAGCTCCGGAACAGGCTCCAAGATGGGATCTCCACGGGAACAGAAGGTACGGTGGGTGGAATTAGGGTTTTCTCTCTGTTCATGTAGTTTCTGGGGTACGTGGACTTATATAGGAAGAAGGAGGGCACCGGGGGACGCTCGAGGGGGCCACGAGGCAGGGGGCACGCCCCCACCCTCGTGGGCCAGCCCTTGGTCCCCTGACGTGGTTCTCAAGCTCCGCGTGCGTGATTTTCTCCGCGAAGGTTTCATTCCGTTTGGACTCTGTTTGATATTCTTTTTCTGCAAAACCCTGAAACAAGCAAAAAACATCAATCTGGACTAGGCCTTTGTGTTAGTAGGTTAGTCCCAAAAATGATATAAAAGTGAATGATAGAGCCCATTAAACATCCAAGACTTCATAAATAATACTCCCTCCGTTCCTAAATATTTGTCTTTCTAGACATTTCAAATTGTTACAACATACGGATGTATGTAGACATATTTTAGAGTGTAGATTCCCTCATTTTACTTCGTATGTAGTCACTTGTTGAAATCCCTAGAAAGACAAATATTTAGGAACGGAGGGAGTAGCATGGAACAATAAAAAATTATAGATACGTTGGAGACGTATCAATCATCCCCAAGCTTAATTCCCGCTCGTCCTCGAGTAGGTAAATGATAAAGAAAGAATTTTTGATGTGGAATGCTAACCAATATAGTTTTTCAATGTAATTCTCTTAATTGTGGCACGAATGTTCAGATCTGAAAGATTCAAGATAAAAGTCTATATTGACCTAAGAAATAATAATACTTCAAGCATACTAACAAAGCAATCATGTCTTCTCAAAATACTATGGATAAAGAAAGTTATCCCTATAAAATCATATAGTGTTGGCTATGCTCCCTTGTTATCACACTAAATATTCATATCATGCACAACCCCGATTTCAGCCAAGCATTTGTTTTCATACTCTATCTTTTCAAACCTTTCAACTTTCACGCAATACATGAGCGTGAGCCATGGATATAGCATTATGGGTGGAATAGAGGTGGTTGTGGAGAAGACAAAAATGAGGGAGATAGTCTCACACCGACTAGGCGTATCAACGGGCTATGGAGATGCCCATCAATAGATATCAATGTGAGTGAGTAGGGATTGCGATGCAACAGATGCACTAGAGCTAAATATGAATGAAAGCACAACAAAAGAAACGAGTGGGTGTGCATCCAACTTGCTTGCTCACGAAGACCTAGGGCATTTGAGGAAGCCCATCGTTGGAATATACAAGCCAAGTTCTATAATGAAAATTCCCACTAGTATATGAAAGTGACTAAACATGAGACTCTACAATGAAGAACATGGTGCTACTTTGACGACGCACAAGTGTGGAAAAAGATAGTAGCAATTGTCCCTTTTTTCTTTTCTTCCTTTTTTTGGGCCTTTCTTTTTTCTTTGGCCTTTCTTTTTCTTCTTTTTTTTGCGGAGGGGTTTTATAGATTTAGCCTTTCCTCCCATGGTACAATGCTCTAATAATGATGATCATCACACTTTCAATACAACTCGATATTACAACTCGATACTACAACAACAAAGTATGACTCTATATGAATGCCTCCGGCCATGTACCGGTATGTGCAATGAAACAAGAGTGACATGTATAAAAATTATGCTTGGTGGCCTTGCCACAAATACGATGTCAACTACATGATCATGCAATGGCAATATGACAATATGATGCGTGTCATATGAACGGAACGGTGGAAAGTTGCATGGCAATATATCTCGGAATGGCTATGGAAAGGCCATGATAGGTATGTATGCTGGCTGTTTTGAGGAACAATATGGTGGCTGTTTTGAGGAAGGATATATAGTGGGTTTATGATACCGGCGAAAGTTGCACGGTACAAGAGAAGCTAGCAATGGTGGAAGGGTGAGAGTGCGTATAATCCATGGACTCAACATTAGTCATAAGAACTCATATACTTATTGCAAAAAATCTACGAGTCATCAAAACAAAGCAATCAATGCATGCTCCTAGGGGGCAGGTTGGTAGGAGTTAACCATCGCACGCCCCCGACCTCCACACAAAGGTTGGCACTCTACAAATACCTCATGCTCTAACTCGGTCACATAGCGGTTCACCATACGTGCATGATATGGGAATCACTAACCTTAACACAAGTATTTCTCAATTTCATAATAACTCCACTAGCATGAATCTAATATCACTATCCTCATATCTCAAAACAATTATCAAGCATCCAACATCTCATCATATTCAATGCACTTGGTGTGATTTTTTTTACTACATTGACATTGGATGTCTATCATGTGAAGACTAGTTTCTTTAGCCTAAACACATCACCATGCTGTTTTAATAGACTCTCAAAAGGATATAAGTGAAGCATGAGAGTTCAACAATTTCTACAAAATATTACCACCACCGTGCTCTAAAAGATATAAGTGAAGCACTAGAGCAAAAACTATTCAACTCAAAAGATATAAGTGAAGCACATAGAGTGTTCCAACAATTTCTAGGCCATATTTAACTCTCTCAAATAGATGTGTACAACAAGGATGATTGTGGAAAACTAACAAGCAAAGACTCAAATTATACAAGACGCTCCAAGCAAAACACATATCATGTTGCGAATAAAAAATAGCTCCAAGTATAGTTACTGATGGATGAAGACAAAAGAGGGGATGCCTTCCCGGGGCATCCCCAAGATTAGGCTTTTGATTATCTTGAATTTACTTGGGGTGCCATGGGCATCCTCAAGCTTAGGTATTTGCTACTCTTTGTTCCATAGTCCATCAAAGCAATACTCAAAACTTGAAAACTTCACAACACAAAACTTACACAAAAATTCTCGTGAGCTCCGTTAGTATAAGAAAGCAAACCACTACTCAAAGGTGCAGCAATGAATTCATTATTTGTTTATATTGGTGTTAAACCTACTGTATTCCAACTTATCTATGGTTCATATCCTCCAATACTACTCATTGATGCATCGGAATAAGCAAACAACACACACAAAACAGAATCTGTCAAAAAACAGAACAATTTGTAGTAATCTGCAGGTTTCGCCTACTTCTGGGACTCCAAAAAATTCAAACTAAATTGGTAAATTTACGGAATTTGTCTACCAATCATCTGCAAAAAGAATCAACTAAAAAGCAATCAGGCTCAAGATGCGATTCTAACCCGATCACGTAACACATACGTGATTGGGGCACAACCGCATTTCGGGCTCTTAGCAAGATGGATATCATTACATCGTACCATTACATACATACATGGGGATACAACAATTCATATAATTCACATGAATACAACAACAACAATACAAGGCATCCGACTACGGATGCAAACATGCAAAGCACAACGACATCCATCTGCTATCCCAGGCTGCCGACCAGGAACCTAGCCCAAGACTGGCGAAGAAGAAGAAGAAAGAACTCCAACAAAAAGAACATCGCTCTCACCTCAAGTCATCGGAAACCTGCACCTGCAACTGTTGTTGTAGTATCTCTGAGCCACGAGGACTCAACAATCCCATAACCATGGGTATCAAGACTAGCAAAGCTTAATGGGTAAGGAGAGGTAAAGTGGTGAGGTTGCAGCAGCGGCTAAGCATAATATGGTGGCTAACTTACGAGTACAAGAATAAGATGAGCATCTACGCAAACGGTCGCAAACTAGTAATGATCGCTAAAGATCCTGAACTACCTACGAGTCAAACATAACCCCACCGTGTTCTCTTCTCAAAGTGAAAAGAGACAGTCACGGTTACTCACGCGGTTGTGTGTTTTACTTCGGATCCTCTCTCAAGTTTTCTACAACCGGACATTAACAAATTCCAATATGCCACATAACCACGGGCACGGCTTTTGAAAGATCATAACCCTGCAGGGGTGTCCCAACTTAGCCCATCACAAGCTCTCATGATCAGCAGAGATAATAATAATATTATCCCTTATCTTAGGGACAATCCAATCAGGCTCAGTATCCCGGTGCACAAGACATTCCGACAATGGTAAAACAAGTCCAGCAAGACATCCCGACGTGCCGACACCCTGATAGTAGCCGCGCGTATCTCGTCTCAGGCCACGACCGGATGAGCACAGCGTACAGCGGCCAAACCCCAAGTTGCCAAGGGGTGGCGCCGCAAACGACTCTATTTGGGACCAACACCATCAGCACTGGCCCCCTTGTTATGTAGAAAGAATCCTCGGGGACGCGACCCCCTATGCAAATTTAATTAATTAATTAAGTTATTATTATGTGGCAAATTAAAACCAATGTTGGGCCTTGCTGGAGGAGTTTTATTCAAAGACGAACTGTCAAGGGGTCCCCATATACCCAACCGTGTTAGGAACGCGAAATCAAGGAACATAACACCGGTTTATCGGCTCCTCAAGTGTCATGAGTGTAACAAAACACCGAGCAAAAGGCCAAGCCTTCCACCCATTGCCAAGTATATATGTGTGTTAAGATATATAAGATATATTGTGATATTCCAACAACAAAGATTCAACATGGAGCAATCTTCATCTTCACCTACAACTAACAACGCTATAAGAGGGGCTGAGCAAGCGGGTAACATAGCCAAACAACGGTTTGCTGGGAAGGTGTCAAAGGTTAGAGGTTTCACGACAACAAGGAGAGGCTGACAACAAAAGATAGGTAGCGCGACATATAGCGATAGCATCGAGACATCTAGCATAACAATGATAGTAAAGGTATCCAAAGTGATGGTCATCTTGCTTGAGATCCTGCAAGGAAGAAGAACGGGTCCATGAAGAAGACGAAGAAGAAGGCTTGAAGACGAACCACGTGTAGTCGAACGAATCCTCACGATCGCAACGGAATAACACTAACAAGAAGAAGCAAGCAACACGGTAAACACACCACTCAAGAACATGACAAGATGCTCAACCAAGTATGATGCAAGATAAGTCTATATGATGCAAAACATGGCAAGGGATGAAGCACACAAGAACAACACAAGCCAACAAGTTTAAATGAGGCCGGAAACAACATATAGCAATTCCGGTAAGTCCTCATATGCACATTTTGAATTTGGTCCAGATCTGAACAAACCTTAAGTTAAAGTTGTTAAACAGCAAGTTAACATGCACCATGATGATCTACTCGAAATTCTAGTCAAGTTTCATATAAATTTTGTTTAATTTGGAGCTACGGCCTAGAAGATATGAGCAAAACAAGTCAAACATGTCAACGGTGCAAGATGCACCCAAACATCAAGCAAACACTCTCCAAACAGGTAAACAACATGATATTATGCTTCTACATGCAAAAACACACATGTTTCATAAAGGGCATGCTCAAAACGGAGCAACGGTTCATCACATACACATGAAACAAGATATAACAACAAGCTATCCAAAAACAGCAACATCGCAACTTTGGAGCAAGGTATATATATGCTACAACACCCAAACATGATAATAAGAGGCATGGATGTGTAAAAGACATTATACTTAACAAGCATGAACTTAGAGCACACCCAAAAACTTGCTGCAACACAATTAAACAAGCATGAGAAGTTGCAATAAATTTATCCAGACTTAGCCAAAATCTGGCAAGGCAAAAACATCATCACGATGCTGCCTTTGGAGGCACAAAACAACAAGCATATAAACTCTACTAAGTATATAAAGATCATGGACATGTAATAGACATAGCACACATCAAACAACTCCATTGGAACAACTCCATAGGAGGCATGGATTAATAACAACAAGC
Source organism: Secale cereale (assembly GCA_902687465.1). Lineage (NCBI taxonomy): Eukaryota > Viridiplantae > Streptophyta > Magnoliopsida > Poales > Poaceae > Secale > Secale cereale. Next base: position 761,953,319 of record LR738713.1, read on the forward strand.
TTCACCAAATTGATCATGCTGATAAAAGTCTGACAGGTACATTTATAGAAATTTGAGAGCAAGAAATAAATAAGCTACAGCAGGCCATATTTGCAAACAAGGGCATGAATAGATGTAGCATAACATGGACAACAAGATATGATCATTTGACATACTAAAACATGCATGGATTTGAGTGGGGCATCAAGCAAACATGGCATCAGGTTTAACGGTTACAGACTTAGCAGTTTTTTCACTAAGTATAAAACAACAACAACGACATGGCATGTTTACAAGCTTGTTTAAGTCACCTCAAGGCATATCATGGAAAGTGGATTGCACCACAGCAAAGAGGACATGATTGTGCTTCTAAAACATATTGGCATGTGGCATGAAAGACAAACACATCGATAGCTATGAGCAAGTCAAAACAGCATCTCACAACAAGTTTCAGCACTTAACAGTCAAATGCACTTTTGCAACAGAGATAAACATGTCAATATGGCACCTAACATGAATGCTACAGCAACCAACATGTAGAGCACTTCACAATGAACATTTTGACATATCAAACACTCCATTTGGACCAACATGCACAAAGTTATCATCAACACAAGCATGCAACAAAATTACAGTTAACATCAGTTTTAAACATGTAGCACTCTTGCAACGATGATTACGGCATCAAGATGAACTCAAACAAGCAAGCCACAATGGAACAAAATGAAAAGCACACCACAACGAACATTTTGACATATTATATGCACAATTTGGATCACCACACAAAAAGATATCACACTGACAAGGATGCATCATGATTACAAAAACTAGGGACTTAGAAGAAAAAACAACCTCGGGGTCGGTGGACATGTCCGGAGGGAATCGGACAAGTCCGACACGGTGAGGCTGACGAGCGGGCCCGGGTGGGGGGGGGGTTCGGACGTGTCCGTACCTACCCGGATGCGTCCGTCGGTGACGGCGCCCGTGCCCTCCTGGCAGTGGCTCGGGGACGAGGAGTTCGTGCGACGTGAAGGAGGCTAGCCGGGCGCGGTGCTCCGGCGAGCCCCCGGCGAGGGGCGATGCCAGGCGACGAGGGGGCAACAGATCCGGGCCCGGCTCAGGCGGATCTGGCCGGGGAAGCGGCCGGTGGTGAGCTATGGGGCGGTGGTGGTGGAGCGGTCAGGCGGTCGGTGCCGAAGACGGCGAGGGGAGGCGACGCGGCAGAGAAGCAGATCCGGCAGGGCGCTCGTCGGCGGCGGCTCCAGAGCGGGGACCTGGCCGGCGGCTCATGCGCGGCTGCGCGAGCGGGAGGAGCGGCTGGCGGGGGCTGGCAGGGCGCTCGGGCCTGCGCGGCTCGGGCGGGCCTGCTCCGGGCCGGCAGCGGGGCATGGGAGAGAGGGGGCGCGATGGTGACGTGGCTTGGCGACGTGGCGCACGCCCATTGGCCGCTGGCGGCTGATGTGGCGGTGCTAGTCAGTGACGGCGCGCCAAGTGGCGAGGGAGGCTTGGAGCTGCACGAAATTTGAGGCAGGGGGAGGCTAGAGGTAGGTGAAGAGGTGTGGGTGCCAAAAAATGGACAAGGAGGGTCTATATATAGGGAAAGAGCTAGGTTTTGGGGCAAAACGGAGCCCTCCGATCGCGATCCAACGGCACCGGAGCGGAGGGGTGCCAGGGAAGGCCTAGTGGGCTGTGTAGATGGACTAGGCTATGTGGAGAGAAGAGAGAGAGAGGCCCGCGGGGGTTTTCGGAGACAGAAAACGTCCGACGTTTTAACAGGCGATAGTGCCGCTATATTTAACGGTTGGGCTAGCAAACGGACTCCGAATGCGATGAAATTTGGCAGGCGGCCTGTCTACACTATAATAAGACCACACGCCAAGTTTCATCCCATTCCGAGAACATTTTCCGGCCACTCATAAAATAAAAATTCGGAGATGTCGCGGGCGCGTGCAAGTGTGTCTGGGCTCAGAACGGACAACGGAAAGGACGGGCGGACTCGGACGGATGCAAGTTTTGAAAACATGTTGATGCAATGCACATAATGACAAGGCAAAATGCAACATGCAAGCAGATGACATGGCGACGACGACGAATAACTGGCAGACACCTGGCGCATCGGTCTCGAGGTGTCACAAAAGCACGCTCCAGTAAAATCTGAAGACTACTTTAGCGAGCGCTAACGATTCTGTTTTTCACAGCAAGATCACATAAACTTCACACAAGTCTTCCCAAAGGTTCTACTTGGCACAAACACTAAACAAAACATGAAACCACATCTAATCAGAGGCTAGATGCAATATTTATTCCCTAACAGCAAGAAAAACAAAAAACATAAACTTGGGTTGCCTCCCAATAAGCGCTATCGTTTTACGCCCCTAGCTAGGCACGATTTTAATGATGCTCACATGAAAGACAAGAATTGAAGCACAAAGGGAGCATCATAAAACATGTGACAAACACATCTAAGTTTAACATACTTCCTATGCATAGGCATCTTATAGGCAAACAAATTAGCAAGGCAAGCAAGATCTAGCATATGCTAGGAAGAAGAAAGAAACAAGATCAATCTCAACATGAAGAGAGGTAATTTAGTAACATGAAGATTTCTACAACCATATTTTCCTCTCTCATAATAATTGCATGTAGGATCATAAGCAAATTCAACAATATAGCTATCACATAACATATTCTCAACACGATCCACATGCATGCAAAAAGTTGACACTCTTCCAAAATAGTGTGATGAACATTAACTAAAGTCATGACCTTTCCAAACCCACTTTTATCAAAAAAAATCGTAAGATTGATCAATATCTAAAGTAGTGGGATCAAAAGTTGACACTCTTTCAAATCCACTTTCAATATTATGGCAAACATTATTATCAATCTCATATTCATGATGGGGTTTAAATAAATTTTCAAGATCGTAAGAATCATCACCCCAATCATGATCATTGCAACAAGTAGTGGGCAGAGCAAAATAAGCATCCCCTAGCTTAGGGTTTTGCATATCATTAACACAATTGACATTAATAGAATTTATAGTAACATCATTGCAATCATGCTTTTTATTTAAGGAGCTAACATGAATCACTTTTTCTTTTAACAATTCCTCACAATTTTCAGATTCATAAATTTCAAGCAAAACCCCATAAAGATAATCTAGTGCACGCAACTCACTAGCAATAGGTTCAACATAATTGGATCTCTTGAAGAGATTAGCAAGTGGATGAGGATCCATTATTTAGCAAGCGAAGATGCAAGCTAATAGAGGGCACATAGCAGCACAAGCAAACAAGAAGCAAGCGAATGATAACCACACGGCAGAAGAAGGGCAAATAAAACGGCAAGGGTGAAGTGGGGGAGAGGAAAACGAGAGGCAAAAAAAGTAATGCGAAGGATAAGGGTTTGTGATAGGAACTTGGTATATGACTTTTGCGTAAGCCTCCCCGGCAACGGCGCCAGAAATTCTTCTTGCTACCTCTTGAGCTTGCGTTGTATTCCCTTGAAGAGGAAAGGGAGATGCAGCACAATAGCGTAAGTATTTCCCTCAGTTTTTGAGAACCAAGGTATCAATCCAGTAGGAGACCACGTGCGAGTCCCTCACACCTGCACAAACAAGTAAGAACTTCGCAGCCAACGCGATAAGGGGTTGTCAATCCCTTTACGGTCACTTACGAAAGTGAGCTCAGAGATGATAGTTGATATTTTTGGTATTTTTAGTTTATAAGAATAGCAGATAAAAGTAAAGTAGACATAGATTGATATGTTGAGAATAGACCCGGGGGCCATAGTTTTCTCTAGTGGCTTCTCTTATGATAGCGATATTGTACGGCGGGTAAACAAATTACTGTCGAGCAATTGATAGAAAAGCGAATAATTATGAGACTATCTAGGCATGATCATTGTATATAGGCATCTCGTCCGAGACAAGTGGACCGAAACGATTCCGGATCTACTACTATTACTCCACACATCGACCGCTATCTAGCATGCATCTAGTGTATTGAGTTCATAAGAACAGAGTAACGCCTTAAGCAAGATGACATGATATAGAGGGATAAACTCAAGCAATATGATATAAACCCCATCTTTTTATCCTCGATGGCAACAATACAATACGTGCCTTGCTGCCCCTACTGTCACTGGGAAAGGACACCGCAAGATTGATCCCAAAGCCAAGCACTTCTCCCATTGCAAGAACTATAGATCTAGTAGGCCAAACCAAACCAATAATTCGAAGAGACTTGCAAGGATATTATGAGCACACATAAAAAGTTCAGAGAATAACCAAATATCTTTCATAGATAACCTTGATCATAAACTCACAATTCATCGGATCTCGACAAACACACCGCAAAAAGAGATTACATCGAATAGATCTCCTCGAAGAGCGAGGAGAACTTTGTATTCAGATCCAGAGAGAGAGAAGAAGCCATCTAGATACTAGCTATGGACCCGAAGGTCTGTGGTAAACTACTCACAACTCATGGTGAGGGCGATGATGATGATGATGAAGACCTCCGTGATGGACCCCCCTCCGGTGGAGCTCCGGAACAGGCTCCAAGATGGGATCTCCATGGGAACAGAAGGTACGATGGTGGAATTAGGGTTTTCTCTCTGTTCACGGAGTTTCTGGGGTACGTGGACTTATATAGGAAGAAGGAGGGCACCAGGGGACGCTCGAGGGGGCCACGAGGCAGGGGGCGTGCCTTGGGAAGGGGGGCGGGCCACCCACCCTCGTGGGCTAGCCCTCGGTCCCCTGATGTGGTTCTCAAGCTCCGCGTGCGTGATTTTCTCCAAAAATATCTCTCGCGAAGGTTTCATTCCGTTTGGACTCCGTTTGATATTCTTTTTCTGCAAAACCCTGAAATAGGCAAAAATCAGCAATCTGGACCGGGCCTTTGGGTTAGTAGGTTAGTCCCAAAAATGATATAAAAGTGAATGATAAAGTCCATTAAACATCCGAGACTTCATAAATAATAGCATGGAACGATAAAAAATTGTAGATACGTTGGAGACGTATCAAGAACATGCCAGGGGATCTACGAGGCGGCCACTAGGGTGGAGGGCGCGCTCTGGGGGGTAGGGCACGCCCCTACCTTGTGGGCCCCTCGTGCCTCCCCTGACCTACTTCTTCCGCCTATAAATTCACATATATTCCGAAAACATCAGAACATCCGTCAAAACCACTTTTCTGCCGCCATAACCTTTCGTTTCCACGAGATCCCATCTGGAGGCCTTTTTCAGTACTCCGCCGGAAGGGGATTCGACCACGGACGACATCTACATCAACACCATTGCCCTTCCGATGAAGTGTGAGTAGTTTACCACAGACCTACGGGTCCATACCTAGAAGCTAGATGGCTTCTTCTCTCTCTTTGATCCTCAATTCCATGTTCTCCTCGATGTTTTTGGAGATCTATCCGATGTAATCTTCTTTTGCGGTGTGTTTGCCAATATCCGATGAATTGTGGATTTATGATCAGATTATCTATGATTATTATTTGAGTCTCATCTAAATTCTTATATGCATGATTTGATATCTTAGTAATTCTCTTCGAACTATCGGCTTGGTTTGGCCAACTAGATTGGTTTTTCTTACAATGGGAGAAGTGCTTTGCTTTGGGTTCAATCTTGCGGTGCTCAATCCAAGTGACAGTAGAGGACATCACACGTATTGTATTGTTTCCATCGAGGATAACAAGATGGGGTTTTCATCATATTTCTTGAGTTAATTCCGCAACATCATGTCATCTTACTTAATGTGTTACTCTGTTCTTATGAACTTAATACTCTAGATGCAGAATCGTTTCGGTCGATGTGTGGAGTAATAGTAGTAGATGCAGGTAGGAGTCGGTCTACTTGATACGGACATGATGCCTATATTCATGATCATTGCCTTATATATCATCATAACTTTGCGCTTTTCTATCAATTGATTGGTAGTAATTTGTTCACCCACCGTAATATTTGATATCATGAGAGAAGCCTCTAGTGAAACCTATGCCCCCCGGGTTTTTTTACATGTTATAAGTTCTAGGTATACTATTTTGCAATCTTTTACTTTCCAATCTATAAACCAAAAAACCTAAAAATATTTACTTTACAGTTTATCTATCACTATCAGATCTCACTTTTGCAAATAACTATGAAGGGATTGACAACCCATTTATTGCATTAGGTGCAAGTTGTTTGATTATTTGTGCAGGTATTTGGCGATTTGTGCGTAGTCTCCTACTGGATTGATACCTTGGTTCTAAAACTGAGGGAAATACTTACTCTACTTTGCTGTATCACCCTTTCCTCTTCAAGGGAAAAACCAACGCAAGCTCAAGAGCTAGCAAGAAGAACTTCTGGCGCCATTGCTGGGGAGATCTACGTCAAGTCAAGACATACCAAGTACCCTTCATAAAAATCTCATCTCTTGCACTTAGATTATTTGCCATCCGCCTCTCGTTATCCTCTCCCCCACTTCTAAAATTATTTTCGAAAAGATTTGCCTTTTCTTCGCCCTTCTTTCGTTCATCTTGTTCACTTGCTTTTTGTTTGCTTGTGTGTTGGATTGCTTGCTTTGTCATGATGGCTCAAGAAAATACTAAATTATGTGACTTTTCCGACACCAATAATAATGATTTTATTAGTACTCCTATTGTTGCTTTATTGAATCTTATGAAATCAATGCTGCTTTATTGAATCTAGTCATGAAAGATCAATTTTCAGGCCTTCCTAGTGAAGATGTCGCTTCCCATCTGAATAATTTTGTTGATTTGTGTGATATGCAAAAGAAAAGGGATGTAGATAATGATTGTGTTAAAAAAAGCTATTTTTGTTGTCACTACAAGATCGGGCTAAAACTTGGTTTTCATCTTTGCCTAAAAATAGCATCGATTCATGGAATAAGTGCAAAGATTGTTTTATTGCCAAGTATTTTCCTCCAGCTAAGATCATCTCCCTTAGGAACGATATTATGAATTTTAAACAACTCGATCATGAGCATGTCGCACAATCTTGGGAGAGGGTGAAAGTTATGATAAGAAATTGCCCTACACATGGCTTGAATTTATGGATGATTATACAAAAATATCATCCACATTGAACTTTGCTTCTAGAAATATTTTAGTTTCGACCGCGGTAGGTACTTTTATGGAAATAACTTTAGGAGAAGCTACTAAACTCCTAGATAATATAATGGTTTATTATTCTCCATGGCATACCGAAAGATCTTCCAATAGTAAAAAAGTGCATGCAGTTGAAGATATTAATGTTTCGAGTGGAAAGATGGATGAACTTATGAAATTATTTGCTAGCAAGGGTACTCATGTTGATCCTAATGATATGCCCTTGTCCACTTTGATTGAGAGCAATAAATGAATCTATGGATGTGAATTTTGTTGGTAGGAACAATTTTGGTAACAATGCATATAGAGGAAATTTTAATCCTAGGCCTTTTCCTAGTAATTCCTCTAATAATTATGGTAATTCCTACAACAATTCTTATGGAAATTATAATAAGATGCCCTTTGGTTTTGAGAATAGTGTTAAAGAATTTATGAGTGCTCAAAAGAATCTTAATGCTTTGATTGAATTTGTTTTGCTTAATATTGATGATTTGGATAGGAACGTGGATATAATTTCTCTTGATGTTGATTCTTTGAAACTTATATCTATTCCACCCAAGCATGATATCAATGAGTCTCTCAAAGCTATGAAAAATTCCATTGAAGAATGCAAAGAAAGAAGCGCTAAGATGCGTGCTAAAAAGGATTGGTTTACAAAAACATGGTCTTCTAATTTTCGTGAAAATAATGATGAAGATCTTAAAGTGATTGATGTACTCCTATTAAATATTTGTTTTCCAAAAGAACTCTTGACAAATATGGGACTGGAGATGAACCAACTTTAGTTAAAAGGCATCCCAATAATTTGGAGTTTTTAGATCTTGATGGAAAAACTGATAAAAGTGGGATTGATGAGGTCAAAAGTTTAAGTAGCGATGAACCCACTAGATTGGATCTCAAGGAATTTAATTATGATAATTATTCTTTAATAGATTGTATTTCCATGTTGCATGATACGTCTCCAACGTATCTACTTTCCAAATAGTTTTGCCCTTGTTTTGGACTCTAACTTGCATGATTTGAATGGAACTAACCCGGACTGACGCTGTATTCAGCAGAATTGGCCTGGTGTTATTTTTGTGTAGAAATAAAAGTTATCGGAATGACTTGAAATTCAAAGGAGAATTATTTTGGAATATATAAAAAATACCTGTGGAAAGAACCAAGCCAGGGGGCCCACAACCTGTCCACGAGGGTGGGGGGCACGTCCCTTCCCCCTGGGCGCGCCCCTGCCTCGTGGGCCCCCTGTTGCTCGACCGACGTCTACCCCGATTCCATATATTCACTTTCGGGGAGAAAAAAATCAATGAGGAAGAGTTATCGCGTTTTACGATAAGGAGCCGCCGCTAAGCCCTCATCTCTCTCGGGAGGGCTGATCTGGAGTCCGTTCGGGGCTTCGGAGAGGGGAGATCGTCGCCATCGTCATCATCAACCTTCCTCCATCACCAATTCCATGATGCTCACCGTCGTGCGTGAGTAATCCCATCGTAGGCTTGCTGGACGGTGATGGGTTGGATGAGATTTACCATGTAATCGAGTTAGTTTTGTTAGGGTTTGATCCCTAGTATCCACTATGTTCTAAGATTGATGTTGCTATGACTTTGCCATGCTTAATGCTTGTCACTAGGGCCCGAGTGCCATGATTTCAGATCTGAACCTATTATGTTTTCATGAATATATGTGTGTTCTTGATCCTATCTTGCAAGTCAATAGTGTCGGGGAAACTGATCGCCCACGAACACCTATGGGACCGGAGCCCCTTTTCGGTACGGCAAGGGAGCGGAGGGTGCACGAAGAGCGGATCGAGGCGAGCACGCGAGCAGTTTACCCAGGTTCGGGCCGCACGGATGCGTAAAACCCTACTCCTGCCTTGGTTTGTATTGTGTTCTTAGCTCGGGAGCGAGAAGAGCTACAGTGCTTGTCGCTGGCAACATCGAGCGTGAGAGTGATCGAGGATCGGAACCCCCTCTACGTTGCGCATGGGCCTCCTTTTATAGGTCGAAGGGGTCACCGACAGGTGGCAACGCAGATGAGGGTAAAAGTGTAAAAAAGGTGGTAGTTGGAACATTGTATGCATAGTGCTCTATACCTAACCCTGACGGCAGGGGACAAGGGCATTGAATGCCCGTCGCCGTCGCCCCAAACAGTGCAAATGTCAGGACCCCGATCCTAAGTCACACCGATCTAGCTGTAACACGTCATATCACTTTGCGGCCTCACGCACGGTAACCCCACGGGTGCCACCTTACCTTGCCCGGGACCGTTTGCGCATTTTGGCACACATATGACAGTGTCGCTAGCATCCATATGACAGCGAACCCGGGCCGACATGGCTAGTTATAAACTAAAAGTGGCACTAAATTATAGAGACAGGCATCCATGACCCTGCAACGAACGTGTCGGTCATCAACGTATGAACCCAAGTCGTAGCAAGCTACATGGACTTAAAGGAACAACGCGTGACATTTCCCCTAAGGGACAAACACAGGAACGAAGAAGGACACATGCCGGCCAGCCTACGTGTTCCGAGCAGTAGCAAGCTACCAAGGCTCATTGGAATCACTAGGAGGCATTTCCCTGTAAGGTAGGCTACCAAAGGAAAACAACTAGGTGTCGGATCCCACACATACCAAGCATTTCAACCATACACACAATATGCTCAATATGTGCAAATACAACATTGCATCACAACAGAACTCTATGACTCAAAGTACTTTATTTAAGAGGCTCCAAGAGCCATACATAACATATCCATACAGGTAGGGGTCACATGACCCAACACTCAAGTCATACAGTCATACAACCACAAGCGGAAGCTACATGTCTGAGTACAGACAACTTAGAAAATAAAACAGGCTTGGTGTAGCCTGACTATCTACAAGGCCCTTCACAAGCTCCAGATCTCCGTCTGGGTGTCAAGCTACTCGTCGACGTCAACGTCTATGTAGAACCCATCAGCAGGGGCAGGGTTCTCCTCTACAACAGTTATTAAGCAAACATGAGTACAAAGGTACTCAGCAAGTCTTACCACAGAACCTATCATACATGCAACATTATCAAAGGGGGTAGTGGAGTTTATAGCAGAAAGCCAGCTTTGACTCTTGGCTATCCTATACTACAACTCTCAACAGATTGCAAGATGTTATTACGAACACGAGTCCTCTACTCACCACAACAATACACCACCGAGGATCCTCTTCCGTCATCCTACGGAAGGGCCATCCACGGCACTCACACTTATCTTGAGGCTTTTAGTAGTATCCATCAACTTGTCTATGAACTGTAAGAGTAACCAAGTAGTCCGTACCGCGAACAACGGCTATTCGAATAGATTGATAACCCTGCAGGGGTGTACCTCTTCACACACGCTTCCACCACTTATCGCCGTTTACTCGACATGTACTCGGCAACCTTCAAGCGGAAGCCCAGCGAGGGTGTCAGCCATGACCTGACTAACTACTCAAGTCTCTCGTCCAGGTTTATCGCCTATTTGGGTTCCATCCGTGGGGAGATCCGGCCGGGGTGTCGCTCACGGCCCCAAACGATGTGTACAGGGTTCCCGAGTCACCAAACGGGCAACCGGTACACCGTGCCACGTACCTGTCGCATCACAACCCACCCCGAGGGTCGGCGCTGTGCACGACCTCCAGTAAACTATAAACACCAGAAACTAGTTGCAACTCCTGGACAGAGATCGAGGGTAATTAATAAGCCGAGAGGGTCCATTGGTTTCGGGCCCAATGCATGGTAGTAACTGGAACTTGAACCACACATACAGATCTCGGGTCCTATGTACGGTTCCAATAAAACAACCCACCACGTACTCCTACATGGCCTTTCATCGATACCTTTACCAAGCGTATTCCTCACTTCCTTCTCTTTATCGAAATGATTGTTTCACTCTGATCCATCACCCAGATGAACCAGACCAGACACAACTCTAAGCATAGCAGGCAACATAAACAAATAGCATGGTGGATCACACATCACATGGCTCAATTAACTCCTACACATGCTAGTGGGTTTCAACTATTTACTGTGGCAATGACAGGTCATGCAAGGGAATAGGGTTCAACTACCGCAGCAAGTAGCAGTTCACACACTGTTGCCTTAATGCAGTAAAAGAGAGCAGGAGCGAGAAGATTGGGTTTGTATCGGAATGATCAATGATTGCTTGCCTGACAAAGTGGTTGTCGGGTACTGCTCTTCAACTGGATACGCAGAAGTATCCTCGGGAGCAGGACCTAACACAGAGAATACCGGCGATACAAACATTAAACAAACAAATGCAACAATATGATGCATGCTCATGACATGGCAAGATGCATGTGTGTTGGGCTAATGCAACTATAACCAGAAGGGTTTGAGCCTATTTGAATCAAAGATTCAAATTGGCATTTTAGCTATTATTTAAATAAGTGCATTATCATGTTTTAAAGTATACATCAAGGTTAACTTGCTCAAACATGCATGAAACCAGTGCCATTAGAAAGATTGGATTTTTCTGATCATTTTTCATATATAAATCTTTTCCATCTGAGCTACTGTTGAATTTATATGATTTTTTGTAGTTTAGGCATTTTCTGGAATTTCCTGAATTATTTTTAAATCTAAAAATCCCAAAAAATCCTTTACTGCGTCAGCATGACATCATGCTGACGTAAGTCAGTCAACAGGGCGGCCCAGGTCAAACCTGATCAGTGGGACCCACTGGTCAGTGTCACAATTAACTAATTAACTAATTAGAATTAAATTAACACCTAAACTAGGTTTGACTAGCAGGCAGGGCCCACATGTCAGTGACCCAGGGGGGTCAAACCCGTGGTCAAACAGGTCCAACTCGCCGGTGTTTAGCCGCCGACGAGGCCAAACACGGCGGTGAGGTGCGGGTTTCGTGCTCCGGCTGCCAAAACGACGGCGGAGCACACCTACGGGTAGCTGGAGGCAAACCGCATCGAATGGAGGTGGTGGCTGGCCTCGGGGTCGCCGGAGATGACGCCGACGACGAGTCCAGCGGCTGCCGGAGTTCGGCGAAGTCGAAAACGACGGTGCGGTGCTCGTGGAGGAGTGTGGAGTGGTCCTACAGCACCTACGCGTGACGGTGAAGCTGATAGACACGGTGGCCGGACCATTGGATGGCCGGAGCCTCGTCGGCGACGAGCTCCACGGCGGTGCGTGCAGGTGAGCTTTGTGTGGTGCGTTCCAGGTTAGTAGAGAGCCAACGGAGAGGGGGAGGACGAAGCTGGGCTCACAGGGGTTGCAGCAGGCGCCGGAGCGAGCTTGGGGGTGGTCGGAGCTGAGCGGGACGGCGAGGGGGATCTCCGCGACCGGAGTTGGGGAAGAAGGGGTCGGGGTGTCTCCAGGGCGGGAGAGCGCTCGGGGCTCGGCCTGTTCGAAGTAGTCGAGGACGGCGGAGACGACGGACATGGCGACGGGGCTCAGGGACGACGGTGGGCGCGGCTACTACGTCGGTGCGAGCACGGCGGCGTCGGCCATGGTGCGGGGAGGGCGAAGGAGAGGAGCTGGGGAGAGTGGGGGGTGTCTGCGAGGTCGGGGGCGAGGTGTACGACCGATCCAGGCCTCCAGGGCGGCGAGGGGAGGAAGCAGGGCGGCGTGCAGCTGCGTGGCGCGCGCTGCGGCCGCCGTCGAGCACCTGCCTGCCTGCCTGGCCGAGCCAAGCAGCTCGCTGGAGCGGCAGCCGGGCTGGGCCGGCAGGTGGGCCGGGTGGGGCGCCAGGTAACTCCTTTTCTCTCTCCTTTTTCTATTTCTTTTTCTGTTTCATTTCTTTTGCAACTTTGTTTAATTAATAAAAATGCCAGAACATTTTTATAACTCATAAAACTTGTCATGCCCACTGTATATAATATGAACAGCATGGAACATTATAGTTTATGATTATTTGAGCATTTAAAATATTTTATAGCATTTAAATGCCCAAATGCAAATACCATATGATTTAATCCAGAGACCTTGGATGTCCTAGAAAATTGTGCACCATTTTTGGCAGAGGTTTAAGACCAAGGCAGAAATGATGGACATTTTTGAGGGGCATTTTGGGTACATTGGAAAAGATTTTATCAAACCCTAGTTGTTAGAAGAGGGGTGCTGGGGTTTCTGTCATTCCCATTTCAAGTTTCTTTGATAAGTAGACATGATGCACACTCTAGCTAGTCCTAATGCAAATGCTAACTAGGGATGTGACAACTCACCCCCACTTAAAAGAATCACGTCCCGAGATTCGGGTTCCTCCGGAAAGAGGGTGGGGTACTCAAGTCGAAGATGATCCTCCCTTTCCCAAGTAGCTTCACTCTCGGAATGATGTGACCATTGAACCTTGAGAAACTTGATATTGTGGCGTCGAGTGGTGCCCTCGGTTTGATCAAGAATACGAACGGGGTATTCTCGATATGTGAGATTGTCCTGGAGATCAAGCGTTTCGTGGTCCACTCCGCGGATAGGATCCGAGAAGCAACGCCTGAGTTGAGAAACGTGGAACACGTCATGAACTGTGGATAGGTGCGGAGGTAGTTCCAATTGGTAGGCAACTTCTCCTCGTTTGGCAAGAATGCGAAAAGGACCGATGTAATGAGGGGCCAATTTGCCTTTGATACCGAAGCGATGGGTTCCCTTAAGAGGAGTAACCCGAAGGTAAGCCTTATCGCTGACTTCAAAAGTCACAGCCTTATGATGACTATCATATTGGCTCTTCTGGCGAGACTGTGCTGTTTTCAATCTCTCACGTACGATGCGAACTTGCTCTTCTGCTTCCTGGATCATATCCGGGCCAAAGAATTGTCTTTCCCCGGTTTCTGACCAGTTAAGAGGTGTTCGACACCTTCGTCCATATAGAACTTCGAAGGGAGCTTTACCCAGGCCCGCTTGATAACTATTGTTATAAGCGAATTTGGCTAATGGAAGACACTTTTCCCATTCCATACCGAAAGAGATGACAGAGGCTCGAAGCATGTCTTCCAGAATTTGGTTGACTCGTTCCACTTGACCACTTGACTGGGGATGGAAGGCAGTACTGAAAGAGAGATGAGTTCCCATAGCATTCTGGAAACTTTCCCAAAATCGTGAAGTGAAAAGACTTCCACAGTCTGAGTTAATCTCCAACGGCACACCATGAAGTGATACTATCCGAGAGACATACAAATCTGCTAGCTGGCTAGCGGTAATACTCTCTCGAACAGGCAGGAAATGAGCTACTTTAGAGAGGCGGTCGATAACGACGAAAATAGCATTATTCCCTTTCCTGGTCCTGGGAAACCCGGTAATGAAGTCCATACCGACTTTGTCCCATTTCCATTCAGGAATAGCTAAAGGTTGAAGGGTGCCAGCAGGCCGTTGATGCTCTGCTTTGACTCGACGACAAACGTCGCAGTTAGCAATGAATTGAGCGATTTCTGTCTTCATTCTAGTCCACCAGAATCTCTGACGTAGGTCCTGATACATTTTGGTACTACCGGGATGAATTGTGAGAGGAGATTCATGAGCCTCCTTAAGGATCAAACGTCTCAGGTTTCGTACTTTAGGAACCACTAAACAGTTGCTAAAGAATACAACTCCTTGATCATCAATTGAGAAACATCCCGCAACTCCTTTCTTGATGTTCCTCTTAATACGGGAAATTCCCGGGTCAACCTTCTGTGCTTTGATGACCTGATCCGTAAGGTTAGGTTCCGCCACCAAGGTGGAAAGGAATCCTCGAGGAACAATGTGAAGGTTAAGCTTACAAAATTCCTCGTGGAGAAGTGGTTGTCCTTGTTGTAACATCAAGTTGTTACAATAAGACTTACGACTTAGTGCATCAACCATGACATTGACCTTCCCAGGGGTGTAAGTGATTCCTAAGTCGTAGTCTGTGAGCAACTCGACCCAACGTCTTTGCCTGAGATTTAGATCCGGTTGGGTGAAGATATACTTCAAACTTTGATGATCAGTGAAGATTTCACAGCGATTACCAAGGAGGTAATGTCGCCATGTTTTGAGTGCATGGACTACAGCTGCAAGCTCTAGATCATGAGTAGGATAGTTATCCTCATGTGGACGCAACTGTCGAGATGCGTATGCAATCACTTGACGATCTTGCATGAGTATGCAACCTAGTCCTTGTCGCGAGGCGTCGCAGTAGATAATAAAATCCTTGGAAAAGTCTGGTGGTACCAGTACAGGTGCAGATGTCAGGCGTCTTTTCAGTTCCTGAAAACTGGACTCGCACTGTGGGGTCCACTCAAACTTTTTATCTTTCTTGAGGAGTTCAGTTAGAGGTTTAGCAACCTTGGAGAAATTCTCGACGAAGCGTCGGCAATAGCTCGCTAAGCCAAGAAAACTCCTAACTTGCTTGACCGATTCAGGGGGAGTCCAATCAAGGACGGCTTGAACTCGCTCGGGATTGACAGCAATACCCTTGCCTGAGATCACATGACCTAGATAGGTTACTTCCGGCAACCAAAATTCACATTTAGAGAATTTGGCATAAAAGCGGTGCTCTCGAAGTTTCATCAATACCAGCCTTAGATGCTCGGCATGATCTTCCTTGTTCTTGGAATAGATGAGATCATCGAGGTATACCATGATGAATTTATCCAAGTACTCCATGAATATAGAATTCATGAGCCGGGAGAAGGTGGCTGGGGCATTGGTTAACCCGAAGGACATGACGGTGTACTCATATTGGCCATAACGAGTAACAAAAGCCGTTTTAGGAATGTCCCCGTTCTTGATTTTGATTTGATGGTAACCCAACCTCAGATCCATCTTAGAGAAGACTGAGGATCCAGCGAGCTGATCATACAGGTCGTTGATCCTGGGAAGCGGATACTTGTTCTTTATGGTGACCAGATTGACAGGTCGGTAATCTACAACCATCCGCTCCGTTCCATCCTTCTTCTTGACGAAGAGGACGGGGCAAGCCCAAGGGGAAGAACTAGGACGGATGAAACCTTTTTGCAAGGACTCATCGAGTTGTTTCTTAAGCTCAGCTAGTTCTAGGGGTGCCATCTTATAAGGTCTCCTAGAGATTCGGACAGTTCTAGGGATAAGATCTATCACGAACTCGACATCTCTGTCAGGTGGAATTCCTGGCAGTTCTTCTGGAAAAACATCCGGAAAGTTACGGACTACCGGGATATCTTCGAGTTCGGGTAGAGGGCTGGCATTAAGAGAGTAGAGCTGATGCTCAGTCATTCGGGTCAAGACATTGACTATCTTGCCGGATGGGTGTGTAAGTTGAACGGTCCTAGTATAGCAATCAATCTTGGCGTAATGAGTTGTCATCCAATCCATACCCAAAATGATGTTTATGTCCGAGGACTTGAGAGCGATTAGAGATGCTAGGAAAACAAGTCTATCAACAAGGATTTCATTTCCATGGCTTACCCTAGAGGTTTGCCACTTTGAACCAGGAGTTTGAATAACCATGGAAGTAGGCATGTCACAAAAAGTCATGTTGTGCATTCAAGCATAGCTCTCAGATATGAACGAATGGGATGCTCCTGTATCAAAAAGAACAGATGCCGGATGGCAGTTAACGAGAAGGGTACCAAGGACGACGTTAGGATCCTCATAAGGTTCCTCAGCAGAGACATAGTTGACATGACCACGTGCAGTGGGGATTGGCTTGACATAATTCACCTTGCCGGTTGGCTTACCACAGCCAACGGGTTTTCCTGGTTGGTTCTGGGGACACTCACGCATGTAGTGTCCCGGTTCTCCACACTTGAAGCATGTTACAGTGCTAGTGCGTGGAGCAAAGTTGGAAGGTGGTCCTCCATAGGTCTTAGCAGGTGCATACTGTTGAGTTGGGCGAGGCGCCTCATAGGATGGCCTCGGTGTGTACTTGGGTAGCAGAGCAGTGTTAGGAACCCACACACGGCGCTTGTGAGAGCCAGAGCCGGATGAGGAACCAAAGTCTCGAGTATGCTTGCGTGTGGCCTCGAAGTCGGTCTGGCCCGTTTCAGCACTGATAGCCTTGTTTACCAACTTCTGGAAGGAAGTGCACTCGTGCAGACGTAGATCTCGGCGGAGTTCAAGGCTGAGTCCCTTGCGGAACCTCGCCTGCTTCTTGGCATCGGTGGATACTTCCTCAGGTGCATAGCGTGCCAAGTTGCCAAACTCGCGACTATAGCCATCCACAGTTAACCGGCCCTGGGTGAAGTTGCAGAATTCCTCCCGCTTGCGATCCATGAGACCTTCCGGAATGTGATGTTCACGGAATGCCTCACTGAACTCAACCCAAGTAGTGATTTGGCCAGCAGGATGCATAGCTTCAAAGTTTTCCCACCAAAGACTGGCAGGGCCCTCAAGATGGTAGGCAGCGTAGGTAACCTTGTCAGCTTCGGCCACACGGGCAGAGTGTAGCTTGTGGGTGATACTACGTAGCCAGTCATCCGCATCCAGAGGTTCAGTGGAGTGATGGAACTTCGGTGGGCACATCTTGATAAAGTCATTGATTGACACCACGTCATTCCTCTGACGGAACCCGGTATTCTGCTCTATGCGTTCCAGCAGACGGTTGGTCTCTCTCTTGTTCCGTTCTGCCTCGAGCATAACTTCCGCCAAGGAGGGTGGCTGGGGCAGATTCCCATCTCTAGCCCCACTAGCCTCACCCTACTCCTGGGCAGCAGGAGTGTTGCGAGTGTTGACCATCCTAAGAAAACAAAACAACGGTTTAGACAAGGATGGCAAAAAATTGACATATAAGTGCAGAATGTAATGGATGACACGGAATGTAGAGATGTTCATCCGTACGACATGGTAATATAGAAACTGCTATATATACACCAGTGGTCATACACACCATACATAGTTTAGTACAAGCCAAGGCTAAAGTACAACTGCGGTGAAAGACGATACATCCCATCAGAGGCATTCCAAGCTCCTATACATTATTTAACTACACCTCCGGAACTCAGTACACACTAAGTCATATTCCACAAGACGCGCAGGACTGTGGGAATATAACTACTACAATACTACTACTGCCACGGTCTAGCTCAGACATTCCCGTAGTAATCTTCATAAAGATTACTACCGTAGCCTGGAAGTGGAACAGACGGATCTTGAAACTCTCGAGCGCTCGAAGGCCGTGGACCATAGGGACATGGATGTGGCCTCGGTCCCGATGCTGGTGGTAACCGACGCCCACGTGGAGGTGTAATACCCCCAACGTCACGCCAATCCATGCGATCAGGCAGACGAGTCCGCACGGGGTACAAATCCCGCATGTCCAGATATCCGGCGTGCACAGCAGGTGCAAGACGTGTCAAAGTAGTCCAGTGGGCGGCTCGAGTGTTATACAACTCCATTCGGAGGGCACGGACCTCACGGTCCCTATCCTCCAGCATCTGAACAGTAGTCTGAAGCAGTGGCTCTTCATGAGCAGCATCAGTATACAGACCAGTGTAGTAGCCTTCTTCTCCGGGAAGTGAGGCTGGCATGTAACAGAACTCAGTGTTCAGCAACAGGGCATGCCTAGCCCGGAGAATGGTCATCATCGAATAGGCGGCATCCTGCACTGCCATCTCGATGGTAACCCCGAGTCCATAAGACCAATGGATGGGGTCGTTAGCTCCGGGATATGAGGGGTATATCCGGACTGTGCAGAAATACTGACTCTGATTGAAATCCCGGTACTGTTCCTCCACGGTGTACTCAGGATACCAGCGATAACCGGTCTCAGTCAGCACACGGACTAGCATGGCCGTGTGACCGGGCACATTAATACACCGAGTCAGACGAACCACTTGGTGAGGGATGCGGCCAGACATCTGAAACACGAAATAATGCAAAGGCATTAGTGTTTCTGGAAGAAATCAGGCAGCTTAACAATTGTAAATGCTCAAACAAAGATTTGAGACATCATACAAATGATAGCATAGCCACTCAACAATTCCATATCAAGGTTCCGGGTCCAATAATCATCATACTAAAAGAATAGAAACTAAACTGAGGCTTAAAACCAACAATCCTAAGAGTCTACGGATTAGTAACACGTGAACCTAGTAAGGATAAGAGGCCTAGTCCTAAATCCCCGTAGAAAGAATAGACTGACTCAGATTAGAAGGGCATAAGGTAAAGGAGTAAAAAGAGCCTTACGTTCCCTTCCACAATCAATTCCCCTACATATAACTAAGAATTTTTCTAGACTCAACATCGACCAGTTTGGCTTGAGAAACCTACAGGCAGTCCAGCTCTGATACCAACGCTGTCAGGACCGCGATCCTAAGTCACACCGATCTAGCTGTAACACGTCATATCACTTTGCGGCCTCACGCACGGTAACCCCACGGGTGCCACCTTACCTGGCCCGGGACCGTTTGCGCATTTTGGCACACGTATATGACAGTGTCGCTAGCATCCATATGACAGAGAACCCGGGCCGACATGGCTAGTTATAAACCAAAAGTGGCACTAAATTATAGAGACAGGCATCCATGACCCAGCAACGAACGTGTCGGTCATCAACGTATGAACCCAAGTCGTAGCAAGCTACATGGACTTAAAGGAACAACGCGTGACATTTCCCCTAAGGGAAAGACACATGAACGAAGAAGGACACATGCCGGCCAGCCTACGTGTTCCGAGCAGTAGCAAGCTACCAAGGCTCATTGGAATCACTAGGAGGCATTTCCCTGTAAGGTAGGCTACCAAAGGAAAACAACTAGGTGTCGGATCCCACACATACCAAGCATTTCAACCATACACACAATATGCTCAATATGTGCAAATACAACATTGCATCACAACAGAACTCTATGACTCAAAGTACTTTATTTAAGAGGCTCCAAGAGCCATACATAACATATCCATACAGGTAGGGGTCACATGACCCAACACTCAAGTCATACAGTCATACAAGCACAAGCGGAAGCTACATGTCTGAGTACAGACAACTTAGAAAATAAAACAGGCTTGGTGTAGCCTGACTATCTACAAGGCCCTTCACAAGCTCCAGATCTCCGTCTGGGTGTCAAGCTACTCGTCGACGTCAACGTCTATGTAGAACCCATCAGCAGGGGCAGGGTTCTCCTCTGCAACAGTTATTAAGCAAACATGAGTACAAAGGTACTCAGCAAGTCTTACCACAGAACCTATCATACATGCAACATTATCAAAGGGGGTAGTGGAGTTTATAGCAGAAAGCCAGCTTTGACTCTTGGCTATCCTATACTACAACTCTCAACAGATTGCAAGATGTTATTACGAACACGAGTCCTCTACTCACCACAACAATACACCACCGAGGATCCTCTTCCGTCATCCTACGGAAGGGCCATCCACGGCACTCACACTTATCTTGAGGCTTTTAGTAGTATCCATCAACTTGTCTATGAACTGTAAGAGTAACCAAGTAGTCCGTACCGCGAACAACGGCTATTCGAATAGATTGATAACCCTGCAGGGGTGTACCTCTTCACACACGCTTCCACCACTTATCGCCGTTTACTCGACATGTACTCGGCAACCTTCAAGCGGAAGCCCAGCGAGGGTGTCAGCCACGACCTGACTAACTACTCAAGTCTCTCGTCCAGGTTTATCGCCTATTTGGGTTCCATCCGTGGGGAGATCCGGCCGGGGTGTCGCTCACGGCCCCAAACGATGTGTACAGGGTTCCCGAGTCACCAAACGGGCAACCGGTACACCGTGCCACGTACCTGTCGCATCACAACCCACCCCGAGGGTCGGCGCTGTGCACGACCTCCAGTAAACTATAAACACCAGAAACTAGTTGCAACTCCTGGACAGAGATCGAGGGTAATTAATAAGCCGAGAGGGTCCATTGGTTTCGGGCCCAATGCATGGTAGTAACTGGAACTTGAACCACACATACAGATCTTGGGTCCTATGTACGGTTCCAATAAAACAACCCACCACATACTCCTACATGGCCTTTCATCGATACCTTTACCAAGCGTATTCCACACTTCCTTCTCTTTATCGAAATGATTGTTTCACTCTGATCCATCACCCAGATGAACCAGACCAGACACAACTCTAAGCATAGCAGGCAACATAAACAAATAGCATGGTGGATCACACATCACATGGCTCAATTAACTCCTACACATGCTAGTGGGTTTCAACTATTTACTGTGGCAATGACAGGTCATGCAAGGGAATAGGGTTCAACTACCGCAGCAAGTAGCAGTTCACACACTGTTGCCTTAATGCAGTAAAAGAGAGCAGGAGCGAGAAGATTGGGTTTGTATCGGAATGATCAATGATTGCTTGCCTGACAAAGTGGTTGTCGGGTACTGCTCTTCAACTGGATACGCAGAAGTATCCTCGGGAGCAGGACCTAACACAGAGAATACCGGCGATACAAACATTAAACAAACAAATGCAACAATATGATGCATGCTCATGACATGGCAAGATGCATGTGTGTTGGGCTAATGCAACTATAACCAGAAGGGTTTGAGCCTATTTGAATCAAAGATTCAAATTGGCACTTTAGCTATTATTTAAATAAGTGCATTATCATGTTTTAAAGTATACATCAAGGTTAACTTGCTCAAACATGCATGAAACCAGTGCCATTAGAAAGATTGGATTTTTCTGATCATTTTTCATATATAAGTCTTTTCCATCTGAGCTACTGTTGAATTTATATGATTTTTTGTAGTTTAGGCATTTTCTGGAATTTCCTGAATTATTTTTAAATCTAAAAATCCCAAAAAATCCTTTACTGCGTCAGCATGACATCATGCTGACGTAAGTCAGTCAACAGGGCGGCCCAGGTCAAACCTGATCAATGGGACCCACTGGTCAGTGTCACAATTAACTAATTAACTAATTAGAATTAAATTAACACCTAAACTAGGTTTGACTAGCAGGCAGGGCCCACATGTCAGTGACCCAGGGGGGTCAAACCCGTGGTCAAACAGGTCCAACTCGCCGGTGTTTAGCCGCCGACGAGGCCAAACACGGCGGTGAGGTGCGGGTTTCGTGCTCCGGCTGCCAAAACGACGGCGGAGCACACCTACGGGTAGCTGGAGGCAAACCGCATCGAATGGAGGTGGTGGCTGGCCTCGGGGTCGCCGGAGATGACGCCGGCGACGAGTCCAGCGGCTGCCGGAGTTCGGCGAAGTCGAAAACGACGGTGCGGTGCTCGTGGAGGAGCGTGGAGTGGTCCTACAGCACCTACGCGTGACGGTGAAGCTGATAGGCACGGTGGCCGGACCATTGGATGGCCGGAGCCTCGTTGGCGACGAGCTCCGCGGCGGTGCGTGTAGGTGAGCTTCGTGCGGTGCGTTCCAGGTTAGTAGAGAACCAACGGAGAGGGGGAGGACGAAGCTGGGCTCACAGGGGTTGCAGCAGGCGCCGGAGCGAGCTTGGGGGTGGTCGGAGCTGAGCGGGACGGCGAGGGGGATCTCCGCGGCCGGAGTGGGGAAGAAGGGGTCGGGGGCGTCTCCAGGGCGGGCGAGTGCTCGGGGCTCGGCCTGTTCGAAGTAGTCGAGGACGGCAGAGACGACGGACACGGCGACGGGGCTCAGGGACGACGGTGGGCGCGGCTACTACGACGGTGCGAGCACGGCGGCGTCGGCCATGGTGCGGGGAGGGCGAAGGAGAGGAGCTGGGGAGAGTGGGGGGTGTTTGCGAGGTCGGGGGCGAGGTGTACGACCGATCCAGGCCTCCAGGGCGGTGAGGGGAGGAAGCCGGGCGGCGGGCAGCTGCGTGGCGCGCGCTGCGGCCGCCGTCGAGCACCTGGCTGCTTGCCTGGCTGAGCCAAGCAGCTCGCTGGAGCGGCAGCTGGGCTGGGCCGGCAGGTGGGTCGGGTGGGGCACCAGGTAACTCCTTTTCTCTCTCCTTTTTCTATTTCTTTTTCTGTTTCATTTCTTTTGCAACTTTGTTTAATTAATAAAAATGCCAGAACATTTTTATAACTCATAAAACTTGTCATGCCCACTGTATATAATATGAACAGCATGGAACATTATAGTTTATGATTATTTGAGCATTTAAAATATTTTATAGCATTTAAATGCCCAAATGCAAATACCATATGATTTAATCCAGAGACCTTGGATGTCCTAGAAAATTGTGCACCATTTTTGGCAGAGGTTTAAGACCAAGGCAGAAATGATGGACATTTTTGAGGGGCATTTTGGGTACATTGGAAAAGATTTTATCAAACCCTAGTTGTTAGAAGAGGGGTGCTGGGGTTTCTGTCATTCCCATTTCAAGTTTCTTTGATAAGTAGACATGATGCACACTCTAGCTAGTCCTAATGCAAATGCTAACTAGGGATGTGACAGCAAAAAAGCGTCCGTCAGGGCGTCTCCGTTCGCCACGACGGTGGCCTTGTCATCGCGTCTTGCCACCGTGTACCCCAGGCTGCACAGCCTTCCGCCACGTGCCCCTGGAAGGGCCCCAGGGCGACGCGTGGCCGAATGAGCTGGAGCGCGGGCACACAGTGGAAGCCTGCCGCGGCAAGCGCAGCGCGGGCACACAGTGGAAGCCTGTCGCGGCAAGCGCCTTGCCGCGGCCGCTACCTTTTCGCGCCCGGAAGCTTGCCGCTCTCCGGGCCTTGCCGCGGCGCACTGCGCGTCGCGGCAAGTCTTCTGGAATGCCATGCTTGGCCTTCCTGACAAGCTCCTCTTGCCAGGGTCTTGTGCCAAAGGGGTGGTCTTGAGCCTGGAACTGCCTTCCCGGCAAGCTCCTCTTGCCGGGGTCTTGTTTCTTTAACTTGAATACTTTGTTCTTGAATGGCTCCAAAGGAACCATAGTGGGCCTTGGCGGGCGCGTGGCAAGCCCTGCCACGGGACGCTGCTACTGCCCGTGCACAAGTCGGGATACTAAGGTACCCCTACTTTAGTACACCGACAGGAGCCCCCGGGCCTGGGCCACACACGGTGTCGAGCGCTGTTGGGCCAGGCCCAGAACAGTGCACGGGCACACACGGCCCACGGCACGCCGTATCCCATTCCGTATCCACCGCGCCCCTCCCTAACGGCACGCGTCGATTGCGGCGTCGTGGGAGAGATCGTGGCCTGTTTCTTTAATGGGGGAAATGCGGAACGCCCACCCTTTCCCCCTTAAAAGCAGGGGAAACAGGGGCAGTTCCCTCCATTCGTCCATTGCTTCTTCATCCTCCAGAAATCCCCGTTGCTCCCCTCCTCCCCGAAGGTTGAAAGAGAGCAGCGCTCTGCCCTTCCTCCGCCGCCTCCAGCCTCCCCAGCGCCGTCGACTTCCCTCGCCGTCCCCGCCATGGCCCCGAAGGGCGACAAGGCGAAAGCCGCGAAGACTGCCAGGGCGCTGAAGCTAGCGGCAATGCGGAAGAAGATGACGGTCTTCCCGCCGAGGCTCAGCGCGAGGGAGCTGAAGGACTCCTTCTACCTCTTCTGGTCGAGGGAGACAAAAGCGCACCCGCGTACCAAGGTACTCCCCGCTGAAGCCTGCGACATGTTCCCGGGAGGATACGCCTTCTTTGCTATGTTCTTCTATTGCGGACTCTGCCCACCATATTCCGAATTCTTTTGTGATATTATGAATACCTACGGGTTTCATCTCCTTGATTTCACCCCAAACGCCGTCTTGACCATGGCCGTTTTCGCACATCTGTGCGAGAACTTTGTCGGAGTCTACCCCAATGTAGCTCTCTTCTGCCATTACTTTACGCCTCGAGTAGAGTCTGGGTCTCCTCTGTCCGGCGGGATTTCTTGGATCTTTAGGCTTCATAAGGAAGAGGCTTACTTGACTGGAGAGCTCCGCGACAAGTGGGAGGAGTGGAGGGCTAACTGGTGCTGGATCATGGAGGACGAACCCCAGCAGTTCACTTCCCCGCGCCAAGTTGGCGGGAGTGCCCCGCGTTTCAACAGTGGCCGGAGGAGGGAGATCTTCCCGCGCCGGCTCTACCGTTCCTTCCGCCCCTCGTGCCTCGGCGACAACCGGAGCGGGGTCCTCTCAGACCACCGTCCCTGCTATCGCCAAGCGGCCGAGGGCGCCTACTCCTCCAGCTCCTCGCGCCGGGACGCGCGAGGCGGACTTTGACTTCTCCGTG
Source organism: Secale cereale (assembly GCA_902687465.1). Classification (NCBI taxonomy): domain Eukaryota; kingdom Viridiplantae; phylum Streptophyta; class Magnoliopsida; order Poales; family Poaceae; genus Secale; species Secale cereale. Next base: position 761,978,426 of record LR738713.1, read on the forward strand.
CTCAGTTCTGACGAGGAGGAGGAAGAGTAAGTACTGGCAACTCGTGTTTCCTTCAATTTGCTCTTGTCTTGAATCTTCTTTGCCTAATTCTGATCTTGTTTTTCTTCCAGGACCCTGGCCTAGAGGGCGGCGAAGAGGGCCAAGATCCCGGTGGTCGATCTTGAGGACGAGCCCGTCGCAGCGGCAAGGGATGCGCCAGCGACAAGCTTGCCGGACCAGGCAACTGCTCCTCAGAGCAGCCCCCAGCGCAGCCCCCAGCGTAAGTCTTCTGTTCACTTCTTCGCTTGTCGGGCGCGCGCAGGCTTCTCATCCTTGTTAATCTTTTGTCTGTTCGTTGACTCGTGCAGAAGCAGAGCAGCAGCCTCAGGAGCGCCAAGAGGTCGCTCCCGACGAGCCGCATGTCTCGGCCTCTCCGCCAAGGAGGAGCTCCCCGGCGAGGGAGGGTACTCCACCAAGGGCGAGCACTCCGCCAAGGGCGAGCACCCCGCCAAGGAAAGGTGCCAGCGGCCCTCCGCCGGCGGGGGCCACCACCACGCCGCCGAGGGAGAACTCCCCGGCAAGGAACTCCGTCGAAGAAGAGGCCCGCGCAGGTAACCATTGTACTTTTCTTCTCTTGAATTTCTCTTTTTGGATATTTGCTTGACAGATACTTTCTTCTTTCTTCTTCTTTTCTTGTCTTCAGACTCATCCGCTCCAGAGCCTATGGAGACGGAGGCCGCCACCGAGGAGGCCGCGCGCGGCAACTCTGGTGACGCCGCGGCCACCGAAGAGGCGATTGGTTCTGACGAGCCTGCCGTCGAAGAGGCAGCCAGGGCCGCCGACTCGGCAGCTGAGGAGGGGACCGGCGGTCGCACTGACGGCCCTAAGGCCGAAGGAGCGTCCGACGCTGCGCCGACCGCCGACCCTGCTGCTGCCGCGGCCGGAACTAGCGCCTACCTGGAGGCTGGAAACGGGGTCTTCATTCAGCTCCCGTGGGCATCCACGTCAAGGGCGCCCGCGGAGGGAGAGGTCTTCGATGGGGAAGTCCTTGCCTCCGCCGGGTTGAAGTTTGTCGACTCGCCCGACAGCAGTGGCGAGCCCGAGGAGGAGCAGCTTCTGCAGAGGCTCCTGGCCCTGTACCGCGCCAGGCAGGCCAAGCTGGAGTCCCGAGAGGCTCTGGCCGCCAAGGCGGGCGTCGACTTGGAGAAGCGCGCCGAAGAGCTCCGGGCCGCCAACCAGGCGGCCCTCCGATCCTTGGCGGACGAGCGGGAGGAGCTCGCCGAGGCGCATCAGGCATTCATCCTTGAAAAGGCCGTAATAGAAGAGCAGCAACGGCTCGCCGCCGAAGAGCTGTCTCGGCGGGAAGGTGAGCTGACGCAGCGGAAGGTCGACCTCGATAGCCACGAGGATGACCTTGCCGCGCGCGAACAGTCCCTTGGCGGAGCTCTGCAGGAAGCGAGGGACGCCGCTGCAGCTGCAGAGACCGCCAAGAGAGACTTGGAGGCGAGGGTGGCACAATTGGAGATCCACTTGAAGACGAGCGAGGAGAAGGTTGCTGCGCTCACATTGGAGAGGGAGAAGGACGCCCACAGCCACTCCGAGCTGCAGGTCCGTCTCTCCGACAAGGGCAAGGAGCTCGCCATCGCCAAGGATTCTCAGGGCTGAGAGGGCACTGTTGGACAGCGCCGCCCTCACCCAAAACAACTTCAGGGAGACGGTGGAGCAATGGATCGAGGGGCTTGTCGCCGCCGCCGCTGACATCAACAAGGAGTTGGCGGGGCTGGGGACGGAGCACCTCGGGTACTCTCCCGACGAGAACCTCCCTCACAGCGCCAAGCTGAGCTTGTTCATCAGGGGAGTGGCGCCGGCCCTCGAGCAGCTCCGGGAGAGGATCCCCACGCAGCTGGCGAACGTGGCGCGCAGGCTTTGCACGGGAGTCGTGGAGAGGGTGCTGACGAAGATAGTCTACCGCAACCCAGGACTCAACCTCGAGAATGTCCTCAGGACCTTGCCGCCCGATGCCGACCAGGAGGCTCAAGGCCCTTGTCGCCCCCATCGTGGCCAAGGTGGGCAAGATCAAGAGAGTCGACGACGACCGCGCAGACTAGGCTGTTTTCCTTTGTTGCTGCTTGTCATGTCATGGACAAAAATCTATTAGTGCTGCGGCAAGCTACTTTGTAATATAACTCTATTTTGGGTAGTTAACGCGATGTCATTTCCTTTACTTGACTTCTTTGCTTTGTATGCTTTTACCCTACGCTTTTAGGGAACTTGCCGGCAAAGGGACCCTTGCCGCGAGCGCTGAGTGCGGAACTTCAGCAGCCTGCTGGCAATGCCGCTACCGGCAAGAAACCTTGTCGCAGCTAGTCGCAGCACACTTAGGTTGTTGAGCGAACTCGAAAACGAAGTAAGGGTGCGACACTTGTCGCAGCACGCTTAAGTCGTTGAGCGTGCTCGAAACAAAGTAAGGGCGCGGCTAGCCACGAGTTGGTTCCTCCGCGCACAGGTTTTCCATACAAAGTGCGGTCGTTCAAGGAAGATAACTTTAAAATTTAAAAATTCGAATGCTCAAACTTTGGCGACTTAGCTTTTGTGTTGTTTGCTTCCCGACAAGGCGAGGCTTTCTTGAACGGCACTTGGTCCATACTACTGTCTCCTTCCCCCCCGGCAAACTTGTGCGCGAGGAAAAGCTTCCTTCTGCTTGAGAGAAAAAGAAAGAGGGAGGAAACATAGATATGGAGCCTTGCGGCTCGTTATTGCTTACCGGGGGCGTGTGCTGCACAAAATGTCAGATAATACATGCAAGAAAAGCGAAAAGGCATGGAATCGACAAGTTGTGCAAGGCACAAAAGTTTTACTGATGCACGGGGTCTGCGCCCGCCTTTGTACAAAGGTTTACATGAAACAGCGGCAAGACTTGTACAAAAGGTGGTTGCCGGAGCGGATCACGGCAACCGCGCCTTATGGGTGAAACTTGCGAAGGTGCTCAATGTTCCAGGAGTTGCTCACCGGTAAGCCCTCTTCGGTCTCAAGGCGGACAGCGCCGGGCCTTGTGACTTGTCTCACCCGATAAGGGCCTTCCCACTTCGGCGTCAACTTGTTGGAATTCTTGGCGGACTGAACGCGCCGAAGAACAAGGTCGCCTTCCTCGAGACTTCTGGCTTTAACTTTGCGGCTATGGTAGCGGCGCAAAGCTTGCTGGTATCGAGCAGCTCGTACAGCAGCCTGAAGACGGTGCTCCTCAAGGAGCAGTGCGTCGTCTTGCCGCAGCTGCTCTTGCTCGAGCTCATCGTAAGCGAGCACTCGAGGCGACCCATATACGAGTTCTGTGGGGAGAACTGCCTCTGCTCCATAGACAAGAGCAAAGGGTGTCTGTCCAGTTGCTCGATTTGGTGTCGTTCTGATTGACCAAAGAGCCTCCGGCAACTCTTCAATCCAGTTTCTTCCGCACTTGTGCAGCCTGTCGAAAGTTCTTGTCTTGAGTCCGCGCAGCACTTCAGCGTTTGCCCTCTTCGCTTGACCATTGCTCCTCGGGTGAGCAACAGAAGCGAAGCAGACCTTGGCGCCAAGGTCTTGGACGTATTGCATGAAGGTGCGACTTGTGAATTGTGTGCCGTTGTCGGTGATGATCCTGTTAGGGATTCCGAAACGGCAAACAATTGACCTGAAGAACTTGACTGCTGACTGTGCGGTCACCTTCCTCACTGGTTCCACTTCCGGCCACTTTGTGAACTTGTCGATGGCGACGTACAAGTACTCAAAGCCCCCGGCTGCGCGGGGAAAGGGGCCGAGGATGTCGAGCCCCTAGACCGAAAATGGCCAGGACAAAGGGATCGTCTGGAGAGCTTGAGCTGGCTGATGTATTTGCTTGGCATGGAACTGGCATGCTTCACACTTGGTTACTTGTGCATTTGCATCTTGGAGGGCTTCTGGCCAAAAGAAACCTTGCCGGAACGCCTTGCCAGCAAGTGCTCTTGCGCCAATGTGGTGACCACATATGCCTCCATGTATCTCTGCCAACAGCTTCTGCCCATCTTCCCAGGGAATGCACTTCAATCTGACACCGTTGAGTCTTCTTCTGTACAGTTCATTGCCGACGAACTGATACATACTTGACTGCCGGGTTATTCTTTCTACTTCTTCTGGCTCCTCGGGAAGTTCTCCAGTTTGAAGGAAACGGACAATCTGCTGCGCCCATGCTGGAGCCTGAGGCTCAACAACAAGGACTAAAGGCATCAGTGCTGCTGCAGGAACGTCAGCTTCTACGGCAAGAACTTGTGGCTCGGCCGGAGCTTGACGTTCCCCGGCAAGCTTGCCGGAGCAAAGCTTGTCAGGAACGCCTGCTTCAACTGTACAAACCCTTGGGTCTGCAGGAGCAGACTGTTCCTCAGCAATTTTGTCGTTGATCTTGGGGACCTTGTTGGCGGCGGCTTCGGGAAGCTCTGCCGGTAAGTAGTCACCAGAGACCAACTTTCTCTTCTTACTTTGTCCAATTGATGGTGTAACGGATGGTTGAGTTAACTTGAGCACAAAGATCCCTGGTTCCACAGGTAGCTTTAGTGCATCACACTTTGACAGGCCGTCTGCGACGTCATTTTGAGCTCTTGGAACGTGCTCCATCTGCAAGCCTTCAAAGTGTTCTTCAAGTTTCCTCACTTCGTCGACGTATGCTTCCATCAACGGACTCTGGTAGCTCTTGTTTACTTGGCGGACAACCAACTGTGAATCACCCCGCACAATCAGCTTCTTGATCCCAAGCTCGGCTGCGATTCTGAGGCCGGCAAGCAAACCTTCATACTCTGCAGTATTATTCATTGCTTGCTCCTTGGGAAAGTGCATCTGGACGACGTACTTGAGGTGCTCGCCGGTGGGCGCGACAAGCAGCACGCCAGCGCCGGCGCCTTGCAGCGAGAAGGCACCATCGAAGTACATTATCCATTCTTTGATCGCTTCTTTGACGGGGATGCTTGTCTCTGGAATCTCTTCGTCCGGCGTTGGTGTCCATTCCGCTATGAACTCTGCCAATGCTCTGCTCTGGATAGTAGAAGTACTTTCAAATTTGAGGCCAAAGCTTGACAGCTCCAGTGCCCACTCGACAATCCTGCCTGTTGCTTCTGGATTTTGCAATATCCTCTTCAGCGGAAAGCGAGTGACCACCGTTATCTCATGTGCTTGGAAGTAGTGGCGCAGCTTTCTCGAGGCCATGAGGAGACCGAAGAGCAGCTTCTGCACCCCAGAGTATCTTGACCTAGCCCCCTACAAGAGGGAACTGACAAAATAAACTGGGCGCTGCACCATCTTCTTCCGCACCTCTTCTTGCATCTGCACAGACTCATCCTTGTCGGGGCCAGAGCTTATCGAGGAAGCCCCCTGCTTGTCACTGGATGTGCTTGTCGGGGCTGTGGGCTCCTCATCTGCCTCCCTTTCCGCTACCAACGCAGCACTAACCACTTGATTGGTTGCTGCTAAGTATAGCAGCAACTTCTCTTGCGGCCTAGGTGCGACAAGTATTGGAGTGGAGGACAGGTACCTTTTCAAGTCTTGTAGCGCTGCCTCCGCTTCCGGAGTCCATTTCATTGGACCCGCCTTTTTCAAGATTTTGAAAAATGGCAGGGCGCGTTCTGCGGACTTAGAAATGAACCTGCTGAGAGCAGCCACGCAGCCGGCAAGCCTTCGTACATCCTTGACGCGCTTCGGAGCTTCGATCTGCTCGATGGCTTTGATCTTGTTGGGATTGGCTTCAATCCCCCTCTGAGACACAAAGAACCCGAGAAGCTTGCCGGAGGGGACTCCGAACACGCACTTCTCGGGGTTAAGCTTGAGTTGTATCTTGCGCAGATTCGTAAAAGTTTCATCTAAATCTTGAATCAGGGTATCCTTGTCCTTGCTCTTGACCACTATATCATCCATGTAAGCTTCTACATTCCTGTGTATTTGTGGCTCAAAAGCAGTGTGGACTACCCTCGCGAACGTTGAACCTGCATTCTTCAATCCAAAGGGCATGCGTATGAAGCAGTAAGTGCCGCATGGAGTAATGAACGCGGTCTTCTCTTCATCTTCTTCAGCCATAAATATCTGGTGGTACCCGGAGTATGCATCAAGGAATGAAAGCAACTCACACCCAGCCGTGGAGTCAACGATCTGGTCAATGCGCAGCAAGGGAAATGGATCTTTGGGACAAGCTTTATTCACATCGGTGAAGTCTATACAAAGCCTCCACTTCCCATTTGCTTTGCGCACGACAACAGGGTTGGCCAGCCACGTGGGATGAAGTACACCTCTGACAAGGCATGCTGCTTCCAGCTTCTTGATTTCCCCAGCGATAAACTCTTGGCGCTCCACTGCTTGCTTTCTGACCTTCTGCTTGATGGGCCGCGCGTGAGGACAAACAACAAGCTTGTGCTCAATCACTTTCCTGGGAACACCGGGGATGTCAGACGGTTGAAATGCAAACACGTCGACATTCGCCCGCAGGAAAGCAACGAGCGCGCTTTCCTATTTAGGATTGAGCGTGGCGCTGATGGTGAAAGTACCACCAGTGCCGTTCTCCTTGGCGGACACCTTCTTGGTTGCAGGCGGAGCTGCCATTCCCTTCTTGCACTTGCCGGTGGAGCTCGATGGTGCGTTCTCGACGGCAGCGCAGCACTCCGAGGAGGTGCGTTTGCCGGAGTGGGCCCCAGAGCTCTTGCCGGACTTGATCTTGTTCTTCCCCCTGGGAGCTTCAGCGGCAAGTGTCTTGCTGTCCGTTGCGGCTACTGCGTCCCGGTAAATCTTGTCGGCACAGATAAGCGCGTCCTTCTTGTCGCCGGGGACAGAGATGACGCTTATCGGGCCTGGCATCTTGAGCATGTTGTAGGCGTAATGAGAGGCTGCCATGAACTTGGCGAGCGCTGGACGGCCAAGTATCCCATTGTAAGGCAATGGGATATCAGCAACATCAAAGGTGATCCCCTCAGTCCTGAAGTTCAGCTCTCCGCCAAAAGTCACTAGCAGTGTGATCTTCCCCTTCGGCTTGCTCCTTCCCGGGTTGATCCCTTGGAATGTGCCGGTTTCCTCGAGCTCGCTGTCGGGAATCTGTAGTTTCCGGACCACAGCAGAGGAGATCAGGTTCAGGCCGGCCCCGCCGTCAACCAGCATCTTGGTGACCTTGAGGTTGCGGATGGTTGGTGAAACCAACATCGGCAAACACCCTACCGCAGTTGTGCGGTCAGGGTGGTCCTCAATGTCGAAGATGATGGGCGTGCTGGACCACTTCAGGAGTTTGCGCGACTCGATGGGTGGCTCTGCCGCATTAACTTCCCGCACCCGTTGTTTGAGTTGGCGGTGGGAAGTATGCAGAGAGGCACCTCCATCGACGCACAGAACTTCTGTGTCCTTCTGGAACTCCTGCTCGCTGTTGTCTCCGTCATCCATGTCTTCATCGTCGTCTTCGTCTTCGTCCTTGTCGCGGTCGCGGGGAGGTCTATCTCCTTGCCGCTGCTTGGCCTTGCCGCGGCGTCCTCCCCGGCCATTGAATGGCCGCTTCTTGCCGGACTCTCCTCCACCTCCCTGGGCCTTCTCCTTGTCGCGTCGCTCGTACTCAACCTTCTGCTGTTCGACGAGGTACTCGACCCTTTTGCAGTTCTGGAGATCGTGGCCCTTGGTGTGGTGGATCTTGCAGTACTGCTAGTCGGAGCCGTCCTGCTTGTCGGCGGCCGCTACAGTGGTAGCTTCCTTGCCGGAGCCACCAGCCTGAGCTTTCTTGGTGCCAGCCTCCTTGCCGGACTGCTCAACGACCAGTACTTCCTTGTTCTTCTTTTTCTTGTTGTTCCGCCGCCGGTTCTTCCTTGCCGGGGCGGCATCCTCACTATCTGTTCCCCCTGCTCCAGTATCCTCCCCGGGGAGTCTCCTCCCCTCTTCAGCGCGTGCGCACTTGTCGGCCAGGGCATAGAGCTCACTGACGTCTCGTATCTTGCACATCGCCATTTCCTCCCTCATCCGGCGGTTACGCACGTTCTGGTGGAACGCGCTAATAACCGTGGCTGGGTGGACGTCCGGGATGTTGTGCTGGACGCGGCTGAATCTTTGGATGTACTTTCGCAGGGACTCTCCTTCCTTCTGGGCAAGTATATGGAGATCACTTTCCTGGCCATGGGGCTTGTGGCCGCCCGTGAAGGCGCCGACAAACTGATGGCACAGGTCGGCCCAAGAAGAGATGGAGTTCTTCGGCAAGTGCATGAGCCAAGATCTGACGTTTGGCTTGAGCACGAGCGGGGAGTAGTTCGCCAATATCTTCTCGTCGCGTCCCCCGGCAGCCTGCACCGCGATGGTGTAGATGCTGAGGAACTCTGATGGATGAGTCTTGCCGTCGTACTTCTCGGGTACGTCGGGCTTGAAATTCTTCATGCTGGGCCACTGGACCTGTCGCAGCTCACGGGTGAACGCAAGGCAACCCGCCGCGTACGGCAAGTCGCCTGGTTCTCCGGGCGCGTGCATGTCGACAGCGGGCCCAGCGCGCTGGTCGGATTGTCGCCGCGCTTCTCTTCGACGCTCGATGCGAGTTCGAGCGTCTTCTTGTCGTCTGTCGTCGAGGACTTGGCATTGATCGCGGCGAGCTCGCGGATCCGACGACGCCGTGGAGTCGTCGTCGATGTTGATCCGGCGAGTCGGCGATTTCGGCCTTCGGGGCGGGGAGTGCACGGTAGTTGCACCCCCTGCGGTCTTGTCTCCATCAGCCCGCGCCTGGCTGACTTGCCGCGGCCGCGACGTCGTCGGCTGCTGGGGCGTGTCGTGGTTGGTGAAGGTGATGAGGCTCTGGATGGTGGCCCTCCAGTCTTCGGCCTTGTCTGCCGCTGGAGGGAAATCGAGGAGCAGCTGAGCTCGAGCAAGAGCTTCTGCTGGAGTGGAGGGGAGCGGTGCAAGGAGCGAGATATGCCCGGACTTCTAACAGCGTTAGAAGGAGCAACGTCTCGTCCCGGCGACCGCGCCTTGCTCGTGCCAGCACGTTGGCCTTGAGCGTCCCGCGACCCGCCAACTTGACCTTGGCCCGGCAAGCGGATGGTACCTTGCGTACCACGTCGCTGCCGGTCCGGCACCTCCTGAGAGGGGCGCGGTGCGTGCACGGACGCCGAGGTCTTGGAGTGCGCCCGGTCGTCCGTCTTGTCCTTGGATTTGGCGACGCCGTGAGTTTCCTCGCCGGCGTCTGTCCTTCCGCCAGCGTCTACCCCACCGACCGTTGGCTCCGGCGGTGGTGGGATCGACGCGGACGGGCCTGCTACCTCCGAAGCCTTCTTCTTCGGCGGCATGTCGATGTAGTCGACGAAGTTGATGAAGCTACTGAAGATTTCGCCCACGTGAAAGTCCGGATCAGGTTCGCACAACCTCGACGCCCCCTACCTGGCGCGCCAAAGATGTCGGGGAAACTGATCGCCCATGAACACCTATGGGACCGGAGCCCCTTTTCGGTATGGCAAGGGAGCGGAGGGTGCACGAAGAGCGGATCGAGGTAAGCACGCGAGCAGTTTACCCAGGTTCGGGCCGCACGGATGCGTAAAACCCTACTCCTGCCTTGGTTTGTATTGTGTTCTTAGCTCGGGAGCGAGAAGAGCTACAGTGCTTGTCGCTGGCAACACCGAGCGTGAGAGTGATCGAGGATCGGAACCCCCTCTACGTTGCGCATGGGCCTCCTTTTATAGGTCGAAGGGGTCACCGACAGGTGGCAACGCAGATGAGGGTAAAAGTGTAAAAAAGGTGGTAGTTGGAACAGTGTATGCATAGTGCTCTATACCTAACCCTGACGGCAGGGGACAAGGGCATTGAATGCCCGTCGCCGTCGCCCCAAACAGTGCAAAAAAGCGTCCGTCAGGGCGTCTCCGTTCGCCACGACGGTGGCCTTGTCATCGCGTCTTGCCACCGTGTACCCCAGGCTGCACAGCCTTCCGCCACGTGCCCCTGGAAGGGCCCTAGGGCGACGCGTGGCCGGATGAGCTGGAGCGCGGGCACACAGTGGAAGCCTGCCGCGGCAAGCGCCTTGCCGCGGCCGCTACCTTGTCGCGCCGGGAAGCTTGCCGCTCTCCGGGCCTTGCCGCGGCGCACTGCGCATCGCAGCAAGTCTTCTGGAATGCCATGCTTGGCCTTCCTGACAAGCTCCTCTTGCCAGGGTCTTGTGCCAAAGGGGTGGTCTTGAGCCTGGAACTGCCTTCCCGGCAAGCTCCTCTTGCCGGGGTCTTGTTTCTTTAACTTGAATACTTTGTTCTTGAATGTCTCCAAAGGAACCATAGTGGGCCTTGGCGGGCGCGTGGCAAGCCCTGCCACGGGACGCTGCTACTGCCCGTGCACAAGTCGGGATACTAAGGTACCCCTACTTTAGTACACTGACAAATAGTCACCTACTATGTGTTATGATCCGGCAACCCCGAAGTGACAATAGTCGGGACCACTCCCGGTGATGACCGTAGTTTGACGAGTTCATGTATTCACTATGTGTTAATGCTGTGGTCTGGTATTCTATTAAAAGGAGTCCTTAATATCCCTTAGTTTCCACTAGGACCCCGCTGCCACGGGAGGGTAGGACAAAAGATGTCATGCAAGTTCTTTTCCATAAGCACGCATGACTATATTCGGAATACATGCCTACATTACATTGATGAACTGGAGCTAGTTCTGTGTCACCCTAGGTTATAACTTTTACATGAGGAATCACATCCGACATAATTATCCATCACCGATCCAATGGCTACGAGCTTTTCATATATTGCTTGTTGCTTATTTACTTTTCCGCTGCTTCTATTACAAAAACTCAAAAACACTATCTTTACTTTTATTGCTATTACCACTATTTCCATATTACCTTGCTACTAAATTACCTTGCTACAGATACTAAGTTTCCAGGTGTGGTTGAATTGACAACTCAGCTGCTAATACTTAAGAGTATTCTTTGGCTCCCCTTGTGTCGAATCAATAAATTTGGGTTGAATACTTTACCCTCGAAAACTGTTGCGATCCCCTACACTTGTGGGTTATCAAGACTATTTTCTGGCGCCGTTGCTGGGGAGCATAGCTATATTCTTTAAGTCACTTGGGATTTATATGTGTTGATCACTATGAAGAATTTGAAGGACTCAAAAACCAAGATCTTTCCCTCAACTACGAGGGGAGGTAAGGAACTGCCATCTAGCTCTGCACTTGATTCACCCTCTGTTATGAGCAAATTTGCGACACCTACTCCTGCTATTAAATATGATATGTCGCATGTTCTTGATGATGCAACTTCTGCTATGTATGATGAAACTACTTCTATGCTTGATAATACTGTTCCACTAGGTGAATTTCTAGATGAACAAATTGCTAAGGTTAGGGAGAGTGCAAATATTGAAACTGATAATATTGATTTAAGTGATGATGAAGATACTCCCCCTAGATATGAATTGCCTGTTATTCCTGAGGGTTATGTTATGGATGAAGAAATTGCTAGAGACTTTCTTGCTTGCAATGATAGATATGATCTTAAGAAATTATTAGCCAAGCTGAAAGAAAAGTCTTTGAATGCTAGAATGAAATATGACCCTGCTTTTGCTACTTCACCTATCTTTGTAACTGATAAGGATTATGATTTCTCTGTTGATCCTGAGTTAATTACTTTGGTTGAATCTGATCCTTTCCATGGCTATGAATCTGAAACTGTTGTGGCACATCTTACTAAGTTGAATGATATAGCCACCCTATTCACCAACGACGAAAAGATTCGTTATCACTAATCCTTAAGTTATTTCCGTTCTCGTTAAAGGGTGATGCCAAGACATGGTTTAATTCTCTTGATCCTGGTTGTGTGCGTAGTCCTTGGGATATGATTTATTACTTCTTTGCTAAATATTTTCCCGCTCATAAGAAATAAGCTGCCTTACGGGAAATATATAATTTTGTGCAAAGTGAAGAAGAGAGTCTCCCACAAGCTTGGGGGAGGCTTCTCTAATTACTTAATGCTTTGCCTGATCATCCTCTTCAGAGGAATGATATACTTGGTGTCTTTTATAATGGACTAACCGATGCTTGCAGAGACCACCTGGATAGTTGTGCTGGTTGTGTTTTAAGGGAAAGAACAGTTGATCAAGCTGAATTACTATTGAATAATATTTTGGCCAATGAAAATAATTGGACACTTCCTGAACCAGCCCCTAAGCCAACTCCGAAGAAAAGGGGTGTTCTGTTTCTCAGTCCTGAAGATATGCAAGAGGCAAAGAAATCTATGACAGAAAAAGGTATTAAAGCTAAAGATGTTAATAATTTACCGCCTATTGAAGAAATACATGGTCTTGATAACCCGACACAGGTAGTAAAGGTAAATTCTCTTTATAGATTCGATGAAGGTGATATTCCTCGTTATAAGTCTGCTAGCCAGTGCTTAAATGAGTTTGATAATTTTATTGTGAAACAAGAAAACTTTAATGCTTATGTTGGTAGACAATTGCAACGCAATCCTTATATGATTGAACGCTTGAGTGATTATATGTCTAGAGTTAAAGGTGAATTGAAACTCATTAGTAAACATGCTTCTATGGTTACCACTCAAGTAGAACAAGTACTTAAGGCTCAGAATGATTTGCTCAATGAATTAAACAGTAAGAATAATGACTTTGCTATTAGATTTGCAACTATAGGTGGTAAAGTGACTCAGGAACCTTTGTATCCTGAGGGCCACCCTAAGAGAATTGAGCAAGATTCTCAGAGAGCTAATTTAGATGCACCTAGTGTTGGTGAACGTAGTATGTCAAAAAAATTCCTACGATCTACCAGATGCATAGCAATGAGAGGGAAGAGTGTGTCTACGTACCCTCGTAGACCGAAAGCGGAAGCGTCTAGTGATGCGGTTGATGTAGTTGAACTTCTTCGCGATCCAACCGATCAAGCACCGTACGTACGGCACCTCCGTGTTCAGCACACGTTCAGCTTGATGACGTCCCACGAGCTCTTAATCCAGTTGAGCTTCACGGGAGAGTTTCGTCAGCACGACGATGTGGTGATGGATATGATGAAGTTACTGGCGCAGGGCTTTGCCTAAGCACTGCAACGGTATGACCGAGGTGTGTTTCTGTGGAGGGGGGCACCGCACACGGCTGGAACAATGTTTCTTCCGTGTCTTTGGGTGCCCCCTGCCCCCGTATATAAAGGAGCAAGGGGGAGGTGCGGCCAGGCTAGGGCGCGCCAAGGGAGTAGGATTCCTACTCCTAGTAGGAATAGGAATCCCCTTTCCTATTCCTACTAGGAGTAGGAAAGGAAGGGGAAGAGAAGAAGGAAGAAGAGGGGCGCCCCCTTTCCTAGTCCAACTAGGATCCCTAGGGGGAGGGTGCGGCCAGCCCTATGGGCTGCCTCTCTCTTTCCCTCAGTGGCCCATTATGGTCCATACTCCCTCGGGGGGGGGGG
>LR738713.1:761991873-762052713 GCA_902687465.1 Secale cereale
TTCTAGTAACCCCCTCCGGCACTCCGGTTAAATCCGAAACTTTTCCAGAACACTTCCGGTGTCCGAATATAGTCGTCCAATATATCAATATTTACGTCTCGGACATTCCGAGACTCCTCATCATGTCCTGATCTCATCCGGGACTCCGAACTACCTTCTGTACATCAAAACTCATAAACTCATAATACCGATCGTCATCAAACGTTAAGCGTGCGGACCCTACGGGTTCGAGAACTATGTAGACATGACCGAGACTCATCTCCGGTCAATAACCAATAGCGGAACCTGGATGCTCATATTGGCTCCTACATATTCTACGAAGATCTTTATCGGTCAAACCGCAGAACAACATACGTTGTTCCTTTTGTCATCGGTATGTTACTTGCCCGAGATTCGATCGTCGGTATCTCAATACCTAGTTCAATCTCGTTACCGGCAAGTCTCTTTACTCGTTCCGTAATACATCATCCCGTGATAAACTCATTAGTCATTTGCTTGCAAGGCTTATTATGATGTGTATTACCGGGAGGGCCTAGAGATACCTCTCCGACACTCGGAATGACAAATCCTATTCTTGATCTATGCCAACACCACAAACACCTTCGGAGACACCTGTAGAGCATCTTTATAATCACCCAGTTATGTTGTGACGTTTGATAGCACACAAGGTGTTCCTCCGATATACGGGAGTTGCATAATCTCATAGTCATAGGAACATGTATAAGTTATGAAGAAAGCAATAGCAGTAATACTAAACAATCATAATGCTAAGATAACGGATGGGTGTTTTCCATCACATCATTTTCCTAATGATGTGATCTCGTTGATCAAATGACAACTCATGTCTATGGTTAGGAAACATAACCATCTTTGATCAAAAAGCTAGTCTAGTAGAGGCATACTAGGGACATAATTTTTTGTCTATGTATTCACACATGTACTAAATTTCCGGTTAATACAATTCTAGCATGAATAAAAGACATTTATCATGATATAAGGAAATACAAATAACATCTTTATTATTGCCTCTAGGGCAAATTTCCTTCATTCTCCCACTTGAACTAGAGTCAATAATCTAGATTACAAAGTAATGATCCTAACACCCATGGAGTCTTGGTGCTGATCATGTTTTGTTCATGGAAGAGGCTTAGTCAACGGGTTTGCAACATTCAGATCCGTATGTATCTTGCAAATTTCTATGTCTCCCTCCTTGACTAGATCGCGGATGGAATTGAAGCATCTTTTGATGTGCTTTGTTCTCTTGTGAAACCTGGATTCCATCGCCAAGGCTATTGCTCCAGTGTTGTCACAAAAGTTTTCCATTGGACCCGATGCACTAGGTATCACACCTAGATCGGATATGAACTCCTTCATCCAGACTCCTTCATTTGCTGCTTTCCAAAGCAGCTATGTATTCCGCTTCACACGTAGACCCCGCCACGACGCTCTGCTTGGAACTGCACCAACTGACAGCTCCACCGTTTAATAAAAATACATATCCGGTTTGTGACTTAGAGTCATCCGGATTAGTGTCAAAGCTTGAATCGAGGTAACCGTTTACGACGAGCTCTTTGTCACCTCCATACACGAGAAATATATCCTTTGTACTTTTCAGGTACTTCAGGATGTTCTTGACCGCTGTCCAGTGATCCACTCCTGGATTACTTTGGCACCTCCGTGCTAGACTTATAGCAAGGCACACATCAGGTCTGGTACACAACATTGCATACATGATAGATCCTATGGCTGAGGCATAGGGAATGACTTTCATTTTCTCTCTATCTTATGCAGTGGTCGGGCATTGAGTCTTACTCCACTTCACACCTTCTAACACAGGCAAGAACCCTTTCTTTGACTGATCCATTTTAAACTTCTTCAAAACTTTGTCAAGGTATGTGCTTTGTGAAAGTCCAATTAAGTGTCTTGATCTATCTCTATAGATCTTGATGCCTAATATGTAAGCAGCTTCACCGAGGTCTTTCATTAAAAAATTCTTATTCAAGTATCCTTTTATGCCATGCAGAAATTCTATATCATTTCCAATCAACAATATGGCATCCACATATAATATCAGAAATGCTACAGAGCTCCAACTCAATTTCTTGTAAATACAGGCTTCTCCAAAAGTCTGTATAAAACCATATGCTTTGGTCACCTCATTAAAGTGTATATTCCAACTCCGAGATGCTTGCACCAGCCCATAGATGGATCGCTCGAGTTTGCACACTTTGTTAGCACCTTTAGGATCGACAAAACCTTCTGGTTGCATCATATACAACTCTTCTTTGAGATATCCATTCACGAATGCAGTTTTGACATCCATTTGCCAGATTTCATAATCATAAAATGCGGCAATTGCTAACATGATTTGATAGACTTAAGCATCGCTACGTGTGAGAAAGTCTCATCGTAGTCAACTCTTTGAACTTGTCTGTCACGACCCGGATTTGGCAAAATCCAAGTCTCTGTGCTTACTGTGCTATCCCTGGATCGTAGCTAGCACACACAGTAACAAGAATGAATATCAGTAAAACATACATCATTTTACTACAACGGTAGATCCAGAATTAAGCAAATACATACCATATGCATAGCTCAATGCCGGCACATCATACAGCGGAATAATACGTAGTCGCTAAGTTAGGGCTCCATCAACGCCACTGGGCTCGTTGAGTGTAGACCATAACCCTATTGTCTCTTAATCTGTCAAGATCTGCACACGACAGGTGCAAATGAGTACGTGGAATGTACTCGCAAGTTGCAAAGAAAAGTTTAACAGAATATGTATATATGCATGGTAAATATTGGTGGAGCTTTCCTTTGCGTAAAGCCAATTTTGTCCTATACTAAATTTTGCAAACTTCTTTTGAAATTAATAACTATAGTATAAAATGTAGGAGTGAGACTTTGGATATTCGCACCAAAGTTCATTCTCCGATTTTCGTAAAACATTTATATAGTTGAAGTGAAACACAATCACTATGCACAATCCTCAACCAACCCTTAAAACAGATTTTTAGAAAAGAGAGGGGAGATTCTTCTTCAGTCCAAGTCTTCAGTTGCTCAAAATTGCCCGTAACCGGGGGCACGGCTAATCGATTAGGTTAAACCCTCTGCAGAGGTCGTACACGTTCCCCACATGACACAACCAACCCCGTTTATCATTACACACTTGGGTGTATGACTAGGAGAAGATTGTGACAAAGCCTTTCTGTAACAACCCCCTATACCTGACCAAGCCGCCCGCAACTTAGGCAATGAAAGCCCCTCTCCGATGGCGGTCCTGAGGTAAGGGTTTCCCGTTAGTACTAAGCTAAGCCAGAGCCCATAGTAGCATGTGGCTGTACTGGAAGCTACATGAAACTGCACTTGGAAGATCTCATTTCCCTGGACGGCGGTCCCCACCAAAAACCTGTGTGCAAGACCCCAGTCGGGCGCATTCACTGCAAGACCCCGATGGGCGCAATCACTTGTAGACGCTCCCGTCAATACCATTCCGCCCAGAGAGTAGAAATAAAATAATATATAATTTTGTTTTCAAAAAGTTTTCACAACACGTTGCCCCAAAGAGGGCAAGTTTATTCTTTTAAAACTTGTTTGATTCCCATCCCTTTTTTTTTCATTGCAAGCATGGCTACGCAAGTTCCTAGGGCTTTAGCTAGCAATAGAGCTTTGCAAAAAAAAAAACTTTTTTGTACAACATGCATAGTAGTAAATTTTAAATAGATCATGCATATTCCAAAATCATAGGACAAAGTATGATCAATTTGCAACTTGCCTTTGATTTCGGAGTCTCACGGTTCTACCTCCTCGTAGAATTCACCTTCGCACTCGTCGCAATCTAACGTGATATATACTTAAGTAAGAAACTCCACTCATCAACATTCACATAACAAGTGCTCAAGCAAAACCATCCAACACACAATTCATGCCAAACAACTGTAGCAAGTTTACTATATATGACTCAAGTTTATGCAATTTGGATCGGTTCATATGAATGGCATATAGTTCATGTTAGTGAAATAATTAATAATTTCTAACTCTAAATTTTTATGGTGATAATAACTAACCATAATTTTTTTCTATGAATAAATCTAATGGTTTTAACAATGAAGCAATTTTATTTTAATGAATTTATTAATCGATGAGCAAAGAAAGTCAAAACTAGGGTATTGGGCTAAAACAGTAACTAAAACTTGCTGAATAATTGTTTTATGAGTGCTAGAAGATTGGTATGGTTCCAAAGGCAAATTTTCATATGTAAAACTTTTTCATATGATTTACAGAATAAAAGATATAGTAGAAATACTCAAATTCTTGTTTAAATAAAACTACATTTTTAATTTGCTCAAAAGTGAGATTTCGAAATTTTATATTAAACTAGATTTTCTAAGGAATCCGAGGATATAAAATTTGTCAAAATCGAACATACGGTCTAGGAGATATGATTTTTCAAAGTTTGCATAATTTTCTGAAATAAATTACGGGATTACAATTGAGCTGCCATCTGTCTCGTTCCTATTGGCTAATACCCCTTCATCTAAGGAAATGCTTGAGAACGTACGGGTGGCTGCTCACCGTGGGGTTTGCCGCGGACGTTGCCGGCGATGGCGCACGGCTCGGACGTGGTCGCTCCGGGGAAGTGCACGGCGTTCAGAATGGTGAGGCGAGTCCACTGGATACGGCTGATATGTCGTGCCCGTTCTATGCAGGTGACGGGTGCTCGCCGGAGGTCCTCGAGGCGGCGGCAAGCTTCGGTCGCTGCTGTTCTTGTGCTACGGTACTCCCAGAGACAAGTAGTGGTCACTATACGATGCACATAGATGAGTCTCGTCCAGGGAAGAAGTTTTGCTGAGAGGGGCTCACCGGAAGCGTCACTAGCTTGGCCGAAAGCGCTGGCAGAAGGCGAACTCCGGCGAGAGATTCCGCAAGATGGGGAGGGAGATGGAGAGGGTCCTTTCGGGAGGAAAATGAGTACTGGAAGGAGATCCTAGGGGTGCATTTTATAGGTGAGTGGGAAGTGCATACGAGGAGATCCAAGGCGATCTTTGTGCAGCCATTAGTGGCAGTTTGTGCGTGTACGTTCCATGGGTCGGTTCAACCAATTAAAGCAATAACGTTGAGTTTTAATTCCCTGAATGGGTTATTGGTAACGTCCTCCACAATTTTCGTGTTGACTCCGAAGTGAAACGGGCAAGGAATTAAGTGGGAGGAGGGGAGGAAGAGATGAGAAGCCATGGTTGTTTATGTTCTGTTCCTGCTCCAGATTGAAAGTGCAGAGGAAGGAGACGAGCACGTGCGCCTGGGCTTGAGGTGTGATCGCTAGATGGGCTTTAGTGAAAGAACTTGGCCCAGTGAAGAAAAAAACAAATAGAACTGGAAAAAAAAATTATAAGAGATGATGGGCTGAGGCAATTGGACCTAGGGCACAATGTAGTTATCTGCGTACGTAAATGTGAAAATCCCATAGAATGTAAGCGCACACAAATTTTAGTTAAAATAAAATGTTTACATTAACCTAAATATTGTTTAGAGTCCATAAAATAGTTTTATAATTTAATTAGAGTATTTTGTGCACAAACTACTATTAATGCTTTATGGACATAATTGATTTACTCAAAAATCAATGTTCAGTTTTGCAAATTCACATAAAGATAATTGTGCAGTATTACATATTTCCAAATATTTGTTTTTGGAGAAGTCACATTATCTCCTCTCATTAAATTTATTGGTTAATTGGAAATATTGAATGACATTGAAACTCCAAATATGATCCAATCCAAATGAAAAAAAATCAAAGAACATCACATAAAATATTCTTCCACCACATTTTGAGAAAGTCATTTTATTCTCACTCCATTTTATTTGTGGTTTCAAAAATATTTCATATGAGTCCAAAACAAGGAAATTCAATTTGATTTTTTTAACAAGTCTCAATTTTTTTTACTTGACAATCACAATGACTCACTCAATAATAACTTTTTATTAACATTCCAATATTTTGAAAAATTTGGGATGTTACAAACTACCACCCTTAAAAGAAATCTCGTCCTCGAGATTTGTGGAGGCTAGCAAGAAATAGGTTATAGTTTCGGTCTCTTGGGTTACTTCCCCAGGGTTGGCATAACATCATCTCGCTTGCGGTTTATCCTTCACATCTCGTCTAAGGGTGTCTTCCGCTGGTACGATTCCTTATGCGTGTGTTTCTTTGGCTTATACTTGCACACCATCACTGAGTCTTAACTATGTTGGGGCTTGTTAACAAATATCCTTTCAGGGTGTCAGAAGCTACCACCCTTAAAAACAAACTTGCGGGGGATTCCACAATTTCTTCATTCCATGATGGTTCTTCATCGAGCTCTTGTGATTTAGAACTGGGCTTTTCCTCAAAATAAAAGTCTTGCACAAAATCCATAAATTCCAGAACTACCTATCGAGACTCTCATGGTGGTTGATAGCTTCTCATGGAACTCCTTGAAGATATTCACGTTCTTCATCACTGTTCATTCTTACGTTAGGCATGACTGCCTATCTATAAGGATAATACGTCTTACCGTTCTATGCTTTTAGGCTTGTCGTATCGACACTCAACTAGGGTTTCAAGTCTCTCCGATTTACCAATCAGACATATGAAAGTATATAATAAGAGTCTCCGGTATGGGGGCCAATCCATCCCGTACTCAAATCATTACTTCATATGTAGATAGGTGAATCGCGTATTCTAACACTCGATCTTTCTCACTCCTCTTAAAGAGGTCTTCACCTGCAAAGCTAATAGAACGTCTTTGGGTGGCGCTAATCCAACACAGGTTGTGTTAAACTTGCATCCGTAAATAACAGAATTTTCCTTGCATCTTCACTTGTTTTCTTCAGATGTCGTCTGACAAGACGAGATTGAAATAGAGATTCTCGAATTGTTCCCATAGAATTGCCTTTGGGATTCATTGATGGCAATTTACATCTTCAGCCAAGTATCAACCTCTTGAATGAAATAGCATGAAGCATATTTCACCTTCTTGGGTTTTACCTTGGCATCTTCCACTCTTCTATTTCTGAACGGGTCACCAGTCCCATCAAAATAACTCCATCGGTCTATGGGTTTTAAGGTTTGGTCAAGGAAGAGATAGAGTTTTGGATAGTAAGGAGAAGGAATATACATACAATCACTCATTGAAGAACTCGTATCTCATCGTTTTCTAACGATTATAATAGGCTCGTTTACTACGATTTCGTCACGAAGTCTTCGATCCTTCACTTCTTGAAAGTCTTCGGTGCCTAACGCTTCACCCGCATGAGGGTCTTCTGTTAATCCTCCTTAACTTGCACCTCTCAAGGTTGAATAAGTAATACAAAACTACGGAGGTCGTATCCTAATAATGAAAGTTTTTTTGTAATCATACAACTCAAATGAAAAAAACAAATCAAATCAATGGCGAAGAATTCCAACAAACTCCAAATTTCACTCATAGATTTCATTCAAACAATTCCTATGGTACCCTCATCCACATGATTTCTCATGGTCGGGCACATTACTCGCACTCTTTCGTTTATTTCACAACTCTCATGGTGGGCTTGGATACTATTTGAATCGTGTGGAATATTCCATGACAGTGATAATCTTCAACTTCTTCATAGCCATCTTAGTCTTGAGTGTCTTTGGTTGTTCTTTACCAAGGTCACTGGAGTTTGGAAGGTTGGTCATCTAAGTTTTTGAATGCAGAAGAAAATTTAGTAAAGAAAAGAAGAGGGTACGAGAAAGCTATTATTACTACTGGAAATTTAAGTTGTTCCTATCAAGGTCTTCCTATTTCTAAGCCATTTTCTAGGGTCATGTCCTACAGTCAATGTATGCTCTGATACCATTTTGTCACGACCCGGATTTGGCAAAATCCAAGTCTCTGTGCTTACTGTCCTATCCCTGGATCGTAGCTAGCACACATAGTAACAAGAATGAATATCAGTAAAACATACATCATTTTACTACAACGGTAGATCCAGAATTAAGCAAATACATACCATATGCATAGCTCAATGCCGGCACATCATACAGCGGAATAATACGTAGTCGCTAAGTTAGGGCTCCATCAACGCCACTGGGCTCGTTGAGTGTAGACCATAACCCTATTGTCTCTTAATCTGTCAAGATCTGCACATGACAGGTGCAGATGAGTACGTGGAATGTACTCGCAAGTTGCAAAGAAAAGTTTAACAGAATATGTATATATGCATGGTAAATATTGGTGGAGGTTTCCTTTGCGTAAAGCCAATTTTGTCCTATACTAAAATTTGCAAACTTCTTTTGAAATTAATAACTATAGTATAAAAGGTAGGAGTGAGACTTTGGATATTCGCACCAAAGTTCATTCTCCGATTTTCGTAAAACATTTATATAGTTAAAGTGAAACACAATCACTGTGCTCAATCCTCAACCAACCCTTAAAACAGATTTTTAGAAAAGAGAGGGGAGATTCTTCTTCAGTCCAAGTCTTCAGTTGCTCAAAATTGCCCGTAACCGGGGGCACGGCTAATCGATTAGGTTAAACCCTCTGCAG
The DNA here is from genome assembly GCA_902687465.1 of Secale cereale. Classification (NCBI taxonomy): domain Eukaryota; kingdom Viridiplantae; phylum Streptophyta; class Magnoliopsida; order Poales; family Poaceae; genus Secale; species Secale cereale. Next base: position 762,000,426 of record LR738713.1, read on the forward strand.
AGGTCGTACACGTTCCCCACATGACACAACAAACCCCGTTTATCATTACACACTTGGGTGTATGACTAGGAGAAGATTGTGACAAAGCCTTTCCGTAACAGCCCCCTATACCTGACCAAGCCGCCCGCAACTTAGGCAATGAAAGCCCCTCTCCGATGGCGGTCCTGAGGTAAGGGTTTCCCGTTAGTACTAAGCAAAGCCAGAGCCCATAGTAGCATGTGGCTGTACTGGAAGCTACATGAAACTGCACTTGGAAGATCTCATTTCCCTGGACGACGGTCCCCACCAAAAACCTGTGTGCAAGACCCCAGTCGGGCGCATTCACTGCAAGACCCCGATGGGCGCAATCACTTGTAGACGCTCCCGTCAATACCATTCCGCCCAGAGAGTAGAAATAAAATAATATATAATTTTGTTTTAAAAAAATTTCACAACACGTTGCCCCAAAGAGGGCAAGTTTATTCTTTTAAAACTTGTTTGATTCCCATCCTTTTTTTTCATTGCAAGCATGGCTACGCAAGTTCCTAGGGCTTTAGCTAGCAATAGTGCTTTGCAAAAAAAAAACTTTTTTGTAAAACATGCATAGTAGTAAATTTTAAATAGATCATGCATATTCCAAAATCATAGGACAAAGTATGATCAATTTGCAACTTGCCTTTGATTTCGGAGTCTCACGGTTCTACCTCCTCGTAGAATTCACCTTCGCACTCGTCGCAATCTAACGTGATATATACTTAAGTAAGAAACTCCACTCATCAACATTCACATAACAAGTGCTCAAGCAAAACCATCCAACACACAATTCATGCCAAACAACTGTAGCAAGTTTACTATATATGACTCAAGTTTATGCAATTTGGATCGGTTCATATGAATGGCATATAGTTCATGGTAGTGAAATAATTAATAATTTCTAACTCTAAATTTTTATGGTGATAATAACTAACCATAATTTTTTCTATGAATAAATCTAATGGTTTTAACAATGAAGCAATTTTATTTTAATGAATTTATTAATCGATGAGCAAAGAAAGTCAAAACTGGGGTATTGGGCTAAAACAGTAACTAAAACTTGCTGAATAATTGTTTTATGAGTGCTAGAAGATTGGTATGGTTCCAAAGGCAAATTTTCATATGTAAAACTTTTTCATATGATTTACAGAATAAAAGATATAGTAGAAATACTCAAATTCTTGTTTAAATAAAACTACATTTTTAATTTGCTCAAAAGAGAGATTTCGAAATTTTATATTAAACTAGATTTTCTAAGGAATCCGAGGATATAAAATTTGTCAAAATCGAACATACGGTCTAGGAGATATGATTTTTCAAAGTTTGCATAATTTTCTGAAATAAATTACGGGATTACAATTGAGCTGCCATCTGTCTCGTTCCTATTGGCTAATACCCCTTCATCTAAGGAAATGCTTGAGAACGTACGGGTGGCTGCTCACCGTGGGGATTGCCGCGGACGTTGTCGGCGATGGCGCACGGCTCGGACGTGGTCGCTCCGGGGAAGTGCACGGCGTTCAGAATGGTGAGGCGAGTCCACTGGATACGGCTGATATGTCGTGCCTGTTCTATGCAGGTGACGGGTGCTCGCCGGAGGTCCTCGAGGCGGCGGCAAGCTTCGGTCGCTGCTGTTCTTGTGCTACGGTACTCCCAGAGACAAGTAGTGGTCACTATACGATGCACATAGATGAGTCTCGTCCAGGGAAGAAGTTTTGCTGAGAGGGGCTCACCGGAGGCGTCACTAGCTTGGTCGAAAGCGCTGGCAGAAGGCGAACTCCGGCGAGAGATTCCGCAAGATGGGGAGGGAGATGGAGAGGGTCCTTTCGGGAGGAAAATGAGTACTGGAAGGAGATCCTAGGGGTGCATTTTATAGGTGAGTGGGAAGTGCATACGAGGAGATCCAAGGCGATCTTTGTGCAGCCATTAATGGCAGTTTGTGCGTGTACGTTCCATGGGTCGGTTCAACCAATTAAAGCAATAACGTTGAGTTTTAATTCCCTGAATGGGTTATTGGTAACGTCCTCCACAATTTTCGTGTTGACGCCGAAGTGAAACGGGCAAGGAATTAAGTGGGAGGAGGGGAGGAAGAGATGAGAAGCCATGGTTGTTTATGTTCTGTTCCTGCTCCAGATTGAAAGTGCAGAGGAAGGAGACGAGCACGTGCGCCTGGGCTTGAGGTGTGATCGCTAGATGGGCTTTAGTGAAAGAACTTGGCCCAGTGAAGAAAAAAACAAATAGAACTGGAAAAAAAAATTATAAGAGATGATGGGCTGAGGCAATTGGACCTAGGGCACAATGTAGTTATCTGCGTACGTAAATGTGAAAATCCCATAGAATGTAAGCGCACACAAATTTTAGTTAAAATAAAATGTTTACATTAACCTAAATATTGTTTAGAGTCCATAAAATAGTTTTATAATTTAATTAGAGTATTTTGTGCACAAACTACTATTAATGCTTTATGGACATAATTGATTTACTCAAAAATCAATGTTCAGTTTTGCAAATTCACATAAAGATAATTGTGCAGTATTACATATTTCCAAATATTTGTTTTTGGAGAAGTCACATTATCTCCTCTCATTAAATTTATTGGTTAATTGGAAATATTGAATGACATTGAAACTCCAAATATGATCCAATCCAAATGAAAAAAAAATCAAAGAACATCACATAAAATATTCTTCCACCACATTTTGAGAAAGTCATTTTATTCTCACTCCATTTTATTTGTGGTTTCAAAAATATTTCATATGAGTCCAAAACAAGGAAATTCAATTTGATTTTTTTAACAAGTCTCAATTTTTTTTACTTGACAATCACAATGACTCACTCAATAATAACTTTTTATTAACATTCCAATATTTTGAAAAATTTGGGATGTTACAAACTACCACCCTTAAAAGAAATCTCGTCCTCGAGATTTGTGGAGGCTAGCAAGAAATAGGTTATAGTTTCGGTCTCTTGGGTTACTTCCCCAGGGTTGGCATAACATCATCTCGCTTGCGGTTTATCCTTCACATCTCGTCTAAGGGTGTCTTCCGCTGGTACGATTCCTTATGCGTGTGTTTCTTTGGCTTATACTTGCACACCATCACTGAGTCTTAACTATGTTGGGGCTTGTTAACAAATATCCTTTCAGGGTGTCAGAAGCTACCACCCTTAAAAACAAACTTGCGGGGGATTCCACAATTTCTTCATTCCATGATGGTTCTTCATCGAGCTCTTGTGATTTAGAACTGGGCTTTTCCTCAAAATAAAAGTCTTGCACAAAATCCATAAATTCCAGAACTACGTATCGAGACTCTCATGGTGGTTGATAGCTTCTCATGGAACTCCTTGAAGATATTCACGTTCTTCCTCACTGTTCATTCTTACGTTAGGCATGACTGCCTATCTATAAGGATAATACGTCTTACCGTTCTATGGTTTTAGGCTTGTCGTATCGACACTCAACTAGGGTTTCAAGTCTCTCCGATTTACCAATCAGACATATGAAAGTATATAATAAGAGTCTCCGGTATGGGGGCAATCCATCCCGTACTCAAATCATTACTTCATATGTAGATAGGTGAATCGCGTATTCTAACACTCGATCTTTCTCACTCCTCTTAAAGAGGTCTTCACCTGCAAAGCTAATAGAACGTCTTTGGGTGGCGCTAATCCAACACAGGTTGTGTTAAACTTGCATCCGTAAATAACAGAATTTTCCTTGCATCTTCACTTGTTTTCTTCAGATGTCGTCTGACAAGACGAGATTGAAATAGAGATTCTCGAATTGTTCCCATAGAATTGCCTTTGGGATTCATTGATGGCAATTTACATCTTCAGCCAAGTATCAACCTCTTGAATGAAATAGCATGAAGCATATTTCACCTTCTTCTTGGGTTTTACCTTGGCATCTTCCACTCTTCTATTTCTGAACGGGTCACCAGTCCCATCAAAATAACTCCATCGGTCTATGGGTTTTAAGGTTTGGTCAAGGAAGAGATAGAGTTTTGGATAGTAAGGAGAAGGAATATACATACAATCACTCATTGAAGAACTCGTATCTCATCGTTTTCTAACGATTATAATAGGCTCGTTTACTACGATTTCGTCACGAAGTCTTCGATCCTTCACTTCTTGAAAGTCTTCGGTGCCTAACGCTTCACCCACATGAGGGTCTTCTGTTAATCCTCCTTAACTTGCACCTCTCAAGGTTGAATAAGTAATACAAAACTACGGAGGTCGTATCCTAATAATGAAAGTTTTTTTTAATCATACAACTCAAATGAAAAAAACAAATCAAATCAATGGCGAAGAATTCCAACAAACTCCAAATTTCACTCATAGATTTCATTCAAACAATTCCTATGGTACCCTCATCCACATGATTTCTCATGGTCGGGCACATTACTCGCACTCTTTCGTTTATTTCACAACTCTCATGGTGGGCTTGGATACAGTCGGGGGAAACTGTCCGCCAGGAACACCTATGGGACCGGAGCCCCTTGTCTGTGCGGTACGAGGGCGGAGGGAGCACGAAGAGCAGATCGTAGCGAGCACGCGGGCAGTTTTACCCAGGTTCGGGCCGCGGTAGACGCGTAAAACCCTACTCCTGCTTAGTTGTGTATTGAGTTGGAGAGCTCGGGAGCTTGAAGAAGCAGCTACACCGAGCGTATGAGTGATCTAGGTTCCGAACCCCCCTCCACGTTGTGCATGGGCCTCCTTTTATAGTGTAAGGGGTCACCGACAGGTGTCAACGTAGGAGAAAGGGGTAAAAACGTAAAAGAGGTGGTAGTTGTAACAGTGCGGGAACAGTGGAGCTACAGTGCGCGAACAGTGGTCGCTACCTACTTTGACAGTGGGGGACAAGGGCATTTAATGCCCGTCGCCGTCGACCCCAAAAGCTCCCGCCCTTGCGTCTCCGTCCGCCACGGCGATGGATCCACCACCATGGGGTGCCACCGTGTCCCCCAGGCTGCACAGCCATCTGCCACGCGTCCCTGGATAGGTCCCAGGGCGACGCGTGGGCCGATGAGCTGGAGCGCGGGCACACAGCGCAACTCTCCCGGCAAGCACCTTGCCGGGGTCTTGATCTTGCCGGGCCCGGGAGCTTGCCGCTCCCCGGGCCCTTGTCGGGACGCATATAGCGCCGAGGCGTGTCTTCTATGATGGAATCTTCTAGTCTTCCTGGCAAGCTCCTCTTGCCAGGGCCTTGTGCTAGTGAGGTAATCTTGATCCTGGTACGGCCTTCCCGGCAAGCTCCACTTGCCGGGGCCTCGATCTTCTTTCTTGCATACTTTGTTTTTGAATGGTTTGATAAGGAGCAGGAAGGTCTCCGGCGAGCGCGTGGTAAACCCTGCCGCGGGAAGCTGCGACTGCCCGTGCACAAGTTGGGGTACTGAGGTACCCCTACCTCAGTACACCGACAGGAGCCCCCGGGCCTGGGCCACACACGGTGCCGAGCGCTGTTGGGCCAGGCCCAAAACAGTGCACGGGCACACGTGGCCCACGGCGCGCCGAATCCACTTCCGTATCCGCCGCATCCCCCCGTAACGGCACGCGTCGATTGCGGCGTCGTGGGATGGGACGTGCCCACGTTCTCTTAATGGAAAGAGCGAAACGCCCCCCACTTCCCCATAAAAAGCAGAGGAAGCAGGAGCGATTCCCCTCCTTGCGCTTTCATTGCATCTTCTTCTTCCTCCAGAGATCCCTTTGCGCTCCGCCTCCACACCTCCGCAGCCGCCGTCAGCATCTCCGGCGTCGTCGGGCTCTTCGTCCCCCTTCCTCCGCCGCGTCCGCCATGGCCCCGAAGACCGACAAGGCGAAGGCGGAGAAGGCCAAGAGGGAGAAGTCGGAGCAAGCGGCGAAGCTCGCCGCGTATCGGAAGCGGAACCTCGTCTTCCCGCCGAGGCTCGGCGCGCGGGAGCTCTGGAACAAGTACTACTTGTTCTGGGCCAAGGAAACCAAGGCGCACCCCCGCACTCGAGCTTACCCGGCCGCCGCCAAGGACAACTACCCCGGCGGGTACTATTTCTTCGCAGCCTTCTTTCACTGCGGTCTTTGCCCTCCTTTCTCTGATTTCTTCTGCGACGTCATGCACACCTATGGCCTCCACCTTCTTGACTTCACCCCCAACGCCATCCTCACAATGGCGGTTTTCGCACACATGTGCGAAAACTTCATAGGAATACACCCAAACGTAGCGCTGTTTAGGCACTTCTTCACTCCTAGAGCAGAGGCCGGCGCCCCCCTCTCCGGAGGAATTTCTTGGGTTTTCCGTCTGAATAAGAAGGAGTCCTACTTGCTGGGGGAGCTCCGCGGCAAGTGGGAGGAATGGCGTGCGGAGTGGTGTTGGATTGTTGAGGACGAGCCGCAGCCCTTCACCGCGCCGCGCACAACGCCCATCGTGCGCGGCAGGGATTGGAGCGAGCTGGACTCGGACGACATCAAGCTCGACGTCGCCCTCGTCCGGATTCTTCGTCTTCGGACCGCCAGGCTGTCCGTCGCTGAAGTAGGTGCAGACTTCCTCCGCCGCTGCATCGCCCCTCTCCAAGACAGGAAAAGGCCGGCCTGGGAGTACGGCAACCCAGCGGATATAATGAGGCTGCGCCCCGGGCTGAACTTCAACTTCACGACGTTGGAGCTGAAGGGGATGGTCCGGGAACTCTTCAAATATGACCCGGCCCACCCTGAGTGGTTCAGACCTCCCCGGGGCGTGGTGCCCCTCTGCAACAGCACAGCTTGTGACCCTCTCCGCGCCATGATGCCCGCTTGTGATTCGCACGGCGTGGACCGCACGTGGATTCCGCCCAAGCCCATAGACGTCCTCACCTTCTTCGACAACCTCGTGGAGGTGGCGAAGAACAAGGATGACATCAAGGAGCACACGCGGGACACCACCGAACAGGAGCTTGCATACATGGCTTCTCGGGCTGAAGAGGCCGCTGCAGCCGCAGCGGCAGGAGATTTTGGATATACGCCTGAAGAGGCGGAGGCTGCGGATGCGTCCAGCCAGGCGGAGGAGGCGGAGATCCGCAGACTGCTGCAACTTCTTCCCGACGCGCTCGCCGGGGTCCCCTCTCTGAGGCACTCCGGGATCCACGGGATCGTGGCCGAGGCCGCGGCAAGGGATGGCGCTGCCGAAGGGAACAGAGGCGCCGCGGGGAGCGGAGGCGCCAGAGGAAAAGAGGCCGCAGCGCAGGGCGCTGGGCCCAGCGAGCCAGCCGGGGAGGAGGAGGAGGAGGAGGCCGAGGACTCCGACGGATCTACGGAGCTCTACGCCGACGACCTCTCCTCGTCGGAGACCTCCCCGCCCCCGGCAAGCCCAAGGCGGTCTCCGCCGAAGCGTCTCCGCAAGACGGCGACGGGAGAGAGGGCGCAGGCGCTCCGGCAACAACCAGCTCGCCGGGCAGCTCCCCGGGGGAGCCAAGCTGCGCCGGGGGCGACCGGCGCACCAGCCACGGCGGAGGCGGCCCGCGCGCGGGCCACGACGGAGGCGCCCCGCAAGCAGGCGTCGAGTCGACAGGGGTCTTCTCGGAGCGGAGCGGCGGCTCCGCCTGCTCCCCGGGCTCCGGCTGCCAGAGGGGCTGGGTCTTCGCAGCCCCCAGCCCCAGGGACCGCCAAGCGCCCGAGGGAATCTTCGTCTTCCGCTCCTCGTGCAGACGCGCCCCAGGTGGAGTATGACTTCTCCGCCTTGAGCGAGGACGACGAGGAGGATCAGGAGTAAGAATCCGAGATCTTACACCTTCTCAAGTTTCGTCTTGATTATTGTTGATGCTAATTTTTGTTTGTTGCTTTGATTTCAGGACCTTGGTTCAGCGCGTGTCGAAGAAAGCCAAGGCGCCTGTGGTCGAGGTCGCGGAAGACTCGGCCACCGCGGCAACTGGGGACGCGTCGGAGCCAAGCCTGCCGGACCCGAGCGCTGCTCCGAGGAGCAGCCCCCAGCGTAAGTCTGGGTTCTATCCTTCCGCTTGTCGGGACGCGCTTGGGGATTTTATCTTGTTTTAATATCTTGATGTCTTTGTCTTGACTTGTGCAGAGGTGGAGCCACAGCCGCAGGAGCGTCCGGAGGCCGCCCCCGAGGAGCTGCAGGCCCCGCCGTCCCCGCCAAGGCCGAACTCCCCGGCAAGGGAGAGCGCTCCGCCAAGGGCGGGTACTCCGCCAAGGGCGAGCAGCCCGGCAAGGGCGGCCACTCCGCCAAGGCAGAGCTCCCCGGCGAGGGAGCCCGCCGCTGACGACGTCCGCCAATGTATGTCTTGTAATTTTGTCTTCTTGGCGTTGTCTCTTTTTGGATTTTTGCTTGAACTTCTTTTTCTTCTTCTTCTTCTAGATCTTCCTCCCCCCGAGCCGATGGAGACGGAAGTCATCAACATCGAGGAGGAGGAGGGCGCGCAGGGCGGCGGCGGCGACGTCCCTGTCGCCGAGGACGCGGCGAGAGCCGCCGAGCCGGCCGCGCAGGAGACCGCTCCGGCTGCAGACGCAGCGGCCGGGGAGGGGGACGGCGACCGCACCGCCGGCCCGGAGGCGGCGGGAGCATCAAGTGCTGCGCCGGCCACCGATCCCTCCGCCGGCAAGGAGCAGGGCTATTATCTCGAAGCCCCCAACGGTGTCTTCATCCAGGTGCCGTGGGGTTCTTCGTCGCGAGCTCCCGCGGAGGGCGAGGCATTTGATGGGGAAGTCCTCGCCTCCGCGGGCTTGAAGATCGTCGAGGCGCCCGGCGGGAGTGAAGGGCCCGAGGAGGAGAAGCTGCTTCACCAGCTCCTGGCCCTTTACCGGGCCAGGCAGGCGAAGCTTGCTTCCCGGGAAGCCCTTGCCGCTAAGGCCGCCGCGGAGATGGAGAAGCGCGCGGCGGAGCTCAGCGCCGCCAACCAGGCGGCCCTCCGCGAGGTGGAGGAGGAGCGCGAGCGACTCGCCGGCGAATACCAGGAGTGGGTGCTGGAGAAGGCCGAGGCCGAGGAACAGCAGCGGCTCGCCGGGGTGGAGCTGTCCCGGCAAGAAGGAGAACTCGCCCAGCGTAAGGTCAACCTCGACTCCCACGAGGAGGACCTTGCCGCTCGGGAGGAGGCCCTTGGCGGGGAACTGAAGGAGGCAAAAGCCGCCGCGGCTGCCGCGGAGACCGCCAAGAAGGAGCTTGCCGCCAAGGTCGCGCAGCTGGAGAAGTCGCTGAAGGTGAGCGCGGAGAAGGTCGCCGCGCTCATCACGGAGCGTGAGAAAGACGCCCACACCAATTCAGAACTCCAGGTGCGTCTTTCTGAGAGGGGCGACGAGTTGAAGGCCGCCAAGGACTCCATCGAGGACTTGGAGTTGAAGGTCTCTACACTGAAGGATTCACTCGACGCTGCCCGGGCTCGGGAGACCAAGCTGAAGGAGGAGCTCCGCAAGGAGCGGACCCTGGTGGACAGCGCCAACAAAGCGGCTGAGCTCTTCCGCAAAACTGTCGAGGTATGGACCGAGGACTTAGTATCTTGCGCGTCCAACATCGACCAGGAGCTGCTGGCGTTGAAGCTGGAGCACCTCATCTACTCCCCGGATCCAAACCTCCCTCACAGCGCCAAGCTCAGCCTCTTCTTCAGGGGAATCCGCCGGCCCTTGCAGATCTGCGGAAGAAGATCCCTGCGCAACTGGCCGAGGAGACGCGCCTACTCTGCACGGGAACTCTGGAGCGCGTGCTGACGAAGATCGTATACCGCAACCCGGGCATAAACCTCACCAACGTTCTTCGCAGCTTGCCGGCTGACGCGGACATGGAGGCGCTGAAGGAGCAGGTCGCCCACATCATTGCCAAGGTGGCTAAGATCTCCAGGATCGAGGGCGACCGCGTAGATTAGGCCTCCATTATCTTTATCTCTCTTTGTTGCTGCATAGGGTGTTACGAACTCATTAATCATTGCGACAATCTATCTTTTGTAAAATATTTATCTCATTTTGATCAATCAGTGCAATGTTATCTTCCTTGTCTTAATCCTTGACTTTGTATGTTTTTCACCCTACGCTCCCGGGGAGCTTGCCGGCAAGGGGCCTTTGCCGCGAGCGCTGAGTGCTGGACTCTGAGCAGCCTGCTGGCCAAGGTCTCACCGGCAAGCAACCTCATCGCGGCTAGTCGCAACGCACTTAACTTGCTGAGTGTACTCGGAAACGAAGCAAGGGCGCGACACTTGTCGCAGCTCACTTAAATCGTTGAGCGAACTCGGAAACAAGATAAGGGTGCGGCAAGCTACGGGTAGGTTCCCCCGCGCACAGGTTTTCCATACAAAGTGTGATTGTTCAAGGAAGACAACTAAAATTTTAAAAATTTGAACTGGTCAAATTCTAATAACTTAGCTTTCATATATTGCTTGCTTCCCGGTAAGGCTTCTCTTTCTTGAACAACACTTGGTTCCTCCTCCACTTCCTTCCCCCCCGGCAAACTTGTGCGCGAGGAATGTTCCTTCTGCTTAGGAGGCAATGAAATAGAAGAGGGAAACAAATATATGGCCCTTCGGCGTGCTAATGCTTACCGGATGGGTGTGTTGCACAAGATACCAAATAACACATGCAAATAGCAGAGAAAAGCATGCAAAAGGCAAATAGCGCAAAACACAAAATCTTTACTGATGCACGGGGTCTGCGCCCGGCTTTGTACAAAGGGTTACATGCAACAGCGGCAAAGCTTGTACAAAAGGTGGTTGCCGGAGCGGATCACGGCAACCGCGCCTTATGGGTGAAACTTGCGAAGATGCTCTATGTTCCAGGAGTTGCTCACCGGTAAGCCTTCTTCGGTCTCGAGGCGGACAGCGCCGGGCCTCGTGACTTGTCTCACCCGATAAGGGCCTTCCCACTTCGGCGTCAACTTGTTGGAATTCTTGGCGGACTGAACACGCCGAAGAACAAGGTCGCCTTCCTCGAGACTCCTGGCCTTGACCTTGCGGCTATGGTAGCGACGCAAGGCTTGCTGGTATCGAGCAGCTCGTACAGCAGCCTGGAGACGTCCCTCCTCGAGGAGCAATGCATCATCTTGTCGCAGTTGCTCTTGCTCGAGCTCATCATAAGCGAGCACTCGAGGAGATCCGTATACGAGTTCCGTGGGGAGAACTGCCTCTGCTCCATAGACTAGAGCAAAGGGTGTCTGTCCGGTGGCTCGACTTGGTGTCGTTCTGATTGACCAAAGAGCCGCCGGTAGCTCCTCTATCCAATTTCTTCCGCACTTACGCAGCCTGTCAAAGGTCCTTGTCTTAAGTCCGCGCAGCACTTCAGCATTGGCCCTCTCCGCTTGACCGTTGCTCCTCGGATGAGCAACAGAAGCGAAGCAGACCTTGGCGCCAAGGTCTTGGACGTACTGCATGAAGGTGCGACTAGTAAATTGTGTACCGTTGTCGGTGATGATCCTGTTAGGGATCCCGAAACGGCAAACAATCGACCTGAAGAACCTGACTGCTGACTGTGCTGTCACCTTTCTCACTGGTTCCACTTCTGGCCACTTTGTGAACTTGTCGATTGCAACGTACAAGTACTCAAAGCCCCCGACGGCTCGGGGGAAGGGGCCGAGGATATCGAGCCCCCAAACCGAGAAGGGCCAGGACAAAGGGATTGTTTGGAGAGCTTGAGCTGGCTGATGAATCTTCTTTGCATGGAACTGGCACGCTTCACACTTGGTTACTAGTGCAGTTGCATCTTGGAGGGCTTCTTGCCAAAAGAACCCTTGCCGGAAAGCTTTCCCGGCAAGCGCCCTTGCGCCAATATGGTGGCCGCATATGCCTCCGTGTATTTCTGCCAACAGCTTCTGTCCATCTTCCCTGGAGATGCACTTCAATCTGACACCATTGAGCCTTCTTCTGTACAGCTCGTTATCCACGAACTGGTACATACTTGACTGCCTGGTTATCTTTTCTATTTCTTCTGGGTCATCGGGAAGTTCTCCAGTTTGAAGAAAACGGACGATCTGCTGCGCCCATGCTGGAGCCTGAGGCTCGACGGCAAGGACTAAAGGCATGAGGGCCGCCGCGGGAACCTCAGCTTCTACGGCAAGGACCTCTGGTTCTGCCGGAGCTGAAGGTCCCCCGGCAAGCTCGCCGGTGCGAGGCTTGTCGGGAACGCTTGCTTCAACTGTACAGACCCGAGGATCTGCAGGAGCAAACTGTTCCTCAGCGTTGTGGTTGTTGATCTTGGGGACCTTGACGGCGGTTTCTGGAAGATCCGCCGGCAAGTAGTCGCCGGAGACCAACTTTCTCTTCTTGGATTGCCCAATTGATGGCGTAACGGATGGTTGATTCAGCTTGAGCAAGAAGGTCCCTGGTTCCACAGGTAACTTCATCGAAGCACACTTTGAAAGGCCATCTGCTATTTCATTCTGAGCTCTCGAGACGTGCTCCATCTGCAGACCTTCAAAGTGCTCCTCAAGCTTCCTCACTTCATCGACATAAGCTTCCATCAAAGGGCTCTGATAGCTCTTGTTAACTTGCCGGACCACCAACTGAGAATCTCCCCGCACAATCAGCTTTCTGATCCCAAGTTCGGCCGCAATCCTGAGGCCGGCAAGCAAGCCTTCATATTCGGCGGTGTTGTTTGTCGCTTGCTCCCTGGGAAAGTGCATCTGGATAACATATTTGAGGTGCTCTCCGGTGGGCGCGATGAGTACCACGCCAGCACCGGCGCCTTGCAGCGAGAAGGCACCGTCAAAATACATTACCCATTCACTTGTCGCTTCTTGTACGGGTGTACTTGTTTCTTGGACTTCTTCATCGGGCGTTGGGGTCCACTCAGCTATGAATTCTGCCAAAGCTCGGCTCTGTATGGTTGAAGTACTTTCAAACTTGAGTCCAAAGCTTGACAGCTCCAGTGCCCACTCAACGATCCTGCCTGTTGCTTCTGGGTTGTGCAATATCCTCTTCAGCGGAAAGCGAGTGACCACTGTTATCTCATGTGCTTGGAAGTAATGGCGCAGCTTTCTCGAGGCCACGAGGAGGCCGAAAAGCAACTTTTGCACACCAGAGTATCTTGATCTAGCCCCCTGGAGGAGGGAACTTACAAAATACACCGGGCGCTGCACCATCTTCTTTCGCACTTCACCATGTTCCTGCGCAGAGCTGTCCTTGTCGGGGCCAGAGCTTGCCGGAGCAGCCCCCTGCTTGTCGCTGGATTCGCTTGCCGGTGGTGCTGACTCCTCGTCGGACTCCCTCTCCGCTACTAACGCAGCACTAACCACCTGGTTGGTTGCCGCTAGGTATAGCAACAACTTTTCCTGTGGTCTAGGTGCGACTAGTATTGGAGTGGAGGACAGGTACCGTTTCAAATCCTGCAGCGCTGCCTCCGCTTCCGGAGTCCATTTCATGGGACCTGCCTTCTTCAAGATTTTGAAGAAAGGTAGGGCGCGTTCTGCAGACTTTGAAATGAACCTACTGAGGGCAGCCACACATCCTGCAAGCCTCCTGACATCCTTGACGCGCTTTGGGGCCTCTATCTGCTCAATGGCTTTAGTCTTGTCGGGGTTGGCTTCAATCCCCCTCTGTGATACAAAGAACCCGAGAAGCTTGCCGGAGGGGACTCCAAAGACGCACTTCTCGGGGTTCAACTTGAGCTGTATTCTGCGCAGGTTCTGAAATGTCTCCTCCAAATCCTGGATCAGGGTTTCCTTGCTCTTGCTCTTCACCACGATGTCATCCATGTAAGCCTCTACATTTCTGTGGATCTGTGGCTCAAAAGCAGTGTATACTACCCTTGCAAAGGTTGAGCCTGCATTCTTCAATCCAAATGGCATGCGTATGAAACAATAAGTGCCACATGGAGTGATAAATGCAGTCTTCTCTTCATCTTCTTTGGCCATGAAAATCTGATGATAGCCCGAATATGCATCAAGAAAACAGAGTAGCTCACATCCGGCAGTGGAGTCAACAATCTGGTCAATGCGTGGCAAAGGGAATGGATCCTTGGGACACGCTTTATTCACATCGGTGAAGTCTATACACAGTCTCCACTTCCCATTGGCCTTGCGCACGACGACTGGGTTTGCCAACCACGTCGGATGGATCACACCTCTAACAAGGCCTGCTGCCTCTAGCTTCTAGATTTCTTCGTTGATGAATTCTTGGCGCTCCACGGCTTGCTTCCTCACTTTCTGCTTGATGGGCCGCGCATGAGGACAAACAGCAAGCTTGTGCTCAATTACCTTCCTGGGAACACCGGGGATATCAGATGGTTGCCAGGCAAACACATCGACATTCGCCCGCAGGAAGGCAATGAGCGCGCTTTCCTATTTGCTGTCAAGCGTGGCACTGATGGTGAAGTTACCACCAGTGCCGTCCTCCCTGGCGGACACTTTCTTGGTTGCCGGAGGAGCGGCCATCCCTTTCTTACTCTTGCCGGTGGAGCTCGATGGGACGTCCTCGACGGCAGTGCAGCACTCCGAAGAGGTGCGGTTGCCGGAGTGGGCCCCAGAGCACTTGCCGGACTTGGTCTTCGTCTTCTTCCCCCCGGGAGCTTCAGCGGCAAGTGTATCCTTCTCGGCCGCAGCTGTCGCATCCCGGTAGATCTTGTCGGCACAGACAAGCGCATCCTTCTTGTCGCCGTGGACAGTGATGACGCTCATCGGCCCCGGCATCTTGAGTACGTTGTAAGCATAATGGGAAGCTGCCATGAACTTGGCGAGGGCAGGACGGCCGAGTATTCCATTGTAAGGCAATGGAATATCGGCGACGTCGAAAGTGATGCGCTCAGTTCTGAAGTTGAGCTCCCCGCCAAAGGTCACCGGCAGAGTGATCTTTCCCTTGGGTTTGCTCCTTCCCGGGTTGATTCCTTGGAAAGAACCGGTCTCTTCGAGCTCGCCATCTTGAATTTGGAGTTTCTTGATCACAGCAGAGGAGATCAAGTTCAGCCCGGCCCCGCCGTCAACCAACATTTTGGTGACCTTGAGGTTGCGGATGGTGGGAGAAACCAGCATCGGCAAGCACCCGACCGCAGTGGTGCGGTCAGGGTGATCCTCAAGATCAAAAATGATGGGCGTGCTGGACCATTTGAGGAGCCTGCGCGACTCCACGGGCGGCTCTGCTGCGTTCACCTCACGCACCCACTGCTTTAGTTGGCGGTGGGAGGTGTGCAGAGAGGCGCCACCGTCGACGCACAGGACCTCTGTGGCCTTCTGGAACTCCTGCTCGCTGTTATCCTCGTCCTCCATGTCTTCATCATCGTCCTCTTTATCCTTGTCGCGGCCCCGGGGAGGTCGGTCACCTTGCCGCTGCTTGGCCTTGCCGCGACGTCCTCCCCGGCCATTAAACGGCCGCTTCTTGCTTGGCTCTCCGCCGCCACTTTGGGCCTTCTCCTTGTCGCGCCTCTCGTACCCAGCTTTCTGCTGCTCGACGAGGTACTCGACGCGCTTGCAGTTGGAGAGGTCGTGGCCCTTGGTGCGGTGGATCTTGCAGTATTGCTTGTCGGAGCCGTCCTGCTTGTCGGCCGCCGCTACAGGGGCAGGCTCCTTGCCGGAGCCGCCAGCCTGTGTTTGCTTGGCGGGGGCCTCCTTGCCAGACTTCTCGACGGCAAGCACTTCCTTCTTGCCTTTCCTTCTGTTATTCCGCCGCCGGCTCTTCTTTGCCGGGGCGGCGTCGTCGCTGTCGCTTCCTCCTGCGCCAGCATCCTCCCCGGGGAGTCTCCTCCCCTCTTCTGCGCGTGCGCACTTGTCAGCAAGAGCATAGAGCTCGCTGACATCCCGAATCTTGGTCATCGCCATTTCTTCACGCATGCGGCGGTTACGCACGTTCTGGTGGAACGCGCTGATAACCGCGGCAGGGTGGACATCCGGGATGTTGTGTTGTACACGGCTGAAGCGTTGGATGTACTTGCGCAGGGGCTCTCCTTCCTTCTGGGCCAAAATGTGGAGATCGCTCTCCTGGCCGTGGGGTTTGTGGCCGCCGGTGAAGGCGCCAACAAACTGGTGGCAAAGGTCGGCCCAAGAAGAGATGGAACCTTCCGGCAAGTGCATAAGCCACGAACGGACGTTCGGCTTAAGCACGAGCGGGAAGTAGTTCGCCAAGATCTTCTCGTCGCGCCCCCCGGCAGCCTGCACCGCGATGGTGTAGACGCTGAGAAACTCCGAGGGGTGCGTCTTGCCGTCGTACTTCTCCGGTACATCGGGTTTAAAATTCTTCATGCTGGGCCACTGGACGCGCCGCAGCTCGCGGGTGAACGCAGGGCAACCTGCCGCGTACGGCAAGTCGCCCGGTTCACCGGGCGCGCGCGCGTCGACAGCGTCCCCAGCCCTCTGGTCTGATTGTCGCCGAGCTTCTCGGCGGCGCTCGATTCTTGTTCGAGCGTCTTCTTGGCGCCGGTCGTCGAGGACCTGGCGCTGGTCCCGACGAGCCCGCGGATCCGACGAGGCCGTGGAGCCGTCGTCGGCGTTGTTCCGGCGGGGTGGCGTCTTCTGCTTCCGTGGCGGGGAGTGCACGCTTGTCGCTCCCCCGGCGGTCTTGTCGCCGTCGGCCTTCGTCTTCTCAGCTTGCCGCGGCCGCGAGGCCGTCGGCTGTTGTGGAGAATCGTTGTTGGCGAAGGCTATCAGGCTCTGGATGGTGGCCCTCCAGTCTTCGGCCTTGTCTGCCGCTGGAGGGAAGTCGAGGAGCAGTTGCGCTCTTGCGAGCGCTTCTGCTGGAGTGGAGGGGAACGCGGGCGAGCGGTGCGAGGAGCGGGATATGCTCGGACTCCTAACAACGTTAGAAGGAGCAGGGTCCCGCGCCGGCGCCTTCGCTTTGCTTGTGCCCGGACGGCGGTCCGGGGCGTCCCGCGAGCCTCCGGTTTGCCCTTGCCCCAGCAAGCGGATACCACCTCCCGTGGTATGGCGCTGCTGGGTTGTCGTGTGCTGAGATGGACGCGGCGCGTCCACGGAGACCGAGGTTCGGTTGTCCGTCCTGTTCTTGGATCTGGTGGCGCCGTGAGTGTCCTCGCCGGCGACCACCCTTCCGACGGCGTCTCCCCCGCCCATCGTTGGCTCTGGTGGCGGCGGATGAGACGCAGACGGGCCTCCGACCTCCGAAGCCTTCTTCTTCGGAGCCATGGAGCTGTTGCTGATGAAGTTGCTGATGGAACTGGAGAGGTTGATGGAGAATGCGCCCGCGCGAACGCCGGATCAGGTTCGCACAACCTCGACGCCCCCTACCTGGCGCGCCAAAGATGTCGGGGGAAACTGTCCGCCACGAACACCTATGGGACCGGAGCCCCTTGTCTGTGCGGTACGAGGGCGGAGGGAGCACGAAGAGCAGATCGTAGCGAGCACGCGGGCAGTTTTACCCAGGTTCGGGCCGCGGTAGACACGTAAAACCCTACTCCTGCTTAGTTGTGTATTGAGTTGGAGAGCTCGGGAGCTTGAAGAAGCAGCTACACCGAGCGTATGAGTGATCTAGGTTCCGAACCCCCCCTCCACGTTGTGCATGGGCCTCCTTTTATAGTGTAAGGGGTCACCGACAGGTGTCAACGTAGGAGAAAGGGGTAAAAACGTAAAAGAGGTGGTAGTTGTAACAGTGCGGGAACAGTGGAGCTACAGTGCGCGAACAGTGGTCGCTACCTACTTTGACAGTGGGGGACAAGGGCATTTAATGCCCGTCACCGTCGACCCCAAAAGCTCCCGCCCTTGCGTCTCCGTCCGCCACGGCGATGGATCCACCACCGTGGGGTGCCACCGTGTCCCCCAGGCTGCACAGCCATCTGCCACGCGTCCCTGGATAGGCCCCAGGGCGACGCGTGGGCCGATGAGCTGGAGCGCGGGCACACAGCGCAACTCTCCCGGCAAGCACCTTGCCGGGGTCTTGATCTTGCCGGGCCCGGGAGCTTGCCGCTCCCCGGGCCCTTGCCGGGACGCATATAGCGCCGAGGCGTGTCTTCTATGATGGAATCTTCTAGTCTTCCTGGCAAGCTCCTCTTGCCAGGGCCTTGTGCTAGTGAGGTAATCTTGAGCCTGGTACGGCCTTCCCGGCAAGCTCCACTTGCAGGGGCCTCGATCTTCTTTCTTGCATACTTTGTTTTTGAATGGTTTGATAAGGAGCAGGAAGGTCTCCGGCGAGCGCGTGGTAAACCCTGCCGCGGGAAGCTGCGACTGCCCGTGCACAAGTTGGGGTACTGAGGTACCCCTACCTCAGTACACCGACAGATACTATTTGAATCGTGTGGAATATTCCATGACAGTGATAATCTTCAACTTCTTCATAGCCATCTTAGTCTTGAGTGTCTTTGGTTGTTCTTTACCAAGGTCACTGGAGTTTGGAAGGTTGGTCATCTAAGTTTTTGAATGCAGAAGAAAACTTAGTAAAGAAAAGAAGAGGGTACGAGAAAGCTATTATTACTACTGGAAATTTAAGTTGTTCCTATCAAGGTCTTCCTATTTCTAAGCCATTTTCTAGGGTCACGTCCTACAGTCAACGTATGCTCTGATACCATTTTGTCACGACCCGGATTTGGCAAAATCCAAGTCTCTGTGCTTACTGTGCTATCCCTGGATCGTAGCTAGCATACATAGTAACAAGAATGAATATCAGTAAAACATACATCATTTTACTACAACGGTAGATCCAGAATTAAGCAAATACATACCATATGCATAGCTCAATGCCGGCACATCATACAGCGGAATAATACGTAGTCGCTAAGTTAGGGCTCCATCAACGCCACTGGGCTCGTTGAGTGTAGACCATAACCCTATTGTCTCTTAATCTGTCAAGATCTGCACATGACAGATGCAGATGAGTACGTGGAATGTACTCGCAAGTTGCAAAGAAAAGTATAACAGAATATGTATATATGCATGGTAAATATTGGTGGAGGTTTCCTTTGCGTAAAGCCAATTTTGTCCTATACTAAATTTTGCAAACTTCTTTTGAAATTAATAACTATAGTATAAAAGGTAGGAGTGAGACTTTGGATATTCGCACCAAAGTTCATTCTCCGATTTTCGTAAAACATTTATATAGTTGAAGTGAAACACAATCACTGTGCTCAATCCTCAACCAACCCTTAAAACAGATTTTTAGAAAAGAGAGGGGAGATTCTTCTTCAGTCCAAGTCTTCGGTTGCTCAAAATTGCCCGTAACCGGGGGCACGGCTAATCGATTAGGTTAAACCCTCTGCAGAGGTCGTACACGTTCCCCACATGACACAACCAACCCCGTTTATCATTACACACTTGGGTGTATGACTAGGAGAAGATTGTGACAAAGCCTTTCCGTAACAGCCCCCTATACCTGACCAAGCCGCCCGCAACTTAGGCAATGAAAGCCCCTCTCCGATGGCGGTCCTGAGGTAAGGGTTTCCCGTTAGTACTAAGCTAAGCCAGAGCCCATAGTAGCATGTGGCTGTACTGGAAGCTACATGAAACTGCACTTGGAAGATCTCATTTCCCTGGACGGCGGTCCCCACCAAAAACCTGTGTGCAAGACCCCAGTCGGGCGCATTCACTGCAAGACCCCGATGGGCGCAATCACTTGTAGACGCTCCCGTCAATACCATTCCGCCCAGAGAGTAGAAATAAAATAATATATAATTTTGTTTTCAAAAAGTTTTCACAACACGTTGCCCCAAAGAGGGCAAGTTTATTCTTTTAAAACTTGTTTGATTCCCATCCTTTTTTTTTCATTGCAAGCATGGCTACGCAAGTTCCTAGGGCTTTAGCTAGCAATAGTGCTTTGCAAAAAAAAAAACTTTTTTGTAAAACATGCATAGTAGTAAATTTTAAATAGATCATGCATATTCCAAAATCATAGGACAAAGTATGATCAATTTGCAACTTGCCTTTGATTTCGGAGTCTCACGGTTCTACCTCCTCGTAGAATTCACCTTCGCACTCGTCGCAATCTAACGTGATATATACTTAAGTAAGAAACTCCACTCATCAACATTCACATAACAAGTGCTCAAGCAAAACCATCCAACACACAATTCATGCCAAACAACTGTAGCAAGTTTACTATATATGACTCAAGTTTATGCAATTTGGATCGGTTCATATGAATGGCATATAGTTCATGTTAGTGAAATAATTAATAATTTCTAACTCTAAATTTTTATGGTGATAATAACTAACCATAATTTTTTTCTATGAATAAATCTAATAGTTTTAACAATGAAGCAATTTTATTTTAATGAATTTATTAATCGATGAGCAAAGAAAGTCAAAACTAGGGTATTGGGCTAAAACAGTAACTAAAACTTGCTGAATAATTGTTTTATGAGTGCTAGAAGATTGGTATGGTTCCAAAGGCAAATTTTCATATGTAAAACTTTTTCATATGATTTACAGAATAAAAGATATAGTAGAAATACTCAAATTCTTGTTTAAATAAAACTACATTTTTAATTTGCTCAAAAGTGAGATTTCGAAATTTTATATTAAACTAGATTTTCTAAGGAATCCAAGGATATAAAATTTGTCGAAATCGAACATACGGTCTAGGAGATATGATTTTTCAAAGTTTGCATAATTTTCTGAAATAAATTACGGGATTACAATTGAGCTGCCATCTGTCTCGTTCCTATTGGCTAATACCCCTTCATCTAAGGAAATGCTTGAGAACGTACGGGTGGCTGCTCACCGTGGGGTTTGCCGCGGACGTTGCCGGCGATGGCGCACGGCTCGGACGTGGTCGCTCCGGGGAAGTGCACGGCGTTCAGAATGGTGAGGCGAGTCCACTGGATACGGCTGATATGTCGTGCCCGTTCTATGCAGGTGACGGGTGCTCGCCGGAGGTCCTCGAGGCGGCGGCAAGCTTCGGTCGCTGCTGTTCTTGTGCTACGGTACTCCCAGAGACAAGTAGTGGTCACTATACGATGCACATAGATGAGTCTCGTCCAGGGAAGAAGTTTTGCTGAGAGGGGCTCACCGGAGGCGTCACTAGCTTGGTCGAAAGCGCTGGCAGAAGGCGAACTCCGGCGAGAGATTCCGCAAGATGGGGAGGGAGATGGAGAGGGTCCTTTCGGGAGGAAAATGAGTACTGGAAGGAGATCCTAGGGGTGCATTTTATAGGTGAGTGGGAAGTGCATACGAGGAGATCCAAGGCGATCTTTGTGCAGCCATTAATGGCAGTTTGTGCGTGTACGTTCCATGGGTCGGTTCAACCAATTAAAGCAATAACGTTGAGGTTTAATTCCCTGAATGGGTTATTGGTAACGTCCTCCACAATTTTCGTGTTGACTCCGAAGTGAGAGGGTGTTTGTTTCCAGGGACTTATTGGTCTAGGGACTTAAATAAGTCCCTATAAGTCCCATCTAAACCAAACAGGAGGGACTTATAGGGACTTAAAGTGGGCATTTGGGACTTATCAAATAAGACTCTCAAGGAGGGACTTATAGGGACTTATAGTTGTAATATGGTGTACTAGTACATGTTAAGTCCCAGGAACCAAACAGGTAGGGACTTTTTAGGGACTTATGACTTATAAGTTGGGACTAAAATAAGTCCTAGGACTTATGAACCAAACAGGGCCTGAAACGGGCAAGGAATTAAGTGGGAGGAGGGGAGGAAGAGATGAGAAGCCATGGTTGTTTATGTTCTGTTCCTGCTCCAGATTGAAAGTGCAGAGGAAGGAGACGAGCACGTGCGCCTGGGCTTGAGGTGTGATCGCTAGATGGGCTTTAGTGAAAGAACTTGGCCCAGTGAAGAAAAAAACAAATAGAACTGGAAAAAAAATTATAAGAGATGATGGGCTGAGGCAATTGGACCTAGGGCACAATGTAGTTATCTGCGTACGTAAATGTGAAAATCCCATAGAATGTAAGCGCACAAAAAATTTAGTTAAAATAAAATGTTTACATTAACCTAAATATTGTTTAGAGTCCATAAAATAGTTTTATAATTTAATAAGAGTATTTTGTGCACAAACTACTATTAATGCTTTATGGACATAATTGATTTACTCAAAAATCAATGTTCAGTTTTGCAAATTCACATAAAGATAATTGTGCAGTATTACATATTTCCAAATATTTGTTTTTGGAGAAGTCACATTATCTCCTCTCATTAAATTTATTTGTTAATTGGAAATATTGAATGACATTGAAACTCCAAATATGATCCAATCCAAATGAAAAAAAAATCAAAGAACATCACATAAAATATTCTTCCACCACATTTTGAGAAAGTCATTTTATTCTCACTCCATTTTATTTGTGGTTTCAAAAATATTTCATAGGAGTCCAAAACAAGGAAATTCAATTTGATTTTTTTAACAAGTCTCAATTTTTTTTACTTGACAATCACAATGACTCACTCAATAATAACTTTTTATTAACATTCCAATATTTGGAAAAATTTGGGATGTTACATTGTCGAAAACCTTTCGCAACAAGTCGAGCTTTGTAAACAGTAACATTACCGTCAGCGTCGGTCTTCTTCTTGAAGATCCATTTATTTTCGATGGCTTGCCGATCAGCGGGCAAGTCAACCAAAGTCCATACTTTGTTCTCATACGTGGATCCCATCTCAGATTTCATGGCCTCAAGCCATTTTGCGGAATCTGGGATCATCATCGCTTCCTCATAGATCGTAGGTTCATCATGGTCTAGTAACATGACTTCCAGAACTGGGTTGCCGTACCACTCTGGTGCGGAACGTACTCTGGTTAATCTACGAAGTTCAGCAGAAACTTGATCTGAAGTTTCATGATCATCATCATTAGGTTCCTCACTAATTGGTGTAGGAATCACCAGAACTAGTTTATGTGATGTACTACTTTCCAATTCGGGAGAAGGTACAATTGCCTCATCAAGTTCCACTTTCCTCCCACTCACTTTTTTCGAGAGAAACTCCTTCTCTAGAAAGGATCCATTCTTAGCAACGAATATCTTGCCTCTGGATCTGTGATAGAAGGTGTACCCAACAGTCTCTTTTGGGTATCCTATGAAGACACATTTCTCCAACTTGGGTTCGAGCTTATTAGGTTGAAGCTTTTTCACATAAGCATCGCAGCCCCAAACTTTAAGAAACGACAACTTTGGTTTCTTGCCAAACCACAGTTCATAAGGCGTCATTGATACATCTCCAACGTATCTATAATTTTTGATTGTTCCATACTATTATTTATGAAGTCTTGGATGTTTAATGGGCTTTATCATTCACTTTTATATCATTTTCAGGACTAACCTACTAACCCAAAGGCCCAGTCCAGATTGTTGTTTTTTGTCTGTTTCAGGGTTTTGTAGAAAAAATAATATCAAACGGAGTCCAAACGGAATGAAACCTTCGCGAGAGATATTTTTGGAGAAAATCACGAACGCGGAGCTTGAGAACCACGTAAGGGGATCAAGAGGTGGCCCACGAGGGTGGGGGCCGCGCCCCCCTTCCCAAGGCGCGCCCCCTGCCTCGTGGCCCCCTCGAGCGTCCCCCGGTGCCCTCCTTCTTCCTATATAAGTCTACGTACCCCAGAACCTCCGTGAACAAAGAGAAAACCCTAATTCCACCATCGTACATTCTGTTCCCGTGAAGATCCCATCTTGGAGCCTGTTTTGGAGCTCCACTGGAGGGGGGTCCATCACGGAGTTCTTCATCATCATCATCATCGCCCTCACCATGAGTTGTGAGTAGTTTACCACAGACCTTCGGGTCCATAGCTAGTATCTAGATGGCTTCTTCTCTCTCTCTCTGGATCTCAATACAAAGTTCTCCTCGGTCTTTGAGGAGATCTATTTGATGTAATCTCTTTTTGCGGTGTGTTTGTCAAGATCCGATGAATTGTGAGTTTATGATCAAGGTTATCTATGCAAGATATTTGGTTCTTCTCTGAACTTTTTATGTGTGCTCATAATATCCTTGCAAGTCTCTTCGTATTATTGGTTTGGTTTGGCCTACTAGATCTATAGTTCTTGCAATGGGAGAAGTGCTTGGCTTTGGGTTCAATCTTGCGGTGTCCTTTCCCAGTGACAGTAGGGGCAGCAAGGCACGTATTTTATTGTTGCTATCGAGGATAAAAAGATGGGGTTTATATCATATTGCTTGAGTTTATCCCTCTACATCATGTCATCTTGCTTAAGGCGTTACTCTATTCTTATGGACTCAATACACTAGATGCATGCTGGATAGCGGTCGATCTGTGGAGTAATAGTAGTAGATGCAGGCAGGAGTCGTTCTACTTGTCTCGGACGTGATGCCTATATACAATGATCATGCCTAGATAGTTTCATAATTATTCGCTTTTCTATCAATTGCTCGACAGTAATTTGTTTACCCACCGTAGAATATCGCTATGATGAGAGAAGCCACTAGAGAAAACTATGCCCCCCGGGTCTGTTCTCAACATATCAATCTACATCTACTTTACTTTTATCGCTTTTATTTGTTGTTCTTATAAACCAAAAATACCAAAAATATAAACTATCAGATCTCACTTTCGTTAGTGACCGTAAAGGGATTGACAACCCCTTATCGCGTTGGCTGTGAAGTTCTTATTTGTTTGTGTAGGTGCAAGGGACTCGCGCGTGGTCTCCTACTGGATTGATACCTTGGTTCTAAAAAACTGAGGGAAATACTTACGCTACTGTCCTGCGTCCTCTTCGAGGGAATACAACGTAAGCTCGAGAAGTAGCAGTCGTCTCAACGGATTTAGATGGTGCCCTATTTAACGTGAATGCAGCTGTCTCTAAAGCATAACCCCAAAACGATAGTGGTAAATCGGTAAGAGACATCATAGACCGCACCATATCTAATAAAGTACGGTTATGATGTTTGGACACACCATTACGCTGTGGTGTTCCGGGTGGCGTGAGTTGTGAAACTATTCCACATTGTTTCAAATGAAGACCAAACTCGTAACTCAAATATTCACCTCCACGATCAGATCGTAGGAACTTTATTTTCTTGTTACGATTATTCTCTACTTCACTCTAAAATTCTTTGAACTTTTCAAATGTTTCAGACTTGTGTTTCATCAAGTAGATATACCCATATCTGCTCAAATCATTAGTGAAGGTCAGAAAATAACGATACCCGCCTTGAGCTTCAACACTCATCGATCCACATACATCAGTATGTATGATTTCCAACAATTCTGTTGCTCGCTCCATTGTTCCGGAGAACGGAGTTTTAGTCATCTTGCCCATGAGGCATGGTTCGCAAGCACCAAGTGATTCATAATCAAGTGATTCCAAAAGTCCATTACTATGGAGTTTCTTCATGCGCTTTACACCAATATGACCTAAATGGCAGTGCCAAAAATAAGTTGCACTATCATTTTTAACCTTGCATCTTTTGGCTTCAATATTATGAATATGTGTATCACTACAATCGAGATCCAACAAGAATAGACCACTCTTCAAGGGTGCATGACCGTAAAAGATATTATTCATAAAAATAGAACAACCATTATTCTAAGATTTAAATGAATAACCGTCTCGCAACAAACAAGATCCAGATATAATGTTCATGCTTAACGCTGGCACCAAATAACAATTATTCAGGTCTAAAACTAATCTCGAAGGTAGACGTATAGGTAGCGTGCCGACGGCGATCACATCAACTTTGGAACCATTTCCCACGCGCATCGTCACCTCGTCCTTAGCCAATCTTCGTTTAATCCGTAGTCCCTTTTTCGAGTTACAAATATTAGCATCCGAACCGGTATCAAAAACCCAGGTACTACTACGAGCATTAGTAAGGTACACATCAATAACATGTATATCACATATACCTTTGTTCACCTTGCCATCCTTCTTATCCGCCAAATACTTGGGGCAGTTCCGCTTCCAGTGTCCAGTCCCTTTGCAGTAGAAGCACTCAGTTTCAGGCTTGGCTCCAGACTTGGGTTTCTTCGCGGGAGTAGCAACTGTCTTGCTATTCTTCTTGAAGTTCCCCTTCTTTCCCTTGCCCTTTTTCTTGAAACTAGTGGTCTTGTTAACCATCAACACTTGATGCTCCTTTTTGATTTCTACCTCCGCAGCCTTGAGCATAGCGAAGAGCTCGGGAATTGTATTTTGCATCCCTTGCATATTATAGTTCATCACGAAGGCTTTATAGCTTGGTGGCAGTGATTGAAGAACTCTATCAATAACACTATCCTCGTCAACTTTGCAACCAAGTTGAGTCATATGATTGTAGTACCCAGACATTATGAGCAAGTGTTCACTGATATAACTATTCTCCTCCATCTTGCAGCTATAGAACTTATTGGAAATCTCATATTTCTCAATCCGGGCATTTGCTTGAAATATTAACTTCAACTCCTAGAACATCTCATATGCTCCATGACGTTCAAAACATCATTGAAGTCCCAGTTCTAAGCCGTAAAGCATGGCACACTGAACTATCGTATAGTCATCAGACCGCGTCTGCCAGACCTTCAAAGCGTCTACATTAGCGGGAGGGGGCTTGTCACCTAGTGGTGCTTCAAGGACATAATTCTTCTGTGCAGCAATGAGGATAATCCTCAAGTTACGGACCCAGTCTGTGTAATTGCTACCATCATCTTTCAACTTAGCTTTCTCTAGGAATGCATTAAAATTCAAAGGAATGGTAGCACAGGCCATTGATCTACAACAACATAGATATGCAAAAAACTATTAGGACTAAGTTCATGATAAATTAAAGCTCAATTAATCATATTACTTAAAGAACTCCCACTTAGATAGACATCCCTCTAGTCATCTAAATGATCACATGATCCAAATCAATTAAACCATGTCCGATCATCACGTGAGATGGAGTAGTTTTCAATGGTGAACATCTTATGTTGATCATATCTACTATATGATTCATGCTCGACCTTTTAGTCTCTAGTGTTCCGAGGCCATATCTGCATATGCTAGGCTCGTCAAGTTTAACCCGAGTATTCTGCGTGTGCCAAACTGGCTTACACCAGTTGTATGCGAACGTAGATCTTATCACACCCGATCATCATGTGGTGTCTCGGCACGACAAACTTTCGCAACGGTGCATACTCAGAGAGAACACTTATACGTTGAAATTTTGTAAGGGATCATCTTATAATGCTACCGCCGTACTAAGCATAATAAGATAAACATCACATGCAATCAAAATATGTGACATGATATGGCCATCATCATCTTGTGATTTTGATCTCCATCTCCAAAGCACCGTCATGATCACCTTCGTCACCGGCGCGACACCTTGATCTCCATCGTAGCATCGTTGTCGTCTCGCCAACTATTTCTTCCACGACTATCGCTACCGCTTAGTGTAAAGCAATTACATGGCGACTGCATTTCATACAATAAAGCGACAACCATATGGATCCTGCCAGTTGCCGATAACTTTATAAAACATGATCATCTCATACAATAATGTATAACTCATCATGTCTTGACCATATCACATCACAACATGCCCTGCAAAAACAAGTTAGACGTACTCTACTTTGTTGTTGCAAGTTTTACGTGGCTGTTATGGGCTTATCAAGAACCGTTCTTACCTACGCATACAAAAACCACAACGATTTTTCGTCAAGTATGTGATGTTTTAACCTTCACAAGGACCGCGCGTAGTCACACTCGATTCAGCTAAAGTGAGAGAGACAGACACCCGTCAGACACCTTTAAGCAACGAGTGCTCATAACGGTGAAACCAGTCTCGCGTAAGCGTACGCCTAATGTCGGTCCGGGCCGCTTCATCTCACAATACCGCCGAACCAAAGTATGACATGCTGGTAAGCAGTATGACTAGTATCGTCCACAACTCACTTGTGTTCTACTCGTGCATATCATCTACGCATAGACCTGACTCATGATGCCACTGTTGGTTAACGTCGTATTTCAAAAAAATTCCTACGATCACGCAAGATCTATCTACCAAATGCATAGCAACGAGAGGGAAGAGTGTGTCTACGTACCCTCGTAGACCGAAAGTGGAAGCGTCTAGTGACGCGGTTGATGTAGTCGAACTTCTTCGCGATCCAACCGATCAAGCACCGAACGTACGACACCTCCTCGTTCAGTACACGTTCAGCTTGATGACGGCCCACGAGCTCTTGATCCAGTTGAGCTTCACGGGAGAGTTTCGTCAGCACGACGGCGTGGTGACGGATATGATGAAGTTACCGGCGCAGGGCTTCACCTAAGCACTGCAACGGTATGACCGAGGTGTGTTTCTGTGGAGGGGGGCACCGCACACGGCTAGAACAATATTTCTTCTGTGTCTTTGGGTGCCCCCTGCCCCCGTATATAAAGGAGCAAGGGGGGAGGTGCGGCCAGGCTAGGGCGCACCAAGGGAGTAGGATTCCTACTCCTAGTAGGAATAGGAATCCCCTTTCCTATTCCTACTAGGAGTAGGAAAGGAAGGGGAAGAGAAGAAGGAAGAAGAGGGGCGCCCCCCCTTTCCTAGTCCAACTAGGATCCCTAAAGGGAGGGTGCGGCCAGCCCTATGGGCTGCCTCTCTCTTTCCCTCAATGGCCCACTATGGCCCATACTCCCTCGGGGGGGGGGGGGGTTCCGGTAACACCCTCCGGCACTCTGGTTAAATCCGAAACTTTTCTGGAACACTTCCGGTGTCCGAATATAGTCGTCCAATATATCAATCTTTACGTCTCAGACATTCCGAGACTCCTCGTCATGTCCGTGATCTCATCCGGGACACCGAACTACCTTCGGTACATCAAAACTCATAAACTCATAAGACCGATCGTCATCAAACGTTAAGCGTGCGGACCCTACGGGTTCGAGAACTATGTAGACATGATCGAGACTCATCTCCGGTCAATAACCAATAGCGGGATCTAGATGCTCATATTAGCTCCTACATATTCTACGAAGATCTTTATCGGTCAAACCGCATAACAACATACGTTGTTCCTTTTGTCTTCGGTATGTTACTTGCCCGAGATTCGTTCGTCGGTATCTCAATACCTAGTTCAATCTCGTTACCGACAAGTTTCTTTACTCGTTCCGTAATACATCATCCCGTGACTAACTCATTAGTCATTTGCTTGCAAGGCTTATTATGATGTGTATTACCGAGAGGGCCCAGAGATACCTCTCCGACACTCGGAGTGACAAATCCTATTCTTGATCTATGCCAACACCACAAACACCTTCGGAGACACCTGTAGAGCATCTTTATAATCACCCAGTTACGTTGTGACGTTTGATAGCACACAAGGTGTTCCTCCGGTATACGAGAGTTGCATAATCTCATAGTCATAGCAACATGTATAAGTCATGAAGAAACCAATAGCAGTAAAATTAAACAATCATAGTGCTAAGCTAACAGATGGGTCTTGTCCATCACGTCATTCTCCTAATGATGTGATCTCATTGATCAAATGACAACTCATGTCTATGGTTAGGAAGCATAACCATCTTTGATCAAAAAGTTAGTCTAGTAGAGGCATACTAGGGACATACTTTTTGTCTATGTATTCACACATGTACTAAGTTTCCGGTTAATACAATTCTAGCATGAATAAAAGTCATTTATCATGATATAAGGAAATACAAATAACATCTTTATTATTGCCTCTAGGGCATATTTCCTTCAGCTAATTCTTCTAAGAAGAAGAAAAAGAAAAATGATAGGACTTTGCATGCTTCTAGTGAACCTGTAGCTGACACACCTGAGAATCCCAATGATATCTCTGTTTCACATGCTAAGACACAATCTGGTAATGAACATGAACCTAGTGATAATGTTAATGATGATGTTCATGATGATGCTCAAGCTAGCAATGATAATGATGTAGATATTGAACCCGCTGTTGATCTTGATAACCCACAATCAAAGAATCAACGTTATGATAAGAGACTTTGTTGCTAGGAAGCACGGTAAGGAAATAGAACCATGGGTTCAAAAACCCATGCCTTTTACTCCGAAACCATCCAAGAAAAAGGATGATGAGGATTTTGAGCGCTTTGCTGAAATGATTAGACCTATCTTTTTGCGTATGCGTTTGGCTGAAATGCTTAAAACAAATCCTTATGCTAAGTATATGAAAGATATTATTACCAACAAAAGAAAGATACCTGAATTTGAAATTTCCATCATGCTTGCTAATTACACTTTCAAGGGTGGAATACCTAAGAAACTAGGAGATCCAGGAGTACCTACTATACCTTGCTCCATTAAGAGGAACTATGTTAAAACTGCTTTATGTGATCTTGGAGCCGGTGTTAGTGTTATGCCTCTCTCTTTATATCATAGACTTGACTTGAGTAAGTTGACACCTACTGAAATATCCTTGCAAATGGCTGATAAATCAACTGTTATACCTGTCGGTTTTTGTGAGGATGTGCCTGTTGTAGTTGCAAATGTTACTATTCTAACAGACTTTGTTATTCTTGATATTCCCGAGGACGATAGTATGTCTATTATCCTTGGTAGACCCTTTTTGAATACTGCAAGGACTGTTATTGATTGCAACAAAGGCAATGTCAGTTTTCATGTCAATGGTAATGAGCATACGGTACACTTTCCGAGGAAACAACCTCAGGTCCACAGTATCAATTCTATTGGAAAAATTTCTACTATCACTATTGGATGTTTTGAATTTCCTCTTCCTACTGTCAAGAAGACATATGATATTCTTATTGTTGGGGACATACATATAGCCATTGAGGTAACCTAGTGTTATTCGAAAATTCTCCAGTTTCATGTTATTTAGAAAGATTTTATTAACAAGACTTGATCAACCTTGTTAATGGATTCCTTTTTATGAGCATGAGATGGGTAAATCTAGATAGCACAACCTGTTGTAGCCTCCTTTTACTTTCTGTT
Source organism: Secale cereale (assembly GCA_902687465.1). Classification (NCBI taxonomy): domain Eukaryota; kingdom Viridiplantae; phylum Streptophyta; class Magnoliopsida; order Poales; family Poaceae; genus Secale; species Secale cereale. Next base: position 762,031,075 of record LR738713.1, read on the forward strand.
AATTAGGTTAAATAAAGCAAAAATAATATTTTTTGTCTGTTTCCAGACTTATCCGTGCAATAAAAAATACCCCGAAAATAAAAGTTCTCCAAATGCCCTGAAAATGAAATATGATTTTTTCTAGAATATTTGAGAATATTTGGCACAGAGAACACAGTAGGGGGAGCCAGCACCTGGCCCCGAGGATCCAGGGCGCGCCCACCCTCACTAGGCGCGCCCCTGCCTCGTGGGCCCCACGTGGGCCCCCTCCACTTATTCCTGCACCCACACACTGCTTCTTCCTCCCAAAAAATCACTATCCATCTCAAGCACGAGTTCTAGCTCATCACACTATCCATATTGCTCTCCCTGCTCCTACCTTCTTTGACTTTCAGGCAAAAGGGAGATATATTATAACCAGGGAGGAGGCAAATGAGTATAAGGAGATAATGAGAGCATCTCGTCTCCGGGATGCAGCTCGCCAGGCAGTAGCCGCTGCATCTCAGTACAACCCCAACTACGACTTTGGATATCCATCAGGCCAATATTGGCCATAGACCAAGTTAGGCTAAAAGCCTAAGCTTGGGGGAGTACGTATTTCTCACCGACATTACATTCATGTTCACACACTCATTCTAGTTGTCGGTGCTCACACTCTTTCATTTTACTATCCATGCTAGTTTCAGTTCTTTTCTTAGTCTTTTTCTTGCATGCTAGAAAAACCTTAAGGAAAAAAAAGTTAGCTTTAGCTAGTTTACTTTCCATGCATGTAGTAGTAGTAATTAAAAGAAAACCCAAAAGGATTTCTCGTTCTTCTTTTACTTGTTGGGAGCTTTCCCGTGTAAATAGTTTCTTTTCTTTTCTTTAGGGGTCAAGAGTAGAAGACCATGATGAAAATGATTAGTGGCTCTCGTATGCTTTATTGTTGATTTAACCTGGAGCCATATTACTTTGTCTTCTCTCTTGTATTAAATGCTTGCAGATTCCAGCTTAGTCCAATGCACGTGCACTATTTTTATTATCCACACCATTCAGTCGTGCGAGTGAAAGGCAATAATGATGATATATGATGAACTAATTGAGATGAGAAAAGCTGGTATGAACTCGACCTCTCTTGTTTTTGTAAATATGATAGTTCATCGTTCCTGATTCAGCTTGTTATGAATGAAACACGCTTGCAATGACAATTAGAGATCATAGTTGCTTATGCCATGCTTAATTAGCTAGGAGATTGTAATGGTTTACCTTGTGTGCCAACATACTATTAAAATGGTTGTGATGTGGTAGGATAGGGTGGTATCCTCCTTTGAACGATAGTGGTTTGACTTGGCACATGTTCGCACATGTAGTTGAAACAAAATCAACGTAGCCTCCACGATATTTATGTTCATGGTGATTTATATCCTACTCATGCTTGCATTCATTGTTGATTAATTTTAATGCATGTTCATGACTGTTGTCGCTCTCTAGTTGGCCACTTCCCAGTCTCTTTCTAGCCTCCACCTGTACTAAGAGGGAATACTGCCTGTGCATCCACTTCCATAAACCCCCAAAGTTATTCCATATGAGTCCACCATACCTTCCTATATGCGGTATCTACCTGTCGTTCCAAGTAAATTCGTATGTACCAAACTCTAAACCTTCAAATGAATTCTGTTTTGTATGCTCGAACAACTCATGTATCAACTAGGGCTGTCTATATCTTCCATGCTAGGTGGGTTATTCTCACGATGAGTGGACTCCGCTCATCATTCATGAGAAAATGGCTGGTAACCGGGATGCCCAGTCCCATGCTCAAATCATAATAATTAAACAAAACTCCCCCAGGGATGTTGCTGGTTTGGACGGTACCCGTTGTTTCGGGCTAGCCATGGAGTGTGAATGTTGGTGGTTGGGGGAGTATAAACTTTACCATTCTGTTTGGGAACCGCCTATAATGTGTGTAGCATGGAAGATTCTTGGTTGTTATGTTGACAATCAGAGTATACCGCTCAAAATATCATTCATCTCTATTTAAAAATCGAGCTCTGGCACCTCTACAAATCCCTGCTTCCCTCTACGAAGAGCCTATCTATTTACTTTTATGTTGAGTCATCATCCTCTAATAAAAGAGCACCAGTTGGGGAGCACTGCTGTTATTTGCATGTATTGCTATTAATTTGCAGTGATTATGATTGTGAGTGGATCTCTTTTACCATGAATTACAATGTCTAGTCAGTCCTAGATTTTCAAAGGTGCTCTGCATTTATGTTTTGCGGTCTCGGAAAGGTCTAGCAAGATACCATCTTGTTATATCATATTATGATTGTTTTGAGAAAGTGTTGTCATCCGAGGTTTATTATTATTGCTCGCTAGTTGATTATGCCATTGATATGAGTAAACATGAGACCTGAATGTTATTGTGAATGTGGTTAGTTCATGATCTTTGCTGAAAACTTGAATGCTGGCTTTACATATTTACAACAACAAGAGCAAACCGAGTTTGTCAAAGTTTTTCTTTATCACTTTCAATTTATCAACTGAATTGCTTGAGGACAAGCAAAGGTTTAAGCTTGGGGGAGTTGATACGTCTCCAACATATCTACTTTTCCAAACACTTTTGCCCTTGTTTTGGACTCTAACTTGCATGATTTGAATGGAACTAACCCGGACGGACGATGTTTTCAGCAGAATTGCCATGGTGTTATTTTTGTGCAGAAATAAAAGTTCTCAGAATGACCTGAAATTCAACGGAGAATTATTTTGGAATATATAAAAAATACCTGCAGAAAGAACCAAGCCAGGGGGCCCACACCCTGTCCACGAGGGTGGGGGCGCGCCCCCCTGCCTCGTGGGCCCCCTGTTGCTCCACCAACGTCTACCATGACTCCATATATTCACTTTCAGGGAGAAAAATTAGAGAGGAAGAATTATCGTGTTTTACGATACGGAGCCACCGCCAAGCCCTAATCTCTCTCGGGAGGGCTGATCTAGAGTCCGTTCGGGGCTTCGGGGAGGGGAGATCATCGCCATCGCCATCATCAACCTTCCTCCATAACCAATTCCATGATGCTCACCGCCGTGCGTGAGTAATCCCATCGTAGGCTTGCTAGACGGTGATGGGTTGGATGAGATTTACCATGTAATCGAGTTAGTTTTGTTAGGGTTTGATCCCTAGTATCCACTATGTTCTAAGATTGATGTTGCTATGACTTTGCCATGCTTAATGCTTGTCACTAGGGCCCGAGTGCCATGATTTCAGATCTAAACCTATTATGTTTTCATGAATATATGTGTGTTCTTGATCCTATCTTGCAAGTCAATAGTCACCTACTATGTGTTATGATCCGACAACCCCGAAGTGACAATAGTTGGGACCACTCCCGGTGATGACTGTAGTTTGAGGAGTTCATGTATTCACTATGTGTTAATGCTTTGGTACGGTAATCTATTAAAAGGAGGCTTTAATATCCCTTAGTTTCCACTAGGACCCCGCTGCCACGGGAGGGTAGGACAAAAGATGTCATGCAAGTTCTTTTCCATAAGCACGTATTACTATATTCGGAATACATGCCTACATTACATTGATGAACTGGAGCTTGTTCTATGTCACCCTAGGTTATAACTTTTACATGAGGAATCGCATCCGACATAATTGTCCATCACCGATCCAATGCCTATGAGCTTTTCACATATTGCTTGTTGCTTATTTACTTTTCCGCTGCTGCTATTACAAAAACTGCAAAAACACTATCATTACTTTTATTGCTGTTACCACTATTTCCATATTACCTTGCTACTAAATTACCTTGTTGCAGATACTAAGTTTCCAGGTGTGGTTGAATTGACAACTCAGCTGCTAATACTTAAGAGTATTCTTTGGCTCCCCTTGTGTCGAATCAATAAATTTGGGTTGAATACTTTACCCTCGAAAACTGTTGCGAGCCCCTACACCTGTGGGTTATCATTGCAATCCATGTTAAATTCTCCTCATGCTTACAATCAAAATAAACCTTTTACTAAACGTATCGTTGATGCTATAATGCAATCTTTTGAAGAAAAGCTTGAATTGGAAGTTTCTCTCCCTAGAAAAATTTATGATGAGTTGTAACCTACTATTAAGATCAAAATTAAAGATTATGAGTGCCATGCTTTGTGTTATTTGGCTGCTAGCGTTTCTACGATTCCAGAAACTATGTGATGTGCTAGGTTTCCGTGAATTTGATGAGTGTTCTTTAAATTTGCATCTTGCGGATTCCACTATTAAGAAACCTATGGGAAGGATTAATGATGTTGTTATTTTTGCAAATAGGAATTATGTGTCTGTAGAATTCATTGTTCTTGATATAGGTTGCAATCCTACATGTCCTATTATTCTTGGTAGACCTTTCCTTAGAACAATTGGTGCAATTATTGATATGAAAGAACGCAACATTAGATTTCAATTTCCATTAAGGAAAGGCATAGAACACTTTCCAAGAAAGAAAATTAAATTGCCTTATGAATCTATTATGAGAGCTACCTATGGATTGCATACCGGAGATGACAATACCTAAATCTATTTGCGGTTTATGCCTAGCTAGGGGCGTTAAACAATAGCGCTTGTTGGGAGGCAACCCAATTTTCTTTTTCCTTTTATTACTTTTTGGTTCTGTTTTCAAGTTTCACACATTATTACTTTTGTAGTAATTGTGTTTTGGTGTTTTACTCAGTGTTTGAGCCAAGTAAGACCTTTGGGATGGCTTACGGTGATCGTTGATTTGATTTTGCTGAAAAACAGAAACATATGCGCCCAGTGCAGAAAATTCAATAATTCACTGGAACGTCAAAACCTTATGAAATGTTTACTCAAAATTGATATACAAATTCCCCACGTCGTCTTATTTTTTCAGAATTTTTTGAGTTACAGAAGTATGCGAAGTTTTCAGATTGCTACAAACTATTCTGTTTTTGACAGATTCGGTTTTCTATGTGTTGTTTGCTTATTTTGATGCATCAATGGCTAGTATCGGGGGGGGGGGAGGGTACGAACCATGGAAAAGTTGGAATACAGTAGATATTACACCAAAATAAAATTAGAATAAGATCACAACAGTACCTTGAGTGGTTATTTGCTTTGAATTACTAACGGAGCTCACGAGATTTCTGTTGAGTTTTGTGTTGTGAAGTTTTCAAGTTTTGGGTAAGATTTGATGGACTGTAGAATAAGGAGTGGCAAAAGCCTAATCTTGGGGCTGCCCAAGACACCCAAAGGTAAAATTCAAGGACGGCGAAGAGCCTAAGCTTGGGGATGCCCCGGAATGCATCCCCTCTTTTGTCTTCATCCATCGGTAACTTTACTTGAGGCTATATTTATATTCACTACATGATATGTGTTTTGCTTGGAGTGTCTTGTATGATATGAGTATTTGCTTTTTAGTTTGTCACAATCATCCTTGCTGTACACACCTTTTATGAGAGACACACTTAAATCATGATTTACTAGAATACTCTATGTGCTTCAATTATACCTTTTAAGGTTGGCAATTTTGCTTTAGTGCTTCACTTATATCTTTTTAGAGCACGACGGTGGTTTTATTTTTGATAAATTGTTGAACTCTCTTGCTTCACTTATATTATTTTGAGAGTCTCTAAAACAACATGGTAATTATCTTGGGTTATGAATTTAGTCCTAATATGATAGACATCCAAGGGAGGTATAATAAAAACTTCCATATGATAAGTGTGATCGTTTTGAGATATGAGGATGGTAATATTAGAATCATGCTAGTAGTAAATTGTAGGGTAGAGAAAATAATTCTGTTAAGGTTCATGATTCCTGTAGCATGCACATATGGTCTCCAAAAATTGTAACCTAAATAAAATGCTTGTGTCTTGATTGTTCACCTTTGTGTGAAGGTCGGGGGCGCGTGATGGTTTACTCCTATCAACCTGCCCCTAGGGGCATGCGTAGTAGTTCTTTGCTTCGAGGGCTATTAAATCTTTTGCAATAAGTATGTGAGTTCTTTATGACTAATGTTGAGTCCATGGATTATACACACTCTCACCCTTCCACCTTGCTAGGCACTCTAGTGCCGCACAACTTTCGCCGGTGCATAAAACCCTCATACATTTCCTCAAAACAGCCACCATACCTACCTATTATGGCATTTCCATGGCCATTCCAAGATATATTGCCATGTAACCCCACCGTTCCGTTTATTATGACACGCATCTACACTGTCATATTGCTTTGCATGATCATGTAGTTGACATAGTATTTGTGGCAAGGCCACCGTTCATATTTTTTATACATGTCACTCTTGGTCATTGCACATCCCGGTACACTGTCGGAGGCATTCATATAGGGTCATATCTTTGTTCTAGTATCGACTTGTAATATCGAGTTGTAAGTAAATAAAAATATGATGATAATCATTATTAGAACATTGTCCCATGTGAGGTTATCAAAAATAAAAGAGGCCAATGAAGCCCAAATAAACAAAAGAGGCCAATGAAGCCCACCAAAAAAGAGAGGCCAAAGAGCCCAGAATAAAACAACTGAGAGAAACAGAGAGAAGGGACAATGTTACTATCTTTTTCCCACACTTGTGCTTCAGAGAAGCACCATGTTCTTCATGATAGAGAGTCTCCTATGTTGTCACTTTCATATACTAGTGGGAATTTTTGTTATAGAACTTGGCTTGTATATTCCAACGATGGGCTTCCTCAAATGCCCTAGGTCTTCATGAGCAAGCAAGTTGATGCACACCCACTAGTTTTCGTTTTGAGCTTTCATACACTGATAGCTCTAGTGCATCCGTTACATGGCAATCTCTACTCACTCACATTGATATCAATCGATGGACATCTCAATAGTCCATTGATTTGCCGAGTTGATGTGAGACTTTCTCCCTCTTTTTGTCTATTACCACCTTCTATTCCACCCAGAGTGCTATATCCATGGCTCACGCTCATATATTGCATGAAACATTGAAAAGGCTGAAGTGCGTTAAAAAGTATGAACCAATTGCTTGGCTGACACTGGGGTGGGCCTGATTACCTTGTGTTGAGAAGAGAGGGCATAATAAGACTATATGATTTTGTAGGGGTAACTTTCTTTAGCCATGTTATTTTGAAGCTTAATTATTTACTATCTAGTATGCTTGAAATATTATTGTTCTCATGTCAACATAAAATTCTGCTTAAGACATACATATCTGAACTTTCATGCCACATTAAAGAATAATTGCATTGATAAATATGTTAGGGAGCATTCCACATCAAAAATTCTATTTTTATCATTTACCTACTCGAGGACGAGCATGAATTAAGCTTGGGGATGCTTGATACGTCTCCAATGTATCTACAATTTTTTATTGTTCGATGCTATTATATTATCTATTTTGGATGTTTTATATGCATTAATATACAATTTTATATTATTTTTGGACTAACCTATTAAACTAGAGCCCAGTGCTAGTTTCAGTTTTTTCCTTGTTTTTGAGTTTCGTAGAAAAGGAATATCAAACGGAGTCCAAATGGAACGAAACTTTACGAGGATTTTTCTTGGACCAGAAGACATCCGAAGGACTTGGAGTCCACGCCAGGGGATCTACGAGGAGGCCACATGGGTGGAGGGCGCGCCCCCTACCTTGTGGGCCCCTCGTGCCTCCCCTGACCTACTTCTGCCGCCTATAAATTCACATATATTCCAAAAACATCAAAACATCCATAGAAACCACTTTTCCGCCATTGTAACCTTATGTTTCCACGAGATACCATCTGGAGGCCTTTTCTGGTACTTTGCCGGAGGGGGATTCGACCACAGAGGGCATATACATCAACACCATTGCCCTTCCGATGAAGTGTGAGTAGTTTTACAGACCTACGGGTCCATACCTAGTACCTAGGTGGCTTATTCTCTCTCTCTTTCATCCTGAATACCATGTTCTCCACGATGTTTTTGGAGATCTATCTGATATAATCTTCTTTTGCAGTGTGTTTTCCAAGATCCGATGAACTGTGGATTTATGATCAGATTATCTATGAATATTATTTGAGTCTCTTCTGAATTCTTATATGCATGATTTGATATCTTAGTAATTCTCTTAAAACTATCTGTTTGGTTTGGCCAACTAGATTGGTTTTGCTTGCAATGGGGAAGTGCTTTGCTTTGGGTTCAATCTTTGTTGCTCAATCCCAGTGATAGTAGGGGACATGACACGTATTGTATTGTTTCCATCGAGGATAACAAGATGGGATTTTCATCCTATTGCTTGAGTTAATTCCTCTAGATCATGTCATCTTACTTAATGCGTTACTCTATTCTTATGAACTTAATACTCTAGATGCATAATCGTTTCGGTCGATGTGTGGAGTAATAGTAGTAGATGCGACAGGAGTCAGTCTACTTGATACGGACGTGATTCCTATATTCATGATCATTGCCTTAGATATCGTCATAACTTTGCGCTTTTCTATCAATTGCTTAACAGTAATTTGTTCACCCACCGTAATATTTGCTATCATGAGAGAAGCCTCTAGTGAAACCTATGGCCCCGAGTCTATTTTACATCTTATAAGTTTCAGATCTACTATTTTGCAATCTTTTACTTTCCAATCTATAAACCAACAAACCCCAAAATGTTTACTTTACAGTTTATCCATCACTATGAGATCTCACTTTTGCAAATAACCATGAAGGGATTGACAACCCTTTTATTGCATTGGGTGCAATTGGTTTGATTGTTTGTGCAGGTATTTGGCGATTTGTGCGTAGTATCCTACTAGATTTATACCTTGGTTCTCAAAATGAGGGAAATACTTACACTACTTTGTTGTGTCACCCTTTCCTCTTCAAGGGAAACACCAAGGCAAGCTCAAGAGGTAGCAGGGTTTCGTAGGCCTGCAAAGACATGTCTGCGGTGTAAAACATCCGAAAGGTAACGAAAATGAAATATTCTAGATATATGTTTGTGCCACGTGCAATTACCATGAGGCCATCGAGCTCAGCTAAACACGAAGGCACGCCTATCGCCCCAGAGACAGAGGACGGGCTGTTATGAGCGGGTGTGGGTGCGGCTGCGGGAGCAGGCGCGGTTGCATGAGCAGGTGATGGCGCGGTTGTGATGTTCATCAAGTTGCTCCTGACAAAGCTGGGCATGGGAAAATCATGTGCCATATTGTTTGGATTTTCCTTCATCCAGTTGATGATAGTTGTGATCAAGTTAGTAGCAAAATCATTTCTGCAGGCAGCTAAAGCTGAATGGACTGCCCGCTGGAGCAACTCATATTTCTCCTAAGCTGCTTTTTACACGTCCTCGGCTGGTTTTTTCTCGAACGCAAGCTTCACCTTCTCGTCGATGTCCGCCTGACTGAACTTCGTTTTCTTCTTCTTGGCCACCGGGCCCTCGTTGTAAAAGACCTTCCACGTGGTCATGTCTTTGGCGCCGTGCACACGTCCATATTGCGGCCGCTGGTCCAAAGGGAGTCCCTTTAGTTCGTTCAAGGCCCGGTTGAGAGGGGTGTCCCACTTGGGCCTCATCGACTAGGACTCACTTTTCGCTGTAAGCATGTGTTGCTTCTCCTGCAAAAGGAACATGAACCGTGTGTACTTAACTTGATAAGAAGCTAAATTTAAGGTGTGGTAATAGAATAATTACCAGTATTCTTTTTAATTTCCTCGTGATCGGGTCAGTGTAAAAAAAACCTTCTTTTCATTGTCCCACTTGTAGCGGGCCCTAATGAAGTCACGCTACAAGGGGTCGGTGAACTTCACGAAGGGTCTGGGATCCTTGCGGCTTCACGTTCCGCGTCCTCCTTGTCCCATATGGGCCTTTTGCCAAGGTAGCCACGGCTTCCGAGGTGTTGGTTCCCCGTGTTCCTTTGCTGAAGTGCCTTGAATTTCTCAGCCTTAGCCTTGGCTGCCTCGGTAGCACAAGTGTCCTTGAACTTTTGGAACTCCTCTTCGGTAAGTGTCGGATTCTCCTCCAGAATCTTGGATAGGGGTTCTTTAGCATCAATAGCTCGTTCGACCCTCCCTTTCCAGGAGGCCAAATCATTGCTGAACATGCCCATGGTGTGATTGTTAATATTTTTAATCTTTGGATCATCCCACGGGTGTTCTATGCAGTCATCCCGGTCGAGGAACTGGAATCTCTTTAGCCGCTTCATTAGGAGCAACTGCTTCGAATGTTCTTTACCCCTTAAGTCATCGTCGTTGATACTCATGCATTCCCGTAGGATGCATCCGAGTCGGTTCCCGTAGCACTTCCGAGATTCTTCCGGCTCTAATGGCTCAAACTTGGGAGGGGCCATCTTTGATTCTGGTAAGGCACTTGAAGAATTGATCGATCTCCTTTGGATTTATGGTGAAGCAAGAAGGGGGGCAATAATTCTCTTACTTCTTGTTCACTTGTTTGCCCTTGTCCTACTCCTCCATCTTTGTCTCCGTCTCATCCGACTTCTTAAGAGGTGGCATGTGGAGATCTGCCCTGATTTGCAAATATTCCAAGTGTCTTCTTGCCTTCAGCCCATCCTTGGTCTTATCCGGCATGTTCATGGGTGTTGCAAGCAAGCTTTCAAGGACATTCTTACATATATGCACTTGATCAAGGCAGGGAGGCATGACGAGTTTGTGCCAGTACTCCATGTCCCAAAAAATAGACCTCGTCTTCCATACCTTCAGCAGTGGCTCCGGCGCCTTTTTCATCATCTTTCCCGGCACGGGGCACTGTTCCCAGTTTTTCAATAGCTCATCGATTTCGGCGCCACTTTGCTTACGTGGAGGTCCTCGATGCTCGGCACCATTGAATAGATCTCCACGGTTTCTCCACGGGTCGAGCCATCTTCGATGCCCCACGCAAACAATTTTCCAACCCACCATCTTTGCTGGTGTCCCATGTCTTGGCTGGTGTTTTCCATAACGTGTCTAACTCCTCTTGAAGTAGCCCCAGATACAGATTAATATTATTTCCCGGTTGTTTTGGCCCTTGAATCAGCATGCTCATATGTATGTACTTCGACTTCATGCACAATAAGGGGGAGGTTGTACATCCATACAAACAAGGGCCATGTGCTATGGTTGGTGTTCTGGTTACCAAACAGATTCATGCCATCAGTACATGCGCCAAGCACAAAGTTCCCTGTATCACATGCAAAATATCGATAGCCATTGAAGGCTCTCCACTGGCTTGCATCCGAGAGGTGTCTTAGCTTCGGATCATCTCCATCGTCGGGCTTTTTCATCTCCACGTGCCAATGCATGAGCTTTGCTTCCTTGGGATCTACAAAATAAAGTTGCAGACGGGGAGTGATCGGTAATTACCATTCAACTTTCTGGGGAGATTTTTATCCAGCCTTCTTGTATCGAGAAGCATTGCACACCGGACAACTGGTTTTTTCCGCGTGCTCCTTCCGATAAATGATGCAATCGTTGATGCAAGCATGGTATCTAACGTGCGGCAGATCAAGAGGGTACACGATCTTCTTGGCCTCATCCACACTAGTAGGACATAGATTCCCCCTAGGAAGAGCATTCTTTAGGTACTTGAGAAGCTCATCGAGGCGAGTGGCGGTCCATTTGTTTTTAGCCTTCGTCTTCAGAAGTTCGAGCGTGAAACTCAAGCGGGTCACCTCAGGATTGCAACCATCATACAATGGAATGTTCGACTCTACCACCAGTTGCTGCAGCTTGGCCTCCTCTCTAGAAGCAGCTCTGTTAGTACTCGTCTCCTTGCGAAGCAGGTCTCGAACATGAGGGTACCGCACGATTGAACTTAGTAGCGACAAAGTCTACGGCGTGTAGTCCATGCTTTCTCCGCCGCCATGTCCGACCTCTTCCCTGACGCCATGTCCATCTCCTTCTCCATCACCATTATCGGTCATCTCTTCGTCTTGCCCCATGTCGTCATTGGCTGCCCCATCGGCGTCCTCCTCCTCATCATCATATTCAATTATCCACCAAGTATAGCCATCCATGAAATCAGTCATGAGCAGACGCGCCATTAAACGACCATCCTCATAGGGGTCGACCAAACTCCTCCTTTGCATCTTCGACACGGACATAAAGTCTATATCCGGCTATTTTCATTCACGTCCTGCACCGCGGGTCACAACCACCTTTGTACCATCATTCCACTGACCATCATGGATGGCTGTGTGGTAATAATAAACAAAATTATTATTAAAATGCATGCATGCATCAAAGTCATACAATTTTTTGCATGACCTTCCCTAAAAATAGGACATATAGAGTTTGCCCAAAATTCACCGAAACGAAAATAAATCGACATTTCGGCAAAACATAGGCAACTCAAGCACAATTCGGCGGCAAATCATGCCACACACACACAATTTCCATCATGTTGCCCGATTATGTCATATCGCACACAAACGCATATTTCCATTCTTGCAAAAGCACAAATTTTTGATCACCTATCTCGTAATCGAGCATGGTGATGATGATGTCGATCGGTGTGGCCACACGTTAGCTGGGGAATGATCAAAAGTGGACAAAGCTTACTTCTTGACATGGCTATATCTAGTTAGGGAGGAACATAGGTCACTTAATTAAATGGGTAGATCTACCTAGCTAGTTGGGGAAGGAGATGACTCTAATTAGTGTGGAAGGGGAGGAAAAGAGAAATGATTTGCATTAATGGAGGTGGTGTAGTTAGCTAGGAGCATTAAAGAGAGAGAAAGAGAGTAATGGGGGGAGAAGTAGTGAGGAAGAAGCAAAGTGAGGGAGAGATGAGGTGGGAGCTAGGGGAAAGTGAAAGGAAGAGAGGATGTGGGAGGGGGAGGGGGTAGGAAAAGGTGGCTACTGCGCCTTAGCAGCAACGAGGGTTGGGAAAATGCGCTATGATAACCCACAAGTATAGGGGGTCGCAACAATTTTCGAGGGTAGAGTATTCAACTCAAATTTATTGATTCAGCACAAGGGGAGCCAAAGAATATTCATTAGTATTAGCAGTTGAGTTGTCAATTAAACCACACCTGAAAGACTTAATATCTGCAGCAAAGTATTTAGTAGCAAAGCAGTTTTGTAGTGATTGTAACGATAGCAGTAACGAAAGTAACTTAAAAAACATCAATATGAGATGAACTCGTAGGCAATGAATCGGCGATGATATTCATCATGTAGAATCTATAACCTAGGGCAACGACAAACTAGCTCCAATTCATCAATATAATGTAGGCATGTATTCCGTATATAGTCACACGTGCTCATGGAAAAGAACTTGCACGACATATTTTGTCCTACCCTCCCGTGGCAGCGCGGTCCTAATGGATACTAAGGGATATTAAGGCCTCCTTTTAATAGAGAACCGAAAAAAGCATTAGCACTTAGTGAATACATGAACTCCTCAAACTACGGCAATCATCGAAAAGAATCCCAATTATTGTCACCTTGGGGATATGAGGATTATAACACATAATAGGTGTCTACAACTTGCAAGATCAGATCAAGAACCCATATATATTCATGAAAACATAATAGTTTCATATCTGAAATCATGGCACTCGGTGTTGGGGATCGTTGCAGAAAATCAAAAAAATTCCTACGTATCACCAAGGTCTATCTATGGAGTTTACTAGCAACGAGAGAGGGGAGTGCATCTTCATACCTTTGAAGATCGCGATGCTTTAGCGTTGCAAGAACGCGGTCGGTTGAGTTGTACACGAAGCGATTCAGATCGCGGCCGAATCCGATCTAAGCACCGAACAACGATGCCTCCGCGTTCAACACACGTGAAGCCCGGTGATGTCTCCCGCGCCTTGATCTAGCAAGGAGAGAGGGAGAGGTTGGGGAAGACTCCGTCCAGCAGCAACACGACGGCGTGGTGGTGGTGGAGGAGCGTGGCAATCTTGCAGGGCTTCGCCATGCACCGCGGGAGACAAGGAGGACTTGGGAGAGGGAGAGGGCTGTGCCATGACTTGGGGTACAGCTGCCCTCCCACCCCCACATATATATATAGGGGCAAGGGAGAGGGGGGCCGGCCCACTCAGATCTGATATGAGGAGGGGCGGCTGCTAGAGGGGGGTGCCTTGCCCCCCAAAGCAAGGGGGCGCCCCCTTAGTGTTTCCCCCAAATCCTAGGCGCATGGGCCCTAGGGGGGAGGCGCACAGCCCACTTAGGGGTTGGTCCCTCTGCACATACAGCCCATAGGGCCCTCCGGGGCAGGTGGACCCTCGGAACCCTTTCGGTGTTCCCGGTACAATACCGATAACCCCGTGAACCTTTCCGGCGACCGTATGATGACTTCCCATATATAAATCTTTACCTCCGGACCATTTCGAAACTCCTTGTGATGTCCGGGATCTCATTCGGGACCCCGCACAACATTCGGTAACCACGTACATCTATTCCCTATAACCCTAGCATGATCGAACCTTAAGTGTGTAAACCCTACGGGTTCGGCAATCATGTAGACATGACCGAGACATCTCTCCGGCTAATAACCAACAGCGGGATCTGGATACCCATGTTGGCTCCCACATGTTCCACGATGATCTCATCGGATGAACCACGATGTCAAGGATTCAATCAATCCCGTATACGATTCCCTTTGTCTACCGATATAGTACTTGCCCGAGATTGGATCGTCGGTATACCGATACCTTGTTCAATCTCGTTACGACAAGTCTCTTTACTCGTTACGTAACACATCATCCCATGACCAACCCCTTAGTCACATTGAGCTCATTATGATGATGTCTTACCGAGTGAGCCCAGAGATACCTCTCCGTCATACGGAGTGACAAATCCCAGTCTCGATTCGTGCCAACCTGACAGATACTTTCGGGGATACCCATAGTGTACCTTTATAGCCACCCAGTTAGGTTGTGACGTTTGGCACACCCAAAGCACTCCTACAGTATCCGAGAGTTGCACAATCTCATGGTCTAAGGAAAGGATACTTGACATTGGAAAGCTTTAGCATACGAACTACATGATCTTGTGCTAGGCTTAGGATTGGGTCTTGTCCATCACATCATTCTCCTAATGATGTGATTCCGTTATCAATGGCATCTAATGTCCATGGTCAGGAAACCGTAACCATCTATTGATCAACGAGCTAGTCAACTAGAGGCTCACCAGGGATATTGTGATCTATGTATTCACACATGTATTATGATTTCCAGATAATACAATTATAGCATGAACACTTGACAATTATCATGAAAAAGGAAATATAATAATAACCATTTTATTATTGCCTCTAGGGCATATTTACAACAGTCTCCCACTTGCACTAGAGTCAATAATCTAGTTACGTTGTGATGAATCGAGCACCCATAGAGTTCTGGTGTTGATCATGTTTTGCTCGTGAAAGAGGTTTTGTCAACGGATCTGCGACATTCAGATCGTGTGCACTTTACAAATATCCATGTCTCCATGTTGAATATAATTTCGGATGGAGTTGAAATGACGCTTGATGTGCTTGGTCTTCTTGTGAAACCTGGGCTCCTTGGCAATGGCAATAACTCCAGTGTTGTCACGGAAGAGAGTCATCGGGCCCGACGCGCTTGGAATAACTCCTAGGTCGGTGATGACCTCCTTCATCCAGACTCCTTCATGTGCTGCTTCGGAAGCAGCTATGTACTCCGCTTCACATGTAGATCCCGCCATGACGCTTTGCTTGCAACTGCACCAGCTGACTGGCCCACCATTCAAAATATACGCTCATCCAGTTTGTGACTTCGAGTCATCCAGATCTGTGTCGAAGCTAGCATCCACGTAACCCTTTACGACGAGCTCTTCGTCACCTCCATAAATGAGAAACATATCCTTAGTCCTTTTCAGGTACTTCAGGATGTTCTTGAACGATGTCCAGTGTTCCATTTCGGGATCACTTTGGTACCTCCACTATTCAAGAAATCTTCCGATTCAGCGATTTATCGTCCGATTTATCGCTACTCTTGGGGTGACCGATAAGATTATGCCTTATCTTCACCATTTATCGTTTGGGTCGAGTTATCGCTATGACAAGCGATCTATCAGGAATCTGCCGATAAATCGGGCCTATTCATAGCACTATGTTTGCAAAAACTATGTTTATTTGCGTTTTGTGGACCTTGTTACGCAATATGTACTGTTGTCCCATTTTGTATGTCATTATACAAGGATTCAAAGGCTAGGAATCAAGGTAACACTTCTGTCCAATATTGTTTTGGGGTTGAATATAGCATATTTTAGTGTTGGGAACCTGAGATTTGCAAAAAAATGGTCGATTAATAGTCGATCGATAAAATCGATTAATCGACCGATTTCCGATTAATCTCCAATCCACAGTTTTTCGAGACGATAACGATATCCTCAACATTGGGTACCTCACTACCAAAATAATGGCAAGGTTCACATCAGGTCTGGTACACGACACGACATACATAATAGAACCTATGGCTGAGGCATAGGGGATGACACTCATCTTTTCTCTATCTTCTGCCGAGGTCGGGCATTGAGCTGTGCTCAATTTCACACCTTGCAATACAGGCAAGAACCCTTTTCTTGGACTGATCCATATTGAACTTCTTCAATATCTTGTCAAGGTATGTGCTTTGTGAAAGACCAATGAGGCGTCTCAATCTATCTCTATAGATCTTGATGCCTAATATGTAAGCAGCTTCTCCAAGGTCCTTCATTGAAAAACACTTATTCAAGTAGGCCTTTATGCTATCCAAGAGTTCTACATCATTTCCCATCAGCAATATGTCATCCACATGTAATATGAGAAATGCTACAGAGCTCCCACTCACTTTCTTGTAAATACAGGCTTCTCCATAAGTCTGTATGAACCCAAACGCTTTGATCACCTCATCAAAGCGAATGTTCCAACTCCGAGATGCTTGCACCAGCCCATAGATGGAGCGCTGGAGCTTGCATACCTTGTTAGCATTCTTAGGATCGATAAAACCTTCGGGCTGCATCATATACAGTTCTTCCTTAAGGAAGCCATTCAGGAATGTCGTTTTGACGTCCATTTGACATATCTCATAATCATAGAATGCGACAATTGCTAACATGATTCGGATGGACTTCAGCATCGGTACGGGAGAGAACGTCTCTTTGTAGTCAATCCCTTGAACTTGTCGATAACCCTTAGCGACAAGCCGAGCCTTATAGATGGTTACATTTCCATCCGCGTCAGTCTTCTTCTTAAAGATCCATTTATTCTCTATGGCTCGCCGATCATTAGGCAAGTCAACCAAAGTCCATACTTTGTTATCATACATGGATCCTATCTCGGATTTCATGGCTTCAAGCCATTTGTTGGAATCCGGGCCTGCCATCGCTTCTACATAGTTCGAAGGTTCACTGTTGTCTAAAAACATGATTCCAGGACAGGGTTGCCGTACCAATCCGGTGTGGAACGTGTCCTCGTGGACCTACGAAGTTCAGTGGTAACTTGATACGAAGCTTCATGATCATTATCATTAACTTCCTCTCTAGTTGGTGCAGGCACCACCGAAACATCTTCCTGTGTTGCGCTACTTTCTGGTTCGAGAGGGGCGACAATCACCTCATCAAGTTCCACTTTCCTTCCACTTACTTCTTTCGAGAGAAACTCTTTCTCCAGAAAGGACCCATTCTTGGCAACAAAGACCTTGCCTTCGGATCTGAGGTAGAAGGTATACCCAATAGTTTCCTTAGGGTATCCTATGAAGACGCATTTTTCCGATTTGGGTTCGAGCCTTTCAGGCTGAAGTTTCTTGACATAAGCATCGCATCCCCAAACTTTTAGAAATGACAACTTAGGTTTCTTCCCAAACCATAGTTCATACGGTGTTGTCTCAATGGATTTAGATGGTGCCCTATTTAAAGATAATGTGGCAGTCTCTAAAGCATAACCCCAGAATGACAGCGGTAGATCGCACCATGTCCAACAGAGTACGATTACGACGTTCGGATACACTGTTACGCTGAGGTGTTCCAGGCGGCGTCAATTGTGAAACAATTCCACATTTCCTTAGGTGCGTGCCAAATTTGTGACTTAAATATTCTTCTCCACGATCTAATCGTAAGAACATTATTTTTCTGTCACGTTGATTCTTAACCTCATTCTGAAATTCCTTGAACTTTTCAAAGGTCTCAGACTTGTGTTTCATCAAGTAGACATACCCATATCTACTCAAGTCATCAATGAGGGTGAGAACGTAACGATAGCCACCGCGAGCTTCAACACTCATTGGACCGCACACATCAGTATGTATGATTTCCAACAAGTTGGTTGCTCGCTCCATTGTGCCGGAGAATGGAGTCTTGGTCGTCTTGCCCAAAAGGCATGGTTCGCACGTGTCAAATGATTCATAATCAAGAGACTACAAAAGTCCATCTGCATGGAGCTTCTTCATACGTTTGACACCAATATGACCAAGGCAGCAGTGCCACAAGTATGTGGGACCATCATTATCAACCATACATCGTTTGGCATTCACACTATGAATATGTGTAAAATCACGTTCGAGATTCAATAAGAATAAACCATTGACCAGCAGGGCATGATCATAAAACATTTCTCTCATATAAATAGAACAACCATTATTCTCAGATTTAAATGAGTAGCCATCTCGCATTAAGCGAGATCCAGATACAATGCTCATACTCAAAGCTGGTACTAAATAACAATTATTGAATTTTAAAACTAATCCCGAAGGTAGATGTAGAGGTAGCGTGCCGAAGGCGATCACATCAACCTTGGAACCATTCCCTACGCGCATCGTCACCTCGTCCTTCACCAGTCTCCGCTTATTCCGCAGCTCCTGCTTTGAGTTACAAATGTGAGCAACTGCACCGGTATCAAATACCCAGGACCTACTACGAGCGCTGGTAAGGTACACATCAATAACATGTATATCACATATACCTTTGACGTTGCCGGCCTTCTTATCCGCTAAGTATTTGGGGCAATTCCGCTTCTAATGACCCGTTCGCTTGCAATAAAAGCACTCAGTCTCAGGCTTGGGTCCATTCTTTGGCTTCTTCCCGGCAACTGGCTTACCGGGTGCGGCAACTCCTTTGCCGTACTTCTTGAAGTTCATCTTACCCTTGCCTTTCTTGAACTTAGTGGTTTTATTCACCATCAACACTTGATGTTCTTTCTTAATCTCCACCTCTGCTGATTTCAGCATTGAATACACCTCGAGAATGGAGTTCTCCATCCCTTGCATATTGAAGTTCATCACAAAGCTCTTGTAGCTAGGTGGGAGCGACTGAAGGATTTTGTCAATGATCGCGTCATCTGGGAGATTAATTCCCAGCTGAGACAAGCAGTTGTGCAACCCAGACATTCTGAGTATATGTTCACTGACAGAACTATTCTCCTCCATCTTACAACTGTAGAACTTGTCGGAGACTTCATATCTCTCGACTCAGGCATGAGCTTGCAAAACCATTTTCAGCTCTTGGAACGTCGCATATGCTCCGTGTTGCTCCAAACGCTTTTGGAGCCCCGATTCTAAGCTGTAAAGCATGCCGCACTAAACCTGGGAGTAATCATCACTACGTGACTGTCAGGCGTTCATAACGTCTTGAGTTGCTAGGAAAACGGGTGCATCACCTAGCGGTGCTTCAAGGACATATGCTTTCTTGGCAGCTATGAGGATGATCCTCAAGTTACGGACCCAATCCGTATAGTTGCTACCATCGTCTTTCAGCTTGGTTTTCTCTAGGAACGCATTGAAGTTGAGGGCGACATTAGCGTGGGCCATTTGATCTACATGACATATTGTAAAGATTTTAGACTATGTTCATGACAATTGAGTTTATCTAAACAAATTTAATGAACTCCCACTTAGATAGACATCTCTCTAGTCATCTAATTGATACATGATCGAATTGACTAGGCCGTGTCCGATCATCACGTGAGACGGACTAGTCATCAACGGTGAACATCTTTATGTTGATCGTATCTTCTATATGACTCATGTTCGACCTTTCGGTCTTCCGTGTTCCGAGGCCATGTCTGTACATGCTAGGCTCGTCAAGTCAACCCTAAGTGTATTACGTGTGTAAAATATGGCTTACACCCGTTGTATGCGAACGTTAGAACCTATCACACCTGATCATCACGTGGTGCTTCGGAACAACGAACCTTAGCAACGGTGCACAGTTAGGGGGAACACAATTCTTGAAATTTTAGTGAGAGATCATCTTATTTCCTACTGTCGTTCTAAGCAAATAAGATGTAAAACATGATAAACATCACATGCAATCAAATGGTGACATGATATGGCCAATATCATTTTGCTCCTTTCGATCTCCATCTTCAGGGCTCCATGATCATCATTGTCACCGGCATGACACCATGATCTCCATCATCGTGTCTTCATGAAGTTGTCTCGCCAAGCGTTACTTCTACTACTATGGCTAACGGTTAGCAATAAAGTAAAGTAATTGCATGGTATTTTCAATGACACGCATGTCATACAATAAAATAAGAAAATTCCTATGGCTCCTGCCGGTTGTCATACTCATCTACATGCAAGTCGTGATTCCTATTACAAGAACATGATCAATCTCATACATCACATATATATCATTCATCACATCCTTTTGGCCATATCACATCACACGGCACATGCTGCAAGAACAAGTTAGACATCCTCTAATTGTTGTTGCCAGTTTTTACGTGGCTGCTATAGGTTTCTAGCAAGAACATTTCTTAGCTACGCCAAAACCACAACGTGATATGCCAATTTCTATTTACCCTTCATAAGGACCCTTTTCATCGAATCCGATCCGACTAAAGTGGGAGAGACAGACACCCGCTAGCCACCTTATGCAACTAGTGCATGTCAGTCGGTGGAACCTGTCTCACGTAAGCGTACCTGTAAGGTCGGTCCGGGCCGCTTCATCCCACGATGCCGCCGAATCAAGATAAGACTAGTAGCGGCAAGTAAAGTGATATGATCTACGCCCACAACAACTTGTGTTCTACTCGTGCATAGTAACACCGCATAGACCTAGCTCATGATGCCACTGTTGGGGATCATTGCAGAAAATCAAAAAAATTCCTACTTATCACCAAGATCTATCTATGGAGTTTACTAGCAACGAGAGGGGGGAGTGCATCTTCATACCTTTGAAGATCGCGATGCGGAAGCGTTGCAAGAACCCGGTCGGTGGAGTCGTACACGAAGCGATTCAGATCGCGGCCGAATCCGATCTAAGCACCGAACAACGATGCCTCCGCGTTCAACACACGTGCAGCCCGGTGACGTCTCCTGCGCCTTGATCCAGCAAGGAGAGAGGGAGAGGTTGGGGAAGACTCCGTCCAGCAGCAGCACGACGGCGTGATGGTGGTGGAGGAGCGTGGCAATCCTGCAGGGCTTCGCCAAGCACCGCGGGAGAGAAGGAGGACTTGGGAGAGGGAGAGGGCTTCGCCAGGACTTGGGGTATGACTGCCCTCCCACCCCCACATATATATAGGGGCAAGGGAGAGGGGGGCCGGCCCACTCAGATCTGATATGAGGAGGGGCGGCTGCTAGAGGGGGGTGCCTTGCCCCCCAAAGCATGGGGGCGCCCCCTTAGTGTTTCCCCCAAACCCTAGTCACATGGGCCCTAAGGGGGAGGCGCACAGCCCACTTAGGGGCTGGTCCCTCTCCACATACAGCCCATAGGGCCCTCCGGGGCAGGTGCACCCTCCCGGTGGACCCCCAAAACCCTTTCGGTGGTCCCGGTACAATACCGGTAAC
>LR738713.1:762061652-762082456 GCA_902687465.1 Secale cereale
TGGTCACTCGCCGGAGAAGGAGCCGGAGTGCCCTGATGGTCACTCGCCGGAGGAGGAGGCGGTGGAGGAGGCGGAGTGCCCTGACTCGTCGGAGGAGGAGGAGGAGGCGGAGGCGTCCAGTTCAGAATGTTGATTAGGTCCTTCCGCCATAGGCATGGAGTCTTCAGTGAAGAACCCAGCCGAGTCTCCCCTTCACCGGTAGGGTGGTCAAGCTGGAGCTCCTCAAATCCCTCCGTTATTTCGTCGACCATCACCCTAGCATATCCTTCTGGAATCGGCCGGCAGTGAAAAGTGTCGTCTGGTCCAGAAGGATAAACAGAGCCAGCAGCCGCCTTGACCTTCAGATTCATCCACTGTGCCATAAGGTGGCAATTTTGTGCCTCCGTGATAGCATCCACAGGATTCCTGGCAGTAGCCGTCAAGGCAAGCTCTGGCTGAAGCAGCTCGGTGGAAGCCACGCTGCTTCTCCGCTGAGATGGCGGGGTAGCATCGGGGGAAGCTTCGGCAATTCTTTCCCGATCTGCTTCCCGTTCCTCTATCGCTTGTACTCTGGCCCGCAGCGCCTGGATTTCGGTCATCTCCATTTTCTTCCTCCTGTCGTGGCATTTGTAGCCTCCTGCGTCCGGAAACCCAGCACGCCACGGAAGGGAGCCTGGCGTGCCTCGTGTCCGTCCAGGGTGCTCAGGATTCCCGAGGGCCATTGTCAGCTCGTCGTTCTCTCTGTCGGGGATGAACGTCCCTGCATGCGCTGCTTTGATATACTGCCGCATCTTCCTGAGTGGTGTTTCCAATTGCTTGTCCGTCCAAATGCACCACCCTGTTACAGGGTCCAAGGATCCGCCAGCCCCGAAGAACCAAGTCCGGCAACGTTCTGGCCAGTGCATTGTCTCTGGTTCGATCCCTTTCTGAAGCAGATCATTCTCAGCCCTGGCCCACTTAGGCCGGGCTACGAGGTAGCCGCCCGACCCCGTGCGATGGTGATGCATCTTCTTTGCAGCATTTATCCGGTTTGTCTCCGACATCTTCTGACTCTTTTCCGACTTCTTATGGGCCACAAATGCGGGCCAGTCTTCTTTGATCTTCTCATATATGCCCACGAATTCTGGAGTCGTTTTCTCTCTGACAAACGTATTCATTTTTTTCTTCCATGCCCTGAATTGGTCTGCCATCTTCGAAAGTGCATAAGACTTGATTAAGTCCTCTTTAACTGGCTTCGCCGGATCAACCTCTCGCGGTAGGACGAAGTTTGACTTCAGCTCAGTCCAAAGATCTTCTTTCTGCATATCTGTGACATAAGTCACCTGAGCGTCGTTTGCAGCCGGCTTTAACCATTGATGGATGCTGATCGGGATCTTGTCCCTAACCAGAACCCCGCACTGATTAACAAATGCGTTCTTTGTGCGGATGGGTGCAATCGGCTCGCCGGAGCGCGAGATTTCTGAGATCTCAAACTTTTCATCCGGCCTCAACTTTTTCTTCGCTCCTCGTCTCTTTACCGAAGATTTGCTCGATCCGGAGGGCTAGAAAAGGAACAAAGACGAGAGTTAATGAATCAATTAACTAGTCAGCACATGCTTAACTAACATATATACCTCCTGGCCGGACTCGGTTCGGTCACCGGAGCCAGCATCACGGTCTCCTTCTTGCACCGGCATTGGGTCACCGGAGCCGTCCTCACGGTCTACTTCTTCCATGTGCATTGGGTCACCGAATTCATCAATATCATAGCCTAGATCTTCCAGCCGCAGCTCTTGTTCGACCTGCTCATCGGTGTCGTTGAGAAACGACCTGACGGCATTTTGTCCGTCTGCGATTATGTCCATCAACATCGCTTCTTGTGCTAGGTCTCGGGTGTTGTCGTCCATTGTTTCTACAAATATTTACAACATGCCAATTATTATTCAAACATGACAGATGGATATATTAATGGCAAACGTAGAACTAGCTTCAACCCTCGACTGCTCGGCGATCCACAAACCCTAGACCCCCTCATGTCACATTTTGTCTAGCTATAGAGTCAAAGGATTCAACAAAACCAATACTTCATCATTAGGCGAAAGTAACAGTAGCATGATGGTACGAAGCTCTCCAAAGTTGTTTTGGAACGAAGTCCCAGATAAGATAATCCGTAACAAAAGACGGATTATCCTATCAGGGACTCCGTTCCAGAACATCTTTGCATAACTTCGTACCAACATGCCCCGGTTACTTCTGGCAAATGATGAAGTCATGTAATTTTTCAATACTTTGACACTAGCTAGGCAACCTCTCTCGACCCCTCGACCCCCGACTGCTCGGCGATCCACAACCCTAGACCCCCTCATGTCACATTTTGTCGAGTGTCAAAGGATTCAACAAAACCAATACTTCATCATTAGGCGAAAGTAACAGTAGCATGATGGTACGAAGCTCTCCAAAGTTATTTTGGAACGGAGTCCCCGATAGGAGAATTCGTAACAAAAGACGGATTATTCTATCAGGAACTCCGTTCCAAAATATCTTTGCATAACTTTGTACCAAAATGCCCCGGTTACTTCTGGCAAATGATGAAGTCATGGAATTCTTCAATACTTTGACCCCCGACTGCTCGGCGATCCACAACCCTAGACCCCCGACTGCTAGGCAACCTCTCGACCCCTCGCCCTTCGGCCTCTCGGTCCCTCGACGACCCTCGACCCCTCGACCTTCGGCCTCGGTCCCTCGACGACCCTCGACCCCGGCCCCCCCTAATGTCGAAGTTATCGGGGAGGGTGTATATCGACATAGACATATCCGATAAAAAAAGAGGAAGAAGAAGAAAAAAGGAACCGCTAGAGGAGAAGATCGAAGAAAAAAAAAGAAAAAAAAAAGAGAAGAAGAAAGGAATAGAGGAGAAGAAGAGAAAATTTCTCTTCTTCTCCTCTATTCCTTTCTTCTTCTCCTCTTTTTTTCTTTTTTTTCTTCTTCTTATTTATTTCTCCTCTTCTTCCTCTCCTCTTCTTCTTTCTTTCCTCTTTCTTATTTTCTTCTTTCCTATCCTTCTTTTTCTAAATTTGTAACTTTTGCATATATAAAACTTTCTATATATATTTAGCATATATAAACAAAAAACTATATAGCCACATACACATATATATACATCACATATACACACATCACATATATACAGCAACTTCCTAAGAAAAAATATATTTATATACACATAAATATATATTTAACATATATATTTAGCAAATTCCTAAGAAAAAAAAAGATATACACATACATATAAATACAGCAACTATATACAGCAACTATATATACTGCAATTTCCTAAGAAAATTCCTAAGAAAAAAAATATACACATATATACATATATATACACAGCAACTATATATATATATACAGCAATATATATTAAACATATAAAAAAAAGGGAGCCGGCCCTCACATCGGCAGGGCTGGGCGGCGCGACGGCGGCGGGGCGGGGCGGCGACGAGGCGGCGTCGGGGCGCGGCGGCGCGACGGCGGCGGGGCGGGGCGCGCGGCGGCGCGGGGCGACGGGCCGGCCGGGGGGAGCGGCGACGGCGCGGGGCGGGGCGACGGCGCGGGGCGCGGCGACGGCGCGGGGCGGAGCGACGAGGCGGCGTCGGGGGCGACGGCGACGGGGCGACGGGGGCGACGGGGGCGACGGCGACGGCGACGGGGACGGAGCAGATCGACGGGGGCTGGGAAGAAGGAGAAACTGACGAAAATTTCGCAAGTCCTGCTTATATAGGAGGAATATTAGTCCCGGTTCTTGGCACAAACCGGGACTAATAGCCCCCTTTAGTCCCGGTTGCTGCCACCAACCGGGACTAAAGGTCCCTTTTCAGCAGCCCAAAGGGCGGGAAGGAGGCGCCTTTAGTCCCGGTTGGTGGTAGCAACCGGGACTAATGCCACCCTTTAGTCCCGGTTGGTGGCAGCAACCGGGACCAAAGGCCTTGCTGGCGCGGTGCGGTGGGAAGTTTAGTCCCACCTCGCTAGTTGAGAGAGGCCAGCACCAGTTTATAAGCTGCGCTGCCTCTCTCCTATCGAACTCATTTGAATTGCAGGCTTACGGGCCTAAATCGACACTGCAATGCCTGTGGGCCTACTGGGCCTGCTGCGGGCCTGAATCCTGGCCCATGGTTGGGTTTCTAGTCGTATTCAGGCCGTGATGGCCCAGTAGGTGGCATTTTTTTTCTTTTTTTCTATTTATTTTTTCATTTCTACTTAGAACTAAATACTCATAGTGTTTTAGTGATTTCTTTTTCCTTTTAGGTCACAAAAATTATAAACTTTCATTATTTTCTTTGTTTATTTCTAAGTTGTTTTTTGCTGTATTTAGAGTTGCTTTATTTATTTTCTTTGTTGCTTTATTTATTTTATTTTGTTTATACTTAATTACAACAAAATACTTATTGTTGCTATTTATTTCTAAATTGTTTTTTGCTGTATTTAGAGTTGCTTTATTTATTTTATTTTCTTTGTTTATTTCTAAGTTGTTTTTTGCTGTATTTAGAGTTGCTTTATTTATTGTACTTTCTTTATTTATTTTCTTTGTTGCTTTATTTATTTTATTTTGTTTATACTTACAACAAAATACTTATTGTTGCTATTTATTTTTCAAGTTTGTTTTGTTTTGTTTTGTTTTGTTAGTGCAAGTAGTATTGAAATTTGAATAGTACAAACGGACAATGGTATCATACTCGTTTGTTACAAAGTTGGCATGGTATCATCATAATAGTTGCGGAAATAACTCTTCACTTTTTCTTCGCTTGTGTCATTTGCTTATTGCGCCGTAACCATGGATAATCTTCATCGTTTATCAGGATGCTTGGGTCAGCCTTGACTTTGAAGGGAGGAATTTCATGAAACTTTTCATAATCTTCAGACATGTCTGTCTTGCCCTCCACTCCCAGGATGTCCCTTTTTCCTGAAAGAACTATGTGGCGCTTTGGCTCATCTGGTCTGGCGCGGTTACGGACATATTTCTTTAGGACTCCCATGAACCTCTCAAAGGGGAACATATTGTGTAGAAATACGGGCCCCAGAATGACAATCTCGTCGACTAGATGAACTAGGACGTGTGTCATGATATTGAAGAAGGATGGTGGGAACACAAGCTCGAAACTGACAAGACATTGCGCCACATCACTCCTTAGCCTTGGTACGATTTCTGGATCGGTCACCTTCTGAGAGATTGCATTGAGGAATGCACATAGTTTCACAATGGCTAATCGGACGTTTTCCGGTAGAAGCCCCCTCAATGCAACCGGAAGCAGTTGCGTCATAATCACATGGCAGTCATGAGACTTTAGGTTCTGGAACTTTTTCTCTGCCATATTTATTATTCCCTTTATATTCGACGAGAAGCCAGTCGGGACCTTCATACTGAGAAGGCATTCAAAGAAGATTTCTTTCTCTTCTTTCGTAAGAGCATAGCTGGCAGGACCTTCATACTGCTTCGGAGGGCTGCCGTCTTTTTCGTGCAAACGTTGCAGGTCCTCCCGTGCCTCAGCTGTATCTTTTGTCTTTCCATACACGCCCAAGAAGCCTAGCAGGTTCACGCAAAGGTTCTTCGTCACGTGCATCACGTCGATTGAAGAGCGGACCTCTAGGTCTTTCCAGTAGGGTAGGTCCCAAAATATAGATTTCTTCTTCCACATGGGTGCGTGTCCCTCATCGTCATTCAGAACAGCTAGTGCGCCGGGGCCCTTTCCGAAGATTACATGTAAATCATTGACCATAGCAAGTACGTGATCACCGGTACGCATGGCGGGCTTCTTCCGGTGATCTGCCTCGCCTTTGAAATGCTTGCCTTTCTTTCGACATTGATGGTTGGTCGGAAGAAATCGACGATGGCCCAGGTACACATTCTTCCTGCACTTGTCCAGGTATATACTTTCAGTGTCATCTAAACAGTGCGTGCATGCGTGGTATCCTTTGTTTGTCTGTCCTGAAAGGTTACTGAGAGCGGGCCAATCGTTGATGGTCACGAACAGCAACGCCTTTAGTTCAAATTCCTCCTGTTTGTGCTCATCCCACGCACGTACACCGTTTCCATTCCACAGCTGTAAAAGTTCTTCAACTAATGGCCTTAGGTACACATCAATGTCGTTGCCGGGTTGCTTAGGGCCTTGGATGAGAACTGGCATCATAATGAACTTCCGCTTCATGCACATCCAAGGAGGAAGGTTATACATACATAGAGTCACGGGCCAGGTGCTGTGATTGCTGCTCTGCTCCCCGAAAGGATTAATGCCATCCGCGCTTAAAGCAAACCATACGTTCCTTGCGTCCTTTGCAAACTCCTCCCAGTACTTTCTCTCGATTTTTCTCCACTGCGACCCGTCAGCGGGTGCTCTCAACTTCCCGTCTTTCTTACGGTCCTCACTGTGCCATCACATCAACTTGGCATGCTCTCTGTTTCTAAACAAACGTTTCAACCGTGGTATTATAGGAGCATACCACATCACCTTCGCAGGAACCCTCTTCCTGGCGGGCTCGCCATCAACATCACCAGGGTCATCTCGTCTGATCTTATACTGCAATGCACCGCATACCGGGCATGCGTTCAGATCCTTGTATGCACCGCGGTAGAGGATGCAGTCATTAGGGCATGCATGTATCTTCTGCACCTCCAATCCTAGAGGGCATACGACCTTCTTTGCTGCGTATGTACTGTCGGGCAATTTGTTATCCTTCGGAAGCTTCTTCTTCAATATTTTCATTAGCTTCTCAAATCCTTTGTCAGCCACAGCATTCTCTGCCTTCCACTGCAGCAATTCCAGTACGGTACCGAGCTTTGTGTTGCCATCTTCGCAATTGGGGTACAACCCTTTTTTGTGATCCTCTAACATGCGATCGAACTTCAGCTTCTCCTTTTGACTTTCGCATTGTGTCCTTGCATCGACAATGACCCGGCAGAGATCATCATTTGGTTCCTCTTGATCTTCAGCAGCTTCACCCGTTGCAGCATCATTGGGCACATCGTCTGGTTCCTCTTGATCTTCACCAGCTCCCCCCATTGCAGCATCACCGTATTCAGCGGGCACATAGTTGTCATCGTACTCTTCTTCTTCGCCGTCTTCCATCATAACCCCTATTTCTCCGTGCCTCGTCCAAACATTATAGTGTGGCATGAAACCCTTGTAAAGCAGGTGGGAGTGAAGGATTTTCCGGTTAGAGTAAGACATCGTATTCACACATTTAGTGCATGGACAACACATAAAACCATTCTGCTTGTTTGCCTCAGCCGCATTTAGAAACTCATGCACGCCCTTAATGTACTCGGAGGTGTGTCTGTCACCGTACATCCATTGCCGGTTCATCTGCGTGCATTATATATAATTAAGTGTGTCAAAAACCATTACAGAACATCATAAATAGATAATTAAGTGACCAAATGGATAAAAGTTCATCATCACATTAAAACCAAAGTACATACTGTTGGGGAACGTAGTATTTTAAAATTTTCCTACGATCACGCAAGATCTATCTACCAGATGCATAGCAACGAGAGGGAAGAGTGTGTCTACGTACCCTCGTAGACCGGGAGCGGAAGCGTCAACTGACGCGGTTGATGTTGTCGAACTTCTTCGCGATCCAACCGATCAAGCACCGAACGTACGGCACCTCCGCGTTCAGCACACGTTCAGCTTGATGACGTCCCACGAGCTCTTGATCCAGTTGAGCTTCACGGGAGAGTTTCGTCAGCACGACGGCGTGGTGACGGATATGATGTGTTCACCGGCGCAGGGCTTCGCCTAAGCTCCGCGACGGTATGACCGAGGTGTGATTCTGTGGAGGGGGGCACCGCACACGGCTAAAACAATTCAACTTGTGTGTCTTTGGGTGCCCCCCTGCCCCCGTATATAAAGGAGCAAGGGAGGGAGGCCGGCCGGCTCTTCCTGGTGCGGCTAGGGAAGGAGTCCTACTAGGAATAGGATTGCAATCCTATTCCTAGTAGGATTCACCAAAAGGAAGAAGGGGGAAAGGAATAGGAGAGGTGGCGCCCCCCCCCCCAATCCTAGTCCAACTAGGAACCCTAGGTGGGGCGCCGGCCAGCCCTATGGGCTGCCTCTCTCTTTCCCTTTAGGCCCACTATGGACCATCCCCTCTCGTAGGGGGTTCCGGTAACCCCCTCCGGCATTCCCGATAAATCCGAAACTTTTCCGATATACTTCCGGTGTCCGAATATAGCCGTCCAATATATAAATCTTTATGTCTCGGACATTCCGAGACTCCTCGTCATGTCCGTGATCTCATCCGGGACTCCGAACTACCTTCGGTACATCAATACTCATAAACTCATAATACCGATCGTCATCAAACGTTAAGCGTGCGGACCCTACGGGTTCGAGAACTATGTAGACATGACCGAGACTCATCTCCGGTCAATAACCAATAGCGGAACCTGGATGTTCATATTGGCTCCTACATATTCTACGAAGATCTTTTATCGGTCAGAACCGCATAACTACATACGTTGTTCCTTTTGTCAAACGGTATGTTACTTGCCCGAGATTCGATCGTCGGTATCTTTATACCTAGTTCAATCTCGTTACCGGCAAGTCTCTTTACTCGTTCCGTAACACATCATCTCGTGACTAACTCATTAGTCTTTTGCTTGCAAGGCTTATTGTGATGTGTGTTACCGAGAGGGCCCAGAGATACCTCTCCGACACTTGGAGTGACAAATCCTAATCTTGATCTATGCCAACACCACGAATACTTTCGGAGACACCTGTAGAGCATCTTTATGATCACCCAGTTACGTTGCGACGTTTGATAGCACACAAGGTGTTCCTACGGTATTCGGGAGTTGCATAATCTCATAGTCATAGGAACATGTATAAGTCATGAAGAAAGCAATAGCAGTAAAACTAAACGATCATAGTGCTATGCTAACGGATGGGTCTTGTCCACCACATCATTCTCCTAATGATGTGATCCCGTTGATCAAATGACAACTCATGTCTATGGCTAGGAAACATAACCATCTTTGATCAATGAGCTAGTCTAGTAGAGGCATACTAGGGACATACTGTTTTGTCTATGTATTCACACATGTACTAAGTTTCCGGTTAATACAATTCTAGCATGAATAAAAGACATCTATCATGATATAAGGAAATATAAATAACATCTTTATTATTGCCTCTAGGGCATATTTCCTTCAGGTTGCATCTATGAGGTATGTGTTAATAAACCCAATATCACCTACTTGTCTTTTCTTCAATTCGACGATCTTCAATCTGCATAATATAGTGAGGATAATTATAAATACATGCAATGAAGATCAGCTATATAGAGAGACTTAATGACAGAAGTAGTACTACTTACAGACAGTAGCAGGTGACCGTTGTTTTATCGAGGGCCAATTGATTGAAAAACTGATAGAACTCCTCAAATGGAACAGGCAACAGGTCAATTCCAACGAGGTCATGCTCCGGTTTAACTCTCAAATACAAGTTATCCCTCCCCCCAGACTCTCTGCAGATTTTCAAGTACCAATCATGCAATCTTCGCATATTCGTTGATAGAGATCTTTCATTTTTGACGAGAGGCTTTTTGTACTCGTATCTTTCTATCTGCACTTCCAAGAAATCATAGTGTACATCGTCGGACGCGTAATCTGCAAGATTGGTATAACCGGGCACCATCCTCGGATCATTAGCGACCATGTCGCTAGACACCTTGAGCAGGGGGCACGATTGGTCCGCTTGTTCGCCGAGCTGGGCAATTTGTTTCCCAGCTCGCCCTTCTGCTAA
Organism: Secale cereale; assembly: GCA_902687465.1. NCBI lineage: Eukaryota > Viridiplantae > Streptophyta > Magnoliopsida > Poales > Poaceae > Secale > Secale cereale. The sequence goes on from LR738713.1 coordinate 762,071,408, forward strand.
CCTCTGATCACTTTTAGTACTTCCCGACCGCTTCGCTGCTTGATATGACTTTTGGATCATGCGGTCATAGTTGTCCTGCGGCTTACTTTGCGCTGGTTGCTTCAGGGCAGCAAGAGTGCGCTTTGCTTTCACCGCATCTATCTTCTCCTCCGGAGGTGGATGTCTCTGTGCTTTCAACCCTTCAAAAAAGTCCTTCACTTCACCTTGAGCGATCTTCGTGTTTTCCTCGTCGGACCTCTCGTACGGTAACTTCTCTAGAGGTGTGAGAGAAGGACCGAATCTGCATCGCCTCCCGCCTCTGGCTGTACTGGTAGACGTCGCCGGACCAGACGAAGCGGCTGTCTTTTTTACTTGCTTACGCGCCGGAGCAGGAGCAGCTGGAGCGGCGGCAGGTCTCTTCCGCCCTTGCTGATTAGGCGGAGAAGGAGGAACAGGCTGGCTGCTCGGGCGCGCCGGCGGCGAAGGAGGCGGAGTGCCGCCACGCGCCGGAGAAGGAGCCGGAGTGCCCTGATGGTCACTCGCCGGAGGAGGAGGCGGTGGAGGAGGCGCAGTGCCCTGACTCGCCGAAGGAGGAGGAGGAGGCGGAGGCGTCCAGTTGAGAATGTTGATTAGGTCCTTCCGCCATAGGCATGGAGTCTTCAGTGAAGAACCTAGCCGAGTCTACCCTTCACCGGTAGGGTGGTCAAGCTGGAGCTCCTCAAATTCCTCCGTTATTTCGTCGACCATCACCCTAGCATATCCTTCTGGAATCGGCCGGCAGTGAAAAGTGTCGTCGGGTCCAGAAGGATAAACAGAGCCAGCAGCCGCCTTGACCTTCAGATTCATCCACTGCGCCATAAGGTGGCAATTTTGTGCCTGCGTGATAGCATCCACAGGATTCCTGGCAGTAGCCGTCAAGGCAGGCTCTGGCTGAAGCAGCTCGGTGGAAGCCACGCTGCTTCTCCGCTGAGATGGCGGGGTAGCTTCGGGGGAAGCTTCGGCAATTCTTTTCTCCCGATTTGCTTCCCGTTCCTCTATCGCTTGTATTCTGGCCCGCGGCGCCTGGATTTCGGTCTGCTCCATTTTCTTCCTCCTGTCGTGGCATTTGTAGCCTCCTGCGCCCGGAAACCCAGCACGCCACGGAAGGGAGCCTGGCGTGCCTCGTGTCCGTCCAGGGTGCTCAGGATTCCCGAGGGCCATTGTCAGCTCGTCGTTCTCTCTGTCGGGGAAGAACGTCCCTTCATGCGCTGCTTTGATATACTGCCACATCTTCCTGAGTGGTGTTTCCAATTGCTTGTCCGTCCAAATGCACCACCCTGTTACAGGGTCCAAGGTTCCGCCAGCCCCGAAGAACCAAGTCCGGCAACGGTCTGGCCAGTGCATTGTCTCTGGTTCGATCCCTTTCTGAAGCAGATCATTCTCAGCCTTGGCCCACTTAGGCCGGGCTACGAGGTAGCCGCCCGACCCCGTGCGATGGTGATGCTTCTTCTTCGCAGCATTTATCCGGTTTGTCTCCGACATCTTCTGACTCTTTTCCGACTTCTTATGGGCCACAAATGCGGGCCAGTCATCTTTGATCTTCTCATATATGCCCACGAATTCTGGAGTCGTTTTATCTTTGACAAACGTATTCAGTTTTTTCTTCCATGCCCTGAATTGGTCTGCCATCTTCGAAAGTGCAGCAGACTTGATTAACTCCTCTTTAACTGGGTTCGCCGGATCAACCTCTCGCGGTAGGACGAAATTTGACTTTAGCTCAGTCCAAAGATCTTCTTTCTGCATATCAGTGACATAAGTCACCTGAGCGTCGTTTGCAGCCGGCTTTAACCATTGATGGATGCTGATCGGGATCTTGTCCCTAACCAGAACCCCGCACTGATTAACAAATGCGTTCTTTGTCCGGATGGGTGCAATCGGCTCGCCGGAGCGCGAGATTTCTGAGATCTCAAACTTTTCATCCGGCCTCAACTTTTTCTTCGCTCCTCGTCTCTTTACCGAAGATTTGCTCGATCCGGAGGGCTAGAAAAAGGAACAAAGACGAGATTTAATGAATGAATCAATTAACTAGTCAGCACATGCTTAACTAACATATATACCTCCTGGCCGGACTCGGTTCGGTCACCGGAGCCAGCATCACGGTCTCCTTCTTGCACCGGCATTGGGTCACCGGAGCCGTCCTCACGGTCTACTTCTTCCATGTGCATTGGGTCACCGAATTCATCAATATCATAGCCTAGATCTTCCAGCCCCAGCTCTTGTTCGACCTGCTCATCGGTGTCGTTGAGATACGACCTGACGGCATTTTGTCCGTCTGCGATTATGTCCATCAACATCGCTTCTTGTGCTAGGTCTCGGGTGTTGTCGTCCATTGTTTCTACAAATATTTACAACATGCCAATTATTATTCAAACATGACAGATGGATATATTAATGGCAAACGTAGAACTAGCTTCAACCCTCGACTGCTCGGCGATCCACAAACCCTAGACCCCATCATGTCACATTTTGTCTAGCTATAGTGTCAAAGGATTCAACAAAACCAATACTTCATCATTAGGCGAAAGTAACAGTAGCATGATGGTACGAAGCTCTCCAAAGTTGTTTTGGAACGAAGTCCCAGATAAGATAATCCGTAACAAAAGACGGATTATCCTATCAGGGACTCCGTTCCAGAACATCTTTGCATAACTTCGTACCAACATGCCCCGGTTACTTCTGGCAAATGATGAAGTCATGGAATTTTTCAATACTTTGACACTAGCTATAGGCAACCTCTCTCGACCCCTCGACCCCCGACTGCTCGGCGATCCACAAACCCTAGACCCCCTCATGTCACATTTTGTCTAGCTATAGTGTCAAAGGATTCAACAAAACCAATACTTCATCATTAGGCGAAAGTAACAGTAGCATGATGGTACGAAGCTCTCCAAAGTTGTTTTGGAACGAAGTCCCAGATAAGATAATCCGTAACAAAAGACGGATTATCCTATCAGGGACTCCGTTCCAGAACATCTTTGCATAACAATTGATCCAACGGCATAATGATACCAAGCCTCGGTATTAATGGCATATTTTCTAATCTTTTTAATCTTCAACCGCATTGCATCCATCTTGATCTTGTGATCATCGACGACATCCGCAACATGCAACTCCAATATCATCTTCTCGTCCACAATTTTTTTTATTTTTTCCTTCAAGAATTTGTTTTCTTCTTCAACTAAATTTAACCTCTCGACAATAGGTTCCATCTTGATCTTGTGATCATCGATAACTTCCGCAACATGCAACTCCAATTCCATCTTCTCCTCCTCCATTTTTTCCAATTTTTTCTTTAACGAAATGTTTTCCTCTTCAACTAAATTTAACCTCTCCACAAGAGGGTCGGTTGGAATTTCCGGTTCAACTACCTCCTAGACATAATAAAACATCTATGCATGTCAGGTTGGTCGGCATAACTATCATAAGCACTAAAACAAATAGTTATAAATTAAAGATAATATACCACATCCGAATCATAGACCGGACGAGGGCCCACGTGGGCGGATATCAAAACCATCGCACTATATAATAACAAGCAATAATAAACGTAAGAAAATTAGACAAATATCTATCTAAAGCAATAATAAAAGTAAGAAAAGCATGGACATAACAAGAGGCTCACCACGGTGGTGCCCGTGACGAGATCGGCGGGGGCGATCGACGGCGGCGAAGACGGGGACGGGACGTGACGGACCGCTAAACCTAGACAAATCTCGAAGAAAATAGAGCTTCGAGAGGAGAAAAGCTTAACTAGTGTGGCTCGGGCATTCCACCGAACATGTTGTGTGCATAGGAGGTGAGCTAGAGCACCACTAACCCCTCTCCCCCTCGGCCAGAAAAAAAACAGAGCAGTGAGCTCTGCTCTTGAGTGAGGGGGTATATATAGGCAACTCACTGGTCCCGGTTGGTGCTACAAACCGGGGCTAAAGGGGTGCCTTTGGTCCCGGTTCATAAAACAAACCGGGACTAATAGTGGTGGGCCAGGAGCAAGAGCCATTGGTCCCGGTTTTTAGCTCCAACCGGGACCAATAGGTCCAGACGAACCGGGACCAATGGCCCACGTGGCCCGGCCGGCCCCCTGGGCTAACGAACCGGGTCCAGTACCCCTATTGGTCCCGGTTCTAGATTGAACCGGGGCTAATGGGCTGGACCAATGCCCTGTTTTCTACTAGTGCAAGTTTAGAGAGTGAAGTGTCGATAAATAGAATACAGACAAGAAGCATCATAGTCTCTTCACCAACTCAAATATCCTCAGCAGCAATCTTCAACTCATAAGGCTCTTATGAAAGAGTGTTAACACTTATATTCAAAAGTAGGACCAAGGAAACTCATTATATCATGGCAAACATGTCCTTTGGTCAAAGAACAACAAATAATTTTAGCTTTTGCTCTTATATTTGATGGGATTAATTGAAGCTTTTTGGAATAACATGTTAATAAGCAAGAAGTGAAAGTGTTAACACAAAGGAAGATATTTGCCTTAGCTGGGCATGACAAACAACTTACTTATCAAATGATAAGGTCAACAAGGATATGATATGACAAATCTTAATGCAGCTTTATATGAATGAATCCTTATCAACATCAAACGTCTGCTCTCTTTGAGAAATAGAGGGAAGTAGAAATAACTGACTCAACTTAAAAGTAAAAGATGGGCCCTGCTCTAGGGTAGTAGGGAAAACTCATGTGCTATCCTCAAATCAAACAAAATGAAAACAAGTTTTTTTTAGAGGTGCATGATTCGTCAACGAATGCTAATAGGTAACTCAATTACTTCTTGAACTAGACAAGTTTCGAGGAACGGCTCCCGTATGAGGACGATAACATCCTCTTATTCTCCTTTGTTTATCACTGCCAAAGTTTTCTGATTTATCATGAACAAAGCGTGAAGGAGGGTTTGTTTGTTATATTATTTTTAAGCCGGGCGCACTCAATGCCAGTTCCTTTTCGTATTATGGGTTTGCACATTATACATGCAATCCCGGGGTGAAGCTTGTCCAACTCAAAAAGGTCATGAATTAGCTACTACTTCCTCATGAGCTAAAGCAGAGGCACAAAATAAAAGATTTCGAACATTTAAGGATAACACATAAATTATATACTTTTAGGAGGTGGTAGTGGAGTACCACGAGTAGGTAGGTATGGTGGACTCATATGGAAGGTATTGGCTTAAGGGTATGGATGCACAAGCAGAATTCCGCTTAGTACAGAGTTAGGCTAGCAAAGGTTTTGAGAGAGCAGACAATTGATGATGACTAAGATGCAAAGCAATATAAAGCATGAACATTGAAATAAGCATAACACATCAAGTTGTCTTCCTTGTCAACATAATACTTCAAGCATAATAACATAAAGGTTTTGGCTATGTTGATACTTTAAGAAAATCATGCTTGTTGTTATGACCAAAGCTATATTTGCCAAGATTAAATAAAGTTTCATAGCCATACCTGACATAAGGTCAATACTCCCCATAAGAATCATCATATAAGGTCGATTGCGTGAAGAGAATACCGAGTGCAGCAAAAAGGAACCGATAAACTTCTCATTAATATTCTATCATAGACGACTCCACACACACGGATACAATTCTTCACCAAGGGGGCGATAGACCTCAATGCACACACCTATCTCATATAATAATCTCCCTAGACATGATACGACTCTACTTGACTTCTAAAAGACAAAAGGTAAAAGATAAAGATACCGGGCACTCCCCCAAGCTTGGAACAAGCCAAGGGAATGCCATTACCACGGAGATTTCACTCATCATCCTTGTTGGCGTTGATCAAGTAATTCTTGGCGAAACTCTTCCATGGAAGGGGTTCTCCAGTCTCATATGAGAAGCTCGTCTCCTGGATCCTGCATTCAGCACCCAAACCCATGCGTAGAAACCTTAGTTCATACTCACAGTTCTGGTTATGTAGATCATTAATTTTCCCTTGTAGCTCTATAATTCTATCTTCAGACGCGGCGATTCTTTCCCACATCTCCTTCATCTCCTTCAGAAAGTAGTTCTTCAGCTCGTTGGTGATGTCAAAGTTAGCTTCGACACCACGCTCGGTCATCTTCTTGTACTTGAAGACTTCTTGCTCCACCTCTTCCAGCCTAGCCTGGACGCTCCCCTCCTTGATAGGTCCCTTCAGATCTTCTTGATGAAGGACGCCTTACTTCATCTGAACAACCTGAGGGTGCTTCTTCACCTCGGTGAGGTAAGGGTTGATGACGTTGACGACGAACGTGTCCTTGGGGGAACTTGGAGAAGTCATGGCACCTAAATTTAGCTGAAAGATTTCCTGGCAGAAACAGATCGAAGAGAAAACACGCGAAATCGCAAGATACGTTGCCGGAACAACCCGGGCAAATATATAGGAAAAATTTATGCACAGAAAGGAAGGTAACGGACCAAAGCGGGGTCGGAGACGGGCTCCAGGGTGTCCAGGCGGCCTGCCGGCACGGCCCAGGGGGGGCGCGCCAGGGGGGCGCCTGGACTCCCTGGTGGTCGTCTCCGGCTCCACTTCGACTCAGAATTTTACTAATTTTACAAAAACTCGTAATACGGAACTTTTATGATGTTTTGCGGTGTTTTCTTACCGTACTACATACCTTTTCTTTATTCTGCTTCTGCTGGCGTCTGAAACAGGGCTGCAACATGTTCTTCGTGGGTTGTTGTGTATATTATATTCACATCAACATCGACAGGGTCTCCTGCTATGTAATGTTTAAGTCTTTGCCCATTCACAACTTGAGGTTTGGTGCCTTCAAAATTATTAATCTTAATTGCACCAGACCGATAAACTTCTTCAATATGAAATGGTCCTTCCCACCTGGAAAGTAGTTTACCTGGAGAAAACCTGAAACGGGATCTAAACAACAAAACTTTATCACCAACATTAAATTCACGTTTCAGAATCTTCCTATCATGCCACCTTTTTACCTTTTCTTTGAACATTTTAGCGCTCTCGTAAGCTTCACTCCTCCATTCATCTAGAGAAGTCAAGTTCATGAGACGCTTCTCACCAGCTAGTTTTGGGTCAGCGTTAAGCTCTCTAATAGCCCAGAAAGCTTTGCGCTCTAGCTCTAATGGCAAATGGCAAGCCTTGCCATACACCATCTTATAGGGAGACATGCCCATGGGGTTTTTGTAAGCAGTTCTATATGCCCACAAAGCATCTCCCAATTTATTTGACCAATCCTTCCTATTTCTGTTTACTGTTTTCTGCAAGATCAACTTAATCTCTCTATTGGTGAGCTCAACTTGCCCACTAGTTTGAGGATGATAAGGTGAAGCAATTCTATGATTAACATCGTATTTAGCCAAAGCTTTTCTAAAAGCTCCGTGCGTGAAGTGTGATCCTCCATCGGTCATGAGGTACCTTGGTACACCAAACCTAGGAAATATTACATCCTTAAGCATTTTCAAGGATGTTTTGTGATCAGCACTTTCAGTGGGGATTGCTTCAACCCACTTGGTCACATAATCAACAGCTACTAAAATGTGAGTGTACTTGTGCGAAGAAGGAAAAGGACCCATAAAATCAAAACCCCAACAATCGAAAGGTTCAATCACTAGCGAGTAATTCATAGGCATCTCATTCCTTCTACTAATATTACCAACTCTCTGACATTTATCACAAGCTAAAACATAATTTCTAGCATCTTTAAAGAGAGTAGGCCAATAAAAACCTGATTGAAGAACCTTATGTGCAGTCCTCTCACCGGCATGATGTCCTCCATAAGGACTATCATGACACCGTCGGAGAACGTCCTTCTGCTCATGTTCCGGAATGCATCTTCTCACGATCCTGTCGGGACCTTCTTTGAAAAGATGTGGGTCATCCCAAAAGTAGTGCCTCAAATCATGAAAGAACTTCTTCCTCTGCTGAAATGTTAGACCTGGAGGCAAATACTTCGCAACAATAAAATTAGCATAATCTGCATACCAAGGGTCGGAAAGAGGTTGTATTTTTACAACGGCAAGTTGCTCGTCTGGAAAACTATCGTTAACTGGGATGGGGTCATGCGGTATATCTTCCATTCTTGAAAGATTGTCCGCTACCGGATTGTCTTCCCCTTTCCTATCAACAATCTGCAAATCAAATTCTTGGAGAAGGAGTACCTATCTGATAAGCCTTGGCTTGGCATCCTTCTTTGTCATAAGATATTTAATGGCAGCATGATCAGTATGAATAATAACTTTGGAATCAACAATGTACTGCCTAAACTTATCACAAGCAAAAACTACAGCTAAGAATTCCTTCTCAGTAGTACCATAATTTCTTTGAGCACTATGAAGGGTCTTACTAGCATAATGTATAACATTCAATTTCTTATCAACCCTTTGTCCTAAAACAGCTCCAACAGCAAAATCACTTGCATCACACATAATTTCAAAAGGTAAGTTCCAGTCAGGTGGTTGTACTATAGGAGCAGTTATTAAAGCTTTCTTAAGGATTTCAAAAGCTTCCTTACAATTTTCATCAAACGCAAAAGGAACATCCTTCTGGAGAAGATTAGTGAGGGGTCTCGAGGTTTTAGAAAAGTCTTTAATAAATCTTCTATAAAAACCTGCATGACCGAGAAAACTGCGAATACCTTTGATGTCCCTTGGATAGGGCATCCTCTCAATAGCTTCGATCTTGGCTTTGTCCACTTCAATTCCCCTTTCGGAAATCTTGTGACCAAGAACAATTCCTTCATTAACCATAAAGTGGCACTTCTCCCAGTTAAGTACCAAATTTGTCTCCTCGCATCTCTGCAAAACTTTATTAAGGTTGTGAAGACAATGGTCAAATGAAGTTCCATAGACGGAGAAATCGTCCATGAAGACTTCCATAATATCCCCGCAGAAACCATGAAAGATAGCAGACATACACCTTTGAAAAGTAGCAGGGGCATTACATAAACCAAAAGGCATACGTCTGTAAGCATAAGTACCAAAAGGACAAGTAAAAGTGGTCTTCTCTTGATCGACAGTGTTAACATGAATTTGAGAGAAGCCAGAATAACCATCGAGATAACAAAAGTGGGTATTTTTGGATAACCTTTCAAGCATTTGGTCGATGAACGGCAACGGGTAGTGATCCTTCCTGGTGGCCTTGTTCAACTTCCTGTAATCAATACACATTCTATATCCAATAATAATTCTCTGGGGTATTAGTTCATTTTTATCATTAGGAACCACAGTTGTACCTCCTTTCTTAGGAACACAATGTACCGGACTTACCCACTTACTGTCAGCTATAGGGTAGATAATACCTGCGGCTAGAAGCTTGAGAATCTCAGTTCTCACGACATCCATCATCTTCGGGTTCAATCGTCGTTGATGATCAACAACTGGTTTAGCATCAGGCTCAAGGTTGATAGTATGTTGACAGATAGATGGACTAATCCCCTTAAGGTCATCAAGGGTGTAACCAATTGCGCCTCGGTGTTTACGAAGTACTTCCAATAATCGCTCTTCTTCATATCCTGAAAGGTTAGAATTGATAATAACAGGATATACTTTCTTTTCATCTAAATAAGCATACTTGAGCGTATCGGGAAGAGGTTTAAGATCGAACACCGGGTCTTCTTTCAGTTTTGATAAAATTCCCAAAGGTTCAAACGGAAGGTTGTGCTTCAGGATAGCAGGTTGCCTCAAGAATATTTCATCTAGTTCATTTCTTTCCTGCATATGTAAATCATTCTCGTGGTCCTCCATGTATTGCTGCAAAGGATCATCAGGGGGAATAGCAATAGAGGCAATACTTTCAATAATTTTATCATCACTAGGTAAATCAGTACCACGAGGCTGCTTAGAGAACTTAGAAAAATTAAATTCATATGGCTCACCATTGAATTCAACAGAAACTTTACCTTTCTTGCAATCTATTATAGCTCCACAAGTTCTAAGAAAAGGTCTACCAAAAATGATGGGACAAAAATTGTCCCTGGCTGAACCAAGTACCAGAAAGTCGGTAGGGTATTTTACCTTTCCACATAGGACTTCAACGTCCCTCACAATTCCGATAGGAGAGATAGTTGATCTATTTGCAAGATGAATAGTAACATCAACTTCTTTAAGTTCACAAGGGGAAATCTCACCGATGATTTCTTCATAAAGTGAATAAGGAATAGCACTTGCACTTGATCCCAAATCGCATAGCCCATAATAATTGTGATCTCCTATTTTAACAGATACCACTGGAGTACCTGAAATTGGGCCTTTGTTCTTGGCTGTGACAAGGTTAGTGGAAACAGCACAAAAAGTTATATTGGAATCCAAAACATCATCAGTAACAAGGTCTTTAATCAATGCAACTCGAGGATCGACCCTGATCTGGTCCTCAAGTTCATCAACTCTTCTCTCACTTTTATTTATTATGCCTGTCACAAGAGAGTGTTCCTTTATCCTCATGGGAAAAGGAGGCTTTTCATATATGACTGCAGGCAAAATAGGCTCAGCAACATAAATATCAATAGGTGGTTCTTTAAAAGGTGCATGGTGCTGGTCTCTATTCTTTTCAATGTTCAGGAAATCGGTAATCGGTAACTGCTCGGTCAGTTAGGGAGTAGGGATTAATCGTGAATCGGTCAATTAATCGGAATTAATCGGTCGAGCATTAATCGGTCAATTTTTTTTATAAATCTCAGAATCCCGGTGTTGAGACCAGATTTTCGCCACGCAAAAATGAAATTTAAATGGCCTCATATGAAAAAGTACCCAATATGAAGAAAAAAATGAACATGAAAGTTATTTGTACCAGCAAGGCAAACAACTTTTATGCTTTCGATTATTTTGATCCAGGGTCATATGTCACATGTGAGTTCATAAAACCAAACTGTTATATGAGTGTACGTGTGTATGACAAGTTGACAACAATGCTCTAAAATATGATATATTCAACAAGTATGGCAGCAATCATTATGGCAACAAGTTGACAACAAGGATGGGGGACGGGTTAGATGCGGGAGGAGGGGGAAGTAGCAAGGAGGGGCGGGAGAGGAAGGGCCGCTGTTGGCCGGCGGCGGGGTAATGGCGGGTGGAGGCCA
>LR738713.1:762082691-762112146 GCA_902687465.1 Secale cereale
TGAGGAGGGGGCGGGGTAGATGCAGGAGGAGGGGAGGGGAGGAGGGGGGCCTGCGAGGAGAGGAGGGAGAGGGAGGGCCGGCCACGCCGTTGGCCGCCGGTGGGGGGGTGGCGGTGCTAGGTGGGTAGCGCAGGCGGCGGCGCGGGGTGGACTTCTCTGGTCTACCAGACCTAACACCACATACGGGTGAGGATTGAGGAGAGATGAGGGGGCTGATATTTTACTTTTACAGTATGCCCCCTGGGAGTCCAGCGATTAATCGGTCTGCAGCAGATTAATCGGTTGTGAGACGATTAATCGGCCGATTAATCCCCAGGCCGAGTAACACTGACGAGTACATGTAATTTACAAGGTGGATGGCCGAGCAGCGATTAATCGGCCGATTAATCGTCTACTCGGCCGATTTTTTGAACAATGATTCTTTTTAAAAGAATCAACGTGAGAGGCAAAGTTCTTACATAAATCAATAACTAGATGGGAATCAAGACCAATCTTAGAGCAAAAAGTATTGAAGTAATCAGTTTCCACATAGCTCTCAATATAATCATGTTCATAATTTATAGCGGGTTCAATACCTTTATCAATTTCCCAATCTTCAGTATTCCTCTGGATTCTTTCAAGGAGATCCCACCTTTCTTCAACACTCTTCTTCTGAAATACCCCACTAGAGGAGGCATCCAGCATCTCCTTATCCTGACGAGAAAGCCTGGCATAAAAATTTGTAAGTATAATTTCCTTGGGAAGCTTATAAATAGGGCATTTGAGCATTAGGGACTTCAATCTCCCCCAAGCTTGAGCAATGCTTTCTCCGTCACGAGACCTAAAGTTGTAGATATAATTCCTGTCTCGATGAATTTCATGAAGAGGATAAAATTTAGTATAGATGAGAGACATAAGCTCCTGCCAGTCCAGCAAGTGTGGGTTATCGAGAAGCCCATACCAATCTGAAGCTTTATCTATAAGGGATACGGCAAACAATTTCCTCATGACAAACTCCCTCGATACACCTGCAAGCTTAAATAATGAACATAGTCGTGACAAATATAGCAAGTGTTCACCGGGATGTCTGTCTCCTGCATAGCGATTAGCCAAAACATAATTGATAATGCCAGCTGGTATTTTATAAGGCACAATTTCAGTAGGGGGAGGATCAACCACCATGGGTGTGGGGCGTCTTCTCGCAAGCAACGCTCCAATAATAGGGTTGTCCATAAGGACAAAGAGCAGCAATAGCAAAAATAAAAACAGAATTATAAAAAGACTTTCTTACCAGTTTCACTTTACCAATAGCGCTACGCTCCCCGGCAACGGCGCCAGAAAATGGTACTTGATGACCCTCAACCGTAAGGGATCTGTTGCAGCATTTTCGATAAGTAAGAGTGTCGAACCCAACGAGGAGCAGAAGGTATTGATAAGCGATTCTGAGCAAGAAATTACTGCAAGCACTGAAAGATAACTTTTAGGGGTTTTCTCGATATAAGCAACAGGAATGTAAAGGCAAGTAATGTAAAGGTACTGAGAGTAACAAGTGGCCCAATCCTTTCTTAGCAAAGGAGAGGCCTAGCAACTGAACTTATAAAGACTAAAGCGTTCATGAGGACACACAGGAGAGGTAGTCATGTACTTTCGCCATATTCCGTATCGATACTATGTTATGTGTTGATAAGTGTTGGTGGGTGGATCTATGCTAGTGCACTCTCTAGACTAAGATGAATGCACTCTTATGATTAAACACCTTGCAAGCATCCGCAAATACAAGATAGAATTTAAGGCAAAAGCCTAACCATAGCAATACGATCGAGGATCCATTATTCCCATATGCAAAAGCGTGCGAACTGGGGTTCAGGTTTCTGTCACTCCGGCAACCCACCATAAGCATTCTTTATACACAATGTATTCCCCTAGGTCCTTAATAAGGCGAAGTGTTGGGTGTTCGACTCACACAACACCACTAGTAGAATGACAACGCAACTTAAGTATCAAACAACACATATTACTTCAACAGCATATGACTACTAACAACAAGACTTTCCCCATGTCCTCAAGAACTAAGTTAACTACTCACAAGACATAAAAGAGATCATGATCAGTGGGGATAAATATGTGATAAACAATCTGGACATAATAATATTTCTCCAACAAAACTCAATAGCATTCACCACAAAGTAGTAATCAACACCGATGGAGTAGAGAGGATAGGTAGTACAAGTTACAACACGAGTTGCGATGGAAAGATGAGATTTGGATGAAGATGGAGATGGTGCTGGTGTTGGGGATGATGTTGATGATGATCTCGATGATGCCCGTGATGATGGTGATGACGATGGCGACGATCTCCCCTTCCGGGAGGTGATCTCCCCGGCAGAATCTGCCCGCCGGAGATGCCCTTTTCTTCTCTGTAGGTTTCCGCCTCGAAGCGGCGGCAGAACTCCGTAAAAAGTCCCGTGCCTAGGGTTTTCGGGGGACGGAGAGCATATATGCAAAAGGGGGCGACCAGAGGTGGGCCAGGGGCTCCAGGCGCCCCCCGGCGCGGCCAGGGGGGGCGCCCCCAGGCCGCCTGGGCACCTTGTGGCCCCCCTCTGACTCCCCTTTTGCGTGTCTTCGTTATTCGTCTGAAAAATACCTCCCGTCAATTTTCAGGTAATTTGGAGGTGTTCTTCTTCAGCAACTCAGTATCCACTTTTTCCTGCTGAATCCTGCGTCTGCTGTTCCGGCACCGGAAAGTTGCAAACTGTGTAAAATAGACCAAAACAACATAAGAACATCATCATAACGTGAAATATATCAATGAATAAAGATGAATTATGGTACAAAATAGTGATGCATTTTGGATGTATCACCGGTCCTTGTGAAGGTTAAAACAAGGCATACTTGACGAAACATCGTTGTGGTTTTTGTATGCGTAGGTAAGAACGGTTCTTGCTAAGCCCGTAGCAGCCACGTAAAACTTGCAACAACAAAGTAGAGGACGTCTAACTTGTTTTTGCAGGGCATGTTGTGATGTGATATGGTCAAGACATGATGAGTTATACGGTTTTGTATGAGATGATCATGTTTTGTAATGTTATCGGCAACTGGCAGGAGCCATATGGTTGTCGCTTTATTGTATGAAATGCAATCGCCATGTAATTGCTTTACTTTATCACTAAGCGGTAGCGATAGTCGTAGAAGCAATAGTTGGCGAGACGACAATGATGCTACGATGGAGATCAAGGTGTCGCGCCGGTGACGAAGGTGATCATGACGGTGCTTTGGAGATGGAGATCAAAAGCACAAGATGATGATGGCCATATCATGTCACATATTTTGATTGCATGTGATGTTTATCTTATTATGCTTCTTATTTTGCTTAGAACGACGGTAGCATTATAAGATGATCCCTTACTAAATTTCAAGGTATACGTGTTCTCCCTGAGTATGCACCGTTGCGAAAGTTCGTCGTGCCGAGACACCACGTGATGATCGGGTGTGATAAGCTCTACGTTCAAATACAACGGGTGTAAGCCAGTTTTGCACACGCAGAATACTCGAGTTAAACTTGACGAGCCTAGCATATGCAGATATGGCCTCGGAACACTGGAGACCAAAAGGTCGAGCGTGATTCGTATAGTAGATATGATCAACATAAGATGTTCACCATTGAAACTACTCCATCTCACGTGATGATCGGACATGGTTTAGTTGATTTGGATCACGTGATCATTTAGATGACCGGAGGGATGTCTATCTAAGTGGGAGTTCTTTAATTAATATGATTAAATTGAACTTTAATTTATCATGAACTTAGTCCTGATAGTTTTTGCATATCTATGTTGTTGTAGATCAATGCCCCGTGCTACCGTTCCTTTGAATTTTAATGCATTCCTAGAGAAAGCTAAGTTGAAAGATGATGGTAGCAATTACACGGACTGGGTCCATAACTTGAGGATTATCCTCATTGCTGCACAGAAGAATTATGTCCTTGAAGCACCGCTAGGTGACAAGCCCCCTCCCGCTAATGTAGACGCTTTGAACGTCTGGCAGTCGCGGTCTGATGACTACACGATAGTTCAGTGTGCCATGCTTTACGGCTTAGAACCGGGACTTCAACGACATTTTGAACGTCATGGACCATATGAGATGTTCCAGGAGTTGAAGTTAATATTTCAAGCATATGCCCGGACTGAGAAATATGAGATTTCCAATAAGTTCTACAGCTGCAAGATGGAGGAGAATAGTTCTATCAGTGAACACTTGCTCAGAATGTCTGGGTACTACAATCATATGACTCAACTTGGTTGCAAAGTTGACGAAGATAGTGTTATTGATAGAGTTCTTCAATCACTACCACCAAGCTACAAAGGCTTCGTGATGAACTATAATATGCAAGGGATGCAAAAGACAATTCCCGAGCTCTTCGCTATGCTCAAGGCTGCGGAGGTAGAAATCAAAAAGGAGCATCAAGTGTTGATGGTTAACAAGACCACTAGTTTCAAGAAAAAGGGCAAGGGAAAGAAGGGGAACTTCAAGAAGAATAGCAAGACAGTTGCTACTCCCACGAAGAAACCCAAGTCTGGAGCCAAGCCTGAAACTGAGTGCTTCTACTGCAAGGGGACTGGACACTGGAAGCGGAACTGCCCCAAGTATTTGGCGGATAAGAAGGATGGCAAGGTGAACAAAGGTATATGTGATATACATGTTATTGATGTGTACCTTACTAATGCTCGTAGTAGTACCTGGGTATTTGACACCGGTTCGGTTGCTAATATTTGTAACTCGAAACAGGGACTACGGATTAAACGAAGATTGGCTAATGACGAGGTGACGATGCGCGTGGGAAATGGTTCCAAAGTCGATGTGATCGCCGTCGGCACGCTACCTCTACATCTACCTTCGGGATTAGTTTTAGACCTAAATAATTGTTATTTGTTGCCAGCGTTGAGCATGAACATTATATCTGGATCTTGTTTATTGCGAGACGGTTATTCATTTAAATCAGAGAATAATGGTTGTTCTATTTTTATGAATAATATCTTTTATGGTCATGCACCCTTGACGAGTGGTCTATTATTATTGGATCTCGATTGTAGTGATACACATATTCATAATATTGAAACCAAAAGATGCAAGGTTAATAATGATAGTGCAACTTATTTGTGGCACTGTCGTTTAGGTCATATTGGTGTAAAGCGCATGAAGAAACTCCATAGTGATGGTCTTTTGGAATCACTTGATTATGAATCACTTGGTGCTTGCGAACCATGCCTCATGGGCAAGATGACTAAAACTCCGTTCTCCGGAACTATGGAGCGAGCAACAGATTTGTTGGAAATCATACATACTGATGTATGTGGGCCAATGAATGTTGAAGCTCGCGGCGGGTATCGTTATTTTCTGACCTTCACTGATGGTTTGAGCAGATATGGGTATATCTACTTAATGAAGCACAAGTCTGAAACATTTGAAAAGTTCAAAGAATTTCAGAGTGAAGTCGAGAATCATCGTAACAAGAAAATAAAATTTCTACGATCTGATCGTGGAGGAGAATATTTGAGTTACGAGTTTGGTCTTCATTTGAAACAATGTGGAATAGTTTCACAGCTCACGCCACCCGGAACACCACAGCGTAATGGTGTGTCCGAACGTCACCGTACTTTATTGGATATGGTGCGATCTATGATGTCTCTTACCGATTTACCGCTATCGTTTTGGGGTTATGCTTTAGAGACAGCTGCATTCACGTTAAATAGGGCACCATCTAAATCCGTTGATACGACACCTTATGAACTGTGGTTTGGCAAGTAACCAAAGTTATCCTTTCTTAAATTTTGGGGCTGCGATGCTTATGTGAAAAAGCTTCAACCTGATAAGCTCGAACCCAAGTCGGAGAAATGTGTCTTCATAGGATACCCAAAAGAGACTATTGGGTACACATTCTATCACAGATCCGAAGGCAAGATATTCGTTGCTAAGAATGGATCCTTTCTAGAGAAGGAGTTTCTCTCGAAATAAGTGAGTGGGAGGAAAGTAGAACTTGATGAGGTAATTGTACCTTCTCCCGAATTGGAAAGTAGTACATCACAGAAAATTGTTCCAGTGATTCCTACACCAATCCGTGAGGAAGTTAATGATGATGATCATGAAACTTCGGATCAAATTTCTGCTGAACGTCGTAGATCAACCAGAGTACATTCCGCACCAGAGTGGTACGGCAACCCAGTTCTGGAAGTCATGTTACTAGACCATGATGAACCTACGAACTATGAGGAAGCGATGATGAGCCCAGATTCCGGAAAATGGCTTGAGGCCATGAAATCTGAGATGGGATCCATGTATGAGAACAAAGTGTGGACTTTGGTTGACTTGCCCGATGATCGGCAGGCCATCGAAAATAAATGGATCTTCAAGAGGAAGACCGACGCAGACGGTAATGTTACTGTTTACAAAGCTCGACTTGTTGCGTAAGGGTTTCGACAAGTTCAAGGAGTTGACTACGATGAGAATTTCTCACCTGTAGCGATGCTTAAGTCTGTCCGAATCATGTTAGCAATTGCCGCATTTTATGATTATGAAATCTGGCAAATGGATGTCAAAACTGCATTCCTGAATGGATATCTCAAAGAAGAGTTGTATATGATGCAACCAGAAGGTTTTGTCGATCCAAAAGGTGCTAACAAAGTATGCAAGCTCCAGCGATCCATATATGGACTGGTGCAAGCATCTCGGAGTTGGAATATATGCTTTGATGAGGTGATCAAAGCATATGGTTTTATACAGACTTTTGGAGAAGCCTGTATTTACAAGAAAGTGAGTGGGAGCTCTGTAGCATTTCTGATATTATATGTGGATGACATATTGTTGATTGGAAATGATATAGAATTTCTGGATAGCATAAAAGGATACTTGAATAAGAGTTTTTCAATGAAAGACCTCGGTGAAGCTGCTTATATATTAGGCATCAAGATCTATAGAGATAGATCAAGACGCTTAATAGGACTTTCACAAAGCACATACCTTGATAAGATTTTGAAGAAGTTCAAAATGGATCAGGCAAAGAAAGGGTTCTTGCCTGTATTAAAAGGTATGAAGTTGAGTAAGACTCAATGCCCGACCACTGCAGAAGATAGAGAGAAAATGAAAGTCATTCCCTATGCCTCAGCCATAGGATCTATCATGTATGCAATGCTGTGTACCAGACCTGATGTGTGCCTTGCTATAAGTCTAGCAGGGAGGTACCAAAGTAATCCAGGAGTGGATCACTGGACAGCGGTCAAGAACATCCTAAAATACCTGAAAAGGACAAAGGATATGTTTCTCGTATATGGAGGTGACAAAGAGCTCGTCGTAAACGGTTACATCGATTCTAGCTTTGACACTGATCCGGATGACTCTAAGTCACAAACCGGATATGTATTTTTATTGAACGGTGGAGCTGTCAGTTGGTGCAGTTCCAAGCAGAGCGTCGTGGCGGGATCTACGTGTGAAGCGGAATACATAGCTGCTTCGGAAGCAGCAAATGAAGGAGTCTGGATGAAGGAGTTCATATCCGATCTAGGTGTAATACCTAGTGCATCGGGTCCAATGAAAATCTTTTGTGACAACACTGGAGCGATAGCCTTGGCGAAGGAATCCAGGTTTCACAAGAGAACAAAGCACATCAAAAGACGCTTCAATTCCATCCGCGATCTAGTCAAGGAGGGAGACATAGAGATTTGCAAGATACATACGGATCTGAATGTTGCAGACCCGTTGACTAAGCCTCTTCCACGGGCAAAACATGATCAGCACCGGGACTCCATGGGTGTGAGGATCATCACTTTGTAATCTAGATTATTGACTCTAGTTCAAGTGGGAGACTGAAGGAAATATGCCCTAGAGGCAATAATAAAGATGTTATTTTGTATTTCATTATATCATGATAAATGTCTTTTATTCATGCTAGAATTGTATTAACCGGAAACTTAGTACACGTGTGGATACATAGACAAAACAGTATGTCCCTAGTATGCCTCTACTAGACTAGCTCATTGATCAAAGATGGATATGTTTCCTAGCCATAGACATGAGTTGTCATTTGATCAACGAGGTCACATCATTAGGAGAATGATGTGATGGACTAGACCCATCCGTTAGCATAGCACTATGATCGTTTAGTTTTACTACTATTGCTTTCTTCATGACTTATGCATGTTCCTATGACTATGAGATTGTGCAACTCCCGAATACCGTAGGAACACCTTGTGTGCTATCAAACATCACAACGTAACTGGGTGATCATAAAGATGCTCTAAAGGTGTCTCCGAAAGTATTCGTGGTGTTGGCATAGATCAAGATTAGGATTTGTCACTCCGAGTGTCGGAGAGGTATCTCTGGGCCCTCTCGGTAACAAACATCATAATAAGCCTTGCAAGCAAAAGACTAATGAGTTAGTCACAAGATGATGTGTTACGGAACGAGTAAAGAGACTTGCCGGTAACGAGATTGAACTAGGTATAGAGATACCGACGATCGAATCTCGGGCAAGTAACATACCGATGACAAAAGGAACAATGTATGTTGTTATGCGGTTTGACCGATAAAGATCTTCGTAGAATATGTAGGAGCCAATATGAGCATCCAGGTTCCGCTATTGGTTATTGACCGGAGATGAGTCTCGGTCATGTCTACGTAGTTCTCGAACCCGTAGGGTCCGCACGCTTAACGTTTGATGACGATCGGTATTATGAGTTTATGAGTTTTGATGTACCGAATGTAGTTCGGAGTCCCGGATGAGATCACGGACATGACTAGGAGTCTCGGAATGTCCGAGACATAAAGATTGATATATTGGACGACTATATTCGGACACGGAAGTGTTCTGGAAAGTTTCGGAATTTACCGGAGTGCCGGGGGTTACCGGAACCCCTCGGGGGAATGGTGGGCCCTGGTGGGCCATAGGGGAGAGAGAGGGCAACAGCCAGGAGGTGGCGCGCCCCCTTCCTAGGAGGAGTCCGAATAGGACAAGGGGAGGGGGGCGCGGCCCCTCTTTCCCTCTCCCTCTCCCTCTCTTTCCTTCCCCCTTCTTCCTTCTTTGGTAGTTCCTACTAGGAATAGGATTGCGATCCTATTCCTAGTAGGATTGCAGCCCTAGCCGCACCATAGAGGGCCGGCCGGCCTCCCCCCTTGCTCCTTTATATACGGGGGCAGGGGGGCA
Organism: Secale cereale; assembly: GCA_902687465.1. Classification (NCBI taxonomy): domain Eukaryota; kingdom Viridiplantae; phylum Streptophyta; class Magnoliopsida; order Poales; family Poaceae; genus Secale; species Secale cereale. The sequence continues at coordinate 762,091,864 of LR738713.1, forward strand.
CCCAAGGACACACAAGTTGAATTGTTCTAGCCGTGTGCGGTGCCCCCCTCCACAGAAACACACCCCGGTCATACCGTCGCAGTGCTTAGGCGAAGCCCTGCGCCGGTAGATACATCATATCCGTCACCACGCCGTCGTGCTGACTAAACTCTCCCGTGAAGCTCGACTGGGTCAAGAGCTCGTGGGACGTCATCAAGCTAAACGTGTGCTGAACGCGGAGGTGCCGTATGTTCGGTGCTTGATCGGTTGGATCGCGAAGAAGTTCGACTACATCAACCGCGTCACTTGACGCTTCCGCTTACGGTCTACGAGGGTACGTAGACACACTCTTCCCTCTCGTTCCTATGCATCTGGTAGATAGATCTTGCGTGATCGTAGGAAAATTTTAAAATACTACGTTCCCCAACACTATGCACACAACCAGGAGCAAGAGAATTAAACCATATCTTAGCATCACCCTTTAGCAAGAAAGGAAACAACTTATGAATATAATAGTAGATTTTTATCCTCATGAGTAAATAGGGTGGCTATATCATTCAATTTAGTAAGATGTGCCAGAACAGTTTCAGTTTCATAGCCATGAAAAGGATCAGATTCAACCAAAGTAATTATCTCAGGATCGACAGAGAACTCATAGTCCTTATCAATAACACGGATAGGTGAAGTAGCAAATTAAGGATTATATTTCATACTAGCATTTAAAGATTTTTCCTTCCACTTGCATAACATTTTCTTCAGATCATCTCTATCCTTACAAGCAAGAAAGTCTTTAGCTACCTCTCCCTCCATAACATAACCTTCAGGTATATTAGGCAATTCATATCTAGTGAAACTAGGTCTAGCAGGTGTTTCACAATTTTCAGTTTCAAAGACTTCATCAGTTTCAGCAATTTCATTAGTTCCAACATGCTCAATATTTTGAACTCTAGCAAGTTGTTCATCTAGAAATTCATCTAGTGGCACATCAAGCAAAGTACTAGCATCATCATCAGTATCATTCATGGCAGAAGTAGCATAATCAATTACTTGTGACATATCAGGATTAATAGCAGGTGGTGGTGTTGCAAACTTACTCAAAACAGAAGGCGAATCAAGTGCAGAGCTAGATGATAGTTCCTTAATTACCTCCCCTCGTCTTAGAGGGAACGATCTCGGTTCTATCATCCTTTAGATTCCTCATAGTGAGCAACGGATATAAATCCCAAGTGACAGCAAATATAGCCATGCTCCCCGGCAACGGCACCAGAAAAAGGTCTTGATAACCCAGAAATATTGGGGATCACAACAACTTTTGTGGGTAGAGTATTCAAACCGAATTTATTGATTCGACACAAGGGGAGCCAAAGAATATTCACGTGTATTAGCAATTGAGTTGTCAATTCAACCACACATGAAAGACTTAATATCTGCAGCAAAGCAGTATGATAGTAACGGTAACAGTGGCAAAAGTCACATTACCAGTTTTGTAGTGATTGTAACGGCTGCAGTAATGAAAGTAACTTAACAAAGATCAATATGAGACGAACTCGTAGGCAATGGATCGGTGATGATATGTGTCACATGATATTCATCATGTAGAAGCTATAACCTAGGGCAACGACAAACTAGCTCCAATTCATCAATATAATGTGTCACAAGTGCTTCTGGAAAAGAACTTGCACGACATCTTTTGTCCTACCCTCCCATGGTAGCGGGGTCCTAACGGATACTAAGGGTATTAAGGCGTCCTTTTAATAGAGAATCAGAACAAAGCATTAGCACTTAGTGAATACATGAACTCCTCAAACTACGGCAATCACCGGAAAGAATCCCAATTATTGTCACCTTGGAGTATGTGGATCATAACACGTAATAGGTGTCTACAACTTGTAAGATCGGATCAAGAACAAATATATCCATGAAAATATAATAGGTTCATATCTGAAATCATGGCACTCGGGCCCTAGTGACAAGCATTAAGCATAGCGAAGTCATAGCAACATCAATCTCAGAACATAGTGGATACTAGGGATCAAACCCTAACAAAACTAACTCGATTACATGATAGATCCCATCCAACCCATCACCTCCAGCAAGCCTACGATGGAATTACTCACGCACGGCGGTGAGCATCATGAAATTGGTGATGGATGAAGGTTGATGATGACGACGACGATGGATTCCACTCTCTGGAGCCTAGTATAGACTCCAAATTAGCCATTCCGATGAAGAACAAAAGGTGGTGGCGGCTGCGTATCGTAAAATGCGATGAATCCTTCTCTTTGATTTTTTTTCTCCCCAAAAGTGAATATATAGAGTTGGAGTTAGGGTCAGAGGAGCTCCAGGGGGCCCACAAGCCAGGGGGCGTGCCGGGGGGGGAGGGGTCGCCCCCCTCTGGTTACTTCTTGCGCTAGTATTTTTTATATATTCCACAAAAATTCTGCGTAAATTTTTAGGTCAATCCGAGAACTTTGATTCCTTCACACAAATAACACCATGGCAATTCTGCTGAAAACAGCGTTAGTCCGAGTTAGTTCAATTCAAATGATGCAAATTAGAGTCCAAAACAAGGGCAAAAGAGTTTGGAAAAGTAGATACGACGGAGACGTATCACGCTGCTGCTAAAAATGTAGCAATAGCGAGCTCCTGCAACAAACGCTACTACTATGTGGGGCCCACCATGTGGCACAGGTCAAACTTAAAGGTAGCGCTCTCCCCTGAAAACGCGCTACTACTATATACTTAGAAGTAGCACGTGTTCTGGAAGCTCGCTACTACTATACCTAGCCTGTCGGCAACAGTGTGGCAATTATAGTAGTAGCATGTTTTCATGCTACTCTTAGTTAGAAGTAGCACCTGATTTTAACCATCGATCCTCTACGTATAAGGTTTTCCCTAGTAGTTCTTGTAAAGCATAGAAAGCTCACTGGGAAAAACTGATGGTGATTTCCTCAAGAGGGTAAACTAAAAAGGGACAAGTAAAGAATCCTACATCATGAGGAACACAACTATAGGGATTTACCCAATGAACATGGGGATTTATTAGGGTGCTCTGAATTGTAGGGGTGAACTCTGAATTAGGGTCCTGGCATGAGAGAACGAATGAGAAAATCATACCAGAAATCTAGTCCTATGATACTCAATCAAAATCATGGGAAAAGGGAACTAAAACACATACAAAACCCTAACTTGCCAAAAAAAACAAAGAAAAACCCTAAACATTCGACAGAAGTTAAAAATACTATGTTGTTTATGCCTTCAATTTGCCATCGAGGATAAACAACAATCTAGTGCTAGTTTAAAGAAACTAGGATCTGATCACCATAAGTAGTTTCCTACATCTAGTTTAAATCACATGTGAAAACCTATTTTCGCACTTAGTTTCCCTAGATAACAGAAAGAGGCTTTCCTCACATTTAATAGGATTAACAACAAGGACAGTAAAATATCTCCATGCGAAAACATAGTTTCTGATTGAATTCATCACCGACAGGTCTTCTTTCCTCAACTTGTTCACTGGGCGTTTGAGAACATCTTGTACTTTGGAGCATTTACAAGCGGAAAAAAGAAAATGGATAGCAGAATGAGATACACGACGTATCTTGAGTGGCAGCGAAAACACTTGTGCTAACTCTAGGTAGAGTGCTAACTCTAGATAGAAATGAATCTCTGGTTGGAATGGAGACTATAAAAGTTGAATTAGTTGAAGAAATTACCAGATGGAAACTCTTCATAGTTTTGTCTTCGAAGTTTTGCATGTATAGAGGTAATGCCGAGAGTAATGTCTGCACACAAAAAACAATACCGAATAATAATAAAACAATCCATCCTGATAGATAAAATTAAGGGTATTGAATATCATGAAAGTTTTGACACAGTTTACTATAAGGATTTGATGAAACATAACAAAATTAACAATACAGTATGGAAGTTATATTAGAAATTAAAAGGGATTACACTCGAGTTGAAAACTTACAGCAGGCAGTGTGAAGTATAGGTCCTATGGCATGAAGGTTAAAGTTGAAAACATTCTCGAAAGGCTTTTTGCTAAGCTTACACAACAAGTTGAAGTTGGACACTTCTTTCCAGAAATTTAGTAATATGTTTTCTTATTTACTCTTAGTGTAAACGAAAAACTATTTATGCTCAACTTAAAAGAAAAATAGAGGATAACATAATCTTACAAAGCTGTGTATAAGTTCTTGCTGAGCTATATCTTGGATTGTACCAACTGTATCAAAGAAGTTGGCTTTCTCAAAGGGAGTTTATACAAGCAAGGACATAGTGGTTCGGCTCGATAGTGTCAACTAGCTATCACTTTCATTTTTATGTTGTTTTCCCGATCGAAAAAAATCAATAACATTTTGAGAGGCTACTCTATTGGCTACAAAACTAGTTGATGGTTGTACTTCCGAAATATACTGCATGTATTTTTTTGCACATGATATATATACTAGATGTATTACAACACCACAACTAGTTCCCAGACAAGACTATTAGACAACCAGTGAGATATCAACAAATCATAGAACATTGACACTCACATGCAAAACTACTGGCAAGACGGAATGTGCTGTTATTAGATGACGAACACTATGAGTAAACACTCACAACCATCATAAAGAGCAACAAAAATAAGATGAGGACAACTATTAGAATTCACTGGCAAACAAAGCATATGAGTAGAACAACTACTACCCCCTCTGTATGAAGGTTGCATGTGGAGGTGGCATATGAAAGTGACAATTGCTAGGAAGTATCAAATCGCTGAAATAAGCCGATAAGCCACACTAGCAAGAAATTGGTGAGAAAAATAAGAGAGCAGTGTAACCTCAGTATGAAAGTAACTATCGGTTGAGACAAACCACACAAACGAGAAAATCCACACAGGAGAACAAACCCTAGTAAGAATTGCAACAATTACTAAGGGGAATGGAGAATAATTTTTTTCATATAGCAGAAACCCTAGAAATTACTCAACACTACTAAAAGGACCAATAGACTAAAACACGTAACCAATTTGTCTATACTAGTAAATGTGCATGTGCAACGCACGTGTAATCTTAAGCCGGCTTGAAGATATACCAGAGTTTTCTTTAGAAAAGCTGCATCAAAAGAAATTGTTTGTGTAAACACCATCAACGGCATGTCCATCTCTTCCTACAAATGGGTTGAAATTTGAACTAATCCAACGGAGAATCACCCCTTGATTCCCTTCCTTACGTATATCGTGGGGCGATTCATTTCTTGTGAAAGGTGTACGTAAGAAAGGGAACCAGTGAGAGAAAGGATTGATTAGCATTAAATGCGTTTAGTGCTAAACATGTTTAGTTGCTCACCATTAGGGCAATACGGACCGTCGGATTAATGGAAATGGATGGCCGAGATCTGTGGGATCTGCCTCGCAGGGTCTTTTTATATTGGTATAGATGAGGGAGGAAATTAATGCTAGAAATCTAGTGTACATAACATCTATTTTGTAGTGTTATTCAAGAGGATGGTAAATCAGGTATTTACACCTCACCCAGCAATGATGTTTTTCAACCAACCCTAGGAAGTGAGCTACATCTACGTGAATTAGACATAAAGTAACCTTGATCTGAAGGAGTCAAACATATACAAGCTCAAACCCTAGGGGATCACCAACATCTATTGGGGAAAAGGAAGAAAAGGGAACATAGAACAACAAATGAGCAAACACGCGAGTGGATCCACACAAAACCTAGGTTGATAATATACTAACAAGGATGAAATCGAGCAGGAGCAAAGACAAGGATAATGAGAGAGGAGCACGAACCATCGAAAGCCTGGCGATGTACAGAGAGTGGATCCGCTCAGATCAAACCAGAACGGATCGATCCACTGCCTCGGCGTGAGATTAGGGTTCCAAATCGTGAAAAGAAGGAGAGGAAGGGAGCTCTCAGGTATCGCCACTGCAGGAAGAAAGAGAAGAAAGAAAAGAGGAGTGAGAGGAGGAGGAGAAGAAAATACTAGTGCAAAGGAATAATGGGACGAGCCCAAGGTGACGGAAGGTGTCGGTGTACTAAGTACCCCAACTTGTGCACGGGCAGTAGCAGCTTCCCGTGGCAGGGTTTACCACGTGCTCGCCGGGAACCTTCCTGGTCCCTATGAAGCCATTCAAGAACAAAGTATACAAGTCAGAAAATCAAGGCCCTGACAAGAGGAGCTTGCCGGGAAGGCCGCACCAGGCTCAAGGATTATCACTTTAGCACAAGACCGTGGCAAGAGGAGCTTGCCAGGAAGGCCAAGGAATACATATCTCAAGAGATGCCTCGGCGCATCATGCGCCCCGGCAGGACCCGGAGAGCGGCAAGCTTCCGGGCCCGGCAAGATCACGACCCCGACAAGGTGCTTGCCGGGGAAACCTACGCTGTGTGCCCACGCTCCAGCTTGTCTGCCCACGCGTCGCCCTGGGGCCCTTCCAGGGACGCGTGGCGGACGGCTGTGCAGCCTGAGGCGCACGGTGGCAAGCCACGGTGATGAGGCAACCGCCGTGGCGAACGGAGAAGCATGGACGGACGCTTTTGGGGACGACGGCGACGGGCATTTAATGCCCTTGTCCCCCACTGTCAAAGTTAGGTGAAGACCACTGTTCATATACTGTTCATGCACTGTTACAACTACCACCAAAATTACACTTTTACCCTCCTCTACGTTGACACCTGTCGGTGACCCCTTTGAGCTATAAAAGGAGGCCCATGCACAACGTAGAGGGGGTTCGAAACCTAGACAACTCACTCACTCGGTGTAGCTAGTATTGTAGCTCTTCAAGCTCCCGAGCTCAAGAACTCAATACAGCCCAAGCAGGAGTAGGGTTTTACGCGTCCGCGCGGCCCGAACCTGGGTAAAACTGCCCGCGTGCGCTCCTCGATCTGCTCTCCGTGCTCCCTCCGCTCCCTTACCGCAACGTAGAAGGGGCCCCGGTCCCATAGGTGCTCGTGGGAGGACAGTTTCCCCCGACATCTTTGGCGCGCCAGGTAGGGGGCGTCGAGGTTGTGCGGACCTGATCATTCTTCATCAACTTCTCCAACTTCATCAACCTCATCAGCAGCATCAACATGCCTCCGAAGAAGAAGGCTTCGGAGGTCGGAGGCCCGTCGGCGTCGATCCCACCGCCACCAGAACCAACGGTTGGTGGAGGAGACGCCGGCGGAAGGGTGGTCGCCGGCGAGGAGACTCACGGCGCCACCAAGTCCAAGGAGAAGACCGACGACCGGGCGAACTCCAAAGCCTCGGCGTCTCTACACGCCTCACGTCCCTCCCAGGAGGTGCAAGACCCGCAGCGGCGTGGTACAACAGGTACCATACGCTTGCTGGGGCGTAGCCAAGCCGGAGGATCGCGGGATGCTCCAGGCCAGCACGCTGGTACGAGCAAGGCGCGGTCGCCGGGGCGAGAAACTGCTCCTTCTAACCCTGTTAGAAGTCCGAGCATATCTCTCTCCTCGCACCGCTCGCCGCCGCTCCCCTCCTCTCCAGCAGAAGCTCTAGCAAGAGCACAGCTGCTCCTCGACTTCCCTCCAGCGGCAGATAAAGCCGAAGACTGGAGGGCGACGATCCAGAGTCTCATCGCCTTCGCCAATAATGACACGCCGCAGCAGCCGGCAACGTCGCGGCCACGGCAAGCCGACCAGACGAAGGCCGATGGCGACAAGACCGCCGGGGGTGCAACCACCGTGCACTCCCCTCCGCGGAAGCAGAAGACGCCACCCCGCCGGATCAACGTCGACGACGACTCCACGGCGTCGTCGGATCCGCGGGCTCGTCGTGACCAGCGCCAGGTCCTCGACGACAGGCGGCAAGAAGACGCTCGAACCCGTATCGAGCGTCGACGAGAAGCTCGAAGGCAATCAGACCAGCGCGCTGGGACTGCTGTCGACGCGCACGCGCCCGGTGAACCAGGCGACTTGCCGTACGCGGCAGGTTGCCCTACGTTCACCCGTGAGCTGCGGCAAGTCCAGTGGCCCAGCATGAAAAACTTCAAGCCCGACGTACCCGAGAAGTACGACGGCAAGACACACCCCTCGGAGTTCCTCAGCATCTACACCATCGCGGTGCAGGCTGCCGGGGGACGCGACGAGAAGATACTCGCCAACTACTTCCCGCTAGTGCTTAAGCCAAACGTTCGGTCTTGGCTTATGCACTTGTCGGAGAACTCCATTTCTTCGTGGGCGGATTTGTGCCACCAGTTTGTTGGCGCCTTCATGGGCGGCCACAAACCCCACAGCCAGGAGAGCGATCTCCACATCCTTGCCCAGAAGGAGGGAGAGTCCCTGCGCAAGTATATCCAACGATTCAGCCACGTCCAGCACAACATTCCCGACGTCCACCCTGCCGCGGTTATCAGCGCGTTTCATCAAAACGTGCGTAACCGCCGGATGAGGGAGGAGATGGCCATGACCAAGATCCGGGATGTCAGCGAGCTCTACGCTCTGGCTGACAAGTGCGCGCGCGCCGAAGAGGGGAGGAGACTCCCCGGAGAGGATGCTGGCGCAGGAGGAAGCGACAGCGAAGACGCCGCCCCGGCAAGGAAGAGCCGGCGGCGGAATAACAGAAAGAAGAAGAGCAAGGAGGTATTGGTTGTCGAGCAGTCCGGCAAGGAGGCTCCCGCCAAGAAGACACAGGCTGGCGGCTCCGGCAAGGAGCCTGCCCCTGTAGCGGCAGCCGACAAGCAGGACGGCTCCGACAAGCAGTACTGCAAGATCCACCGCACCAAGGGCCACGATCTTCAGAACTGCAAGAGAGTCGAGTACCTCGTAGAGCAGCAGAAGGCTGAATACGAGCGTCGCGACAAGGAGAAGGCCCAAGGAGGCGGAGGAGAACCAAGCAAGAAGCGGCCATTCAATGGCCGGGGAGGACGCCGCGGCAAGGCCAAGCAGCGGCAAGGTGATAGACCTCCCCGGGGCCGCGACAAGGATGAGGAAGAAGACGACGACGGCGACATGGAAGAAGGAGATAACAGCGAGCAGGAGTTCCAGAAGGCCACAGAGGTTCTGTGTGTCGACGGAGGTGCCTCTCTGCACACTTCCCACCGCCATCTCAAGCAGTGGGTGCGGGAAGTGAATGCAGTTGAGCCACCTGTCGAGTCACGCAGGCTGCTGAAGTGGTCCAGCACGCCCATCGTCTTCGACCTTGAGGACCACCCTGACCGCACAACTGCGGTCGGGTGCTTGCTGATGTTGGTCTCACCAACCATCCGCAACCTCAAGGTCACCAAGATGTTGGTTGACGGCGGGGCCGGCCTGAACTTGATCTCCTCGGCTGTGATCAAGAAGCTACAGATCCCGGACGGCGAGCTCGAAGAAACCGGGACGTTCCAAGGGATCAACCCGGGAAGGAGCAAGCCGAAGGGGAAGATTACGCTGCCCGTGACCTTTGGCGGGGAGCTCAACTTCAGGACGGAGAGGATAACCTTTGACGTTGCCGATATCCCATTGCCATACAATGGGATACTGGGCCGTCCTGCCCTCGCCAAGTTCATGGCAGCTTCCTACTATGCCTACAACGTACTCAAGATGCCGGGGCCGATAAGCGTCATCTCTGTCCCTGGCGACAAGAAGGACGCGCTTATCTGCGCCGACAAGATCTACCGGGATGCAGCAGCCGCAGCAGAAAGCAGCACACTTGCCGCTAAAGCTCCCGGGGGGAAGACCATGACCAAGTCCGGCAAGAGCTCTGGGGCCCACTCCGGCAAACGCACCTCCTCGGAGTGCTGCACTGCCGTCGAGGACGCACCATCGAGCTCCACCGGCAAGTGCAAGAAAGGGATGGCAGCTCCACCGGCAACCAAGAAGGTGTCCGCCAAGGAGGACGGCACTGGTGGTACCTTCACCATCAGTGCTACACTCGACCCCAAATAGGAAAGCGCGCTCGTTGCCTTCCTGCGGGCGAATGTCGATGTGTTTGCATGGCAACCATCTGACATCCCCGGCGTTCCCAGGAAGGTAATTGAGCACAAGCTTGCTGTTTGTCCTCATGCGCGGCCCGTCAAGCAGAAGGTCAGGAAGCAAGCCGTGGAGCGCCAAGAATTCATCGCCGAAGAGATAAAGAAGTTGGAAGCAGCAGGCCTGGTTAGAGGCGTGATCCATCCTACGTGGTTAGCAAATCCAGTCGTCGTGCGCAAGGCTAATGGGAAGTGGAGACTTTGTATAGACTTCACCGATGTGAATAAAGCATGTCCTAAGGATCCATTTCCCTTGCCGCGTATTGACCAGATTGTTGACTCCACCGCTGGATGTGAGCTGCTTTCCTTCCTTGATGCCTACTCAGGTTACCACCAGATATTCATGGCCAAGGAAGATGAAGATAAGACTGCATTCATTACTCCATGCGGCACATATTGCTTCATACGCATGCCCTTTGGATTGAAGAATGCAGGCTCAACATTTGCGAGGGTGGTGCATACTGCATTTGAGCCACAGATCCACAGAAATGTAGAAGCCTACATGGATGATATAGTGGTCAAGAGCAAGAGCAAAGATACCCTGATCCAAGACTTAGAGGAAACCGTTGAGAATCTGCGCAAGATCCAACTCAAGCTGAACCCCGAGAAGTGCGTCTTCGGAGTCCCCTCCGGCAAGCTCCTCGGGTTCTTTGTGTCCCAGAGGGGGATTGAAGCCAATCCCAACAAGATAAAAGCCATCGAGCAGATTGAAGCCCCGAAGCGCGTCAAGGACGTGAGAAGGCTTGCTGGTTGTGTGGCGGCCCTCAGCAGGTTCATTTCAAAGTCAGCAAAACGCGCCCTCCCTTTCTTCAAAATTTTGAAGAAGGCAGGTCCTATGAAATGGACTCCGGAAGCGGAGGCAGCGCTGCAAGACTTGAAAGGATACCTGTCCTCCACTCCAATACTTGTCGCACCTAGACCACAAGAGAAGTTGCTGCTGTACCTAGCAGCAACCAATCAAGTGGTTAGTGCTGCGTTAGTAGCGGAGAGGGAGGCCGATGAGGAACCCACATCCCCGGCAAGCGAATCCAGCGACAAGCAGGAGGCTTCCCCGACAAGCTCTGGCTCCGACAAGGACAAGTCTGCGCAGGAACAAGGAGAAGTGCGAAGGAAGATGGTATAGCGTCCAGTGTATTTTGTGAGTTCCCTCTTGCAGGGGGCTAGATCAAGATACTCTGGGGTGCAGAAGTTGCTGTTCGGCCTCCTCATGGCCTCAAGGAAGCTGCGCCATTACTTCCAAGCACACGAGATAACAGTGGTCACTCGCTTTCCGTTGAAGAGGATATTGCAAAATCCAGAAGCAACAGGCAGGATCGTCGAGTGGGCACTAGAGCTGTCAAGCTTTGGTCTCAAGTTTGAGAGTACCTCAACCATACAAAGCAGAGCTTTGGCAGAATTCATAGCAGAATGGACCCCAACACCAGATGAAGAAGTTCCAGAGACAAACGTCACCGTCCAAGAAGCAAACAGAGAGTGGGTAATGTACTTCGATGGTGCTTTCTCGCTGCAAGGCGCCGGTGCCGGCGTGGTACTCATAGCGCCCAGCGGAGAGCACCTCAAGTATGTTGTCCAGATGCACTTTCCCAAGGAGCAAGCGACAAACAATACTGCAGAGTATGAGGGTTTGCTTGCCGGCCTCAGAATTGCGGCCGAACTTGGGATCAAGAAGTTGATTGTGCGGGGAGATTCACAGTTGGTGGTCCGACAAGTGAATAAGAATTACCAGAGCCCTTTGATGGAAGCTTATGTCGATGAAGTGAGGAAGATTGAGGAGCACTTTGAAGGTCTGCAAATGGAGCACGTCCCAAGAGCTCAAAATGATATTGCAGATGGCCTCTCAAAGTGTGCTGCGATGAAGTTACCTGTGGAACCAGGAACCTTCGTGCTCAAGTTAACTCAGCCATCCGTTACACCATCAGTTGGGAAAAACAAGAAAAGGAAGTTGGTCTCCGACGACTACTTGCCGGCGGACCTTCCTGAGGCCGCCGCCAAGGTCCCCAAGATCAGCAGCCAAGATGCTGAGGAACAGTTTGCTCCTGCAAACCCAAGGGTCTGTACAGTTGAAGCAGGCGTTCCCGACAAGCCTTGCCCCGGCAGGCTTGCCGGGGGACCATCAGCTCCGGCAGAACCGCAGGTTCTTGCCGTCGAAGCTGAGGTTCCCGCAGCAGCCCTCATGCCTTTAGTCCTTGTTGTTGAGCCTCAGGCTCCAGCCTGGGCGCAGCAAATCGTCCGCTTTCTACAAACTGGAGAACTTCCCGACGAGCCAGAAGAGATAGAGAACATAACCAGGCAGTCAAGTATGTACCAGTTCGTTGGCAATGACCTGTACAAAAGAAGACTCAATGGTGTCAGGTTGAAGTGCATTTACAGGGAAGATGGACAGAAGCTGTTGGCAGAGATACATGGAGGCATATGTGGCCACCACATTGGCGCAAGGGCACTTGCCGGGAAGGCGTTCCGGCAAGGGTTCTTCTGGCCGGAAGCCCTCCAAGATGCAACTGCACAAGTAACCAAGTGTGAAGCGTGCCAGTTCCATGCCAACCAAATTCACCAGCCGGCTCAAGCTCTCCTGACGATCCCTTTGTCCTGGCCCTTTTCGGTCTGGGGGCTCGATATCCTCGGCCCCTTTCGACGCGCAGTCGGGGGCTTTGAGTACTTGTACGTAGCAATCGACAAGTTCACAAAGTGGCCAGAAGTGGAACCAGTGAGAAAGGTGACAGCACAGTCAGCAGTCAGGTTCTTCAGATCAATTGTTTGCCGTTTCGGAATCCCTAACAGGATCATCACCGACAACGGCACACAGTTCACAAGTCGCACCTTCATGCAGTACGTCCAAGACCTTGGCGCCAAGGTCTGCTTCGCTTCTGTTGCTCACCCGAGGAGCAATGGTCAAGCGGAGAGGGCCAATGCTGAAGTGCTGCGCGGACTGAAGACAAGAACCTTCGACAGGCTGCACAAGTGCGGAAGAAACTGGATAGAGGAGTTGCCGGCGGCTCTTTGGTCAATCAGGACGACACCAAATCGAGCCACCGGACAGACACCCTTTGCTTTAGTCTATGGAGCAGAGGCAGTTCTCCCCACGGAACTCGTATACGGATCTCCTCGAGTGCTCGCTTATGATGAGCTCGAGCAAGAGCAACTACGACAAGATGATGCATTGCTCCTCGAGGAGGAACGTCTCCAGGCTGCTGTACGAGCTGCTCGATACCAGCAAGCCTTGCGTCGCTATCATAGCCGCAAGGTCAAGGCCAGGAGTCTCGAGGAAGGCGACCTTGTTCTTCGGCGTGTTCAGTCCGCCAAGAATTCCAACAAGTTGACGCCGAAGTGGGAAGGCCCTTATCGGGTGAGACAAGTCACAAGGCCCGACGCTGTCCGCCTTGAGACCGAAGAAGGCTTACCGGTGAGCAACTCCTGGAACATAGAGCATCTTCGCAAGTTTCACCCATAAGGCGCGGTTGCCGTGATCCGCTCCGGCAACCACCTTTTGTACAAGTCTTGCCGCTGTTGCATGTAAACCTTTGTACAAAGCCGGGCGCAGATCCCGTGCATCAGTAAAGCTTTTGTGCTTCGCACTACTTGTCATTTCCATGCTTTTCTTTGTTATTTGCATGCATTATCTGACACTTTGTGCAATGCACATCCCCGGTAAGCACTAGCAAACCGTAAGGCCCTATACTTGCTTTTTCCTCCTCTTTTTTCTTTCCCTCTTAAGCAGAAGGAGTATTCCTCGCGCACAAGTTTGCCGGGGGGGGGGAGGAGATGGAGGTATGAGCCAAGTATTGTTCAAGAAAGAGAAGCCTTGTCGGGGAGCAAACAACTTATGAAAGCTAAGTCACCAAAGTTTGAGCAATTCAAATTTTTCAAATTTTTTTTAGTTGTCTTCCTTGAACAACCACACTTTGTATGGAAAACCTGTGCGCGGAGGAACCTACCCGTGGCTAGCCGCACCCTTACTTTGTTTCGAGCACGCTCAACGGCTTAAGTGAGCTGCGACAAGTGTCGCGCCCTTGTTTCGTTTTCGAGTTCGCTCAGCAAGCTAAGTGTGCTGCGACTAGCTACGGCAAGGTTTCTTGCCGGCAAGACCTTTGCCAGCAGGCTGCTAAGAGTCCAGCACTCAGTGCTCGCGGCAAGGGTCCTTTTGCCGGCAAGTTCCCTGAAAGCGTAGGGTGGAATGCATACAAAGTAAAGGGATCAAAACAAGGAAGATAACACTGCATTGGTTGCTCAAAATAAGATTGTATATTACAAAGATAACTTGCCGCAATAACTAATAGATTCATGTCCATAACATGCTTTGCAGCGGCAAAGGAAGCAGAAAGAAAGGAATCTAATCTACGCGGTCGCCTTCACGCCTTGTGATCTTGTTCACCTTGGCGACGATGTGGGCAACCTGCGCCTTCAACGCCTCCTGATCGGCTTCGGGCGGCAAGGTGCGGAGGACGTTGACGAGGTTGATGCCGGGGTTGCGGAAGACGATCTTCGATAAGACCCGCTCCATGGTGCCCGTGCAGAGCCGACGCGCCTCGTCGGCCAGCTGTACGGGGATCCTCTCCCGCAGCCGCGCAAGTGCCGGCGCTATTCCCCTGAAGAATAGACTCAACTTGGCGCTGTGGGGGAGACTCTCGTCCGGAGAGTACCCGAGATGCTCCGCCCTCAGCGCCACCATCTCCTTGTCAATATTGGCAGCGGAGGTGACCAGCTCATCAGTCCACTGCTCAACTGCCCGGTTGAAGTTGTTCGCCGAGACGGCGGCGCTCTCCACCAAGTTCCTCTCCTTGCGGAGCTTGTCCTTCAGCTTCGTCTCGCGGTCCCGGGCGGCGTCGAGCAAGTCAGTCAGGGTGGAGACCTTCAGCTCTAAGTCAGCAATGGAGTTCTTGGCGTCAGAGAGCTCTGTGCCCTTCTCAGAGAGACGTACCTGCAGCTCAGAGTTGGTGTGGGCATCTTTCTCCCGCTCCACATTGAGCGCAGTGACTCTGTCCTCGCTTGCCTTCAGGAACAACTCCAGCTGCTTCACCCTGGCCTCCAGATCATTCTTAGCAGTTTCCGCAGCAGCGGCAGCGTCCTTTGCCTCCTTTAGGGCCCCGCCAATGGCTTGCTCCCGGGCGGTGAGGTCGTCCTCGTGGCTGTCGAGGTCGACCTTTCGCTGGTTGAGCGCTCCCTCCCGCCGAGACAACTCCTCGGCGGCCATCCGCTGCTGCTCTTCTACCTCAGCCTTCTCCAGGAGGAAGGCTTGCTGCGCCCCGGCAAGCTCTTCCCGTTCCTCCGCCAAGTTGCGGTGGGCCGCCTGGTTGGCGGCACGGTGCTCCGCGGCGCGTTTCTCCAAGTCTGCTCCAGCCTTGGCGGCGAGGGCCTCCCGAGACTCCAGCTTGGCCTGTCTGGCTCGATACAAGGCCAGGAGCCGACGAAGGAGTCCCTCCTCTTCGGGCTCGTCGCTGTCGCCGGGCGCTTCAACGATCTTCAAGCCGGTGGAGGCGAGGACCTCTCCGTCAAAGGTCTCTCCCTCCGCGGGTGCTCGAGACGAGGACGCCCACGGGACTTGTATGAAGACCCCGTTGGCGGCCTTCAAGTAGACACCCGACCGCTCCGCAGAGGCGGAAGGGTCGGCGGCCGGTGCAGCGTCCGGCGCTCCTGCGGCCTCCGGGCCAGCAGTATGGTCGCCGGTCCCTTCCCCAGCCGCGGCGTCGGCGGTCGGGGCGGTCTCTTCGACGACTGGCTCGCCAGCTCCAGCCGTTCCCTCGGCGGCAGTGGCGTTGCCGCCGTCGCAGTGCACCTCCTCCCCAGCGGTGGCCTCCGTCTCCATCGGCTCTGGGGCAGGAGGGTCTA
This sequence comes from Secale cereale, assembly GCA_902687465.1. Classification (NCBI taxonomy): domain Eukaryota; kingdom Viridiplantae; phylum Streptophyta; class Magnoliopsida; order Poales; family Poaceae; genus Secale; species Secale cereale. The sequence goes on from LR738713.1 coordinate 762,107,627, forward strand.
GCAGAAGAAAAAGAAAAGAAAGAGTCAAGCAAATATCCAAAAAGACGAATCCAAGAAGAAGAAGTTGCAAAGCTTACCTTCGCGGATCCCTTCAATGACAGGGTCCCTCGCCGGGGAGTTTTCCCTTGGCGGCGGAGTAGTAGCCCCTGCTGACGGAGGGCCGCCCGCGCCCTCCCTTGGCGGGGTGCTCACCCTTGTCGGGCTGCTCACCCTTGGCGGGGTACTCGCCCTTGGCGGAGTGCCGGTCCTTGGCGGAGCGTTCTCCCTCGCCGGGAAGTTCACCCTTGGCGGGGAGGGTGGAGCAAGTGGCTCGTCGGGGGCGACCTCCTGATGCCCCTGCAGCTGCGGCTCCACTTCTGCACAAGACAACAAGATATCAGATGAAGATGATCACCTCAGGCGCGCCCATCGAGCAGAAAGACAAACACTAGACTTACGCTGGGGGCTGCGCTGGGGGCTGCTCCTCGGAGCAGCAGGCTGATCCGGCAAGCTCGTCGCTGGCGCGTCGCTTGTCGCCGCGATGGGCAAGTCGTCTTCGATAGTGACCACAGGGATCTTGGCTCTCTTCGCCATCCTCTGGGCCAAGGTCCTGTGAAGCAAAACAAAAGCAAGATCACAACCAAGCTAGGAAAATCAAAGAAACTAAAAGAATTGCAAGTACTTACTCCTCTTCCTCTTCGTCGGAGCTGAGGGCGGAGAAGTCAAAATCCGCCTGAGGTGCTCCCGCGCGAGGAGCTGGAGGAGAAGGTTCCCTCGGGCGCTTGGCGGTCTCCGGGGCTGCGGGCTGTGAAGACTCAGCCCCCGTCGTCGCCGAAGACCGAGGGGCAGAAGGAGCACCCGTACCGCTCCGGGAAGATCCCCCTCCGCTTGACGCTCGAGCACGGGGCGCCTCCTTGACGACTTCGCTCGTCCTGGTGGCACGCGTCGCGCGGCGCGCCGGCTGCTGTCGGGGCGCCTGCGGCCTCGCCGTCTCAGCTGTCTTGCGGGGGCGCTTCTTCTGTTGCTGCGGAGGACTTGGCGGAGGCGGAGAATTCTCCAAGGACGAGGAGGCATCGTCAAGATTCAGAGATCCACCGGAGTCTTCATCGGAACCTCCGGCCTCGGCCCCTTCCTCCTCCTCGGCAGGCCCGCTAGACTCAGCGCCATGCCCAGCGGCCTCGCTCCCCCCGGCAACCTCGCTCGTCCCGGCAAACTTCACGGAAGGCTCCCCGGCAAACTCCTCGGGCGCGAGCTTCAGCAGCTTGAGGATTTCCGCCTCTTCTGCTTGGCTCACTGCGTCCACGGCCTGCGCCTGGTCCACAGTGTATCCAAATTCGCCCGCTGCCGCGGCTGCGGCGGCCTCCTCCATCCTGGAGGCAATGTAAGCTATATCCCGGCCAGTAGTATCCCGGGTGAGGCCCTTCTGCTCGTCGGCCTTGCAGGGCTTCTCGACCAAGTTGTCGAAGAAGTTCAGCACGGTCTCCGGTGGAGGCTCTATCCAGGTGGGGACGACGCCGTGGGAGTCGCACGCGGGCATCATCGCTCGTAGGGAATCTCGGGCAGTGCTGTCGCACAGCGGCACCACTCCCCGGGAAGGTTTAAACCACTCCGGATGGGCAGGGTCATGCTTGAAGAGCTCCTTGACCATCCCCTTCAACTCCAAGACGGTGAAGTTGTAGTTCAATCCAGGGCGCAGCCTCATGATATCCACCGCGTTGCCGAATTCCCAGGCACGCCTCTTCCTTTCCTGTAAAGGGGCGATGCGGCGGCGGAGGAAATCTGCTCCAACTTCTCCAACAGTCAAATTGGCGACCCGGAGACGAATGATCCTAATGAGGGCAATGTTGAGCTTGCTGTCCTCCGGGGCCAACTCACTCCAATCCCTGCCGCACACTATGGCAGTCGTGCGCGGCGCGGTGAAGGGCTCAGCCTTATCTTCTAGCACCCAGCACCAATCGGCTCTCCACTCCTCCCACTTCCCGCGGAGCTCTCCCTTCAGGTACGAATCCTTCTTGTTCAGCCTGAAGATCCAGGAGATGCCGCCGGAGAGGGGGGCGCCGGACTCTACTCTAGGCATAAAGAAGTGGCGGAAGAGAGCTACATTGGGATGAACCCCAACATAGTTTTCGCATAGATGTGCGAAAACGGCCATCGTAAGGATGGCGTTGGGGGTGAAGTCTAGAAGGTGGAGTCCGTATGTGTTCATCACGTCACAGAAGAACTCCGAGTACGGAGGGCACAAACCACAGTGGAAGAACGCGGCAAAGAAAAAGTACCCACCGGGGAACATGTCGACGGCGACGGCGGGGAGGACTCTGGTGCGGGGATGAGCTTTGGTCTCCCTCGCCCAGAACAAATAGTATTTGTCCCGGAGCTCCCTCGGACCAAGCCTTGGCGCAAAGACCACGCACTTCTTCCGCGGGGCGGCCAGCTTCGCCGCCTGCTCGGACTTCTCCTTCTTCGTCTTGTCGCCCTTCGGGGCCATGGCGGGGAAGGCGGGAAGGACGACGGCGCCGCGGACGCTGTGGACAGCGGAGGAGGGAGTGGAGCTGGGCTCTCTGTCGACCTTGGGGAGGCGGAGGGCGACGGGGGTTTCTGGAGAATCAAGACGCAATGAAGACGATGGAGGGAACTGCCCCTGCTTCCTCTGCTTTTAAGGGGGAAGTGGGGGACGCTCCGCATTTCCCATTAAAGAACAGGCCACAATCTCTCCCACGACACCGCAATCGACGCGTGCCGTTAGGGAGGGATGCGGCGGATACGGAAAGGGATACGGCTTGCCGTGGGCCGCGCGTGCCCGTGCACTGTCTTGGGCCTGGCCCAACAGCGCTCGGCACCGTGTGTGGCCCAGGCCCGGGGGCTCCTGTCGGTGTACTAAGTACCCCAACTTGTGCACGGGCAGTAGCAGCTTCCCGTGGCAGGGTTTACCACATGCTCGCCGGGAACCTTCCTGGTCCCTATGAAGCCATTCAAGAACAAAGTATACAAGTCAGAAAATCAAGGCCCCAGCAAGAGGAGCTTGCCGGGAAGGCCGCACCAGGCTCAAGGATTATCACTTTAGCACAAGACCCTGGCAAGAGGAGCTTGCCAGGAAGGCCAAGGAATACATATCTCAAGAGATGCCTCGGCGCATCATGCGCCCCGGCAGGACCCGGAGAGCGGCAAGCTTCCGGGCCCGGCAAGATCACGACCCCGGCAAGGTGCTTGCCGGGGAAACCTACGCTGTGTGCCCACGCTCCAGCTCGTCTGCCCACGCGTCGCCCTGGGGCCCTTCCAGGGACGCGTGGCGGACGGCTGTGCAGCCTGGGGCGCACGGTGGCAAGCCACGGTGACGAGGCAACCGCCGTGGCGAACGGAGAAGCATGGACGGACGCTTTTGGGGACGACGGCGACGGGCATTTAATGCCCTTGTCCCCCACTGTCAAAGTTAGGTGAAGACCACTGTTCATATACTGTTCATGCACTGTTACAACTACCACCAAAATTACACTTTTACCCTCCTCTACGTTGACACCTGTCGGTGACCCCTTTGAGCTATAAAAGGAGGCTCATGCACAACGTAGAGGGGGTTCGAAACCTAGACAACTCACTCACTCGGTGTAGCTAGTACTGTAGCTCTTCAAGCTCCCGAGCTCAAGAACTCAATACAGCCCAAGCAGGAGTAGGGTTTTACGCGTCCGCGCGGCCCGAACCTGGGTAAAACTGCCAGCGTGCGCTCCTCGATCTGCTCTCCGTGCTCCCTCCGCTCCCTTACCGCAACGTAGAAGGGGCTCCGGTCCCATAGGTGCTCGTGGGAGGACAGTTTCCCCCGACAGAAGGCGTGTGCGCCCGATTGCGAAAGTCGATGTATCTAGCGCAGAAGGCGACGAATGGGAAATGCCTTATTATATACTCCCTGCAATCCAAAAAAAACGTCAGAATATTAGTTCACATTTAGTTCAACTTTGAACTAAAGCCATGACACTTTTTTTGATCGGAGGGACTAGAAGAGTATAAAAAATACAGGTCGCTTATTGCGAGCGAGATAGCCTAGCATCGCTCAAAGCACTTCCATGATTTGGCTCACTAAAATAGGAACATTTTTTTCCATTCTTTGAAATTGCGTTCACATTATATATATAAATAATTATGACCCATTAATAATAAAATAAGTGAAAATATCGCAAAAAGTGAAACATTCACGTGTTAAAAAATAGCATATATGAAATACAACAATATGCATAACCTTCCAAAATTATTTTTTATATTTTTATAAAATTATTCATATATTTTGAAAAAATAGATCACATTATTAAAAATGATGTGATTTTAAAAAATTCAGTTCATTAGTGGCCTCATGCACTTCAAAAAATATTCACATAATTTAAAAAGGTGCTCATCTACTTTAAAAAGAATGTTAGTATAGTTTGGAAAAGTGATCACTCTTTTTTAAAATGTTTTTCTAATTTTAAAAGTTATTCAAACATTTAAAAAATCATGTAAACTAAAGTACTCATGTATTTTTTTAATTGCTCTTGTGATTTTGAAAATCTTTCATGTGT
>LR738713.1:762112230-762158056 GCA_902687465.1 Secale cereale
AAACAATGCTCAACTATACCCCTCTTCCGTGTGGTGCCCTTATGGAAATACCCCTCCGTGCCGTTCCGGGTTGACCGTCAAATGGACGTTTTCTGGACATTTTTACCGCTCGCGAAGAAAATAAAAATGAAACAAAAGAAAAAAAGGCAGAGAGAACCTTACCCATAGCTGGCCCATATAGCCAGCCCAACCCACCACCACTGCCCGTCATCGTTTTCAAGCTCATGCCCGGAAGCACGAGGGTGTGTGGAGGCCACTCACGCGACCACCGTCTGCATAGCCACTGTCTTCCCACGTTGTCTAATCATGTCCAGAAGCTCCACCGAGCTCCGCCATGTATCCACAATGATGCCCATGAGCCGAGAAGAACCGCATCATCGCCTTAGTCGTCTTCTTCACCACAGGCCGCCGAATATTGCCATTGCTGATTCTCATCGTCGGAGCTCCCCCAACCTCGTCGGCCTGCCCATCAGAACCACCGTGATCCACTGCCTGTTTCCCCCTTTTCCTTTGCTCGTTCCCATGCGTAGCACCGTTCCCGCGAGCTCCAAAGCCGTCGTTCGCCATTGACAAAGAACCCAAGCACCTTGAGCTTGAGTTGCCTCGTTTTGCTGACCAGGATGCTCCTGGAGCTCCCAGGATGCCTCCAAGCCGCACAACCTGCTCGCTCGTGACCCGTTGCGACTTCTCCGTCGAGCCCGTGCATGCACCACCCCAAACCCTCACCGTCGGCTACGATTCAGTCCATCCCCAGCAGCCCCACAACCCCCAATGGATGCGCGCTACGTGACGCACTACACCATCGTCCATTTGGTCGCCGGAGGAGGTTGCCCGAGGCCCTCGACCATGATATGTGCTCGTCGGCGGCTTAACCGCTAGTTTGCTGACGTGGCAGAGATTAGCTTAGGCTAATCTCAATTTAGTTAAGCTCTTTTTTTGAAACTATGTTTAGTTAAGCCCGAGTCTATGACAGTAGGCCCCATCCCTTTAATTAAACATGTTCTATTTTGTGTTGTGAGAGAGAAATAGTTTCCATGGTGGGGTCCACCCGTAAGAGAGATAGGTTTTTTCTTTTTTTTCCAAGGGTAGGTCCCACATGTCAGTGGCATATGCACACAAGGGCAACTATGTCCCGAAAACGTCCATTTGATGATCAAACTCCTTTGACCGGACGGAAATGGCACGGTGGGGTATTTCCATACGAGCACTAGACGGAAGAGGGGTATAGTTGAGCATTGTTTTTATTTAGGGTAAAGATGAGATCGGGCCAAAAATAGGGGCAAAATGTAAATGTCCCTCTTTTAAACGTATATGTATTTTCGAAGAAAAAGGAAATAAAGGAGAAGGGGAAAGGAAAAAAATAAAAGGAAGGAAAGAAAAAAAGAAAAAGAAAAAAGAAATAGAAAAGGAAAAAAGGGGCCACGACATAGAATAGAAAAAAGAGACCAGAAAAGAATCGGACCATGCCACGTGCCTATAGACTGATGTTGCCTTTCCTTCCAAGAAGGTGTGGTTTATGCTTGGCCTTGTGATTTGAGCGGACGATTGGACTTGCTCAGAGATGACGTGCCCAGCCCTTTTTTCTGGTTGACGGTGCACAGATGTCATAACCATGTCATGGATGGTCTTCGAACGAGTCTTTGTAAACATAATTTTATTTCTCTACTTGTTAATTCCACTAGATCACCCGCAAAAAATCCACTAAATAGAGAATGATAAGGTGACACTCTATGATTAATGCCATACTTAGTTAAAACTTCTCTAAATTCACCATGCCTAAAATATGAACCATCATCAGTCATATGGTATCTAGGAATTTCAGACCTTGAAAAGATAGCACCTTTTAATATTCTAATAGAAGTATGATGATCATCACTTTTAGTTGGAAATAACTTCTACCCACTTGTTGAAATAATCAACAGCAACCAAAATATGTGTTACAATATGAAGTTGGAAAAGGTCCCCTGAAATAGAAACACTAGATATTAAAAGGTTCAGTAGCAAAATAATAATTCATAGGCATGTGTTGATGTTTGCCAATATTTATTAGTCTCTCGTATTCATACAAATATAAGATAAAATTGTAGACATCTTTAGTTAGAGTAGGCCAATACAAGCCGGACTACAATATCTTCTGCGCAGTTCTACCTCCAGCGTGTTGTCCTCCACAAAGACCAGAGTGACACTTTCTCAAAGCTATTTCATGGTCATGTTCAGGCATACAATACCCAATAGTATTGTCTACTTCTTTTTATATACATGTGGATGGTCCCAAAAGTAATTATTGAAAGAATTTTCATAGATAAAAAAATCGTCAATAAATATCCCAACAACTTTTTCACAAAAAATAGTAAAGATAGCATTCATATATCTTTGAAATCTAGCAGGTGCATTACATAAACCAAAAGGCATACTTCTGTAAGCATAAATTTTAGAACGACACGTAAAAGTTGTTTTCTCTGGGTCTTCATGTAACACATGTATTTGAGAAAAACAAAAAACATATAGATAAAGAAGTGTAAATGTTTCGATAATATTTCTAATGTTTGGTCAATAAAATATAAAGGGTAACGATCCTTTCTAGTAGCTTTCTGTAATTTTCTACGAACAACGCACATCATATATCCTACACAGTTCTTTCTGGAATAGGTTCATTGCTTTCATTAGGAATCGTAGTAAAACCTCCCATGACACTAGCTTTTAGAAGGTACGGTACCTCATTTCTTACCACATCCTTAATTTGATGATTTAAGCCAAGTTGATGATCAACACTTGTCTTAACATCGGGCTTCATATATATTATATGAGTGCATACCATAGGGCTACTAACTTTGCGATCATCCAGAGTATAACAAACATTAGCACAATGAGTTCTCAATACATATAGTAACGTTCTTCTTCATGTCTTGTAAGGTTAGCATTATAATGGTAGCAAACTTCCCAATAGAAGGATTAAACAGGCTAGAAACATATGCCAGGAGTCTAAAGGATATCCGATGATATGCAATTAAAATAGTTAATGCTTTAGACTAGAGAGACACCATGGCTTTCAAAATTTAAACGGGTAGAACCAAAGAAGCTATTTGTACTTTTTGACTCGCAAAAGAATACGAGTGCTTATTGTATAGTCAGTGTTGCATTTTATTTTATTCCTTTATTGTTTTATTTGGGATTGTTTTATTTGTATTCTTATTTTATGGATTTTGATGTAGATTAAAGGTGGAGATTAGAAGGTATCCCTTCAATCAAAAAGGAAAATATTTTCTTTCTATCCAAATCAATCTATTCAATATGTTCGATCTGTAAGCTAATATTACGATATCCTTTTTAAGTAACTTTAAGATTCATGCTAACTTCAAAGTAGGGTGTACAAAAGCAAGAACACATGCTACAATCCCCCACATTCAGGGAAGCTGTAATAATTCATCCCAAAATTTTGAATTTTGTTCGCAGGGCCACACCTTTGAGCTAATTACTAACGCAAGCCCTAAACCTAACATATGATAGCACTCTGATAGGTATGGCCCACAGGTCATGCAGCATTATGCACTATATTATTTATCACTTATTCAATAAAAGATATTCTCTCCTTGAGTGAACAAAACGGTGGATCATCTTCTCTTTGAGTGTCTCGTTGCTAAATTTATTTGGCAAGTAGTGATTTTATCCAGAATTTTGGAATGGTGTCGGTGTGGTGTTAATGACATGTTTGGAGAATGGCTTGCTCACTTTTCTATAAGGAACATAGAACTTGCTGCTTTGTGGAGCAGGAGCAGTCTGATGGAAAACGAGGAATTTCTATCATCAGCATCCCGATGATCCTGTTCGGATGAGGAACTCTGTTTTGATCCAATGTGCGCGAGTTGTCCAAATCTTGCTCCTGTTGGGTGACTGCCTACAACTTCACTAGATAATAAGATAGTGGGCTGGAACTAATAAATATTTATGAGAACTATCAGCATGTAATTGGCTGGTTGCTTTGAGTTCTGTGGGAGTCCCAAATTGGCAACAATGAGGGATTATGGCTGAATTGTGTGCGATATACTCATCCTAATTGGAGCTACAAATGCCCATATATTGACCGGGCAACCAAATTGCGATAATGTGTCAAGGAAGAGAATGAAGTTCCTTTTCTTGAAAAGAAGGAATAAAATGGAGCTAGTATGGCATTTCTAGCTTGTGGACCACCAGGAAATCAAGAAAGCAAACGACAACTAGTATGGCCGAAATTTGGGATTCTTATGATCACTTGATTCATGGATGTAACTCTTTGTAATGATGTATGCGGTTCGTATGGTATACTCTCCTTGATAATTTAGTCAGGTTGGTTCTATGCCAACATTTCTTTCTGAAGCCCTTTATCAAATAATAATATTATTATTTTTGAAGGTGTACACAACATATGAGCAAGGTAGAAGATCATGTTTACTGCTCCTTCCTCGAGATACTCCTCCGAGTCACTGTTAGGTGACCTTGGGCCTTCGCCTTGATCAACATGAGCTCCATGTTGCTCCCTTTCATTAGCGAAACCTGCCTTCTAGGAACAACTCGGAGGATGATTCGACAATTTCCTAAGTCAAGAGGGGCATGGTTGATCGGGCACCACCACCGTGAATAATCTTATTCCTCTTGAAATTACAAACATGATATGGACGTACGTAAGACCCAAAGCGTGTGCGCTTTCTACCACATGAATACATGATAATAGGCAACTACATGAACATGAAACAATATATTACAATCAATCTCATCTAGATGAGTTCTAGGCACTCCCTTTAAAATTTCCAACGCACAACCTATAAATAAATAAAACATCAGACAAGATAGATTCGACGTGCAACCACCTGTCCACGACTTCAAGGGAACAAACGTGTCATCCCCGCCTTATTTTATTTGTTTAGTGCATCTGTTGCACGTGTTATAACTCAGAAATTGGTTCTTTAGCGTTTTAGGAGGGATAATGGTTTGGCTTCGGCAATGGCGGTGACATCGAATAAGTGTGGTCTAGATCTAAGCACGATGCGGCAATCTCCTTATAGGCTAGTGTGGCAGCAGCGTGCCTATGTGCAATTTTTTGTTCTGCAACTATGTCATCGTAGAGTAAAATGCATACTTGCCCCCCCCCCCAAAAAAAGAACCTTGGTGCCGAAGTTCAAAATAGTCCCAAACTCGGGAAGTGCTTCAATACAGTCCTGATACTTGTGTATACGGCTTCAGTATGGTTCTGGAACTTGGTACAGCGGTCCTGGATTATGATCGCGCACACATATATTGAGTCTTCTCTCTCCAAACTGGGTGGGACCCACCTGTCAGTGGTGTGAGAAAGAGTAAACTTGGAATGTAAATAACAAAGAGCAAGTGGTGCAGGGGGGTTCGAACAAAAATGTCAGGACACAAAACTGACAGGATCAGTTCAACGTGCAACCACTTGTCGAAGACTTCGGGGGAAAGCATTATTTAGTTACTTACCGCGTCTGTTGTGCGTGTTATAACTTAGAAATACCTTAGGATCAATACCGTAGGATCAGAAATACCGTAGGATCAATACCGTACGTGTCGGGTCCGCATTATTTAGTTACTTAGCGCGTCTGTTGTGTGTGTTGTAACTTGGAAATTAGTTGATGTACTACTTTTCAATGGAGCAGTATTAAGGGGAATACAAATAATAAACCACACTTTTCGGATATTTGAGTAAATGATGCAGTTAAGTAGTATTGTTGTCAGCCGTGTTCTTGCTCTCGACTACATATTTTTCCTTCAAAAAGTTTGCCCTTCTCGACCGACTCCTCCATCTATCGGTTGCGCACTCAACCATTTCCTCTTTTGTTAACTATGACCACTCTTGCAATTTCATCATCGTTTTCAATTGCAAGCCTCTCCGTCTTAATTGTATCTATTACTGCAAATGGTATCCTCTAGGGTATTATCTTATCCTCTTTAGATAAACTAAATGAACTAAATTTTAAGAAGTTAATTGGTTGAACTAAGAAGGGTCAAGAATACCGTAGGATCAGAAATTTGCATCCCTAATGGTATCATTTTGCTCAACTAAAACATTCTTAACTTATGTTCAAATGCGGGTTTTCTCTCAGCTGCAAACTTCTCCTTCTCAATCGTGTCCTTCCTCCTCAAATGCAAATGGTTTCCTCAAACAAATAATTTTCCTCCCAACCAGAACCTTCCTCCCTCATTGCATGCTCCATCAAAATGGCATTTTTCCTAACTGCAACATTCCTCTCAACTGCCATGTCATGGCCCCAAAATACACATCATAGTTAACTAGTTAAATTGAAATTGTGGCTTATTTCATATTGGAGAGAAGAGAGAAAGGCAAACTCGACTACATGATGATGAACCTTTCGGTTAGCCTCTCCTACTAATGGCCTCGCCAGTCACCACCATCAATGAATAAGGGGTGGTCACTGAGGCTCTCACATTTGTTCTAGGTTTCATTTTGGTCTTATTAGCTAGGGTTTTAACCGGGTAGTGGTGTGGCTTCGGCAATGGTGGCGACAACGAATCAGTGTCGTCTGAATCTAACCACAATGCACCATTCTCCTTAGAGGTTGGTGATGGATTTGGTTGTTATGGTTGCCAAGCGAGAGTGGTGTGGCATCACGATGCACATTTTTGTCTCCATCTTCGTCATCGTGGCGACACATCCGACGCCATTGTGGAGCCTCTTAGGGTGTCCTAGAGATGTAAAGATGTTACCGCCGATTAGTCTTGGCATTGAGCTAGAAGACGATGGGAGCATGCAAATTTTGCGGATCTACTCGCTTCTTCTTCGTGGTGTTGTCGTTCGGCAAGAGTTGTGGTCAATCTAGCACCATCTTCTTTTTCAGGTCGTGAATCCTTTTGTGCCATGTTGCCAGTGTTGGAAATATGCCCTAGAGGCAATAATAAAATGGTTATTATTAGATTTCCTTGTTCATGATAATTGTCTATTGTTCATGATGTAATTGTATTATCCAGAAATCGTAATACATGTGTGAATACATAGACCACAACATGTCCCTAGTAAGCCTCTAGTTGACTAGCTCGTTGATCAATAGATGGTTATGGTTTCCTGACCATGGACATTGGATGTCGTTGATAACGGGATCACATCATTAGGAGAATGATGTGATGGACAACACCCTATCCTAAGCATAGCACAAGATCATGTAGTTCGTCTGCTAAAGCTTTTCTAATGTCAAGTATCATTTCCTTAGACCATGAGATTGTGCAACTCCCGGATACAGTAGGAGTGCTTTGGGTGTGCCAAACGTCACAATGTAACTGTGTGTCTATAAAGGTACACTACGGGTATCCCCGAAAGTGTCTGTTGGGTTGGCACGAATCGAGACTCGGATTTGTCACTCCGTGTGACAGAGAGGTATCTCTGGGCCCACTCGGTAAGACATCATCATAATGAGCTCAATGTGACTAAGGAGTTGGTCACGGGATGATGTGTTACGGAACGAGTAAAGAGACTTGCCGGTAGCGAGATTGAATAAGGTATAAGGATGCCGACGATCGAATCTCGGGCAAGTATCATACCGGTAGACAAAGGGAATTGTATATGAGATTGATTGAATCCCCGACATCGTAGTTCATCCGATGAGATCATCATGGAACATGTGGGAGCCAACATGGGTATCTAGATCCCGCTGTTGGTTATTGACCGGAGAGATGTCTTGGTCATGTCTACATGCCTCCTGAACCCATGGGGTCTACACACTTAAGGTTCGATGACGCTAGGGTTACAAGGAAAGTTCGTACATGGTTACCGAATGTTGTTCGGAGTACCGGATGAGATCCTGGACATCACGAGGAGTTCCGGAATGGTCCAGAGGTAAAGAATGATATATAGGAAGTGAGGATTTGGCCACCGGAAGTGTTTCAGGCGTCACTGGTAATGTACCGGGACCACCGGAAGGGTTCTGGGAGTCCACCGGGAGGGGTCACTAGCCCCGGAGGCTTGCATGGGCCAAGAGTGGGAAGAGACCAGCCCCTGAGTGGGCTGGTGCGCCTCCCACCAAGGCCCAAGGCGCAGCTAGGAGGAAAGGGGGGAAACCCTAGGCGCGGATGGGCCTAAGGCCCACCCGAAGGCGCCCCCCTCTCTCCCCCTCTTGGTCGCCCCCCTCCATCCCATCTAGGGATGTCGCCCCCCTAGGGTGGGAACCCTATAGGGGGCGCAGCCCCCTCCACTCCTCCTATATATAGTGGGAGTTTGGGGGCTGCCATGTACGCAAGTCCCTCTCCCTATTGGCGCAGCCCTACCTCTCCACCTCCTTGTCTTTCGTAGTGCTTGGTGAAGCCCTGCTGGAGAACCACGTTGCTCCACCACCACCATGACGTCGTGCTGCTGCTGGAGTTGTCTTCCCCAACCTCTCTCTCCTTCTTGCTGGGTCAAGGCGCGGGAGACGTCACCGAACTGCACGTGTGTTGAACGTGGATGCGCCGTTGTTTGGCGCTTAGATCGGAATCGACCGCGATCTGAATCGCTGCATGTACGACTCCACCAACCGCATTCTTATAACGCTTCCACATTGCGATCTTCAAGGGTATGAAGATGCACTCCCCTTTCTCGTTGCTAGTTTCTCCATAGATTGATCTTGGTGATGTGTAGAAAATTTTGATTTCTGCAACGATCCCCAACAGCCGGCCTTCCTGGCAGATCATTGACTTCTTGGTGGCTTGTGTGGATTTTGCTTTTCTGTTCGGGTGGTGGCATGAAATTCTAGTGGTGAGAATATCTACTCGCCATCAGCACATCGGGGCGAAGGAGAGGGAGTATTCCTCAAGGATTGGTCCATAGAGGAGGAGGCAGAACTTCGTGTGTGCCTCGTCGGGCTATTAAGGACAGTATAACCGCACCTAAACCGAGCCCTCATAGCGATTTGGGTTTTCGACCGTCCGTTTTCCTGATCTGGGACTTCCTGGTCGTCCGATTCCATGCGTGTGGAGGTCTGTTTAACGATCTGTGTTAACTGGCCTGGCTGTCCGGTGGGCTGCTGCTCCACAGGCCGAAACCAAGGCTTCTCGTGCATTGGGCCGTCAAGCCATCGACCCATTAAGGACAGTAAAACGAAGGTCCACTGTTGGGCTTGGGGGCGTACGAGCGACCGCATGAGCTCCATCCTCGCGACCCTGAACCCTAATCCGATCTCGATCGAGGCGCAGCGGAGCGACCACATTGAATCAATCCACTCCTAAAGTCCCAATTCGAGATGCAGAGAGGAGCGGCCGCTACTACCGATTCCTTCCAGTGAAGATGGCCGATGTGCGTCGGTCCATAGATCCCTCGATGGGTCCGACGCGGGGATAGACCAAGAGGGATCAGATCCAGCTGGCGTGGCAAACACGAGAGGGGCGGGAATCGCTCGATGCCGAGCGATCGGTCTACGAGGAGGAAAGAGGGGATCCATCCGGCGCCTCATCTTACGGAAATTGCTCCGCTCAAGTTTGAAGGACACAATTATTCTTCAGTTTCTGCCCACGGATTTATGGCGGGTGATGTGCCTGTCCTTCTGGCTGCCTCGGGTACCTGTATATATATTCTTTCTCCCTTGCAATTCTTTACTCAACTTTTCCTCCCAGCGGCACAACATCCTTCACCATGATACTCTGCTAGGTTTGCCAATATTTTTCTCAGTTTATGAATGTTTCATTCTTCCAGCAAGCAATTACATTCTTCTCGTTCATGCTGGCTATGGTCGACTGATTACTTCCATTTGTTCTATATGAATGCCTTTTGTTGAGTATTTGCTCCATTCATGTCATGCTCCACGGATCATCCTCATTGGTGATTTATCTTGCAACATCATACTGCTATCCGCTAGGGGTGCCTTTAGTTCACTTTTCTGTTACGGTGTTCAAGTGCCTACATGTTTGACATATTTTCATGTTTTGTTGTTTCCATTGTGTTTGCAGAGTCCCTTTGATCGCCTTAAATAAGTCGAAGTGCCCCAGCAAGTTCAGTGGTTTGGATCATATTCGAATGGCTGCATGTGTAGTTCTTGCTTGCTGCTTGGTACACCTCTATTTTGCCAGAAATTTGGTATGATTCTCCTGATCTGCATTTACTTTAACGTATCCTAGAATAGCCATTTTAAGAAGATTTTTAATTTATTTCTATGCATATCACAAGCTTGTGATCAGGAACAGTGGGAGTTTTAGATTGTTGATTCAACTATACGTATAATCATGGGTTTCATATGAGCATATATGTTGTTATGCAGACTGCTTTTACTCAAAGTTGGTCATGTAATGCTTGATCTGACTTTATGTCTAGGCAAAATCATATAGTATAATAGAGTATTTTTATTTTGTACTCAAGATCACATTTTGGAGATAGCAACATGGGAAGAAGAATCCTATCTTTCATATTTGTGCACTTCAGAAAAGAAATACTATTCAACCCATGAAATGAATACCAATTTATCAGTTTCCATGTTTTTTTATCAGGTGAAGCAGCAGCCCATCTCTAGCTTTAGCATACCATCAGGGATGTGCAACTTTATTATCTTTGAGTGATGTCCCAACTTGTTTTTCAAACAATGGCATGGCTCAAATCCTACTTGTATAATTTAGAGAAATATGGGAGCTATGTTTGAGAAATGCTTTCAGCCCTTGCTTGCTACTATAAGGAGGGTGTCTTGTCACTTTTTTATTACATCAAATAGATTCAAGGATGATGAGGTGGGGTTGAGACATGTCTTCTGCACTCCCCTATCATATTCCTAATCTTTGTGTTCATCTTATCTTTGATTCAGATTGCTTCTTTTAAACGAAAATCTAATTATATTGCAGTTTCCAAATAGGGATTGCCAACCCCCTCCGGGATAGATCTATCTGTGTAATACTGTATGTGGAATTATTTCTATCTCACAACTGATGATGAATAAAAGATTACGTAGGCTTTGTGATGCACTTTGCCTTGACGCTTTTGGGTAGAATTGAATAAATAGAAATATTCTCACTCATCCAATTTAGATGGGTATGCTTGATATTCATCGCCATTCACTAATAGTGTACTAATTCTTGAGAACGCTAACGATTGTTGTGTCTACCGCATCTTAGATTGTCGACACGGATGCCCTTTCAAATCACTACTTGCATTGTGGAGTTCTCAGTTTTCCTTCAACTACTAAATAATGCTTGGATGTGACGAATAACAGCATGTCTTTTGCAGTGCAATTTTAGCTCACTTTCTAGATGTCCATTGGATGTGGGAAATAAGAAATGTAAACACATTAGATGCTTCCATCTAGACATGCTTTACAATAGAATCATTAATTGATATTTTCTTGTACAATGAGATGATTTCATATAAATTGTATCTCGTCTAATTGAATATTTAATTTGTTCTCGGCAAATTGACAAATCCTGGAGCTAGCTGAGTGGATCTATCTTTATTCCACCCTACAGAAAAAATGGATCTATTGCTCTCAGAAATGCTCATCTCTGCTGAAGTCTGTCTGGTGCACAATTATTTGTTGCAACAAACAAGGGCTTGTAGGTCAAAATTATCGCAAGTGAATGCAATTCAGGTCATTCTTGGAACATATGACTATTAAAACTTATATCCTTTTCTGTGTCATTTTATTATGAACCAGGCTGAGAAAGGGCATGATGTTCTTTGTGTGGTGTAACCAGGTGTTAGATGGAGTATCACAACTTCACTTTTTGCGGCATGCAAAAAAACAAAAGGAATGGTCAATTTCAAATCAAGGCACCAAAGCATGACCCGTTAACCTTGTGTAGTCACTGTTATTATTTATTTATTAGTCGCAGCAATATGGAGGGTATTTTCCTCTGTTATGGTATGTATAATGTTAGCATATGTACATCTTGAGCTAATTTTAATTTTTACAAGAATAATGTTGTGCAACTTATAAATTCTATATCAATTTGTACATGTTTGAGGCAACCTCGTCTCGACTCAATAAAAGTTAAGCTACCAATTTATGTTTATCTACTAAAATTATGTTTATCATTGTTCTCAAAAAATAGACAGGCGATTGAGACACAAACTCAAACTAAGTACAAGTCCATTTGGCCTAAGGAAAAACCCGCTCGACACACTACTTTCTTACAATCAAATTATATTCCTCTCTTCAATTATGTGCCAATAATTAGAATACAAGAAAGCACAAATATTAAAAAGTTGTAAACAAACTGTCAAATTACTTAATTCCCGTAATAATTATAAGAGCCAAAATAGACGGGCGCGGCAACGCGCGCCTTCAACGATCTAGTACATTGATATTTCTCTTCACAAACCAATTATTTTGGAAACCGACTACTCTTTTGCTGCATCTTTTCTAGCAAAAAAAAATTGCTTTTTTTTACAGAAAGACTATAAGGGTACCCCTACAGTATAATTGTTGCAACAAACCCAAATTGTAAGTACCGTGCCTTGAACCTGGATGGGTGAGAAGGCATCAGCCCCTTCCTACCACTAGGCTATGCCTTAGTCTGCGCAAAAGAAACTCTTGACAGGTCTCCTTATGTGGATCTAAGAAAGGAAGCGATCATCGCCTCCAAGTTTATTGAGGATCTCAAGATTGTTAAGATTGCTAGGCAGGCTAACAAGGCGGCGCATGAGATAGCTAAATTTAGTTTTGATAGCAGGTCCGATGGTGTGCTTTGTAATTGTGTTCCGCCCTGCGTGGCAAACTACGTAATGAACGACCGTAAGACTCTTGTTATTTGATGAATATATGGGTGGAGTTTTTTAAAAAAGTGATGCTGGTGTTCTGTTCATATAGAGCCAGGGCTCATTCGCTGACCAAAAACTAGCTAAACAAGCATAGAAGAAATTAATTAGAGTGATTGGCTTTTGTTTTAATTTGCTGTTAGAATTTTGATTTTTTTCCTGTGGCTGTTAAAATGTTCAGGCTCTGAAAATAATAATACAAATATGACCAAAACATTTCCATCTCTCAGTTCTTACCTTTTGACAGCTACTCGTATCTTATTACCATCCACATCCACAGATGGATAAGAACACGATTTAACGCAAACCCTACCTTACTTTCACGAAAGTGAATATAATGGTTTATTAGAGTATGTCCAAATCCGGAAGAAAATGCTGGGTCTACATTGCTGCTGCAAAAAATTTCTGTATATTTGCAGTGCCTGTGGTGGCGGTGAGCTTCCGATCCTCATATTTTGCAGTCATCGTGACCATTTCATCACATCACTTGTGTGAGTGTTGTTAATTGTAGTATCTTGTACTGTTTCTTAGGCTGCTAAGCAGGAACATGACAAGGAGGAGCAGGAGGAGAGAAACGCGAGGATAAACTATTGCGGCAGTTGCACCAGAGAAGAGCTGAGCGGCTGAGGCTAAGCTAATCCGATGGTGATTACGAACGACTTGTAATAAACCTAATCACCGGTCACTCGCCTCGTGCCCCAGGCCGTCACCGCGTTAAAAAGTCGTCGCATATGTTCCGCGTCAGAGGAAGAAAAAGTCCGGAGCGAGCAGGAATCGGCTGAGAAGACCGGTCGTGGTCGGTTTCATCCGTTTCATTTTCAAGCAAGTGGTGAAGTACATCTGTTGGGTGATCTCCATGCAAACATGTTTAACACGTGGAGTACACTCCCCACGCCAAAAAAACACGTGGGGTGCACGCACGGGACGAGACTTGCCTGCTCCCCTCGTGTGTGCCCATCCGTGCTCCCGCGTACGTGGCTTGATTTGATTGGAACAAAATTAGGCCCGGCCCCACCCCCTTAAAATCAGGGGGGCGATGATTAGATTAGAAAGAAAAAAGATGAAATAACAGCCGTAGGATGAAGTGGGAGCACGGATGGGAGCACGAGGAGGGAGCAGGCAAGTTTTGTCCGCACGCGAGGGATAATTGAAGCGAAGATACTGATTATATTATGGAATGTACTCCCTTTGTAAACAAATGTAGGATGTTTTTCTAGTCGAAATACAGAGAAAGTCAAAGTACTGTAGTGTGAAGAGACATACTCCCTCCGATCCATAATGTCATGCGTGTAGATTTGTTGAAACACAAACTTCACAAATTTTGATCAAATTTTTGAGAAAAAACATTGACATCTTTTTTTTCAAGAACATGCAGGAGCGGTGCATGTCTTTTCAATTAAGAGGAGGAAGAAGTAGCATGAAATTACATCATGGTTACACCGCGATGCCCGTCTCGCAGGGCCAGCCACGGGCGTGCACTATGACCTAATGGACTTGTAAGACATGTCCGCTATCTACCCTAGCCCGAGTCCACAAGCGGAGCTCGGCTCTGATGAGATCTATAGTGTAGCTCGCAGGAGAGCTCTTGCGCTCGAAAACTCGGTTATTGCGCTCTAGCCAGATGAACCGGAGTGTGGCCATGATCGTGGAGCTTGTTTGCTTGGAGAGCCTGGCCGTGCGCGCCTTCGCCGGCTGCAGCCACCAGTCCGGCAGCCTGCTTGTGCCGTCCGGGGTGAAACGATGAACACCCATAGGCAGCAGCATGTGGTACCAAACCTCACGCGAGTACGAGCTTCCCAGGAGCATGTGTGATGTGTCTTCGTCGTGTTGGCAGCATAGTTGGCATATCCGAGTGTGTGGCAGTTCCGCCGGGCGAGTCTGTCAGCTGTCCACAGCCTCTCACGCACCGCCAGCCAGGAGAAGATTTTTATCTCCAGGGGAGCCCCTGAGTGCCAGATCTCCTTGGCGCAGGGCGCGAACTCTCTCCCAAAGAAGAAGAAGGCATAGGTATCGCGGGAGGAGTACCGTCCAGCCATGCTCAGCCGCCAGGAGAAGGTATCAGGGGCGTCAGAGAGAGTCACCCCCCTCACCTCATCCCAGAGCCGAAGGAATTCAGCGATCGCCGGAACAGTAGGTGTGTCACGGATCGAGTCCACACACGTGTGCCCTTGCAGCGCGCTAGCGACCGTCAGCTTACGGCCCACGGGCCTGACGTGCACGAACAGGTTGGGCGCCCGCTACACAATGGGGCGTCCATCAAGCCACGGGTCGAACCAGAAGCTGGTGTTGCGCCCATCCCCCAGGTCACACCGAAGCACCGCGTTGCCCAGCCCTCTGGCCTCCGCCGAGACGACGACGCCCATGCCGCCCCAGGGCTTGTCCAACACTGCCTTCTGCAGCCATATCCAGCGCAGGCGCAGTGCCTGGTTTAGCAGCCTTAGGTTGAGGACACCCAGGCCGCCGTAGGGCTTGGGCGAGCAGACGATATGCCAGGCCACGAGGCAACATCCCCCCTTTGCATCTTCCACCCCATGCCAGAAGAATCTTCTGCGAAGTTTGTCGATGCACTTGAAAAACCATGGCGGCAGGTCAAGGGCCATAAGGTAGAAGATTGGCATCGCCGAGAGCCTGCAATTGACGAGTGTGAGTCTGCCGGCCCGACGGAGGAGGCCCGCTTTCCATGTTGGCAGCTGCGCCGTGATTCGATCAATGAGGGGTTGCAACTCCGCACGGGTCAGGGGCCGTAGAGAAAGAGGAAGGCCGATTTATGTGATAGGCAGTGCATGGAATTTGCAGCCGGCCAGAGCAAGCAGCTACTGAATATCCTCCTCCTGGCAGCGGATCGTGGATATGGAACTCTTCGAGAAGTTGCACCGCAACCCCGTGGCCTCTCCAAAGCACTCCAGGAGCTGCTTTGCCGCGTCCATCTCAGCTACCAACGGACTGAGGAGCAAGATGGCGTCGTCCGTGTACAGTGAAAGGTGATGGTGGATGCCGCCAGTGCGAAGCGAGGTGAAGAGGCCCGCCTCCTCCGCCTTCCTAAAAGTCGTCGTGAGGACGTCCATGACGATAATAAAGAGCAAGGGGGAGATGGTATCCCCTTGCCGCAGCCCCTTGCCGTGCCAGAAGCTCTCGCTGGCTGTCCCGTTGACGAGAACTTGTGTGCTTGCCGTTGAGAGGAGAGTGACGAGCCTCTGTCTCCACCGGGGGCCGAACCCACGATGTGCCGATATTTCCAGGAGGAATTTCCATGAGACACTATCAAAGGCTTTAGCGATATCGATCTTGAAGATGATGGCCGGCACCCGCTTGCAATGGAGCGTGCTGACAGATTGCTGCACCAACATGAAGTTGTCGAGGATCGAGCGACCCGCAATGAAGGCACTCTGGTTTTGGTCAACCAGCTTCGGAATGGGAGGCGCAAGTTCCGCGGACATGGCCTTTGCCACAATCTTGGCAAAGCTGTGGATGAGGCTAATGGGTCGAAAATCTTTGATGTCCAGCGCCCCCTCTTTTTTTGACAGAAGTACGATGAAAGCCTCGTTTAACTGCTCCATGCCTCTTCCGTCGGCACCATCAAATGCGTGCATCGCCTTCATGACCACTTCCTTGATGATGGGCCAACAGGACTGGTAGAATCTCAAGGTGAACCCATCGGGTCCTGGGGCCTTGTCTAGTTGCATGTTTTTTATCGTGTTCCATATCACCTCTTCAGTGAGCGGGGCCTCAAGCGCCGATGCGTCCACGTCTGGTAGCCCGAGCGATGGAAGGCACAATGTGTGCTGCCTGCTCACTGGGACACCCAGCATGTTTGCGTAGTATCCACCCGCAAGAGCACACATGCCCTCCCTAGTTGTTGCCTCGGCGTCGCCATCTTTGAGCTTGAAAATGTGGTTCCTCCTCCGCCGGTGGCTGGCGAATATCTTGAAGAATCTCTCGCTGGCGTCGCCCTCCTTGAGCCATAAGAGGCAAGATTTCTGCCTAGCGATCATCCGTTGCAGCGAGGCCAGCCCTGGCACCTTCTTCGTTAGTTGCCGGTGCAACCATGCCTCCCCGCCCGAGAGCGCCCTGGTGTCTAGCGCTTGATCAAAGCACAAAATGAGCTCATTCGCTAGCAAGATCTGTTCTTTGATGTTGCCAACCCTGGCCTGGCTCCACTTGGAGAGCACTTTGGCGGTCGCCTTCAGCCGTAGGAAGAGATCGACAAAATGGTTTGGCTTCGGCAAAAGGGAGTTCCAGCTCGCGGCTACCAGTTCATGGAATCCGGGGATGGATGGCCAAAAGCTTTAGAAGTGGAAGCGAGCCTTGCAGTGGAATGAGACGTTGGTGGCCATAAGCAGTGGGCAATGATCCGAGATGGACGACGACAACGCCTACAGCAGGTGATCCGGGTGGCCCGCATCCCAGTCCGACGTGGAGAACCAACGATTGATCTTCTCGAGTGTGGGCTGGCGCCTCTCGTTGCTCCAGGTGTACCTCCGCCCAATAAGGCAGGATTCCTTGAGCTCCAAGTCATTTAGGAGGCGGCGAAAGTAGCCCATCATGCGTATGTTTAACATATTATTGTTCTTATCCGCTGCGTCGACGATGAGGTTGAAATCGCCCGCACTGCCCACGGGCCAGCGCACGCTGCACGAATCGTGCGAAGCTCATCCAAGAATTGCGCCTTGAGCGCGTTGTCCGTCGGCCCGTAAACCGCGGTCAGGGTCCACTAGTTGCCCCCCCCAAAGGCCATCTCAGTAGTGACTGAGAACTGGTCGATGCGGAAGGCGGGAACCGTGAGCACTGAAGAATCCCAAGCCACAATGGTCCCGCCGGCCGTGTCCTGCGCCGGTAGGGCCACGTACGCATCAAACTTCATGCCCAACAAAGAGGGAATCACACGTTGGTCCACCACTGCTAGCTTGGACTCTAGGATGCACACCATCGAGGCCGCCGCATCATCAACCACGCTTCTCAAGGTCGCCCCCCTAGCTGCATTATTCAGCCCACGAATGTTCCAAACAATGATGTTGTGATTTGTATTATCCATCGTAGCGCCTACAATCCACAGTGTCTGCCCCCTAGAATTCTAGGGACAACGATGATTCCTCAAGGGGCACATCCAGAGAAAAGAGACGAGTTAAGGCGTCGATGCGATGTGGGGGAAGAGGGCTTTGGAAGAGCTCGGCATATTTCTGTAGGCGGTCCACCAGGGCTTCGTCTTCAATCTCGCAAATGCCCATCTTGGACATTAACACCCGCTGCGCGCGCTTGACGTAGGATGTGGGAAGACGTTGCGCGTTCTTTTGAATCCTCGCGATGCGGCAGCACATCTCCTCCGGCACTATGGGCCGCCTGCGCCGTCCTCGCTGTACGTCAGGCAGCGGTAGCAGGGGGCACGGATGTGCTCACGGATATGCGAGAGCACCTGCTGAAGCACAGCGGGCGGCGAGGACGGCAGGCAAGCAGTAGCGTGGGCTTGGGGAGTCGAGGCGGGCGACGTAGCCTTGTCACAGGGCGAAAGCGGGGCGCTGCATGGGGGTGTAGATGGGTGAGCCAGGGCTGCATGATCCCGTATTGGCGATGGAACGAGTGGACCCGCCTGGCTCGGACAGCGCGCATGCAGCAACTATGCCGAGGCGTCGAAATCAGGGCCCCAAGTCGACCAAGAGGCGGACCCCACCGGATCTCGTGCTCCTGACCGGCCAGGATGCCCACCAGGCGGCACAGGAATCACGGGATCATCCACGCGCCCCTGCCGAACAGCCACGCAGCGCGGCCATGATGTTGCCCATGTTGGCTGATTGGTCGATGGCGAGGTCTGCGCTCGGAGAGGCGCACGGTTTTTCTCCACCGCCTGAAGCCCCAGAGGAAGCGGGGCCCGATGTGGACCCCCCAACTGCGAGGCGCACACGCGTGCCCGACCAGTCCGAGGAGTCCACCACGGTCAATGAGCGCATGGCCTCAGCCGGGATCAGGTCATCGCAGATCGGCGTCAGCATGGAACCCGCCCCACAGGGCGTGGCCACATCCTCGTCGGAGTCCGCATGCACCCTCCGGCGGTGGTAAGCCGCCGTTTCTACCGTTCCTGCGTAGGTCTTCCTTGGCACACCATGATGACCCACAAGTGTAGGGGATCTATCATAGTCCTTTCGATAAGTAAGAGTGTCGAACCCAGCGAGGAGCAGAAGGAAATGATAGGCAATTTTCAGTAAGGTATTTTCTGCAAGCACTGAAATTATAGGTAACAGATAGTTTTGTGATAAGGTAATTGGTAGCAAGTGACAAAAGGTAAAAGTAAATAAGGTGCAGCAAGGTGGCCCAATCCTTTTTGTAGCAAAGGACAAGCCTAGACAAACTCTTATATAAAGGAAAGCGCTCCCGATGACACATGGGAATTATCGTCAAGCTAGTTTTCATCACGATCATCTGATTCGTGTTCGGTACTTTGATAATTTGGTATGTGGGTGGACCGGTGCTTGGGTGCTGTCCTTACTTGGACAAGCCTCCCACTTATGATCAACCTCTAATGCAAGCATCTGCAACTACAAAAGAAGTATTAAGGTAAACCTAACCATTGCCTGAAACATATGGATCCAAATCAGCCCCTTACGAAGCAACGCATAAACTAGGGTTTAAGCTTCTTTCACTCTAGCAACCCATCATCTACTTATTACTTCCCAATGCCTTCCTCTAGGCCCAAACAATGGTGAAGTGTCATGTAGTCGACGTTCATATGACACCACTAGAGGAGAGACAACATACATCTCATCAAAATATCGAACGAAGAACAAATTCACATGACTACTAATAGCAAGACTTCTCCCATGTCCTCAGGAACAAAAGTAACTACTCACAAGATATAATATGGTTCATGATCAGAGGGGTATTTATATGCATAATGGATCTGAACATATGATCTTCCACCAAATAAATCAACTAGCATCAACTACAAGGAGTAATCAACACTACTAGCAACCCACATGTACCAATCTGAGGTTTGGGTACAAAGATTGGATACAAGAGATGAACTAGGGTTTGAGAGGAGATGGTGCTGGTGAAGACGTTGATGAAGATAGCTCTCCCCAAGATGGGAGAGTTGTTGGTGATGGCGGCGGTGATGATTTCCCCCTCCCGGAGGGAAGTATCCCCGGCAGAACAGCTCTGCCGGAGCCCTAGATTGGTTTCCGCCTCGGTTCCGCCTCGAGACGGCGGCGTCTGGTCCCGAAAGCCTCCTTATGATTTTTTCCAGGTCAAAACACCTCATATAGGAGAAGATGGGCATCGGGGGGCCCACGAGACAGGGGGCGCGCCCTCGTGGACAGCCGGTGGGCCCCCTCGTGAACTTCCTTCGCCAGATATTTTTTATATTTTCTGAAACGGAGTTCTGTTGAGTTTCGGGGCTTTTGGAGTTGTGCAGAATAGGTTTCCAGAGTTTGCTCCTTTTCCAACCCAGAATTCCAGCTGCCGGCATTCTCCCTCTTCTTGTAAACCTTGTAAAATAAGAGAGAAACGACATAAGTGTTCTGACAAAACAAGTAATAACAACCCATAATGCAATAAATATCAACGTATAAGCATGATGCAAAATGGACGTGTCACACCACCAGTGCCGGGTCCAGCGCGGTCGGATGGGGCCGCCCCACCCATCCAACGGCCCGACGAGCTGCGAGCCTCGGGGCTGCGATCCACGTCTGCCGGTGGTGAATGAGGACGAGGTGGGGGCGGCGACCTTGGCGAGGGAAGAGGCGTGGGAGAGCGCGACGGCACCGGCGTATCAGCGACCCGGCGAATCTGAATGGGATACCTCAAAGTGCTGGCCCTCCCTCTCAAGGACACCCTTGGCGCACGCTTGGGCGGCACCGCCGTCGCCGCCGAAGGAAGCGGCGGCTCTTCGATGAAGAGGAACTTGCGGGTGGGGATGCGACCAAGATCCGCCGTGCGGAGCCAGACACGGAAGTGGGACATGTCGTTGCGGCTGGCAGTCTCCTCCGCGACATCGATGACGAAACCATAGCCATCCAGAATGACATCCGCCGTGCGCCGCGTTCAAGCGTTCGCCGGTACCCCGACGAGGTCGAGCGGCACCAGGAAGGGAAGGTTCACCGCTGTGGCATGGGCCTGCCGGATCCAAGGGCGGAGCGCGAGCGTGAACCCCGGGCCATTCACCCTGCCCCGATCCGCCATGCGCCACCGGAGGAGGAGGGAGTCGCACAACACAAGAAAGTCCTCCGGATAGAACGCACGGATGGACATGTGCGCCGGCCCAATGTCGAACTCCGCGTGGAGCGCAGCAGCCGCACTAGCGAGGTCAACAGCCGGCCGGTTGCCAACCACAGTGACTACGACGGCGCACGTAAGCTCCGCCTCTAGCCGCACAGTTTCCTTAGAGCACTCCAGGAAGCAGCTAGAAGGCTCCTCCATACGCCGCGCCGGCAGAAGCCGCACGACCTCCACCCTCGGCGGGAGCCCGGCGAAGCGGACGTCGAAGGCAGGCCCGTCCACCGAGCCCTCGCTGGACGTCTCGGCAACCACCCTGCTCCAGGAGCGGTCCACCCAGACAGCGCCCGACGGTTGAGGGCCCGGGGGCGGCGGAGGAGGGATGGCAGAGCCCAGCGCAGGCCAATCTTGAGCCGGGGGAAGGGGAAGACGCGCTGGCGGCGAGGAGGAGGCGGGCTGGGCGAGCTGCCATCGGACGCCGAGGAGCCACGGCGAAGCGGGCAGTCCCTGGAGCTGTGCCCCACCCCCTCACAGCGCACACACCTGGTTGGCTTGGTGCATTCGTGGGAGATGTGATCGTCCTCGCCACAGTTGTAGCAACAGCCGAAGAACCGAGCCGACAGCCGCGAGTTGGGAGGCGGCCTGGCGGCAGGGAGCGTGCATCTACCATCAGCGCATGGTCGGGCAGGGCGATCCCGCTCCCGGCGGCTCCACTTCGTCCGCCAAGGGGTGTCCGCATGCGCAGGCATCGACGGGCCACTCGGCCGGAGGGGGCCAAGCGCCGATCCCATGACCGGCACGAGGAGCGAGCGCAGGGGCGTCCGTGGTGTGGCGGATCTGGAGCTGGACCCCCCAGATCCAGCGAGGCCACACGCTCAGCCATGCAGGGGGAAGGAGGCGCACACGGGGAAGGAGAAGGAGGAGAAGTGGTGGCCGGCGGCCCCGGGATGGGAACCGACGTGGAGGAGTGGCCGCCGGCGTCGGAGTGGCGCACGGCGCGGCTAGAGGAGAGAGCTAGTCAAACATTGACATCTAGAATGCCAAGCGTATATCATTAGGTTCACTACAAAAAGATACACGCTTAGGACCCATTTTCACGACGCCCTGACCTGGGCGCCACGCCTGCAAATAGATAACTACGTGAACTTTAGTTCATTTTGTGCCGAAGTTCCAGAAATTGTTGAATTTGTCCGTTGTCCGGACGTATTTGCCATCTAACGTGGACCCATATTTTTCCACGGACGCGTCTGCTTGTCCGAATTTCCGTAAACCGGACGCAAAACTGGTGGAGCTTTGCGGGCACAAAACCTCTGTCATGTATTAGGACTCTGATAACCTTGACCTACAGAAATCCTCCCCCCGGACCATTTTTTCCACTCTGCCCTCCCACTTGCTTTGAATCAGCATCCCCTCGTCTTTCGCCATCGTTATAACTCTTTCGGCCGCCGCCCAGTCATTCCGAACGTCTGTAACACCCACCCACGCGCATGCCCGTCTTGGACTACACCATCGTCCACCCTGAATCTATCCACAACTACGTACCCTCCACCTCCCGCCGACGCCGTCCATGGTGGATACCATGCCCGACAGATGTCTAGTCAAATGTAATTGAGCTTTTTTACCTTCTCGTTGTTTCCTAGAGTAAGAACATTGGCGGGGTACTCGGTGATGGAGAATGAGTTATTGTGTAATGCGTGGTTGGTCGTATCTGCGGACTTTGTAGGCATGATGCAAGTTGACCTTTAGGCATGATGTGGCATAGTAATGAACAATGATCTCATAGGCACGGCCTCTAAGGCCACCAACACCTCTGTCATCGTCCATGTCGTTCTCGTCGTATCGCCGCCGCCAGCGCCGCTGTCATCGCTTCCGTCCGAGCCGCCGCCGCCGCCCCAGGGGCAAAAGGCCCACCAGGCATCGCAGCATCCATGTCGTATGACCGCAACACAGACACTCGACAGCATCCTTCACTGCCTTGCACCACTTGTTGTTGGCGGCATGGCTGCGGATGGCGCAAGGTGACTAATGGTGGGCACTGCCTCGTCAATTGGGCCAAGGTCCGTCGGATGCTTGTGCTAGGTGGGATGTGCATCCTTGATCTGCAATGCATAGGTCACTACCTATGGGCTTGATACTTTGGCTGCACAAAACTGGCCCCTCGCGCCCCTGACAACACCTCCACATCCCTGTGGGGTTAAGGTGCAATCTATCTTCCGTGCATCCATTTCCTAGGTGCTTGGCGACGTCAACACTTGCCGCTTTTGGTAGGAGTATTGGTTGAATGGATCTTCCATCACTAAGATCGCTCTACTCCTTCACGTGATGGTTCCTTGACGCCGGTGGAAAGCGTGCAACGTTTGCGAGGGCCTGTTGGATCACTCTATCATGCGGCGCTGATCCAGTGCATGTCCCTGTGGCGCCAATTTGGGGCCGCTGCACTCTCCAGCGAGCCTGACCGCATCTCCTGGTGCTGGACGTCTGATTGCCCGTATTCTACTAAGTCGTGCTATCTAGCCCTTTTCTCGGGATCGACCACCGCCCCCTCTAGGCGTCTCACCTGGAAACTTAGGTGCCCCTCTGTGTTAAGAACTTCCTCTGGCTCGTGATCTAAGGTTGTTTCTGGATGGTCGATCGGCTCATGCGTTGTGGCCTCCATCATTCTCCGCTCTGCATCCTTTGTGACCAAGAACCGGTGACGATGCAACCCGTCCTTGCTGATACCATCAAGGATGATGCTCGCACAGGAGCTGAGGGACTAGGGCTCCTGATCTCAGAGACTAAGTCTTTAGGATGATGCCCGGCTACTTCGCACGCCCTTGGTATGCTTCGATGATGAGGGGGTGTTTGAAGCATGTCGTGTGCTAACGTCGAGTGTCACAACACGCCTCGTAGCATCGAAGCGGCGATCGAAGCAAGCCGCCGCAACATCCTTGAAGAAGTCAGGATGTCATCGCAACACACCACAAGCATTCGAAGCATGCCGTTGCGCCATCTTCGGGGTTGTCGCAACACACCTCATAGCATTGCCGCAGCCATTAAGGCAGTCGGATATCGCAAAGATGGACTCACAGCATTGCCTCGCGGCCTCACGGTGATGCCCGTAGCAGCCAGCCGACCCTCGCAGCATCATCTTATCGGCTTACAGTGCATGAGTGCTCGTAGGCAGAAGCCACTAGCTACTATACTACCAAGGCCGATGCCACGCGAGGTGTGAGGCATTTTCTAGCTACTACGAGGACGGAGGTGTGAACGCACGTTGCTAGCCTGAGGACTCACGCCAACAAGATAAGTGGACGAGTAATCACACGGCTGACAAGCGTCTAATCCGGGAATCTACGGAATGATGCGTAGCAGCCGCCATAAACTAAACGACCAAAATGTAAGACGTAGTCGGTCTTCAGCCCGCCACGTATCACTGGCCGCGGGCGGTACACCACGGAAAAAAATTATATAAGACCAGGTCTCATATAATTCACGTGAGACCCATTCTGATGGATGACACGTGGCATTCACAAATCACAAAGCATCTAATCTCTGCCCCCCTGATTTCAAGTGGGGGTGGGGTGGATGCTTTGTGATTTGTAAATGCCACGTGTCATCCATCAGGATGGATCTCACCTGCTAATCCGTGAGACCTGGTCTCATAGAATTTTTTTCCGTACACCACCATTAGTTTACTCGTAGCCGTGTATGCGTATTCCTCTCTGCGAACCGCCGCCGGCGGCCGCGGTTGCTTTGCTGCTATATAACCGGACGCGCGCCATCACTTCACTCATCTCGTCCGGAAAAGTTCAAGTGTTCTCTCTGCCACCTAGTACTACCTGTTGGAAATTTACCCTCAGGATCAATCACATAAAATTGCAAGAACCCACGCGCATACAAAACTGATAGCCAAGGGCCCTTGTCGTGCCCTTATTTTCCTCTTTATTGTTTTTCTCGTTTTCTCTTGGTGTTACAAATCTGATGCACCGGTGTGCATATATATAAACGACCTCACGAGCTATAGCTAGCTAACCTAAACTGACTCAAACAACTACTCCTGGCCGGA
Organism: Secale cereale; assembly: GCA_902687465.1. Classification (NCBI taxonomy): domain Eukaryota; kingdom Viridiplantae; phylum Streptophyta; class Magnoliopsida; order Poales; family Poaceae; genus Secale; species Secale cereale. The sequence goes on from LR738713.1 coordinate 762,137,187, forward strand.
CTCACGTTGGAACATAACTAGGACACGGGGAGCATGCATGCTAATTCCTAATACTACACGACTTGCAAACCGGCCAACGTACATCTCAACTTACCTAGTTAATTACCCGGCCAGCTTGATCACGATTACATAAAACTAACTCAAGCATTGTTTGGATTATCCCAACAATCACCCCCTAATCCAAACATCTGACTCTTTACTCGAGCTGATACGCAGACGATCGCCTCTTCATCTTGTCATGCCGGTTGCCTCCGGGGACGCGACTTACCGGATGACAATTTCTTTTTCTTTTTTGCAACGATGGCCACCACTTCACCATCGTCTTTTCTTTTTCATGCCGACTTGTAGACTGGATCCAACACTTTACTCGGACTACCAGTCACACTGCCACATCTTAGCGTGCTACATGCAGACTAAACGCATAGCCTCATGCAGGAACTCAACTAAACTGGTGCGCGTCCATCTTCACGTTGATCTTCATCTTCTCGTCGGTTGCTTGTGCACGGGGAGACACATCTCATCACCCGCCACATCTTCAATCTCTCTCATTGTCGCCGATGCCACATCTTACCGAACGACACCTCATGTCCAGCGGCAACACAACTTGCCATATACGTGCAACTCATCTCCACCGTATATGAACTCGCCGGAACTCCACGACCACGAACGAAAACACAAGGCACAAATTCCTTTTTCCGTCCGCACTGGCTCACAATTCTCCTCCGCCAGTGACGCATCTCAACTGCAGCAGAAGATTCACACACCTGAGCTCTTGGACGCACCTTACAAGAACTCATGTGCACACCTTGACGACAGCTCGCAACTTTGTCGTTTCTTCCTCGCTCCTCCCGAACGACGATCTTGACGAGATCTTCTAGCACCGCACCTCGGCACTACCGCTCCCGTCAACCTCCTCCAGGTCGTTTCGTCGAACGACAATCACCCGCCGCCTGATCCTCCACGTCGCTGCACCAGCGACAGTATCGCCCGTTCCTCCTTGTCGCTACACAAGCGACAATATCGCCCACCTCTCTTTGTCGCTACACCAGCGACTTTATTGCCCAACACTAACTCAAGCATTGTTTGGATTATCCCAACACTACCTGCCAACACAGCGACGTAGCTTGACTTTCCTGCCCGCCGTCCGTCGCGCTATCTGCATGGCTTTCGCGCTCAAGGCGTCTTCCTTGGCTCCGTCGTTGACCCACCCCATGCGTCGCGGCACGGTGCCCGCGGTGGCGGTGCCCGCGCCGGGGAGGCCCGTGGTCAGAGCAGTCGCCGCGGCGGCGGTGGCGTCGCTCGAACCGGCGGCGACCGTGCCCGCGCCCGCGCTTGCTGGGAGGTCCGCGGCCGGCAAGCGCGGCCTGTCGGTGGCAGAGGCCATGTCTCGGGTCAGGGCGAATGGCAAGGTACGTGTGCCGAGCGTACTACTAAGCTCAGTTCAGTTCGCAGCATGCATGCACGTAAGAGATCGACGCTAATCGACCAAGGCTTTACTGTTGCGCGCGCGCAGACGGCGTTCATCCCGTACATCACCGCCGGCGACCCCGACCTGGTGACCACGGCGGAGGCGCTCAGGCTCCTCGACAGCCTCGGCGCCGACGTCATCGAGCTCGGCTTGCCCTTTTCGGACCCCTCTGCCGACGGGCCGGTGATCCAGGCCTCCGCGGCGCGGGCGTTGGCCGCTGGCGCAACCACCGACGCCGTAATGTCGATGCTGAAGGAGGTGACGCCGGAGCTGTCCTGCCCCGTGGTCATCTTCTCTTATCTCAGCCCCATCCTGCGCCGTGGGACAGGGAGTTTCGCCGTGGCTGCCAAAGAAGCCGGTGTCAAAGGTAATTAACTGAGTTAGCAAACTATGAATATTTTATCCGACGTTGACAATCAACACAACAGATTTGCTAATTCGCACTTGTTACATGCATGTACTCCAGGTCTTATCGTACCCGATCTTCCATACGACCAGATACATGCTTTCCGGAAAGAAACCATCATGAATAATCTAGAGCTGGTACGTGCATCGGTCTATGCCCCTGTTATACATTATAATGCAAAAATGCTAACAGAACTGAGACTTAAGCCAGTCATTAAACATGATATTTTTCTTCAAAAATGTTGTAGATCCTTCTTACAACACCAGCTACACCATCAGAGAGGATGAAAGAAATCACAAATGCTTCAGAAGGGTTTGTTTACCTTGTAAGTTGCACTTGCACAACACATGCGTAAAATCCTAGCTTCTTATTCCAATTCTGGCTTTGTGGTCAAGATATCACGATTAACATTTCAGTCCCCTAATCAATTGCATTATGCAGGTAAGTGTCGTTGGAGTTACAGGAGCTAGGGCGACTGTAAACCCACGTGTCAAGGATCTTCTTCAGGAGATTAGGCAGGTTTGTAGAAATGGTTTTTAAAACCATCAAATCTTCTCTCTTAGCCAGGAAAGAAATAGTGTAAAGTTCTCCCTTGTAATATTTAAAGTATCGACAATCACATATCTTTTGTAATTGTCCATAGGTCACAGATAAGGCAGTGGCGGTTGGCTTTGGCATATCGACCCCGGAACATGTTAGCCAGGTAGATAACACACCGAAAGATTCACCAAAAAATTTAATCTTGATTGAAAAACCTCAATAAGTTTATTACATTGCTGACCTCCACTTATGAATGGACACAAATTGCCGAGTGGGGTTCAGATGGAGTGATCATTGGTAGTGCAATGGTGAAACAGTTGGGTGAAGCAAATTCTCCAAGAGAAGGATTGAAGAGGCTAGAAGTATATGCCAAGAGTTTGAAGAATGCACTCCCATGATATGTGAAATTAAAATGGTTAATTATTTATGGTTGCAAGCCAACATGGTGGTCAAAATTTAAATCGGTAGAACGGTAGAAGGTATTTGCAATTTTTCTGTTGCAAAAAGAGACTAGTGTTTACCTTTGTAGTTAGTGTTTGCATATGCTAGCTTTTCTTCCTTTGTTGTGTTAACTAGGGAGTGTTAATATCAAGTGTATAAAATAATTACACTGCCGACCTCCACTCATGAGTGGACATAGATTGCCGAGTGGGATGTAGATGGAGTGCTCGTTGGTAGTGTAATGGTGAAACAGTTGAGTGAAGCGGCTTCTCCAAGAGAAGGGTTGAAGATGCTAGAAGACTTCACGAGGAGCCTCGGGGATGCACTATAATGATATGTAACATCATAGTTCATTCCCTAGATCACCATGATATGTGGAAATAAAGGCAGTGAATTGTTCTTTGTTTGTGGTCAAGTATGCAAGGGTGGAAGCAACACAGTTGCTTGTTATTTTTGTATGGCAAGAACACCAACGGCTAACAAGCCAACGACCCAATCACAGCCCGTGGCACCACCTACCACCTCCGCTACTACCCCCATGCCACTTTCTCATTGTGCGACTACTAACTGGGTGCCTCGCCCTATATGAATAACATGAGTAAGATAATGTTGTCAGTGATACTGAGAGCATTCCTCAACTTGAGAATGCTCTTGTGGTATCATCGCCTCCTCCGGAGAATAGCTCAGAATTGAATGTTTTGGCTGATATAGGAGATGCACCAACCCTACAAATCAACATCGAGTTTTGGGAATAGATGCATCCAGACTCCCACATGGTGAAGTGCATCCACACACTCCTCCTGAAGAGATTGCCAGACATGTGGTGAATACTCTACAATCGTCGTTTGAAATCGCAATAATGGAAGTGGAAGACCATGAACAACACTGTTTGCCTTTCAAAATGCTTCACAAAGTCCTCGGGCCTCCACCCCCTCCCATGGCAAGCATTCTTGAAGAAAATGCTTCTTCCATAGTTCATGAAGAGAATGAGATTGCAGCTGCATCAGCCGATGAAGAAGTTCCACATGCTCCTGAAGCAAATGAGGAATTCAATGGAAATGTCGAAGCAAATGAGACTGCACCAGTCAATGCCTTTGATATGGAAAAATATGCACAAGAGATAGATATGGATGATGAATAAACTGTCAATCCAGCTCAAAGGTTGTGTCCAGACTCAAGATGCCTGAACGCGACGAACTAGACTATAAATTGATTGTCTTCAACGTGCCAATTACTCTAGACCGTATGTCTTGTCTACCTCGTCTTCATGGTCCTGGCTGAAAAGGGTAACTGGTTTAATGAGGGAAGAGTTTCTCATGCTCTGAGGTGCTTTGACTCCGATTACAATCCATATGATGCCCTACGAATCTCTTCAGATCGCTTTTGGAGCCATCATCAGTGTAAGTACTATTCATGTGTGGTATATAATTAGTACAGATTTTTTTCATCATTGCCATCTCTCCATTGATCTTATTTGCCTGAATTCATTAAGGCCTCCATGTTCTGAGTTCCTATAATGTAATATCTGTGCGATGACATGATCAATGTTTCTCGGCTCTTTTTATATTCATGATTCCACGTATCTAACCTACCATTAATAGCTGACATTGATCTCACATGTTAACACAAACTGAAGTTCATAAACATTAGTCAAAGTAACAAACATGCCAGCCCAATGTACAGAGCCAACAACATAACACCAGCCCAATGTAAAGAGCCAACATAAAAATAATGTACAGAGCCAACATGGCAACACACAGGGACGCTCTCAAGAAGCCCGCAATGGCGGACCCCAACCACTAGTACATAGAGAAACAAGAACCTAGGGGGAAACCGGGCTCTCGCAACGATTAGGGACATCTAGCCGTTCATTTTGTTTTCTTGATAGGATCTAGACAGTCCGATCGAGTCGTTGGACGGCCTCGACCGTCGGATCGAACCCAAGACACTGTCGCAGTAAATAGTGAGAAATTATGTGCCACCGCATGTAATTTCCATGCCCTGTCGAGGGCATTTCTGTCATTTACAGGCGCATGATGTCTACTACGCAACCTTTCTTCTTGTAGACTCATGTTGGGCCTCCAAGCGCAGAGTTTTGTAGGATAGTAGCAAATTTCCCTCAAGTGGATGACGTAAGGTTTATCAATCCGTGGGAGGCATAGGATGAAGATGGTCTCTCTCAAACAACCCTGCAACCAAATAAGAAAAAGTATCTTGTGTCCCCAACACACCCAGTACAGTGGTAAATTGTATAGGTGCACTAGTTCGGTGAAAAGATGGTGATACACGTGTAGTATGGACAGTAGATATAGGTTTTTGTAATCTGAAAATATAAAAATATCAAGGTAACTAGTAACAAAAGTGAGCAAAAACGGTATTGAAATTCTTGAAAACAAGGCCTAGGGTTTATACTTTCACTAGCACAAAATCTTTCAAGAATGATAACATGATTGGATCATATAACAATCCCTCAACATGCAACAAAGAATCACTCCAAAGTTCCTATCGCGGAGAACATAAGATGAAATTGCTTGTAGGGTACGAAACCACCTCAAAGTTATTCTTTCTGATCAATCTATTGGGATATTCCTATAGTGTCACAAACAACCCTAGAGTTCGTACTAAAATAACACCATATGACACGCATCAATCAACCCTAATGTCACCTAGATACTCCAACGTCACCACAAGTATCTGTGGGCTAATTATACGATGTGCATCACACAATTTCAGATTCATAATATTCAATCCAACACAAATAACTTCAAAGAGTACCCCAAGATTTCTATCAGAGAAAGGAATACGAAAACACGTATCAACCCCTATGCATAGATTACCCCAATGTCACCACGAGAATAAGCAAGTTGATAACCAAAACATATGTCAAGTGAATCAATAGAACATCCCATTGTCACCACGGATTTCCCATCGCAAGACATACATATCAAGTGCTCTCACATCCAAAAGATTCAATCCGACATAACAAAACCTCTAAGGAAAAGATTCAATTCATCACAAGAAGGTAGAGAGGGAAGAACACCATAAGATCCAACTATAATAACAAAGCTCGCGGTACATCAAGATCGTGCCAAATCATGAACACGAGAGAGAGAGAGAGATCAAACACATAGCTACTGATACATACCCTCAGCCCCGAGGGTGGACCACTCCCTTCCTCATCATGGTGGCCGCCGGGATGATGAAGATGGCCTCCGGTGATGATTTCCCCTTCCGGCAGGGTGCCAAAGTGGGGTCCCAATTGATTTTCGTGGATACAGAGGCTTGCGGCGGTGGAACTTCCGATCTAGGGTTCTTTCTAGGGGCTTGGGTATTTATAGGAATTTTTGGTGCCATTCTCACGTCAAGGGGTCCATGAGCTAGGGACAAGCTTGGAGCTAGCGCCCTGGGGGTAGGGTGCAACTAGAGAGGTTGTCATGCACTCGTGGGTCTTTTGATCATCCCATGAAGCTTTGGAGGTCTCTTTTGTTCCCAAAAGAATCACCGTAAATTTTTAGCTCATTCCGAGATTTTTTTTTTCTGCACACAAAATGAGAGCACGGTAGTTCTGTTGAAAACAGTGTAAGTCTGGGTTAGCTCTAATCAAATCATACCAAAACCATATAAAGTTGTTAAAAACATGACATGAATACTTCTTAAATTATAGATACGTTGGAGACGTATCAGGATCCCCAAGCTTAATTCCTGCTCGTCCTGGAGTAGGTAAATGATAAAAGAAATAATTTATGAAGTGTGAATGCTAGCATAGTGTATAAGTTTGACCAATAATAATTGAAATCACTTTTCCTAGCATCATAACAGCAACTTTTTCTCATAAAACTCATCTTGATAAAGTGGCAATCAATTCACATGTAATGGTTCAAATAGTGCATTTTCTTGACACCATCATGTAATCTTTCTTTTTGTGGTATGAATATTCAGATCTGTAAGATTCAAAAAATAATAATAATATTGACATAATAACAACAATACTGCAAGCATACTTAACAAACAATCATGTCTTTCAAAATGTCATGGCTAAAGAAAGTTATCCCTACAAAATCATATAGTCTTGTTATGCTCCGTCTTCTCAATACATAGTATAAATGTTGGACTACCCCGATGTTAGCCAAGCAATTGGTTCATACTTTTTAACGCGCTTCAGCCTTTTAAACTCTCACACAATACATGAGCGTGAGCCATGGACATAGCATTATATGTGGAATAGAAGGTGGTAGTAGACAAAAAGAAGGGAGAAAGTCTCACATCAACAAGGCAAATTAATGAGCTATGGAGATGCTCATCAATTAATATTGATGCGAGTGAGTAAGGATTTACATGCAACGGATGCACTAGAGCTATAAGTGTATGAAAGCTCAAAATAAAACTAAGTGGGTGTGCATCCATCTCGCTTTCTCTTGAAGACCTCGGGCATGCATTTTGAGGAAGCCCATCATCGGAATATACAAGCCAAGTTCTATAATGAAATTTTCCCACTAGTAATATATGAAAGTGATAAAATAGGAGACTCTCTATATGAAGAACATGGTGCTACTTTGAATCACAAGTGTGGAAAAGGCTAGTAACATTGACCCTTCTCTCGTTTTTTCTCTTTCTTTCTTTTTTTGGTGGGCACTTTGGCCTTTTTTTTTATTTTCTCACATGGGACAATGCTCTAATAATGACCATCACACTTTTATTTACTTACAACTCAATACTAGAAAATTATGACTCTACATGAATGCTTCTCGCGGTGTACCAGGATGTGTAAAGATCAAAGCATAGCATGTATGAATATGAATAACGGTGGCCTAGCCACAAATTACATGTAGGTTATGTGATCATGCAAAGCCATATGACAATAATGATGTGTGTCATAATATAAGCGGAACGGTGGAAGTTGCATGGCAATATATCTCGGAATGGTTATAAAAATGACGTAATAGGTAGGTATGGTGGCTGTTTTGAGGAAAGGTATAAGGAGGGTTTAATGCACCGGCGAAAGGTGCGCGGTACTAGAGAGGCTAGCAAAGGAGGAAGGGTGAGAGTGCGTATAATCCATGGACTCAACATTAGTCATAAAGAACTCATATACTTGTTGTGAAAATTTTAATAGCCCTAGAAGCAAAGTACTACTACGCATGCTCCTAGGGGAGAGGTTGATAGGAGTTAACCATCACACGCCCCCGACCTTCACGCAAAGGAAGACAATCAATGATAGATTATGCTCCAACTTCATCGCATAATAGGAAGACCATACATGCATGCTACAGGAATCACATACCTTAACACAAAATATTCTTACTAATCCTTAATTTACTCACTAACATGACTCTAATATCACCATATTTATATCTCAAAACTATTACAAGGAATCCAACCTCTCATATATTCGGTGATCTGCATGAAAGTTTTTATCATATCCTTCTTGAATGTCTATTATACTAGGACCAATTTCATAACACGTGCATGTTACCATTACTATTTCTAAGACTCTCAAAAATATACAAGTGAAGCACGATAGTAAATGACAATCTACTCCAAAAGATATAAGTGAAGATATATGAGTAATAAAATAATTAGGTAGCTATGGGAGGACTCTCCCTCATTCAAAAATTTAAGATCTCGATATTTTATTCGAACATCAAGCTAAACCAAAATAAAATGACATTTTGAGGATAGCACACATCATGTGAAGAAGCCAAAACTTAGGCTCAACCGATACCTAACGATAATTGTTAACGAAGAAAGATAGGATGCCTACCGGGGCATCCCCAAGCTTATATGCTTGAGACTTCTTGAAATATTACCTTGGGATGCCTAAGGCATCCCCAAGCTTGAGTTCTTGTGTCTCCTTAATTTCTCTTATGTCACAGTTTCCCTAAATCTCAAAAACTTCATCCACACAAAACTATTAGAAGGGAGAGAGAGGATTGATGGAATAGTTGATGTATTGCTTGAACCTCATGGGCATATGTATAGGAGTACATGATCTACTTGGAGTATAAGACAAGCCAGAACATTTCCTGGTTCATTGTATGTTTCCAATACAATCACGATACTCAACACTATTGGAAATATGCCCTAGAGGCAATGATAAAATGGTTATTATTATATTTCCTTGTTCATGATAATTGTCTATTGTTCATGCTATAATTGTATTATCCGGAAATCGTAACACATGTGTGAATAAATAGACCACAACATCTCCCTAGTGAGCCTCTAGTTGACTAGCTCGTTGATCAATAGATGGTTACGGTTTCCTGACCATGGACATTGGATGTCATTGATAACGGGATCACATCATTACGAGAATGATGTGATGGACAAGACCCAATCCTAAGCATAGCACAAGATCGTGTAGTTCGTCTGCTAAAGTTTTTCCAATGTCAAGTATCTTTTCCTTAGACCATGAGATTGTGCAACTCCTTGATACCGTAAGAAAGCTTTGGGTGTGCCAAACGTCACAACGTAACTGGGTGGCTATAAAGGTACACTACGGGTATCCCCGAAAGTATCTGTTGGGTTGGCACGAATCGAGACTGGGATTTGTCACTTCGTATGACGGAGAGGTATCTCTGAGCCCACTCGGTAAGACATCATCATAATGAGCTCAATATGACTAAGGAGTTGGTCACGGGATGATGTGTTACGGAACGAGTAGAGAGACTTGCTGTTAGCGAGACTGAACAAGGTATCAGGATACCGACGATCAAATCTCGGGCAAGTATCATACCGGTAAACGAAGGGAATTGTATATGGGATTGATTGAATCCTTGACATCGTGGTTCATCCGATAAGATCATCGTGGAACATGTGGGAGCCAACATGCATATCCAGATCCCGCCGTTGGTTATTGGCCAGAGAGATGTCTCGGTCATGTCTGCATGGTTCCCGAACCCATAGGGTCTACACACTTAAGGTTCGATGACGCTAGGATTATAGGGAATATATGTACATGGTTACCGAATGTTGTTCGGAGTCCCGGATGAGATCCCGGATGTCACGAGGAGTTCCGGAATGGTCCGGAGGTAAAGATTTATATATGGGAAGTCATCGTACGGTCACCGGAAGTGTTCGGGGGTATGCCGGTATTGTACCGGGGCCACCGAAGGGGTTCCGGGGGTTCACCTGCCCCGAAGGGCCCTATGGGTTGTATGTGGAAGAGAGACAGCCCCTAAGTGGGCTGGGCGCCCTTCCCCCCTAGGGCCCATGCGCCTAGGGTTGGGGGGAAACCCTAAGGGGGGCGCCCGCCTTGGCTTGGGGGGATAGCCCCCCTCCCTGGCCGCCGCCCCCCTCTAGATCTCATCTAGAGGGGCTAGCACCCTCTCCCCTTCCCCTATATAAGGTGAGGGGGTGGGAGGGCAGCCGCACCTGATCCCTGGCGCAGCCCTCCCCCTCTCCAACTCCTCCTCCTCCTTCTGTAGTGCTTGGCAAAGCCCTGCCAGAGTACCACGCTCCTCCACCACCATCACGCCGTCGTGCTGCTGCTGGACGGAGTCTGCCCCAACCTCTCCCTCTCTCCTTGCTGGATCAAGGCGTGGGAGACGTCACCGGGCTGCACTTGTGTTGAACGCAGAGGCGCCGTTGTTCAGTGCTTAGATCGGATTCGGCCGCGATCTGAATCGCTTCGTGTACGACTCCAGCAACCGCGTTCTTGCAACGCTTCCGCATCGCAATCTTCAAAGGTATGAAGATGCACTCCCCTCTCTCGTTGCTAGTCACTTCATAGATTGATCTTGGTGATGCGTAGAATTTTTTTGAATTTCTGCAACGATCCCCAACAGTGGCATCATGAGCTAGGTCTATGCATAGTTTCTATGCACGAGTAGAACACAAGTTGTTGGGGCGTCGATTTGTCAATTTACTTGCCATTACTAGTCTTATCTTGATTGGGCGGCATCGTGGGATGAAGCGGCCCGTACCGACCTGATGGCTTCTCGCCCCTCGTTGGTTACCCCAAGTGGAAGGTTTGAGATGCAGTGTAGCGAAAGTTTTCCCTTGGCAAAGATACCAAGGATCGATTTCCCCTGAGACTCCCAGTTTCAACAAGAAGGTGTCAACTGCTAACGGCGCCTGATATATTAACAATCAACGTGGACCTGCACACAGATACAAATAACTTTGCTCCCAATGAGTACAGAGAGGTTGTCAATCTCTCCGGCCTTGTAGTTTACAAAGGATCAAACGCAAGTGATAATAGTGATAGGTAATGCTGCAATAGTAAGTAAAAAGCGTAAAGTAAATAGTGGATGTGATCAATGATGGTAATATGGACCGGGGTACCATGATGTTCACTAGTGATGTCTCTCTCCCAAAAGACGATAAAACAGCTACGTGAGCTAAACAAATTACAGCTGGGCAATTGACAGAATTATGTGCGCAAACCAATGCTAACTATGTTACAAGAAAGGTAGAGGTTCAAAGCATGGGCGGTACGCCAAGGCAAGTAGACCGAAATCCATCTGCATCTACTACTAATCATCCACCTTGAGATATCTATCCAGAACATCTCACCGGTATTAAGTTGCGAGTCCCACCCATAGTGTAAACTCAAAGCAACAGACAACTGCATTAAACGAACTTTGCGTAAAGTAAACAATCCTTGCACCCGCGGGCACAAGCACCGTTGTTTTCCCCCTTGTGGCAACAGCACATCCCCTAGACTCATGTTTCTGTCACTCAAGCTAGTCATCGAGGGGCATAACGTTCCCTCTTGGAGTCACTACCTACTACTTGGCCAAAGCAATAAATAACAACGGGGAACATGCAAGAATTACTTACGAACATAAATATAAAAGAGGTAGATTAAATATATTACTCAAACACAATCTGAACATAATCTCACAATCCATCGGATCCCAGCAAACTCAACATAGCAACAGCATAAGGATTACATATGTGCCTCGATCATGTAGGGCAGCTCACGAGGACTAATTAGTGAAGCACAAGAACGGGAGGAGAACATCACATAGCTACTGGTCATGGACCCATGGTCCAAGGGAGACTACTCACAACTCATCCGGGAGGCGTCCATGGTGGTGGAGAAGCTCCCGGTGGTGATCCTCCCCTCCGGCAGGGTGCCGGGAAGAGTTCTCCTGGTGCTCCCGATCTTGGAAGCGGCGGCGGCGGCGGAACAGAGATGAAATCGCGAAAAAGGGTTCCCGTCTCGAGGGTTTCGGGACGCGATATAAATATATGCCAAAGGGGGGCATCAGCGGAGGCTCGGGAGGGCCCAGGCGCCCCCCGGCGCGGCCAGGGGGGGCCCGCGCCACCAGGGCGCCTGGAGCCCTGGTGGCCCCCCTCCGGCTGTCCTTTGGCAGCTGGGAAGCTTCTGGAACGCTGATTTTTTATATAATTTTTCCGGGATTTTTCTGGCAGTTCTCGTAATGGGAAAACCTGAAATACAAAAACAGCAGAAAACAGAAACTGGCACTGGGGTGCACTAAGTTAATAGGTTAGTCCAAATATGATCAAAAGTGTATGGAAGTGTATAAATATCATAGCAATATCACCCAAAAGAGGCATGGAGCAAGCAGAAATTATAGATACGTTTTGGACGTATCAACATCCCCAAGCTTAATTCCTGCTCGTCCTCAAGTAGGTAAATGATAACAAGAATAATTTCTGCGGTGACATGCTATTAACCATATAGGACTTTTCATAGTCATATGACAAAAGCTTACTGAGACAATGAATCCGTAGTAATTAAGTTGCCTCATGAGAAAATCACAAAGAACTGAAAGTTTTACAACATGATATTGAAACATCAAATAGATTTGTAATGAACATGGTGTGTAAATATGATAAAGTGATATCTCGCTTGCCCCCTTTAGTGAAGCAAAACATAAATGCAGGGGCACCTCCAAGGCTTAAGTGATGACTAGATACAATGATTTCAGAATAAACGATATCACAATCATGCAAAAGACAATGCTACTTTGGGACAATGCACATTACACTCAGAATGACAATCATGCTCTCAGTAGTTGGCGCTTTAAAAGAAGGTGGAGACTCTCGAACCGTGGCTTTTGTTGGCAAGGTTGAAAACCCATAGTCGGAAACAAAGACAAAACATGTACCAGAGCTCTTGGTTTTAAAAACAGAGGTAATAATAATAATTTTTTTTCTTAGATCATGCATGTTTCGTCAACGAATGCTAGCAGATAACTCAATTACTTCTTGAGAGGGACAAGTTTCGAGGAACGGCTCCCGAATGAGGACGATCACATCCTCTTAATCTCCTTTGTTTATCACTGCCAAAGTTTTCTGATTTCTCATGAACAAAGCGTGAAGGAGGGTTTGTTTGTTATATTAATTTTGAGCCGGGCGCACTCAATGCTAGTTCCTTCTCGTGTTATGGGTTTGCACATTATACATGCAATCCCGGGGTGAAGCTTGTCCAACTTAAAAAGATCATGAATTAACTACTACTTCCTCATGGACTTAAAACAGAGGCACAAAATAGGAATGCATTTTTTTCTTTGAATAATTTCGAGATGGTACATGAAAGTCTCCGTTAGGAATGGCAGGTAAATACCATGTAGGAAGGTATGGTGGACTCATATGGCATAACTGGTTTAAAAGAATTTGGATGCACAGGCAGTCAGTCCGTTTAGTACAGGTCGAGGTTAGCAAAAGACTGGGAGCGACCAACTAAGAGAGCAATGACGGTCATAATCATGCAGAGCGACAAAGCAACATTGAATCAGGCATGGTAGTTATATCGCTACTCAGAAATAAAAGATCATCAAGGCTTGACAGACTTTCTTTACAGTCTTAGATATGCGTGAGCATACGCCAAGTCAATCAAAATAAATTCTTGAAGGAAGATATTACTAAACCATACCACATCATAGGCAAACAAATCATGTTGGTACTCCAATAACACATTGGAAACCCCCCAGCTATTTGAGACTAACCATAAGAAAACATGAATTACTAAGCACCATTATGCACGTAGCATCTCTATCATAGACATACCAACCAATGCAACGGAAGCAAACTCTCTTAATAAGATGATCATGATAAATAAAGAGAGTTCAAGCAACCAACTAAACAAAAGCTCTTTTAAAAAGATAAGCATGAAAACTAAAAGCTAAGCACGATAGTAGCTATTGAAAGACAAAGAACACACACAGCAAAGATAGACATGAAAATTCTATGTTATGTTCTAGGTAGAAGTGGAGCGTGTTTCTCTCCCACATAAAGAAAGCTGAGTTCCGACTCGTTTTGAAAAGCTAAAGAAAACTAAAAAGGAAAACTAAAAGCAAGACGCTCCAAGCATAGCACATAACACATGAAGTGATAAAAATATAGTGGAACGAAAGACGAACTGATAATGTTGATGGAGAAGGGGATGCACGGGGGCATCCCCAAGCTTAGACACTTGAGTCTCCTTGAATATTTCTTGGGGGTGCATGGGGGCATCCCCAGGCTTGAGCGCTTGACACTCCTGAATCTTTTTATCATCTTCCCTCGCACACTTGAAAACTCCCTTCATACATAACTCATCATAATCTGATTAGTGAGGTTAGTACCCTTAATAAAATAATTGTTCCTTGCTGGAAATAAGGATATTCTTGAAGATCTACTGTTTCTCAAGATTGCCAAAAGGTTTTTGCAAAGAAAAAGCAAGCTCTAGGTTTGCAAAATGAAGGAAAGGCAAAACAGGACAGAATCTGTGAAAAACAGAACAGCAGGTAGTAAATGATTTTTTCGGGGCACTTCTGCAACTCTAATAAAAAAACTCAAAACAGACACACGAAAGACAATTATATAGAGCATGCTGTCGAAAGAATTCAGACCAAAAAGATGATCTGGTGATTTTATACGAATTTTTCTATCCAAGGACAGAATCTGTTTCCTGGACAGCACGTCACAACTTTTGAACTTTCTTGCAATCAGAGGCTACACTTGGCACAAAGCTGAAAAGTAAAGATACAATGATGATGCTACTGTAGTAACAACATCAAGACACAACAAAAGCAAAATAAAATTTTATTCATTGTGGGCTGCCTCCCAAAAGCGCTTTCTTTTATAGCCATAAAGATAGGCTTAAGACTTTAATGATGCTCTCGTAGGAATAAGAGTTGAAGAACAAAAGAGAGCATCAAGAAGAAAATACCAAACACATTTAAGCCTAACATGCTTCCTATGCATAGGAATATTGCAATAGAATAATTCATTGAAGCACAAAGCAATAAGCATAGGAAGACAAAACAAGTGCAGCTTCAAAACCTTCAACATAAAGAGAGGGAACTTGATATTATTGAAATATCTATAAGCATATGTTCCCTTCTCATAATAATTTTCAGTGGGATCACGAATAAACTCAACAATATAAGCATCACATAAAGCATTGTTACCATGATCCACATGCAAAAAGGTATTATTACTCTTCATATGAGCAAAATCTTTCTTATTAGGGATAATGAGAGTAAAGCAATCATAACCATCATGGTAATCATTGTATTTAGGAGGCATATCATAATCATAATAAATTTTATCCTCAATAGTAGGTGGACTGAAAACATCATATTCATCTTCAAAAGTTGGGGGACTAAAAATATCATGTTCATCAAATGTGTCATCCCCAAGCTTAGAGCTTCCCATGTCATTAGTAATATTGATATTCAAAGAAAGCATACTAATAACATCACCACCATTATGATTGTTATGCAAATAATAAAGTTCCATAGGTTTTTTAATTTTCTCTTCAAACACATCATGTCCCAAAGCAAGGTAGAGCTTATAAAGCTCTCTCATATTTTTGTTGTTTTCCATTAAGCAAAACTAGTGAAAATACATAAAGAAAACTAAAAGCTAAACTAACAAGACTAAAAAGCAAAGATAAAAGATAGCGTGCAACTCCCCTATCTTGAAGAGTGGAGTCCCCGCCAACGGCGCCAGAAAACTTTGCTTGATGGCTTCTCGCCCCTCGTTGGTTACCCCAAGTGGAAGGTTTGAGATGCAGTGTAGCGGAAGTTTTCCCTTGGCAAAGATACCAAGGATCGATTTCCCCTGAGACTCCCAGTTTCAACAAGAAGGTGTCAACTGCTAACGGCGCCAGATATATTACCAATCAACATGGACCTGCACACAGATACAAATAACTTTGCTCCCAACGAGTACAGAGAGGTTGTCAATCTCTCCGGCCTTGTAGTTTACAAAGGATCAAACGCAAGTGATAATAGTGATAGGTAATGCTGCATTAGTAAGTAAAAAGCGTAAAGTAAATAGTGGATGTGATCAATGATGGTAATATGGACCGGGGTCCCATGATGTTCACTAGTGATGTCTCTCTCCCAAAAGACGATAAAACAGCTATGTGAGGTAAACGAATTACAGCTGGGCAATTGACATAATTATGTGCGCAAACCAATGCTAACTATGTTACAAGAAAGGTAGAGGTTCAAAGCATGGGCGGTACGCCAAGGCAAGTAGACCGAAATCCATCTGCATCTACTACTAATCATCCACCTTGAGATATCTATCCAGAACATCTCGCTGGTATTAAGTTGCGAGTCCCACCCATAGTGTAAACTCAAAGCAACAGACAACTGCATTAAAAGAACTTTGCGTAAAGTAAACAATCCTTGCACCCGCAGGCACAAGTGATACGTCCAAAACGTATCTATAATTTCTGCTTGCTCCATGCCACTTTTGGGTGATATTGCTATGATATTCATACACTTCCATACACTTTTAATCCAGTGCACCCCAGTGCCAGTTTCTGTTTTCGGCTGTTTTTGTATTTCAGGTTTTCACGTTACGAGAACTGCTAGGAAAAATCCAGAAAAATTATATAAAAAATCAGCGTTCCGGAAACTTCCGTGCGTCCGAAGGACAGCCGGGGGGGCACCAAGGCTCCAGGCGCCCTGGCGGCGCCCCCCCCCTGGGCCGCGCCGGGGGGGCGCCTGGGCCCCCCGAAGCTTCCCCGATGCCCCCCTTTGGCATATATTTAAAGCGTCCTCCGAAACCCTCAGAACAGGAACTCTTTTCGCGATCCCATCTCTGTTCCGCCGCCGCCGCCGCTTCCAAGATCGGGAGCACCAGGAGAACTCTTCCCGGCACCCTGCCGGAGGGGAGGATCACCACCGGGAGCTTCTCCACCACCATGGACGCCTCCCGGATGACTCGTGAGTAGTCTCCCTTGGACCATGAGTCCATGACCAGTAGCTATGTGATGTTCTCCTCCCGTTCTTGTGCTTCACTAATTAGTCCTCGTGAGCTGCCCTACATGATCGAGGCACATATGTAATCCTTATGCTGTTGCTATGTTGAGTTTGCTGGGATCCGATGGATTGTGAGATTATGTTCAGATTGATCTTGAGTAATATATTTGATCTACCTCTTTTATATTTTTGTTCATAAGTAATTCTTGCATGTTCTCCGTTGTTATTTATTGCTTTGGCCAAGTAATACGTAGTGACTCCAAGAGGGAACGTTATGCTCGATTGTGGGTTCATGCCCCGCGATGACTAGCTTGAGTGACAGAAACATGAGTCTAGGGGATGTGCTGTTGCCACAAGGGGGAAAACAACGGTGCTTGTGCCCGCGGGTGCAAGGATTGTTTACTTTACGCAAAGTTCTTTTAATGCAGTTGTCTGTTGCATTGAGTTTACACTATGGGTGGGACTCGCAACTTAATACCAGCGAGATGTTCTGGATAGATATCTCAAGGTGGATGATTAGTAGTAGATATTGATGGATTTCGGTCTACTTACTTTGGCGTACCGCCCATGCTTTGAACCTCAACCTTTCTTGCAATGTAGTCAGCATTGGTTTGCGTTCGTGGTCCTGTCAATTGCCCAGCTGTAATTTGTTTACCTCACATAGCTGTTTTATCGTCTTTTGGGAGGGAGACATCACTAGTGAACATCATGAGACTCCGGTCCATATTACCATCATTGATCACATCCGCTATTTACTTTTCGCTTTTACTTACTATTGCAAAACACTATCTATCACTACTATCATTTGCTTTTAACCCTTTGTGAACTACAAGGCCGGAGGGATTGACAACCTCTCTGTACTCGTTGGGAGCAAAGTTATTTGTATATGTGTGCAGGTCCACGTTGATTGCTAATACGCGCCGTTAGCAGTTGACACCTACTTGTTGAACCTAGGAGTCTCTGGGGATTCGATCCTTGGCATCTTTGCTAAGGGAAAACACTTCTACATACTGCATCTTACACCTTCCACTTGGGGTAACCAACGAGGGGTTCGAGGCCCATCAAGGAGTATTTTCTGGCGCCGTTGCCGGGGACTCCACACTTCAGAATAGGGGAGTTGCATGCTATCTTTTACCTTTGCTTTTTAGTCTTGTTAGTTTACCTTTCAGTTTTTGCTTTAGTACCTTTTTATCGAAAATCACAAAAACAGTTATCTCGTTCTTTAGTTGTCATTATGTCGGGTCCTTTTGTCTTTGACGAGGCAGAAGTTCTCACCTTTAAACAAAGAGGTGGGGAAAGTTTGAAAGATGCTTGGTATAGAATTAATGATTCACAAAAAAGAGCCACCAAGAAGCAACCTACTACTATCTTACTTAGAAATTTTTATGTTGGAATTACTTCTTGGAATAGGTTTATTCTAGATACTGCTATCAATGGGAATTTCCTAGAGGCCCCAGTTTGGGAGTCGCTTAGTATTATTGAAAATCTTGTTGGGAATCTCCCTGTTGTTAGCATTCGAGAGGACATCACCCTAGCTCACATTATGAAAAAACTTGAAAAGATAGAGCTAGAGATGCCAAGCATTAATAAGATAAATGAGTTGGATCGTAAGATCCAAGGGAATTTGAATAGACTTGATAGCTCCATGCATAAATTTTTTAAAATTTTGGAGACCGTCAAATTCCATGACTTGGACTCTTCTAGGATAGACAAGATTGAGGAAATATTTGATACCCTAGGAACCACCTTCTCCTCAATCAAAACCAAAAAGGTAGAAACTCCGGCAAAGAGGGAGCCTAAGTTCGTTCACGTTCCAAAGGCTCCCCGTTCTAAAAGTAATCCATCTATTGCCAAAGGGGTTGAAACTGTAAAGACCTTGGAAGAAACACCTGTCTTTGATAAATTTATAAATGAATCTTCCCTTGACTTTTATCCTTTTGGTCTTCTACCTAGGAGTATCTCTATAAGGCCTTTATTCGAGAGTCCTCTTAAGACTAGTTGTATTATTGAAGAGCTTTTTGATGATCTTGATGATGGTTCAATTGATACAACTTGATCTCTATGCATTATGCCTAGCTTAAAGGCATAAAAGAAAGCGCTTTTGGGAGGCAGCCCACATGAATAAATTTTTTGCTTTTGTTGTGTCTTGATGTTGTTTACTGCTGTAGCATCATCATTGTATCTTTGCTTTTCATATTTGTGCCAAGTATAGCCTCTGATTGCTAGAAAGTTCAAAAGTTGTGAGGTGCTGTCCAGGAAACAGATTCTGTCCTTGGATAGAAAAATTCGTATAAAACTTCATTTTGTTCTGTTTTTGTTACTAAAGCAAAAATTTGAGTTGCAGAAGTATCCCGAATAGATCAATTACTACCTGTTGTTCTGTTTTTCACAGATTCTGTCCTGTTTTGCCTTTCCTTCATTTTGCAAATCAAGAGCTTGCTTTTTCTTTGCAAAAACCTTTTGGAAATCTTGAGAAACAGTAGAACTTCAAGAATATCATTATTTCCAGCAAGGTATAATTATTTTATTAAGGGTACTAACCTCGCTAATCAGATTATGATGAGTTATGTATGAAGGGAGTTTTCAAGTGTGCGAGGGAAGATGATAAAAAGATTCAGGAGTGTCAAGCGCTCAAGCTTGGGGATGCCCCCGTGCACCCCCAAGAAATATTCAAGGAGACTCAAGCGTCTAAGCTTGGGGATGCCCCCGTGCATCCCCTTCTCCATCAACATTATCAGTTCGTCTTTCGTTTCGCTATATTTTTATCACTTGATGTGTTATGTGCTATGCTTGGAGCGTCTTGCTTTTAGTTTTCTTTTTAGTTTTTCATAACGAGTCGGAACTCAGCTTTCTTTATGTGGGAGAGAAACACGCTCCACTTCTACCTAGAACATAACATAGAATTTTCATGTCTATCTTTGTTGTGTGTGTTCTTTGTCTTTTAATAGCTACTATCATGCTCTGCTCTTAGTATTCATGCTTATCTTTTCAAAGAGCTTTTGTTTAGTTGGTTGCTTGAACTCTCTTTAATGATCATGCTCACCTTATTAAGAGAGTTTGCTTCCGTTGCATTGGTTAATATGTTTATGATAAAGATGCTACGTGCATAATGGCGCTTAGTAGTTCAGGTTTTCTTATGGTTAATCTCAAATAGCTGGGGGATTCCCAATGTGTTATTGGAATACCAACTTGATTTGTTTGCCGATGATGTGGTATGGTTTAGTAATATCTTCCTTCGAGAATTTATTTTGATTGACTTTGCGTATGCTCACGCATATTTAAGACTGTAAAGAAAGTCTGTCAAGCCTTGATGATCTTTTATTTCTGAGTAGCGATATAACTGAAGGCAATATGCCCTAGAGGCAATAATAAAGTTGTTATTTATATTTCCTTATATCATGATAAATGTTTATTATTCATGCTAGAATTGTATTAACCGGAAACTTAGTACATGTGTGAATACATAGACAAAACAGAGTGTCCCTAGTATGCCTCTACTAGACTAGCTCATTGATCAAAGATGGTTATGTTTCCTAACCATAGACATGAGTTGTCATTTGATCAACGGGATCACATCATTAGGAGAATGATGTGATGGACAAGACCCATCCGTTAGCTAAGCACTATGATCGTTTAGTTTTACTGCTATTGCTTTCTTCATGACTTATACATGTTCCTATGACTATGAGATTATGCAACTCCCAAATACCGTAGGAACACCTTGTGTGCTATCAAACGTCACAACGTAACTGGGTGATCATAAAGATGCTCTACAGGTGTCTCCGAAAGTGTTCGTGGTGTTGGCATAGATCAAGACTAGGATTTGTCACTCCGAGTGTCG
>LR738713.1:762158066-762263399 GCA_902687465.1 Secale cereale
TATTACGGAACGAGTAAAGAGACTTGCCGGTAACGAGATTGAACTAGGTATAGAGATACCGACGATCGAATCTCGGGCAAGTAACATACCAATGACAAAAGGAACAACGTATGTTGTTATGCGGTTTGACCGATAAAGATCTTCGTAGAATATGTAGGAGCCAATATGAGCATCCAGGTTCCGCTATTGGTTATTGACCGGAGATGAGTCTCGGTCATGTCTACATAGTTCTCGAACCCGTAGGGTCCGCACGCTTAACGTTTGATGACGATCGGTATTATGAGTTTATGAGTTTTGATGTACCGAAGGAGTTCGGAGTCCCGGATGAGACCGGGGACATGACGAGGAGTCTCGAAATGGTCGAGACGTAAAGATCGATATATTGGACGACTATATTCAGACATCGGAAAGGTTCCGAGTGATTCGGGTATTTTTCGGAGTATATGGGCCTTATTGGGCCATACGGGAATAGAGGAGAAAGGCCAAAAGAAAGGAGGCGCGCGCCCCCCCTCTGGTCCGAATTGGACAAGGGGTGCAACCCCCTTTTCCTTCTCCCTCTCCACCTCTTTCCTTCTCTCCTACTCTGGAAAGGAAAGGGGAATCCTACTAGGACTTGGGAGTCCTAGTAGGACTCCCCACACTTGGCGCGCCCCCTCTAGGGCCGGCCTCTCCCTTGCTCCTTTAGCCGTGTGCGGTGCCCCCCTCCACAGAAACACACCTCGGTCATACCGTTGCAGTGCTTAGGCGAAGCCCTGCGCCGGTAGATACATCATATCCGTCACCACGCCGTCGTGCTGACGAAACTCTCCCGTGAAGCTCAACTGGATCAAGAGCTCGTGGGACGTCATCAAGCTGAACGTGTGCTGAACGCGGAGGTGCCGTACGTTCGGTGATTGATCGGTTGGATCGCGAAGAAGTTCGACTACATCAACCGCGTCACTTGACGCTTCCGCTCCCGGTCTACGAGGGTACGTAGACACACTCTTCCCCTCGTTGCTATACATCTGGTAGATAGATCTTGCGTGATCATAGGAAAATTTTAAAATACTACGTTCCCCAACAGTGGCATCATGAGCCAGGTCTATGCGTAGATGATATGCACGAGTAGAACACAATGAGTTGTGGGCGATACTAGTCATACTGCTTACCAGCATGTCATACTTTGCTTCGGCGGTATTGTGAGATGAAGCAGCCCGGACCGACATTACGCGTACGCTTACGCGAGACTGGTTTCACCGTTATGAGCACTCGTTGCTTAAAGGTGACTGGCGGGTGTCTGTCTCTCTCACTTTAGCTGAATCAAGTGTGGCTACGCCCGGTCCTTGTGAAGGTTAAAACAGCACATACTTGACGAAACATCGTTGTGGTTTTGTATGCGTAGGTAAGAACGGTTCTTGCTAAGCCCATAGCAGCCACGTAAAACTTGCAACAACAAAGTAGAGGACGTCTAACTTGTTTTTGCAGGGCATGTTGTGATGTGATATGGTCAAGACATGATGAGATATACGGTTTTGTATGAGATGATCATGTTTTGTAAAGTTATCGGCAACTGGCAGGAGCCATATGGTTGTCGCTTTATTGTATGAAATGCAATCGCCATGTAATTGCTTTACTTTATCACTAAGCGGTAGCGATAGTCGTAGAAGCAATAGTTGGCGAGACGACAACGATGCTACGATGGAGATCAAGGTGTCGCGCCGGTGACGAAGGTGATCATGACGGTGCTTTGGAGATGGAGATCAAAAGCACAAGATGATGGCCATATCATGTCACATATTTTGATTTGCATGTGATGTTTATCTTATTATGCTTCTTATTTTGCTTAGAACGACGGTAGCATTATAAGATGATCCCTTACAAAATTTCAAGGTATAAGTGTTCTCCCTGAGTATGCACCGTTGCGAAAGTTCTTCGTGCTGAGACACCACGTGATGATCGGGTGTGATAGGCTCTACGTTCAAATACAACATGTGTAAGACAGTTTGGCACACGCAGAATACTCGAGTTAAACTTGACGAGCCTAGCATATGCAGATATGGCCTCGGAACACTGGAGACCGAAAGGTCGAGCGTGAATCATATAGTAGATATGATCAACATAAGATGTTCACCATTGAAACTACTCCATCTCACGTGATGATCGGACATGGTTTAGTTGATTTGGATCACATGATCATTTAGATGACTAGAGGGATGTCTATCTAAGTGGGAGTTCTTAAGTAATATGATTAAATTGAACTTTAATTTATCATGAACTTAGTCCTCGTAGTATTAGCATATCTATGTTGTAGATCAATAGCTCACGATGTTGCTCCCCGTTTATTTTTTATATGTTCCTAGAGAAAACTAAGTTGAAAGATGTTAGTAGCAATGATGCGGAATTGTTCCGTAATCTGAGGATTATCCTCATTGCTGCACAGAAGAATTATGTCCTTGATGCACCTGTTGGAAATATGCCCTAGAGGCAATAATAAATTGGTTATTATTATATTTCCTTGTTCACGATAATCGTTTATTATCCATGCTAGAATTGTATTGATAGGAAACTCAGATACATGTGTGGATACATAGACAAACACCATGTCCCTAGTAAGCCTCTAGATGACTAGCTCGTTGATCAATAGGTGGTTACGGTTTCCTGACCATGGACATTGGATGTCGTTGATAACGGGATCACATCATTAGGAGAATGATGTGATGGACAAGACCCAATCCTGAGCCTAGCACAGATCGTGTAGTTCGTATGCTAAAGCTTTTCTATATGTCAAGTATCTTTTCCTTAGACCATGAGATTGTGCAACTCACGGATACCGTAGGAATGCTTTGGGTGTACCAAACGTCACAACGTAACTGGGTGGCTATAAAGGTGCACTACAAGTATCTCTGAAAGTGTCTGTTGAGTTGGCACGAATCGAGACTGGGATTTGTCACTCCGTGTGACGGAGAGGTATCTCTGGGCCCACTCGGTAGGACATCATCATAATGTGCACAATATGTGATCAAGGAGTTGATCACGGGATGATGTGTTACGGAACGAGTAAAGAGACTTGCCGGTAACGAGATTGAGCGAGGTATCGGCATACCGACGATCGAATCTCGGGCAAGTGCTATACCGATAGACAAAGGGAATCGTATACGGGATTGATTGAATCCTTGACATCGTGGTTCATCCGATGAGATCATCGTGGAACATGTGGGAGCCAACATGGGTATCCAGATCCCGCTGTTGGTTATTGACCGGAGAGTTGTCTCGGTCATGTCTACATGGTTCCCGAACCCGTAGGGTCTACACACTTAAGGTTCGATGACGCTAGGGTTATAGGGAAAGTATGTACGCGGTTACCGAATGTTGTTCGGAGTCCCGGATGAGATCCCGGACGTCACGAGGAGTTCCGGAATGGTCCGGAGGTAAAGATTCATATATGGGAAGTCCTGTTTTGGTCACCGGAAAAGTTTCGGGCGATATCGGTAATGTACCGGGACCACCGGGAGGGTCCCGGGGGTCCACCAGGTGGGGCCACCAGCCCCAGGTGGCTGCGTGGGGTAAGTGTGGGAGGGGACCAGCCCCAAGGGGGCTGGTGCGCCCCCCCCACCAAGTCCCAGGGCGCCCCAAGAGGGGAAGGGGGGCAAACCCTAATGCAGTTGGGCCCTAGGGCCCAATAGTGGTGCGCCTCCCCCTCTCTCCCCCTTTGGCCGCCCCCCCTAGATGGATCTAGGGCTGGCCGCACCCTAGGGGAGGGAAACCCTAAAGGGGGGCGCAGCCCTCCCTTCCCCCTATATATATGAGGGGTTTTGGGGCTGCTAGAGACACGAGAACATCTCCCTCTTGGTGCAGCCCTACCCCTCTCCCTCCTCGTCTCTTGCAGCGCTTGGCGAAGCCCTGCTGGAGTCCCGCGCTCCTCCACCACCACCATGCCGTCGTGCTGCTGTTGGTTGGAGGTTTCCCAACCTCTCCCTCTCTCCTTGCTGGATCAAGGCGTGGGAGACGTCACCGGGCTGTACGTGTGAAGAACGCGGAGGCACCGTCCGTTCGGTGCTAGGATCTTCGGCGATCTGAATCGCGGCGAGTACGACTCCATCAACCGCGTTCTAGTAACGCTTCCGCTTAGCGATCTACAAGGGTATGTGGATCCAACTCTCCTCTCGTAGATGTGCATCTCCTAGATTGATCTTGGTGAGCGTAGGAAAATTTTTGTTTCCCATGCTACGTTCCCCAACAGTGGCATCATGAGCCAGGTTCTTGCGTAGATGCTTTCTCGAGTAGAACACAAAAGGGTTTGTGGCGTTGATGTTTAAATTGCTGCCCTCCTTAGTCTTTCTTGATTCAGCGGTATTATGGGATGAAGCGGCCCGGACCAACTTTACATGTCCACGTACATGAGACCGGTTCCATCGACAGACATGTGACTTTTGTTGCATAAGATGGCTGGCGGGTGTCTGTCTCTCCTATCTTAGTTGAATCGGAATAGAACAAGGCGGTCCTTGTAGAAGGTTAAATAGCAACTTGAATATCACCGTTGTGGTTTTGCGTAGGTAAGAAGCGTTCTTGCTAGATACCCATAGCAGCCACGTAAAAACATGCAACAACAAATTAGAGGACGTCTAACTTGTTTTTGCAGGGTATGTATGTGATATGATATGGCCAATGACATGATGAGATATATTTGATGTATGAGATGATCATGTTGTAATAGTTAATATCGACTTGCATGTCGATGCATACGGCAACCGGCAGGAGCCATAGGGTTGTCTTTAATTTTTGTATGACCTACGTGTCAATCATTAAGCGCTTTGTAATGCTTTACTTTATCGCTAAACGGTAGCAATAGTAGTAAGAGCATGGTGGGCGCGCGACAACCCCGATGGCGACACGATGATGGAGATCATGATGATGGAGATCATGGTGTGGCGCCGGTGACGATGGAGATCATGCCGGTGCTTTGGAGATGGAGATCAAAAGCACGAGTTGATGGCCATATCATGTCACTTATGATTTGCATGTGATGTTAATCCTTTTATGCATCTTATTTTGCTTAGGACGGCGGTAGCATTATAAGATGATCCCTCACTAAAATTTCAAGATGAAATTGTGTTCCCCCCGAGTGTGCGCCGTTGCGAAGGTTCGTCGTTTCGAAGCACCACGTGATGATCGGGTGTGATAGACTCTACGTTCGCATACAACGGGTGCAAGCCAGTTTTTGCACATGCAGAACACTCGGGTTAGACTTGACGAGCCTAGCATGTACAGACATGGCCTCGGAACACGGAGGACCGAAAGGTCGAGCATGAGTCATATAGTAGATATGATCAACATGAAGATGTTCACCATTGACACCACCTCATCTCACGTGATGATCGGACTTGGGTTGGTGAATTTGGATCATGTCACGCTCGGATGACCGGAGGGATGTCAATTTGAGTGGGAGTTATAAGTAATTTGATTAGTTAAAACTCACTTATCATGAACAATAGTCTAAGTTGCCTTTGCATATTATGTAGTAGATCAATAACTGCGTTGTAGCTCCCTGTTTAATACGATCCTGGAGAAAGACTAAGTTGAAAGATATTGTAAGCAATGATGCGGACTGGGTCCGTAGTCCGAGGAGTGTCCTCACTGCTGCACAGAAAGCTTACGTCTTTGATGCACCGCTCGATGTGCAAACCCCTACAACGTTGTCTGTGGATGTTGTGAACACCTGACAGAGACGTCCTGATGACTACTTGATAGTTTAGTGCACCATACTTTACGGCTTAGAATCGGGATTCCAATGACGTTTTGAACGCCATAGAACATATGAGATGTTCTAAGAGCTGAAATTAGGATTTCAGGCTCATGCCCGTGTTGAGAGGTATGAGACCTCTGACAAGTTCTTTTGCCAAAAAGATGGAGGAGAATGGCTCAACTAATGAGCATGTGCTCAGAATGTCTGGGTGCTGAAATCACTTGAACCAAGTGGGAGTTAATCTTCCAGGTGAGATAATGGTTGACAGAATTCTCTAGACACTATCACCAAGCTACTAGAACTTCGTGATGAACTATGACATGCAAAGGATGGAGATGATCCCGGTGCTGTTAGCGGTTCTTAGTACCGCAAAAGTAGAAATCAAGAAGGAGCATCAAGTGTTGATGGTTTAGCAAGACCACTGGTTTCAAAAGGGGCAAGGGCTAGAAGGGAAACTTCATGAATGGCAAACCAGTTGTCACTCTGATGAGGGAACCCAAGGTTGCACCCAAACCTCGAGACTAAGTGCTTCGATTGCAAGGGTAACGGTCACATGGTAGCGGAATTACCCCAAATACATGGTAGATAAGAAAAGCTGGCAACTTCAACAAAGTATATTTGATATACGTGTTATTGATGTGTACCTTGCTAGTACTCCTTGTAGCACATGGGTATTGGATACCGGTTCAGTTGCTATCATTAGTGACTTGAAGCAAAAGCTACGGACTGAACGGAGACTAGCTAAGGGCGAGGTGACGATGTGTGTTGGAAGTGTTTCCAAGGTTGATGAGATCACCATCGCACACTTCCTCTATTTTCGAGATTAGTGTTGAACCTAGATAAATGTTATCAGGTGTCTACGTTGAGCATGAAAATGATTAGATCATGTTCATCGCAATACGGTTATTCATTTAAGTTAGAGAATAATGGTTATTCTGTTTACATGAATAATACCTTTATGGTCATGCACCCAATGGTTCGTTGAATCTCGATCATGGTAATACACATAATGATAATATTAATGCCAAAAAGATGTAGAGTTAATAATGATAGTACCACTTTCTTGTGGCACTGCCGCTTAGGTCATTTTGGCATAAAATGCATGAAGAAACTCCATGCTGATGGACGTTTGGAGTCACTTGATTTTGAATTGCTTGACACATGCGAGCCATGCCTCATGGGCAGGATGACTGAGATCTCGTTTTCAGGTACAATGAAACGGGTAAGTGACTTATTGGAAATCATACATGCTGATGTATGTGATCCAATGAGAATTAAGGCGTGTGGTGGATATCGTTATTTTCTCATCTTCACTGACGATTTGAGTAGATATGGTATATTTACTTAATGAAGCAAAAGTCTGAAACGTTTGAGAGGTTCAAAAATTTCAGAGTGAAGATTAAGAATCATCATAACAAGAAGATCATGTTCCTACGATCTGATCAAGGGGATATTATCTTAGTTATGAGTTTGGCAATCACTTAAGACATTGTGGAATTGTTTCGCAGTTGAAGTCCCCTGGAACACCACAGCGTGATGGTGTGTCCGGACATCGTAATCGAACCTTATGAGATATGGTGCGATCTATGGTGTGTCTTACCGATCTACCGCTATTATTTTGAGGTTATGCATTGGAGACAGCTGCATTCACTTTATATAGGGCACCATCTAAGTCCGTTGAGACGACGTCGTATGGTTTGGCAAGAAACCAAGGTTGTCGTTTTCTTAAATGTTTGGGGCTGCGATGCTTATGGCTTCAGCCAGGAAAGGCTCGAACCCAAAGCGGACAAATACATCTTCATGGAATACCCACTGGTAACGGTTGGGTATACCTTCTATCTCAGATCCAAGGACAAAAATGTTTGTCGCTAAGAACGGGTCCTTTCTCGAGAAGGAGTTTCTCTCGAAAGAATTGAGTGGGAGGAAGATAGAACTTGATGAGGTTGTCGAACCCTCACTTCAACCGGAGAGTAGTGCAACACAGAAAGATGTTTCTGTGGAATCTACGACAGTTGAAGAGGAAACTAATGATAGTGATCATGAAGCTCCAGATCAAGTTGCTATCGAAACTCGTAGGTTGACAAGGATATGTACTACTCTTGAGTGGTACGTTGATCTTGTCTTAGAGGTCATGTTGTTGGACAACGATGAACCTACGAACTATGGAGAAGCGATGGTGGGCCCATATTCCGACAAATGGTTAGAAGCCGATAAATCCGAGATAGGATCCATGTATCAAAACAAAGTATGGACTTTGGTGGACTTGCCCTGTGATCAGCAAGCCATTGAGACAAATGGATCTTTAAAACTAAGACGGATGTGGACGGTAATGTCACCGTCTATGAAGCTCGACTTGTGGCGAAGAGTTTTCCACAAGTTCAAGGAGTTGACTACGATGAGATTTTCTCACCCGTAGCGATGCTTAAGTCCGTCGGAATCATGTTAGCATTAGCTGCATTTATGAAATCTGGCAGATGGATGACAAAACAAGTTTCCTTACCAGTTTTCGTAAGGAAAGGTTGTATGTGATACAATCAGAAAGGTTTTGTCGATCCTAAGGATGCTAAAAGATATGCTAGCTCCAACGATCCTTCCATGGACTAGAGCAAGCATCTCGGAGTCGGAATATACACTTTGATGGAGTGATCAAAGTTTTTGGGTATACAAAGTTTGGTGGAAACTTGTATTTGCAATAAAGTGAGTGGGAGCACTACAACATTTCTGATAAGTATATGTGAATGACATATTGTTGATCCGAAATGATGTAGAATTTCTGGAAAGCATAAAGGGTTGTTTGAAATGAGTTTTTCAAAGGAAGACCTGAATAAAGCTGCTTACATATTGGGCATCAAGATCTATACAGATAGATCAAGACGCCTGATGATCCTTTCAAAAGATCACACACCTTGGCATGATTTTGAAGAAGTTCAAAATAGATCAGTCAAAGAAGGAGTTCTTACCTGAGTTGTAAGGTGTGAAGTTGAGTAAGACTCAAAGCTTGACCACGGCAGAAGAAAGAGGAAGGACGAAGGTCGTCCCCTATGGTTTTGTCATAGGCTCTATACGATATGCCATGCTAAGTACCGCACCTGATGTGTGCCTTGCCACATGTCTGGCAAGAGGGTACAAAGGTGATCCAGGAGTGGATTACTAGATAGTGGTCAAAATTATCCTTAGAGGAATAAGGAAATGTTTCTCGGTTATGGAGGTGATAAAGAGTTCGACGTAAAGAGTTACGTCGATGCAAGCTTAACACCTATCCGGATAACTCTAAGTGGAGATACCGGATACGTATAATGGAGCAACAGTTTGGAATAGCTCCAAGTGGAACGTGGTAGCAGCATCTACGATATGACATAAAGTTTTGCGAAGTATATAGGGATCTGAATGTTGCAGACCCGTTGACTACAACCTCTCTCACAAGCATAGCATGATCAAACACAGAACTCTGTGAGTGTTAATCACATGGCGATGTGAACTAGATTATTGACTCTAGTGCAAGTGGGAGACTGTTGGAAATATGCCCTAGAGGCAATAATAAATTGGTTATTATTATATTTCCTTGTTCACGATAATCGTTTATTATCCATGCTAGAATTGTATTGATAGGAAACTCAGATACATGTGTGGATACATAGACAAACACCATGTCCCTAGTAAGCCTCTAGATGACTAGCTCGTTGATCAATAGATGGTTACGGTTTCCTGACCATGGACATTGGATGTCGTTGATAACGGGATCACATCATTAGGAGAATGATGTGATGGACAAGACCCAATCCTAAGCCTAGCACAGATCGTGTAGTTCGTATGCTAAAGCTTTTCTATATGTCAAGTATACTTTCCTTAGACCATGAGATTGTGCAACTCCCGGATACCGTAGGAATGCTTTGGGTGTACCAAACGTCACAACGTAACTGGGTGGCTATAAAGGTGCACTACAGGTATCTCCGAAAGTGTCTGGTGGGTTGGCACGAATCGAGACTGGGATTTGTCACTCCGTATGACGGAGAGGTATCTCTGGGCCCACTCGGTAGGACATCATCATAATGTGCACAATATGTGATCAAGGAGTTGATCACGGGATGATGTGTTACGGAACGAGTAAAGAGACTTGCCGGTAACGAGATTGAGCAAGGTATCGGTATACCGACGATCGAATCTCGGGCAAGTGCTATACCGATAGACAAAGGGAATCGTATACGGGATTGATTGAATCCTTGACATCGTGGTTCATCCGATGAGATCATCGTGGAACATGTGGGAGCCAACATGGGTATCCAGATCCCGTTGTTGGTTATTGACCGGAGAGTTGTCTCGGTCATGTCTACATGGTTCCCGAACCCGTAGGGTCTACACACTTAAGGTTCGATGACGCTAGGGTTATAGGGAAAGTATGTACGCGGTTACCGAATGTTGTTCGGAGTCCCGGATGAGATCCCGGACGTCACGAGGAGTTCCGGAATGGTCCGGAGGTAAAGATTCATATATGGGAAGTCCTGTTTTGGTCACCGGAAAAGTTTCGGGCGATATCGGTAATGTACCGGGACCACCGGGAGGGTCCCGGGGGTCCACCAGGTGGGGCCACCAACCCCAGGTGGCTGCGTGGGCTAAGTGTGGGAGGGGACCAGCCCCAAGGGGGCTGGTGCGCCCCCCCACCAAGTCCCAGGGCGCCCCAAGAGGGGAAGGGGGGCAAACCCTAATGCAGTTGGGCCCTAAGGCCCAATAGTGGTGCGCCTCCCCCTCTCTCCCCCTTTGGCCGCCCCCCCTAGATGGATCTAGGGCTGGCCGCACCCTAGGGGAGGGAAACCCTAAAGGGGGGCACAGCCCTCCCTTCCCCCTATATATATGAGGGGTTTTGGGGCTGCTAGAGACACGAGAACATCTCCCTCTTGGTGCAGCCCTACCCCTCTCCCTCCTCGTCTCTTGCAGCGCTTGGCGAAGCCCTGCTGGAGTCCCGCGCTCCTCCACCACCACCATGCCGTCGTGCTGCTGTTGGTTGGAGGTTTCCCAACCTCTCCCTCTCTCCTTGCTGGATCAAGGCGTGGGAGACGTCACCGGGCTGTACGTGTGAAGAACGCGGAGGCACCGTCCGTTCGGTGCTAGGATCTTCGGCGATCTGAATCGCGGCGAGTACGACTCCATCAACCGCGTTCTAGTAACGCTTCCGCTTAGCGATCTACAAGGGTATGTGGATCCAACTCTCCTCTCGTAGATGTGCATCTCCTAGATTGATCTTGGTGAGCGTAGGAAAATTTTTGTTTCCCATGCTACGTTCCCCAACAGCACCGCTAGGTGACAAACCTATTGCAGGAGCAGATATAGACGTTATGAACATTTTGACAAAAGCTCGGTATGATGACTACTTGATAGTTTAAGTGCACCATGCTTTACGGCTTAGAACCGGGACTTCAAAAACGTTTTGAACGCCACGGAGCATATAAAATGTTCCAAGAGTTGAAATTAGTATTTCATACTCATGCCCGTGTCGAGAGGTATAAGACTTCTGACAGTACTTTGCCTACAAGATGGAGGAGAATAGCTCAACCAGTGAGCATGTGCTCAGATTGTCTGGGTACTACAATTACTTGAATCAAGTGGGAGTTAATCTTCCAGATAAGATAGTAATTGACAAAGTTCTCTAGTCACTATCACCAAGTTAGTAGAACTTTGTGATGAACTATAATATGCAAGGGATGACGAAAGGAATTCCCGAGCTCTTCGCGATGCTGAAGTCGGCGAAGGTAGAAATCATGAAAAAGCATCAAGTGTTGATGGTTAACAAGACCACTTGTTTCAAGTAAAGGGCAAAGGGATAGAAGGGGAACTTCAAGAAGAATTACAAGTAAGTTGTCACTCCCGTGAAGAAACCCAAAGCTAAAACTCAAGCCTGAAACTAAGTGCTTCTACTGCAAAGGAAATGGTCACTGGAAGTGGAACTGCCCTAGATACTTGGCGGATAAGAAGGATGGCAAAGTGAACAAAGGTATATTTTGATATACAGATTATTGATGTGTACTTTACTAGTGTTCATAGCAACCCCTGGGTATTTGATACCGGTTCAGTTGCTAAAATTAGTAACTCGAAACGAGAATTGCAGAATGAACAGAGACTAGTTAAAGGTGAAGTGACGATGTGTGTTGGAAGTGATTCCAAGATTGATATGATCATCATCGCACACTCCCTATACTTTCGGGATTAGTGTAAAACCTAAATAAATGTTATTTGGCATTTGCGTTGAGCATGAATATGATTTGATCATATTTGTTGCAATACAGTTATTCATTTAAAGTCATAGAATAATTGTTATTCTGTTTACATGAATAAAACCTTCGATGGTCGTACACCCAATGAAAATAGTTTGTTGGATCTCGATCGTGGTGATACACATATTCATAATATTGAAGCCAAAATATGCAAGGTTAATAATGATAGTGCAACTTATTTGTGGCACTGCCGTTTAGGTCATAATGGTGTAAAGCGCATGAAGAAACTCCATAGTGATGGACTTTTGGAATCACTTGATTATGAATCACTTGGTGCTTGCGAACCATGCCTCATGGGCAAGATGACTAAAACTCTGTTCTCCGGAACAATGGAGCGAGCAACAGATTTGTTGGAGATCATACATACAGATGTATGTGGACGAATGAGTGTTGAAGCTCGCGGCGGGTATCGTTATTTTCTGACCTTCACAGATGATTTGAGGAGATATGGGTATATCTACTTAATGAAGCACAAGTCTGAAACATTTGAAAAGTTCAAAGAATTTCAGAGTGAAGTGGAGAATCATCGTAACAAGAAAATAAGAGTTTCTACGATATGATCGTAGAGGTAAAATATTTGAGTTAGCGAGTTTGGCCTTCAGTAAAAACAATGTGAAATAGTTTCACTACTCACGCCACCTGGAACACCACAGTGTAATGGTGTGTCCGAACGTCATAACCGTACTTTATTAGATATGGTGCGATTGATGATGTCTCTTACCGATCTACCACTATCGCTTTTGGGGTTATGCATTAGAGACAACTACATTCACGTTAAATAGGGCACCATCTAAATCCGTGGAGATGACACCGTATGAACTGTGGTTTGACGAGAAACCTAAGCTGTCATTTCTTTAAGTTTGGGACTGCGATGCTTATGTGAAAAAGTTTCAACATGATAATCTCGAACCCAAATCAGAGAAGTAAATCTTCATAGGATACCCAAAAGAAACTGTTGGGTACACCTTCTATCACAGATCCGAAGGCAAGGTCTTTGTTGCTAAGAGTGGATCCTTTCTAGAGAAGGAGTTTCTCTCGAAAGAACTGAGTGGGAGGAAAGTAGAACCTGATGAGGTAATTGTACCTTCTCCCGAATTGGAAAGTGGAACATCACAGAAACTAGTTCCAGTGATTCCTACACCAATTAGTGAGGAAGCTAATGATGATGATCATGAAACTTCAGATCAAGTTTCTGCTGAACTTCGTAGATCAACCAGAGTTCGTTCCGCATCAGAGTGGTACGGCAACCCGGTTCTGGAAGTCATGTTACTGGACCATGATGAACCTACGAACTATGAGGAAGCGATGATGAGCCCAGATTCCGCAAAATGGCTTGAGGCCATGAAATCTGAGACGGGATCCATGTATGAGAACAAAGTGTGGACTTTGGTTGACTTGCCCGATGATCGGCAAGCCATCGAAAATAAATGGATCTTCAAGAGGAAGACTGACGCTGACGGTAATGTTACTGTTTACAAAGCTCGGCTTGTTGCAAAAGTTTTTCAACAAGTTCAAGGAGTTGACTACGATGAGACTTTCTCACCCGTAGCGATGCTTAAGTCTGTCCGAATCATGTTAGCAATTGCCGCATTTAATGAAATCTGGCAAATGGATAACAAAACTGCATTCTTTAATGGATTTATTAAAGAAGACTTGTATATGATGCAAACAGAAGGTTTTGTCAATCCTAAAGGTGCTAACAAAATGTGCAAGCTCCAGCGATCCATCTATGGACTGGTGCAAGCATCTCGGAGTTGGAATATACGCTTTGATAAGTTGATCAAAGCATATAGATTTATACAGACTTGCGGTGAAGCCTGTATTTACAAGAAGTGAGTGGGAGCACTACAACCTTTCTGATAAGTATATGTGAATGACATATTGTCGATCGGAAATGATGTAGAATTTTCTGGAAAGCATAAAGGAGTGTTTGAAAGGAGTTTTTCAAAGAAAGACCTTGGTGAAGCTGCTTACATATTGGGCATCAAGATCTATAGAGATAGATCAAGACGCTTGATAAGACTTTCGATGAGTACATACCTTGATAAGATTTTGAAGTAGTTCAAAATGGATCAGTCAAAGAAGGAGTTCTTGCCTGACTTGTAAGGTGTGAAGTTGAGTAAGACTCAAAGCCAGACCACGGAAGAAAAATATAGAGAGAATGAAAGTCATTCCCTATGCCTCAGCCATAGGTTCTATAAAGTATGCCATGCTGTGTACCAAACATGTTGTGTACCTTGCCATGAGTTTGTCAAGGGGGTACAATAGTGATCCAGGAGTAGATCATTGTACAACGATCAAAATTATCCTTAGTAACTGGATGACTAAGGAAATGTTTCTCGATTATGGAGGTGATAAAGAGTTCGTCGTAAAGGGTTACGCCGATGTAAGCTTTGACACTAAATCCAGATGACTCTAAGTATCAATCTGGATGCGTATTGAAAGTGGGAGCAATTAGCTAGAGTAGCTCTATGCAGAGCATTGTAGACATAGAAATTTGCGAAATACATACGGATCTGAATGTGACAGACCAGTTGACTAAACTTCTCTCACAAGAAAAACATGATCACACCTTATTATTCTTGGGTATTAATCACATAGCGATGTGAACTAGATTATTGACTCTAGTAAACCCTTTGGGTGTTGGTCACATGGCGATGTGAACTATGGGTGTTATTCACATAACGATGTGAACTATCGGTATTAAATCACATGGCGATGTGAGCTTGATTATTGACTCTAGTGCAAGTGGGATACTGAAGGCAATATGCCCTAGAGGCAATAATAAAGTTGTTATTTATATTTCCTTATATCATGATAAATGTTTATTATTCATGCTAGAATTGTATTAACCGGAAACTTAGTACATGTGTGAATACATAGACAAAACAGAGTGTCCCTAGTATGCCTCTACTAG
Source organism: Secale cereale (assembly GCA_902687465.1). Classification (NCBI taxonomy): domain Eukaryota; kingdom Viridiplantae; phylum Streptophyta; class Magnoliopsida; order Poales; family Poaceae; genus Secale; species Secale cereale. The sequence goes on from LR738713.1 coordinate 762,172,972, forward strand.
ACTAGCTCATTGATCAAAGATGGTTATGTTTCCTAACCATAGACATGAGTTGTCATTTGATCAACGGGATCACATCATTAGGAGAATGATGTGATGGACAAGACCCATCCGTTAGCTAAGCACTATGATCGTTTAGTTTTACTGCTATTGCTTTCTTCATGACTTATACATGTTCCTATGACTATGAGATTATGCAACTCCCAAATACCGTAGGAACACCTTGTGTGCTATCAAACGTCACAACGTAACTGGGTGATCATAAAGATGCTCTACAGGTGTCTCCGAAAGTGTTCGTGGTGTTGGCATAGATCAAGACTAGGATTTGTCACTCCGAGTGTCGAAGAGGTATCTCTGGGCCCTCTCGGTAATGCACATCATAATAAGCCTTGCAAGCAAAAGACTAATGAGTTAGTCACGAGATGATGTATTACGGAACGAGTAAAGAGACTTGCCGGTAACGAGATTGAACTAGGTATAGAGATACCGACGATCGAATCTCGGGCAAGTAACATACCAATGACAAAAGGAACAACGTATGTTGTTATGCGGTTTGACCGATAAAGATCTTCGTAGAATATGTAGGAGCCAATATGAGCATCCAGGTTCCGCTATTGGTTATTGACCGGAGATGAGTCTCGGTCATGTCTACATAGTTCTCGAACCCGTAGGGTCCGCACGCTTAACGTTTGATGACGATCGGTATTATGAGTTTATGAGTTTTGATGTACCGAAGGAGTTCGGAGTCCCGGATGAGACCAGGGACATGACGAGGAGTCTCGAAATGGTCGAGACGTAAAGATCGATATATTGGACGACTATATTCGGACATCGGAAAGGTTCCGAGTGATTCGGGTATTTTTCGGAGTATATGGGCCTTATTGGGCCATACGGGAATAGAGGAGAAAGGCCAAAAAAAGGAGGCGCGCGCCCCCCCTCTGGTCCGAATTGGACAAGGGGTGCAACCCCCTTTTCCTTCTCCCTCTCCACCTCTTTCCTTCTCTCCTACTCTGGAAAGGAAAGGGGAATCCTACTAGGACTTGGGAGTCCTAGTAGGACTCCCCACACTTGGCGCGCCCCCTCTAGGGCCGGCCTCTCCCTTCCTCCTTTATATATGGGGGCAGTGGGGCACCCTAGGACTCACAAGTTGAATTGTTTTAGCCGTGTGCGGTGCCCCCCTCCACAGAAACACACCTCGGTCATACCGTTGCAGTGCTTAGGCGAAGCCCTGCGCCGGTAGATACATCATATCCGTCACCACGCCGTCGTGCTGACGAAACTCTCCCGTGAAGCTCAACTGGATCAAGAGCTCGTGGGACGTCATCAAGCTGAACGTGTGCTGAAAGCGGAGGTGCCGTACGTTCGGTGCTTGATCGGTTGGATCGCGAAGAAGTTCGACTACATCAACCGCGTCACTTGACGCTTCCGCTCCCGGTCTACGAGGGTACGTAGACACACTCTTCCCCTCGTTGCTATACATCTGGTAGATAGATCTTGCGTGATCGTAGGAAAATTTTAAAATACTACGTTCCCCAACAATAACTACCATGCCTGATTCAATGTTGCTTTGTCGCTCTGCATGATTATGACCGTCATTGCTCTCTTAGTTGGTCGCTCCCAGTCTTTTGCTAACCTCCACCTGTACTAAGCAAACTAACCTTGCAATACATAGCTCATGGGAAAGTAGCTTAAAAACTATTGTGGTAAAGAATATGTTGCCTATGTATCTTATTTCTTATAAGTTGCTTGCTGAGCGGTAACCATGTTTCTGGGGACGCCATCAACTGTCACACTTTTGTTGAATATCATGTGAGTTGCTATGCATGTTCGTCTTGTCTGAAGTAAGGGTGATTTGCCATGGGTTGAATGAGTATGAATATTGTTAGAGAAGAACATTGGGCCGCCAACCAAAGCCGTGCATCATGGTGGAAGTTTTAGCTTGGACATTAATCCTCAATCTCTTATGAGAATATGCTTATGCATTAAAGAGGAGTCCATCATCTATTTTCTATGTTGTCCCGGTATGGATGTCCTCAAGTTGAGATCTATCAAAAATGAGAAATCAAATGCGATTTATCTCCTTGGACCTTTGTACAGGTGGCATAGAGGTACCCCTTTGTGACACTTGGTTGAAACATATGTAATGCAATGATAACCCATGGAAATCCGAGCTAATTAGGACAAGGTGCGAGCACTATTGGTATTCGATGCATGAGGCTTGCAACTTATAGGATGTTTTATGCATGACACATATGAAGTACTACTACCGTTGACAAAATTGCTTCCATGTTTTCAAAATAAAAAACTCTAGCACATAACCATTCTTTTACTTTTATGTTGAGTCTCCACCTTCTTTTAAAAGCACCAACTACTGAGAGCATGATTGTCATTCTGAGTGTAATGTGCATTGTCCCAAAGTAGCATTGTCTTTTGCATGATTGTGATATCGTTTACTTTGAAATCATTGTATCTAGTCATCACTTAAACCTTGAAGGTGCCCCTGCATTTATGTTTTGCTTCACTAAAGGGGGCAAGCTAGATATCACTTTATCATATTTGCACATCATGTTCATTGCAAATCTTTTTGATGTTTCAGTTTCATGTTGTAAAACTTTCAGTCATTTGTGATTTTCTCATGAGGCTACTTAATTACTATAGAATCATTGTCTCAGTAAGCTTTTGTCATATGACTATGAAAAAGTCCTATATGGTTAATAGCATGTCACCACAGAAATTATTCTTGTTATCATTTACCTACTCGAGGACGAGCAGGAATTAAGCTTGGGGATGTTGATACGTCCAAAACGTATCTATAATTTCTGCTTGCTCCATGCCACTTTTGGGTGATATTGCTATGATATTCATACACTTCCATACACTTTTGATCATATTTAGACTAACTTACTAATCCATTGCACCCCAGTGCCAGTTTCTGTTTTCGGCTGTTTTTGTATTTCAGGTTTTCACGTTACGAGAACTGCCAGGAAAAATCCAGAAAAATTATATAAAAAATCAGCGTTCCGGAAACTTCCGTGCGTCCGAAGGACAGCCGGGGGGGCCACCAGGGCTCCAGGCGCCCTGGCGGCGCCCCCCCCCCTGGGCCCCCCGATGCCCCCCTTTGGCATATATTTAAAGCGTCCTCCGAAACCCTCAGAACAGGAACTCTTTTCGCGATCCCATCTCTGTTCCGCCGCCGCCGCCGCTTCCAAGATCGGGAGCACCAGGAGAACTCTTCCCGGCACCCTGCCGGAGGGGAGGATCACCACCGGGAGCTTCTCCACCACCATGGACGCCTCCCGGATGACTCGTGAGTAGTCTCCCTTGGACCATGAGTCCATGACCAGTAGCTATGTGATGTTCTCCTCCCGTTCTTGTGCTTCACTAATTAGTCCTCGTGAGCTGCCCTACATGATCGAGGCACATATGTAATCCTTATGCTGTTGCTATGTTGAGTTTGCTGGGAACCGATGGATTGTGAGATTATGTTCAGATTGATCTTGAGTAATATATTTGATCTACCTCTTTTATATTTATGTTCATAAGTAATTCTTGCATGTTCTCCGTTGTTATTTATTGCTTTGGCCAAGTAATACGTAGTGACTCCAAGAGGGAACGTTATGCTCGATTGTGGGTTCATGCCCCTCGATGACTAGCTTGAGTGACAGAAACATGAGTCTAGGGGATGTGCTGTTGCCACAAGGGGGAAAACAACGGTGCTTGTGCCCGCGGGTGCAAGGATTGTTTACTTTACGCAAAGTTCTTTTAATGCAGTTGTCTGTTGCATTGAGTTTACACTATGGGTGGGACTCGCAACTTAATACCAGCGAGATGTTCTGGATAGATATCTCAAGGTGGATGATTAGTAGTAGATATTGATGGATTTCGGTCTACTTACTTTGGCGTACCGCCCATGCTTTGAACCTCAACCTTTCTTGCAATGTAGTCAGCATTGGTTTGCGTTCGTGGTCTTGTCAATTGCCCAGCTGTAATTTGTTTACCTCACATAGCTGTTTTATCGTCTTTTGGGAGGGATACATCACTAGTGAACATCATGAGACTCCGGTCCATATTACCATCATTGATCACATCCGCTATTTACTTTTCGCTTTTACTTACTATTGCAAAACACTATCTATCACTACTATCATTTGCTTTTAACCCTTTGTGAACTACAAGGCCGGAGGGATTGACAACCTCTCTGTACTCGTTGGGAGCAAAGTTATTTGTATATGTGTGCAGGTCCACGTTGATTGCTAATACACGCCGTTAGCAGTTGACACCTACTTGTTGAACCTAGGAGTCTTTGGGGATTCGATCCTTGGCATCTTTGCTAAGGGAAAACACTTCTACATACTGCATCTTACACTCCACTTGGGGTAAACAATGAGGGGTTCGAGGCCCATCAACAAGCACTGTTGTTTTCCCCCTTGTGGCAACAGCACATCCCCTAGACTCATGTTTCTGTCACTCAAGCTAGTCATCGAGGGGCATGAACCCACAATCAAGCATAACGTTCCCTCTTGGAGTCACTACCTACTACTTGGCCAAAGCAATAAATAACAACGGGGAACATGCAAGAATTACTTACGAACATAAATATAAAAGTGGTAGATCAAATATATTACTCAAACACAATCTGAACATAATCTCACAATCCATCGGATCCCAGCAGACTCAACATAGCAACAGCATAAGGATTACATATGTGCCTCGATCATGTAGGGCAGCTCACGAGGACTAATTAGTGAAGCACAAGAACGGGAGGAGAACATCACATAGCTACTGGTCATGGACCCATGGTCCTAGGGAGACTACTCACAACTCATCCGGGAGGCGTCCATGGTGGTGGAGAAGCTTCCGGTGGTGATCCTCCCCTCCGGCAGGGTGCCGGGAAGAGTTCTCCTGGTGCTCCCGATCTTGGTAGCGGCGGCGGCGGCGGAACAGAGATGAGATTGCGAAAAAGGGTTCCCGTCTCGAGGGTTTCGGGACGCGATATAAATATATGTCAAAGCGGGGCATCAACGGAGGCTCGGGGGGCCCAGGCGCCCCCCCGGCGCGGCCAGGGGGGCCCGCGCCACCAGGGCGCCTGGAGCCCTGGTGGCCCCCCTCCGGCTGTCCTTTGGCAGCTAGGAAGCTTCTGGAATGCTGATTTTTTATATAATTTTTCCGGGATTTTTCTGGCAGTTCTCGTAATGGGAAAACCTGAAATACAAAAACAGCAGAAAACAGAAACTGGCACTGGTGTGCACTAAGTTAATAGGTTAGTCCAAATATGATCAAAAGTGTATGGAAGTGTATAAATATCATAGCAATATCACCCAAAAGAGGCATGGAGCAAGCAGAAATTATAGATACGTTTTGGACGTATCACGACCTTACACGTACGCTTACGTGAGACAGGTTCCACCGAGTAACATGCACTTGTTGCATAAGGTGGCTAGCGGGTGTCTGTCTCTCCCACTTTAGTCGGATCGGATTCGATGAAAAGGGTCCTTATGAAGGGTAAATAGTAATTGGCATATCACGTTGTGGTTTTGGCGTAGGTAAGAAACGTTCTTGCTAGAAACCTATAACAGCCACGTAAAAACTTGCAACAACAATTAGAGGATGTCTAACTTGTTTTTGCAGCATATGTCGTGTGATGTGATATGGCCAAAAGGATGTGATGAATGATATATGTGATGTATGAGATTGATCATGTTCTTGTAATAGGAATCACGACTTGCATGTCGATGAGTATGACAACCGGCAGGAGCCATAGGAGTTGTCTTATTTTATTGTATGACCTGCGTGTCAATGAAAATGCCATGTAATTACTTTACTTTATTGCTAACCGTTAGCCATAGTAGTAGAAGTAATAGTTGGCGAGACAACCTCATGAAGACACGATGATGGAGATCATGATGATGGAGATCATGGTGTCATGCCGGTGACGATGATGATCATGGAGCCCCGAAGATGGAGATCAAAAGGAGCAAAATGATTTTGGCCATATCATGTCACGATTTGATTGCATGTGATGTTTATCATGTTTCTACATCTTATTTGCTTAGAACGACGATAGCTTAAATAACATGATCTCTCACTAAAATTTCAAGAATTGTGTTCCCCCTAACTGTGCACCGTTGCTAAGGTTCGTTGTTCCGAAGCTCCACATGATGATCGGGTGTGATAGGCTCTAACATTCGCATACAACGGGTATAAGCCAGATTTACACACGCAATACACTTAGGTTGACTTGACGAGCCTAGCATGTACATACATGGCCTCAGAATACGGAAGACCGAAAGGTCGAACATGAGTCGTATGGAAGATATGATCAACGTGGAGATGTTCACTGTTGATGACTAGTCCGTCTCACGTGATGATCGGACACAGCCTAGTCGATTCGAATCATGTATCACTTAGATGACTAGAGAGATGTCTATCTGAGTGGGAGTTCATTGAATTTGATTAGATGAACTTAATTATCATGAACATAGTCTAAAATCTTTACAATATGACTTGTAGATCGAATGGCCCTCGCTAATGTTGCCCTAAACTTCAACGCGTTCCTAGAGAAAACCAAGCTGAAAGACGATGGTACAAACTATACTGACTGGGTCCGTAACTTGAGGATCATCCTCATAGCTGCCAAGAAAGCATATGTCCTTGAAGCACCATTAGGTGACGCACCCATTTTCCCAGCAACTCAAGACGTTATGAACGCCTGGCAGTTGCATAGTGATGATTACTCCCTGGTTCAGTGTGGCATGCTTTACAGCTTAGAATCAGGGCTCCAAAAGCATTTTGAGCAACACGGAGCATATGAGATGTTCTAAGAGCTGAAAATGGTTTTCCAAGCTCATGCCCGGGTCGAGAGATATGAAGTCTCTGACAAGTTCTACAGTTGTAAGATGGAGCGAAACAGTTTTGTAAGCGAGCATATACTCAGAATGTTTGGGTTGCACAACTGCTTGTCTCAGCTGGGAGTTATTCTCCCAGATGACGCGGTCGTTGACAGAATCCTCCAGTCGCTTCCACCTAGCTACAAGAGCTTTGTGGTGAACTACAATATGCAAGGGATGGAGAAGGCCATTCCCGAGTTATATTCAATGATGAAATCAGCGAAGGTGGAACTTCAAGTATTGATGGTGATAAAACCACTAAGTTCAAGAAAGGCAAGAGTAGGAAGAACTTCAAGAAAGATGGCAAAGAAGTTGCCGCGCTCGGTAAGCCAGTTGCCGGGAAGAAGCCAAAGAATGGACCCAAGCCTGAGACTGAGTGCTTTCATTGCAAGGGAATGGATCACTGGAAGCGGAATTGCCCCAAATACTTAGCGGATAAGAAGGCCGGCAACGTCAAAGGTATATGTGATATACATGTTATTGATGTGTACCTTACCAGCGCTCGTAGTAGCTCCTGGGTATTTGATACCGGTGCAGTTGCTCACATTTGTAACTCAAAGCAAGAGCTGCGGAATAAGCGAAGACTGGTGAAGGACGAGGTGACGATGCGCGTCGGGAATGGTTCCAACGTCGATGTGATCTCCGTCGGCACGCTACCTGTACATCTACCTTTGGGATTAGTTTTAAACCTCAATAATTGTTATTTAGTACCATCTTTGAGCATGAACATTGTATCTGGATCTCGTTTAATACGAGATGGCTACTCATTTAAATCTGAGAATAATGGTTTTTCTATTTATATGAGAGAAATGTTTCTGTTGGGGATCGTTGCAAAAAATCAAAAAAATTCCTACGCATCACCAAGATCTATCTATGGAGTCTACTAGCAACGAGAGGGTAGTGCATCTTCATACCTTTGAAGATCGCGATGCGGAAGCGTTACAAGAACGCGGTCGGTGGAGTTGTACACGAAGCGATTCAGATCGCGGTCGAATTCGATCTAAGCACCGAACAACGGTGCCTCCGCGTTCAACACATATGCAGCCCGGTGACGTCTCCCGTGCCTTGATTAAGCAAGGAGAGAGGGAGAGGTTGGGGAAGACTCCGTCCAGCAGTAGCACAACGGCGTGGTGGTGATGGAGGAGCGTGGCAATCCTGCAGGGCTTCGCCAAGCACCGCGGGAGAGGAGGAGTAGTAGGGAGAGGGGGAGGGCTGCGTCAGGACTTCGGTGCGGCTGCCCTCCCACCCCCACATATATAGGGGCCAGTGAGAGGGGGCCGGCCCCTCAGATGACATCTGAGGAGGGGGCGGTGGCCAGAGGGGGGTGCCTTGCCCCCCAAGGTAAGGGGGCGCCCCCCCCCCCTTAGGGTTCCCCCCAAACCCTAGGCGCCTTGGGCCCTTGGGGGAGGCGCACCAGCCCACCAGGGGCTGGTTCCCCCCCCCTTCACTTGGTCCACTTGGCCCACCGAGCAGGTGGCCCCACTCAGTGGACCCCCGGACACCATCTGGTGGCCCCGGTACAATACCGATGACCCCCGAAATCATTCCGGTGACCAAAACGGGACTTCCCATATATAAATCTTTACCTCCGGACCATTCCGGAACTCCTCGTGATGTCCGGGATCTCATCCGGGACTCCGAACAACATTCGGTAACCACGTACTACATTCCCTATAACCCTAGCGTCATCGAACCTTAAGTGTGTAGACCCTACGGGTTCGGGAACCATGCAGACATGACCGAGACATCTCTCCGACCAATAACCAACAGCGGGATCTAGATACCCATGTTGGTTCCCACATGTTCCATGATGATCTCATCGGATGAACCATGATGTCAATGATTCAATCAATCCCGTATATGATTCCCTTTGTCTATCGGTATAGTACTTGCCCGAGATTCGATCGTCGTGTTGGGGAACGTTGCATGGGAAACAAAAATTTTTCCTACCGTTCACCAAGATCAATCTAGTAGATGCAACTACGAGGAAGGAGTGTGATCTACGTACCCTTGTAGATCGCTAAGCGGAAGCGTTATGAACGCGGATGATGGAGTCGTACTCGTCGCGATTCAGATCGCCGAAGACCTAGCACCGAAGCAACGGTGCCTCCGCGTTCTTCACACGTACGGCTCGGGGACGTCTCCTCCTTCTTGATCCAGCAAGGGGCGGAGGAGAGGTTGATGGAGAACCGGCAGCACGACGGCGTGGTGGTGATGGTGGAGAAGAACTCCAGCAGGGCTTCGCCTAAGCACCGCGGGAGAAGAAGATATGACGGGAGAGGGAGGGCAGCACCGAGGCACGAACTGTGTTTGCTGCCCTCCCTTTGCCCCACTATATATAGGGGGGGTGGAGAGGCTAGGGCGCCCTAGGGTTTCCCCCTAGGGGCCGGCGGCCAGGGCAAGGGGAGGGGGGCGGCGGCCAGGGCAGGGGGAGGCGCCCAGGCCCTAGGGTTTCCCCCCTAGGTGCCTTGCCCCCCAAGTCCCAAGGGGTGCGGCCAGCCCTAGGGGGTCCCACCCCCTTAGCCGCATGGGGAGAGGGCCCAGGGGGGGCGCACAGCCCCCTGAGGGCTGTGGTGTCCCCCTTTGTGGCCCAATAGGCCCAGAACACCTTCCGGACCCCCCGAAAACCTTCCCGGTACTCCGCCGATTTCCCGATGCTCCCCGGAACACTTCCGGTACTCCGAAACCTTTCATCCTATATATCAATCTTCGTCTCCGGACCATTCCGGAGACCCTCGTCATGTCCGGGATCTCATCCGGGACTCCGAACAACCTTCGGTAACCATGCACTCTTCTCACTAACAACCCTAGCGTCACCGAACGTTAAGTGTGTAGACCCTGCGGGTTCGGAAACCATGTAGACATGACCGAGCCACTCCCAGGTCAATAACCAATAGCGGGATCTGGATACCCATATTGGCTCCTACATGTTTCTCGATGATCTCATCGGATGAACCACGATGTCAAGGATTCAGGCAATCCCGTATACAGTTCCCTTTGTCTCGTCGGTATGTTACTTGCCCGAGATTCGATCGTCGGTATCTCTATACCTAGTTCAATCTCGTTACCGGCAAGTCTCTTTACTCGTTACCGTAATACATAATCCCGTGACCAACTACTTAGTCACTTTGAGCTCATTGAGATGACGTATTACCGAGTGGGCCCAGAGATACCTCTCCGTCACACGGAGTGACAAATCCCAGTCTCGATCCATGTCAACTCAACAGACACCTTCGGAGATACCTGTAGAGTACCTTTATAGTCACCCAGTTACGTTGCGACGTTTGGCACACACAAAGCACTCCTACGGTGTCAGTGAGTTACATGATCTCATGGTCATAGGAACTTATACTTGACATGCAGAAAACTATAGCGATAACTGACACGATCAAAAGCTATGTTTAATGTTTGGGTCTCGTCCATCACATCATTCTCCTAATGATGTGATCCCGTTATCAAATGACAACTCATGTCTATGACCTGGAAACCGCGGTCATCTTTGATCAACGAGCTAGTCCTGTAGAGGCTCACTAGGGACACAAAGTCTGTCTATTCATCCACACATGTATTTGAGTTTCCAATCAATACAGTTATAGCATGGATAATAAACGATTATCATGAACAAGGAAATATAATAATAACTCTTTTATTATTGCCTCTAGGGCATATTTCCAACAGTCTCCCACTTGCACTAGAGTCAATAATCTTGCATTACAAGGTAATGAATCTAACACCCATAGAGTCTTGGTGTTGATCATGCTTAGCCCGTGGAAGAGGCTTAGTCAACGGATCTGCAACATTCAAATCCGTGTGTACTTTGCAAATACTTATGTCCTCCTCCTTGACCGAATCGCGGATGGAATTGAAGCGTCGCTTTATGTGTCTGGTCCTCTTGTGAAACCTTGGTTCCTTGGCTAGAGCAATGGCACCAGTGTTGTCACAGAACAGAGTCATTGGGTTCAGTGCACTAGGCACAACTCCAAGATCTGTCATGAACTCCTTCATCCAGACACCTTCCTTTGCCGCCTCCGAGGCAGCTATATACTCCGCTTCACATGTAGAATCAGCTACCACGCTCTGCTTGGAACTGCACCAGCTTACCGCTCCCCCGTTGAGAATATATACGTATCCGGTTTGAGACTTAGAGTCATCCGGATCAGTGTCAAAGCTTGCATCGACGTAACCCTTTACGACGAGCTCTTGATCACCTCCATAAACGAGAAACATATCCTTAGTCCTTTTCAGGTACTTTAGGATATTCTTGACCGCTGTCCAGTGATCCATACCAGGATTACTTTGAAACCTTCCGGCCATACTTATGGCAAGGCTGACATCTGGTCTCGTGCACAGCATTGCATACATTGCTAACATGATTCGGACGGATTTAAGCATCGCTACGGGTGAGAAAGTCTCATCGTAGTCAATCCCTTGAACTTGTGAAAAACCCTTTGCCACAAGTCGAGCTTTATACACGGTGACATTACCGTCAGCGTCCGTCTTCCTCTTAAAAATCCATTTATTCTGAATGGCCTTCGGCCCTTCAGGTAATACTTCCAAAGTCCATACTTTGTTTTCATACATGGATCCCATCTCGGATTTCATGGCCTCTAACCATTTGTCGGAATCCGGGCCCACCATCGCTTCTCCATAGCTCGTAGGTTCACCGTTGTCTAACAACATGACCTCCAAGACAGGGTTACCGTACCACTCAGGTGCAGTGCGTACCCTTGTCGACCTACGAGGTTCGGTAGTAACTTGATCAGAAGCTTCTTGATCATCATCATTTGCTTCCTCTTCAACCTCTGCAGGCTCCACAAAAACATCTTTTTGTGCTGTGCTACTCTCTGGTTGAAGCAGAGGTTCTATAACCTCATCAAGTTCTACCTTCCTCCCACTCAATTCTTTCGAGAGAAACTCTTTCTCGAGAAAGGACCCGTTCTTAGCGACAAACACTTTGCCCTCGGATCTGAGATAGAAGGTGTACCCAACTGTTTCTTTTGGGTATCCTATGAAGACACATTTGTCCGCTTTGGGTTCGAGCTTTTCTGGCTGAAGCCTTTTGACATAAGCATCGCAACCCCAAATCTTGAGAAAAGACAACTTCGGTTTCTTACCAAACCATAGTTCATACGGTGTTGTCTCAACGGACTTAGATGGAGCCCTATTTAAAGTGAATGCAGCTGTCTCTAACGCATATCCCCAAAACGATAGTGGCAAATCGGCAAGAGACATCATAGAACGTACCATATCTAATAGGGTTCGATTACGACGTTCGGACACACCATTACGCTGTGGTGTTCCAGGTGGTGTCAACTGTGAAACAATTCCACATTTCCTTAAGTGATCACCAAACTCATAACTCAGATATTCTCCCCCTCGATCAGATCGTAGGAACTTGATCTTCTTGTTACGATGATTTTCAACTTCACTCTGAAATTGCTTGAACTTTTCAAAAGTTTCAGACTTATGCTTCATCAAGTAAATATACCCATATCTACTTAAGTCGTCAGTGAAGGTGAGAAAATAACGATATCCACCGCGCGCCGTTACACTCATCGGACCGCACACATCAGTATGTATGATTTCCAATAAGTCACTTGCCCGTTCCATTGTCCCTGAAAACGGGGTCCTTGTCATCTTGCCCATGAGGCACGGCTCGAACGTGTCAAGTGATTCAAAATCAAGAGACTCCAAAAGTCCATCAGCATGGAGCTTCCTCATGCGTTTCACGCCGATATGACCGAGACGGCAGTGCCACAAGAAAGTGGTATTATCATTATCTACTCTACATCTTTTGGCATCAATGTTATGAACATGTGTATCATCACTATCGAGATTCAATAAGAATAAACCCCTAACTTCGGGTGCATGACCATAAAAGATATTACTCATATAAATAGAACAACCATTATGCTCTGACTTAAATGAGTAACCGTCTCGCAATAAACAAGATCCAGATATAATGTTCATGCTTAACGCAGGCACTAAATAACAATTATTCAGGTTCATAACTAATCCCGATGGTAATCGAAGAGCGAGCGTGCCGACGGCGATCACATCAACCTTGGAACCATTTCCCACGCGCATCGTCACTTCGTCCTTCGCCAGCCTCCGTTTATTCCGCAGTTCCTGTTTAGAGTTGCAAATGTGAGCAACCGAACCGGTATCAAATACCCAGGCACTACAACGAGAGTTGGTAAGGTACACATCAATAACATGTATATCATATATACCTTTGTTGTTGTTGGCCCCCTTCTTGTCCGCCAGATACTTGGGGCAATTCCGCTTCCAGTGGCCATTCCCCTTGCAATAGAAACACTCAGTCTCTGGCTTGGGCCCAGCCTTGGGTTTCTTCACTGGATTAGCAACTACTTTGCCACCCTTCTTAGAGTTACCCTTCTTTCCCTTGCCATTCTTCTTGAAACTGGTGGTCTTATTGACCATCAACACTTGATACTCCTTCTGGATGTCTGCCTCAGCGACTTTCAGCATCGAAAACAGCTCGGCGATGGTTTTATTCATCCCTTGCATGTTGTACTGCTGGACGAAGCTCTTGTAGCTTGGAGGGAGTGACTGGAGAATTCTGTCAATGATAGCCTCATCCGGGAACACAAGTCCCAGATCAGCTATGCGGGTATAGTACCCAGACATCTTCAGTAAGTGCTCACTGACAGACGAATTCTCCTCCATCTTGCAAGCGAAGAATTTATCGGTGGTCTCATACCTCTCGATCTTAGCATTCTTCTCAAAGATGAATTTCAACTCCGTGTACATCTCATATGCACCATGACGTTCAAAACGCCTTTGGAGTCCTCCTTCCAAGTCGTACAACATGGCACATTGTACTATCGAATAGTCATCCGAACGCGTCTGCCAGACGTTCATATCGTCTGCAGAGGCTCCAGGAGCGGGGGGTTGACCTAGCGGTGCATTTAGGACATAAACCTTTTGGGCAGCTGTGAGGATGATCCTCAGATTGCGGAGCCAGTCCACAAAGTTGCTCCCATCATCTTTCAGTTTAGCTTTCTCTAGGAACGCATTAAAATTCAGGGGAACTCCTGCGCGAGCCATCTACAACATAAATTTGCAAAGACATTTTTAGACTATTGTTCATGATAAGTGAGTTATTACCTAATCAAATTAATTATAACTCCCACTCAAATTGACATCCCTCCGGTCATTCGAGCGTGACATGATCCAAATTCACCAACCCAAGTCCGATCATCACGTGAGATGAGGTGGTGTCAATGGTGAACATCAACATGCTGATCATATCTACCATATGACTCATGCTCGACCTTTCGGTCCTCCGTGTTCCGAGGCCATGTCTGTACATGCTAGGCTCGTCAAGTCTAACCCGAGTGTTCTGCACGTGCAAAACTGGCTTGCACCCGTTGTATGCGAACGTAGAGTCTATCACACCCGATCATCACGTGGTGCTTCGAAACGACGAACCTTCGCAACGGCGCACACTCGGGGGGAACACAATTTTATCTTGAAATTTTAGTGAAGGATCACCTTATAATGCTACCGTCGTCCTAAGCAAAATAAGATGCATAAAAGGATTAACATCACATGCAAATCATAAGTGACATGATATGGCCATCAACTCGTGCTTTTGATCTCCATCTCCAAAGCACCGGCATGATCTCCATCGTCACCGGCGCCACACCATGATCTCCATCATCATGATCTCCATCATCATGATCTCCATCATCGTGTTGCCATCGGGGTTGTCGGCGCCCCACCATGCTCTTACTACTATTGCTACCGTTTAGCGATAAAGTAAAGCATTACAAAGCGCTTAATGATTGACACGCAGGTCATACAAAAATAAAGACAACCCTATGGCTCCTGCCGGTTGCCGTATGCATCGACATGCAAGTCGATGTTAACTATTACAACATGATCATCTCATACATCAAAATATATTTCATCATGTCATTGGCCATATCATATCACATACATACCCTGCAAAAACAAGTTAGACGTCCTCTAATTTGTTGTTGCATGTTTTACGTGGCTGCTATGGGTATCTAGCAAGAACGCTTCTTACCTACGCAAAACCACAACGGTGATATTCAAGTTGCTATTTAACCTTCTACAAGGACCGCCTTGTTCTATTCCGATTCAACTAAGATAGGAGAGACAGACACCCGCCAGCCATCTTATGCAACAAAAGTCACATGTCTGTCGATGGAACCGGTCTCATGTACGTGGACATGTAAAGTTGGTCTGGGCCGCTTCATCCTATAATACCGCTGAATCAAGAAAGACTAAGGAGGGCAGCAATTTAAACATCAACGCCACAAACTTCTTTGTGTTCTACTCGAGAAAGCATCTACGCAAGATCCTAGCTCTGATACCACTGTTGGGGAACGTTGCATGGGAAACAAAAATTTTTCCTACCGTTCACCAAGATCAATCTAGTAGATGCAACTACGAGGAAGGAGTGTGATCTACGTACCCTTGTAGATCGCTAAGCGGAAGCGTTATGAACGCGGATGATGGAGTCGTACTCGTCGCGATTCAGATCGCCGAAGACCTAGCACCGAAGCAACGGTGCCTCCGCGTTCTTCACACGTACGGCTCGGGGACGTCTCCTCCTTCTTGATCCAGCAAGGGGTGGAGGAGAGGTTGATGGAGAACCGGCAGCACGACGGCGTGGTGGTGATGGTGGAGAAGAACTCCAGCAGGGCTTCGCCTAAGCACTGCGGGAGAAGAAGATATGACGGGAGAGGGAGGGCAGCACCGAGGCACGAACTGTGTTGGCTGCCCTCCCTTTGCCCCACTATATATAGGGGGGGTGGAGAGGCTAGGGCGCCCTAGGGTTTCCCCCTAGGGGCCGGCGGCCAGGGCAAGGGGAGGGGGGCGGCGGCCAGGGCAGGGGGAGGCGCCCAGGCCCTAGGGTTTCCCCCCCTAGGTGCCTTGCCCCCCAAGTCCCAAGGGGTGCGGCCAGCCCTAGGGGGTCCCACCCCCTTAGCCGCATGGGGAGAGGGCCCAGGGGGGGCGCACAGCCCCCTGAGGGCTGTGGTGTCCCCCCTTGTGGCCCAATAGGCCCAGAACACCTTCCGGACCCCCCGAAAACCTTCCCGGTACTCCGCCGATTTCCCGATGCTCCCCGGAACACTTCCGGTACTCCGAAACCTTTCATCCTATATATCAATCTTCGTCTCCGGACCATTCCGGAGACCCTCGTCATGTCCGGGATCTCATCCGGGACTCCGAACAACCTTCGGTAACCATGCTCTCTTCTCACTAACAACCCTAGCGTCACCGAACGTTAAGTGTGTAGACCCTGCGGGTTCGGAAACCATGTAGACATGACCGAGACACTCCCAGGTCAATAACCAATAGCGGGATCTGGATACCCATATTGGCTCCTACATGTTTCTCGATGATCTCATCGGATGAACCACGATGTCAAGGATTCAGGCAATCCCGTATACAGTTCCCTTTGTCTCGTCGGTATGTTACTTGCCCGAGATTCGATCGTCGGTATCTCTATACCTAGTTCAATCTCGTTACCGGCAAGTCTCTTTACTCGTTACCGTAATACATAATCCCGTGACCAACTACTTAGTCACTTTGAGCTCATTGAGATGACGTATTACCGAGTGGGCCCGGAGATACCTCTCCGTCACACGGAGTGACAGATCCCAGTCTCGATCCATGTCAACTCAACAGACACCCTCGGAGATACCTGTAGAGTACCTTTATAGTCACCCAGTTACGTTGCGACGTTTGGCACACACAAAGCACTCCTACGGTGTCAGTGAGTTACATGATCTCATGGTCATAGGAACTTATACTTGACATGCAGAAAACTATAGCGATAACTGACACGATCAAAAGCTATGTTAACGTTTGGGTCTCGTCCATCACATCATTCTCCTAATGATGTGATCCCGTTATCAAATGACAACTCATGTCTTATGACCTGGAAACCGCGGTCATCTTTGATCAACGAGCTAGTCCTGTAGAGGCACACTAGGGACACAAAGTCTGTCTATTCATCCACACGTGTATCTGAGTTTCCAATCAATACAGTTATAGCATGGATAATAAACGATTATCATGAACAAGGAAATATAATAATAACTCTTTTATTATTGCCTCTAGGGCATATTTCCAACACGTCGGTATACCGATACCTTGTTCAATCTCGTTACGGCAAGTTTCTTTACTCGTTCCGTAACACATCATCCCGTGACTAACCCCTTAGGCACATTGAGCTCATTACGATGATGTATTATTGAGTGGGCCCAGAGATACCTCTCCATTATACGGAGTGACAAATCCCAGTCTCGGTTCGTGCCAACCCAACAGATGCTTTCGGAGATACCCGTAGTGTACCTTTATAGCCACCCAGTTACGTTGTGATGTTTAGCACACCCAAAGCATTCCTACGGCATCCAGGAGTTGCACAACCTCATGGTCTTAGGAAAGGATACTTGACATTGGAAAAGCTTTAGCATATGAACTACACGATCTTGTGCTAGGCTTAGGATTGGGTCTTGTCCATCACATCATTCTCCTAATGATGTGATCCCGTTATCAATGACATCCAATGTCCATGGTCAGGAAACCGTGACCATCTATTGATCAACGAGCTAGTCAACTAGAGGCTTACTAGGGACACAATGTGGTCTAAGTATTCACACATGCATTACTGTTTTCGGATAATACAATTAAAGCATGAACAATAGACAATTATCATGAGCAAGGAAATATAATAATAACCATATTATTATTGCCTCTAGGGAATATTTCCAACAGTCTCCTACTTGCACTAGAGTCAATAATATAGTTTACATTGTGATGAATCAAACACCCATAGAGTTCTGGTGTTGATCATGTTTTGCTCGTGGAAGAGGTTTAGTCAACGGATCTGCGACATTTAGATCCATATGCACTTTACAAATATCTATGTCCCCATCTTGAATATAATTCCGGATGGAGTTGAAACGGCGCTTGATGTGCTTGGTCTTCTTGTGAAACCTGAGCTCCTTGGCAATGGCAATAGCTCCAGTGTTGTCACAGAAGAGTCATCGGGCCCGACGCACTTGGAATAACTCCTAGGTCGATGATGAACTCCTTCATCCAGACTCCTTCCTGCGCTGCTTCGGAAGTAGCTATGTACTCCGCTTCACATGTAGATGCCGCCACGACGCTTTGCTTGCAACTGCACCAGCTGACTGCCCCACCATTTAAAATATACACGTATCTGGTTTGTGACTTGGAGTCATCCAGATCTGTGTCGAAGCTAGCATCCGGCGGACTTGGTATGGAACGTGTCCAGGGACGAGTCATTTCTTACTCTGGGGTAATAAAGCAGAAAACTTGAGAAGAACCGAGCAGCAAAATAAACCAAGATTTGCAAAAACGATCAAACACGAGCTCGAAAAAGATTTTTTGAAATAGACTGGTCGATTGCGCACGGAGAAGGCTGCTAGTACATATTTTACACGTCGGTTCTAATTATACATACGTCACTCAGGGTGTGCGTACACATCCTGACATGTTATTTAGAACTAGTGCACTCCTCCAAGATCCTGCATGATGCGCAAACAGACTACTCCCATCAACCTATTTTACACAACACACAAATATTACAAGCGAGCGCGGTGCGTCGCGGAATGACGCGCTAGTCGGAGATGTTGAAGATTTCCCTCGGCCTGCCGAGGGTAAGGCCCAGTGGTGCTGGAGACTCAACTTCCTCCTCACTGATGGGCTCCAGGCGCGGAGTAAGTGTACGAGGTGTCGAAGTAGGTGCAGCAGGCGGTGCAGCTCTGACTGGAATAGGAGCAATGACTTGGTCGAACTCCTCAGTGGTAGGCAGACGGCGAGCAGTGGCTAAGATGGATGGTGCATAGGATGCGGCGGACGAGACAAATGTCATTGGTGGTGCAGTATGGAGCAGCTCCCTCCTGTTGGCGGAGCCACTCTGGACCAACTCTATACGGGTGGCCACCAGGTCGTCCACCAGATTATCAAAGGCTGCCTCAAGTGCCTTGAGGTATTCAACCATTGATTCAATGGCTTCGTCACGCTCCCCATTTGCGCAAGAAAATGCATAGCGACATGTATAAGGCACGTGGCATGGGAGGTAACGAAAGCGACGAGTCTTCATCGAAGGAAGGATGTCCCGGAGACGAGCTATCGCCTCACGGGCAGCCATCTGCATGGCATGCCTCTCCGTAGGCATGGCTCTGCCCACAAATCGAAGGCGGTGCGCTTCAGAACGCCCACCTTTGAAGTGTACCACAGCCTGATGCATAGACACGCTATCGTTGAGCTTGTGACGGTAGAGTGTAAACTCGGGACGGGTGGATGGCCCGATCGCGACTTTGGTGATGGCGAAGAGGAGCTTGACAAACCCCTCAGGAATGTTGGCGAACACCTGTGCATCACAGTCGTTGCTGGCCATCTACAAAAGTAGACAAAAATTCCGAATAGTCAAGCCATAAATTTATGCTGACCAACAGAAAATTGCTACAGATGTGAAAATTCTAAAAAGCAAATTTTTCGCTAATAACCGATTAGCGAGCGCACCTAGTGGCTTCCTACAGTCAGCCTGGCTCTGATACCAAGGTTGTCAGGACCGGTCCTTCAGTAAAATAATTACTGGAAGACCGACCTTTTTATTAAACCAGCGAGGAATATTATTACCTGCTGGCAGACAATTCCTTGATACAGAATTCCAGTACACTGAATATTATACAAGGTTGAGCTGGGGGTTGCTCAACAATTTTATTACAAGCGCGCCAATATAATACATAAAGGCGGAAATGACACAAGGCAAGGTGGCATACTACTAACTCGTAATAAAAGGTGGTGGAATATGTCACAGTGAAGTGGGTGATGTGACTCCGAAATATTACAGCTCATCGGGCATCGGAGTGAGACTCGATGAATTTATTTGGTGGTAGGCGGAAGCGGTTATAAAACAGTGATCAACTCCAGGATCGCAAGGGACTGACTGGGACTCCTCTAAGCGTCGGACTCGCTATCGAATTCCTCATCCATGAGATCGCCTTCGTCCACATCTGGCCAAATCAACAAGCCAGGTGAGTACTTTGAAGGTACTCGCAAGACAGTTCGGACTTAAGATATAACAAATGCCAACATGATGCATATGAGTATTCCAGCAAAAATGCGACCGGAAATAAATTATCAATGTGTTGTATGCATTTATGGAAGTCGGGCGGTAATTCAACCGAAGTGCGTAAGATAAAATAGAAGTAGACCAAACGAGTGTCTTAGTGACGCCTCGTAGGAAAAATAATAAATGACAGCATGCCACAGTCGGGCGTCTGAGCGACACCACATAAAGGGCTTATAGCAAAAATAAATAACAAGAATGCCTCAGTCGGACGTCTGAGCGACATCGCATAAAGGGCTTATAAATAAAAAGAATGCCACAGTCGGACGTCTGAGCGACATCACATAAAGGGCTTATAAAATGAATGCCACAGTTGGACATCTGAGCGACATCGCATAAAGGGCTTATAAATAAAAAGAATGCCACAGTCGGACGTCTGAGCGACATCACATAAAGGGCTTATAAAAAGAATGCCACAGTCGGACGTCTGAGCGACATCACATAAAGGGCTTATAAACAAAAAGAATGCCACAGTCGGACATCTGAGCGACATCACATAAAGGGCTTATAAGTAACAATAGTATAATGATGAAATACTCCTGAAAGTAAATCAATACAGAGATAGTTGGTGAGTTCATCTACCAAATGAACTTGACGAAAACACTCATCTGGTTACCAATAAGAATATACTAGAGATGGTCACCGGGTTGACATTAAGATTAACCCTAGGCCATAAACATGGCTACTGGAGGAATTTAACTCTGCAGAATTTGTACCATTAACTCATAGCCAACGGGTTCTACTAGCCACGTGGGCTAGTCCCGTCTACGATGTTTTAGTAGAAACCCAACTAGCCAGTACACACCCATTTAACATCATGTCGTCCGGAATCA
This sequence comes from Secale cereale, assembly GCA_902687465.1. Taxonomy (NCBI): domain Eukaryota; kingdom Viridiplantae; phylum Streptophyta; class Magnoliopsida; order Poales; family Poaceae; genus Secale; species Secale cereale. The sequence continues at coordinate 762,193,854 of LR738713.1, forward strand.
CCCGTGGCGACATTCACGGAAAACTTTAAGACGGGGAGCCTACAACCTCGAATAGCATGGGATCAAATTTATTTATGCACGCTCTAAGGGGTGCCCCCCTCTCGGTCCCAACCGGAAACACCCATGCCCCCTGACCGGATGACGGGCTTTAATCCAGGGCCATGGAACCCTCATCCCGGCCCCTCTACTTGGTGTGTACTCGGGAAGTGGTTTACAACTGACTAGACCGTAATCCCAACAGATGGCCTATGATAGTACCAAAAAAGGGGATGAACGGTATCACGCCATGATCTCCGTTGATACTGAGTTAACCAACTACTGGCATGCTCCAACAATACCAGCACTCCACCCATCATATCACCATATGATCGAGGTGGCTCGAATATTATCCTTCGGGACTCACCCGAAGCTTACTTGCATGAAATATGCCATACACATATGCCCATATGATCATGATTATGAAACGAACTACTCGAGCAAACATGCAACACACTCATCATATCAAGAGTTCAAACATGCTTGCCTGGTTCTGAAAAGTCGGAGCCTAACTCGGTGTGGTTCGCGTCTCCGTCACGGCCTCCGGTATCTATGTATTCAAACAAAATACACACTAACATAAATACCGCGCGTGCAAATAAAGTTGCTCCAAAAATTTATAAAAAAATATGACAAACAACTAGGCAGAAAACTAAAGAGGACAGAAAAAGAATCAACTCAAAATCATTTTTAGTTTAAAAGATATTAGAGTTTCTGTCCAGGGACTCATCTGTAATGAAACAGAAAAGATCCAGGGGCTAGAACAGAAAATGGCAAAGCGAACCGGTACGCAGTACGCCAACCGCAGAGGGAAAACGCACTTTGCTCGAATACGCTTACAGAAAACGGTTCGAGGGGGAGATGTGAGAGGCTGACAAGGGGCCCCATGTAATGCCCAGGATGGGACTATACCTCCTACGTGTCGAGGCATGACTTAAAGGTATAAGCCCATCCTAGAATGATCTCAAGTTTGGTATCTTTGCACGACTCATGTAAAAGAGGGATTAAATTGCAAAAGGAGATAGTTGGCTTACACTCGCCACTTCACACAATGCATTACATAAGCAAGACATCATTCAAAACATCACAACCCAACTACGGGTGAAGATCCAGAAGAAAGATACCAAAACAACATAAAGCCACAGGTCAGGATCGAATCCTAGTAGAAGTCTCCACTACTGATCGTCGAAACGTCACAAGCATACGGTCAAACTCTTCAACGAACTCCAAGTGAAGTACTTGAACCATCTCCTTCATCAAACTCGGCTGAACCTGCATCTGGTGTGGTGAAGTAACTGTGAGCCATAGAGGACTCAGCAATCCCGTTCCCGGGTAACACGACTATTTAAGCCTTGGGTGAGGATAAGGCTGAAGAAGAACAAGAGGTGAAGGAACAACAAGAGTCTGCAGCAGCAACTAGCAACTAGCTTACATAAAAGAGAGCGAGAAGAGAAGTGCCTCGGTCGAGAGATGATCACGAAGTGATCCTAGCTAAAGCCGGTCAAACATAACCCCACCGTGTTCAACTCCCGAATCCCTATTGGGAAATTGACAGTCACGGTACACACGCTGATAGTGTATTAGAAACATTGTGTCAAGTTATCTACAACCGGATATTAACAAGCTCCCATCTGCCACATAACCGCGGGCACGGCTTTCGAAAGTTCAAACCCTGCAGGGGTGTTCCAACTTGACCCATTACAAGCCCACGATCCGCGGAGTCGCAACTCCATAGGTGGGAAGACCCGAGTATTCTCGGAATCCCGTGCTCAAGATCCTCCGAACTAAGGTAACGCTAATCCAGCAAATCCTCCCGGCGTGTCGACACCCTAATAGGTAGCCGCGCGTATCTAGTCTCAGGACATGACCGGATGAGACATCCTACGGGTTTTTACCAGACCTCAAGTTTCCTTGAGGTGGCCCCGCAGTCCGCTCATTTCGGACCAACACTCATGTGGAGCACTGGCCCGGGGGGTTGAATTAAAATAAAAAGGGATAGCTAGTCCACATGCAAGTTTTTATTAGTTATTAGGCAAATAGTACCAATGTTGGGACTTGCTGGAAAAGACTTAGCACTTAGCGGTTTATCAAGGGGGTCCCATACACCCCAACCGTGTTAGGAACGCATAATCAAGGAACATAACACCGGTTTATACGGTTCCTAACGGCATGAGTGGAACAAATCACCAAGCAAAAGGCTTAGCCTTCCACCCTTGCCAATATATAGATGATTTCATTGTAAGCATTTATATAGTGTGATATAACCCAACAAATCTTCAACATGAAGCAAGCATCTTCAATCTTCACCTGCAACTAGCAATGCTATAAGAAGGGCTGAGCGAAGCGTACTTAGCCAAGCAACGGTTTGCATAGGTAGGGTGGTTAAACATGGTGATGGTTACAAGTAGGAGGCTGACAGGAAAGACATGGGCATCGAGGCAAAACTATAGATCGAGACTACTAGCAATGGGCAAAAATAGTAATGGTATCCGGGTTCGGTCATCTTGCCTGGGATTCCACAAGGAAGAAGAACGGATCCATGAAGAAGACGGAGCAACGCAGACGAGAGAATCCTCACAACTCCGGAACGAAACCGAAGCTAACAAGAGAAGCAACCGGAAAGAAGCAAACAACACGGTAAACATACAAGCATAAACAAGGCATACGATGCACAAACAAGTATGATGCATGTCCGGTTTAAATATGCATGGCATGGCAAAGTGCACAAACAACACTACAAGTTAAGTGGAGATCAATATGCAACGAGTTGCATATTGACGAAACACCACATTTAATTATTTAATTGACTCTCGATTATTAACAAGACAAGATTAAATGTTTTTAACATAGCAAGAGGTGAAGCATAAAGAAACTACACTATTTAGACATTTTAAATGAGGCCGGAAATAACAACAACAAATTCCGGAAAATCCCCATGAGCATGTTTAGTAATTATAAGCAAACAACAATTTAACATATCAATGTTGTTAACATGATGCGGATGACATGATCAAGTTTTATGCAATTTTATTAAAAGGTTAACAAGAAGATGATATGAAGCATCGTCACCGTGGTGGAATGAAAAAGGGTGCCACGGCAACGATCGGAAAATGATGCAACGGCATCATATCGGTTCCGGTATCTCGTTGAGAGACCGGTGCAAAAGATGACGGAGAGCGAGTCAAACGAGATGAAAGGTGGGGCGATCCCGTTACCGGGTTCCCACGAGTCGGTGACGAGGCAACCGAGGAACATGACAAACGGACGAAACGGCACGGAGCACACACGGGAGACATTTCATACAACACAAGCATAAGTCGTCTCGTTATACCTTCGAAGCGTGAGTTTCGGGGCGGTTCGAGATCATAGAGGGACGTAGTGGAAGTAGAGGAAGTAGTCGTTCACGCGGGTCGTAGAGGAAGTAGTGGTTCACGTTATCGAAGAGGAAGAAGTTGTTCCCGGGGTCTTCGATGGTCGACGGTAGTCGTTCACGGAGCTCGTTTTCCCGTAGATGTTCGGGTCGGTGTCGTGGTACTTGGGGTTCTCGTTTGCGACGGTAGTGGAAGTAGCGGTACTTGTCGCATCGCCATGTAGTTGTTCACGTTCATCGGAGAGGTACTCGCCACAGGGTCGTCGTGGTACTCATTTTGTAGATGCCCAAGCCGTCACGTCGTGGAACTTGCGTTTCTCCTTGTAGTCGTACACGTTCTTGCGGCTGCGGTGCACTTGGCGAAAACAACAGTAACAAACAACAAAAACAAAAAAAACACAGCGCGGAGGCGACGAGATCTTGGCAGCGGCATGACGACGAGGACGGACGAGGCAGAGGAGGACAGAGGAACGAGGAGGCCCGCGGTGCTGCTGGTCGCTGGAGATGGGGTCGGGGCGGCGCACGGAGGTCGAAGAGGAGGCGCGGCGGTGGCCGCGGAACTCCATGGCGGCAGCAGGTCGGCGCTGGGAGCCGGGAGGAGGCAGCAGGCCTCGACCTTGGCGCTGCGGGGCTCTGGCCTTGGGCGAAGCGGAGAGGAAGGATGGCCGCGGCCGGCCTGGCTTCTGGAGACGGGGAGGACGAGCGCGGAGCTGGTGCGGAGGGACGGGCGCGTCGGGCGCACAGGGCGGCGGTGGCTCGGGCGTCAAGCGCTCCTGGCCGAGGAGGCGCGGGGCCATGGCGCGAGCTGGAGACCACCGAGGGGCGCGCTCGAGAGGGCCGCACGGGGCCAGAGGCGAGGCAGGAGGGACGCACGGCTTGGGGGCGGCCATCGCCGGCGCTGGGGAGAGGTGGTCGCGGCCGGAGCTGCGAGGCGGCTCCCATGGCGAGGCGAGACGAGGGCCTGGCGCAGGGGCGCCATGGCGCTGCAGGGACTGCGGTGCCGCCTGGCCGAGGCGCTCGGCCGGAGGGGCTCGAGGGGCCGGAGCAGGGAGGCTCGGAGGGAGGCGGATGCGGGCGACGGAGAGGAGGGGCTCGGGCAGAGGAGCGATGGGGCTCGGGGAGCGGGGTCGAGATCGAGGGGGGTCGAGCGGTCGGGCGACGAGAGAAACGAACGAGGGAACGGGGTGGCGGCGCACTGAGGGAATAGGGAGAGAGAGAGGCTGGAGAGCTAGGGTTAGGTGGAGATGGGCCAATGGGCCGGAAGGACTGCGGGGAGGAGGAGAAGCCCACTGCGGCTGCAGTGAGGCCCTGGAGGCTGATTGCCTGATGGCCAAAAGGCTGGACTCCTTCCTTTTGCTTTCTCCAAAAAAATAGAAAAAGACAAAGAAGAAAAATAAGGAGAAAGGAAGGGTTATGGGAAAAACTAGCACATGGAACTATTTTTCTCGGGCATCATAAAAAGAGCACGGTCCGAGAAAAATAGAAAAGGCGTGATCGGAAAATAATTCAAACATATTTGAATTTAATTCAAATGGGTTTGAACTAAGACTTGAATATTGAAGTGTCCAAAAATGTTCGAATTTTCGGAGGAACCTCGAAACAACGGAAAAGAATTATTGGCAAGGTTTGTAGGAGAACTCGAAGTGAAATAGGCATGGGGAAATAATATGCACGTGTGTTGGGTTAATTCCAACGAATGGAATATTTAAAATATAGCTCCCTAATAATATTCGGATGATATGTTTTAAAGAGAAGACATTCTTCCCTCGATTTAAATGGACCGAAGGTCCACACGATTTATTTAGGTTGAGATGCAAAAATAAATATGACATGATGGCATGATGACATGATGCAATGCAAAAAAAAAAATAACACAAGCACAAAAGAAACACACGGGCAACCCGAAACATCTGGAATCTTCTGGAATCTTCTGGGACGACGGTCTCGGGCGTCACACCCCACTTGTCAGGTTTGAAAATGGAAATAGAGCCGCGACGGCGCCAGTGCTGCGGTGATCGCCGGGTCGATCCACGGCGAGTTAGGGGAGGGGAGTGGTACCTACGGCTTCACGGTGGTCTTCCGCATCGAACGGTGGTGGAGTTGGGTGTCGGCGAGCCCCACGTCGACGGCGACCTTGTCTCCGGCGGACGGCGGCTCGGGTGGTCGTGGACCTCATCGGAGAGGGTTCCTGGGATGAAATTGAAGTGGGGGTTAGGTCTAGGTGGGTGCCAGGGTGCTACGTTCGAGTCCACGGCGGCGGAAAAGCCCTCACCGGAGTGAACGAAGCTGGAGCCCGAGGCGGAGGTAGCTGGCCGGAGTTGGGGAAGAAGGTCCCCTCAAGGCTCTTCCAGAGGTTGGGCGCGGTCTAGGGAGGTAGTGAAGGTCTGCGGGCTCGAGCACGAGCTCAAGGGTGCCTTTTATAGGCGGCTCGAGGTGGCTGCCGTGAACGGATAAGTCCGGCGAGTCGATTACGGTGCTGCAGTGGTCGGACGGCGGAGTTAGGGGCTTGAGCATCATCTAGGAGCTGTAGGGGTTCCATTCCCGCACCTAACTCAGCAGAAGAGGTGGAGTTACGGGCTGTCCCCGACGGAACGGCCGCGCGGCACGGCGGCGGCAGAAAACGTGCTCTGCGCGTGCCAGGCCACGGCGACGGTGCGGCAGGCGTGCGCTGGCTGTGGAGATGGACACGCGGAGCGCTGGGGTGGTTTGGGCGGCGCCGAACGGCCTTGAGCCGCGGGGTTGCGTCTGTCAGCCGCCACGGGCGGCGCTGTTGCCGTGGCAGTCGTCGGCGTGGTCGGGCCAGAGCACCACCGACGCCCAGAAGCTGCCAAGCGAGCGTGCGGCGACTGGATAAGAAGAAGCTGCAGTGCAGCGTCGAGCCAAGGGGGTACTTGCGAGGCTTTGTCGCTGCGCTGAAGAAACTGACGAAACTGACGAACTGTCGAACTGTCGACAGTTTCAGTTAACAGTCTGAATTTGACAGACAGGGTATGCAATGTGTTTGATGAAATGATTCTGGCATGTGTGCAATTTTCCTGGGGCTGATATTTGGTGGAGTGGCCTCTTGATGTATCTAGAGGTTGCCTGATTTTTCACAGAATTTATGGAAGAAGATAAATATGAATTTCAGCAAATTTTGCAAATCTGGTCCATTCTTGTAGTAGGTGAAATTTGAAAATTTTGAACTATGGACCAGTGAAACAAGATGGATCTAGGTTGTGGGTACTAAAGACTATCTAGGAGAGTTGGTTTGGAATCAAACAACTAAATGGAAATGGTGGCTCCTTTGTAAATCACCAAGGTCCACTATACAAGACAAAATTAGTTTTGGAGTGAAATAAATAGAAGAAAAATCCCAATAAGGTCAAAACTTACTGGAATTCATGAGAGACTTGTCCTAAGGTGTGGAGAGGGTCTTGGAGAGAAATATTTCTGTTGGGGTCATGGCAAGATGAAGGTTGGAGGGGAGGATAAGTCAAATATCAAATTTGAAAGGCACAACTCAAGGAGGGAAAAGTTTTGAAATTCAACTTGGGCTTGAGGCAAACACAAGAGAAGAACTTCAAGGCCAAAAACTAGACTTGAGAGGTCACCAAACACTTTGGCCAAAAGAATTTTATAAGAGGCAAAAGAAAAGATCAAGGAATCCTCTTCCAAAGGCCAAAATTTTTGGGAGAAAGCCAACTCAAAATTTTGGGGTGTTACAACACCTACCCCCTTAGGAAAAATCTCGTCCCCGAGATTTCAGCTGATCCTCAAATAGGTGTGGATGTTCTGTCCGAAGGAAATCTTCCCTTTCCCACGTTGCCTCATCCTCTGTGTGATTACTCCACTGAACCTTGAGAAATTTAATAGTCTTCTGACGGGTCCTTCTTTCAGACTCCTCCAAAATCTTTACTGGGTCTTCTCGGTAGGTGAGATCTGGTTGCACATCAAGGTTTTCACATGACACATGTTTCTCTGGGTTGCTTACACACTTCCGTAGTTTCGAGACGTGGAACCCGTCGTGGACGTCTGACAGTTCCTTGGGAAGGTCCAGCTGATAAGCTATTGTGCCTCTCCGTGCAACTATACGGAAGGGTCCAATGAATCGTGGTGCTAGTTTCCCTTTGACTTTGAATCGTTGTAGCCCTCTCATAGGTGACACACGTAAGTATACGTCGTCACCGGGCTCAAAACTTATTTCCCGATTCTTTTTATCGTAATAGCTCTTTTGTCGGCTTTGGGCGGTTTTGAGTCGATCCCGTATTATTTTTACTCTCTCCTCGGCTTCCTTCAACATATCTGGGCCAAATATGCGACTGTCCCTTGTTTCCGACCAGTTCAACGGAGTACGGCATCTTCGTCCGTACAAGGCTTCGATAGGTGCCATCTGCAGGCTAGCTTGGTAACTGTTGTTGTATGCAAACTCGGCATATGGTAAGCTTTCCTCCCAACTGGTCCCATAGGTGAGGACACATGCCCTTAGCATGTCTTCGAGTATTTGATTTACTCGTTCCGTTTGTCCTCCAGTCTGGGGCTGGTAAGCCGTACTGAATGTTAACTGTGTCCCGAGGGCTTGCTGCAACTGGTCCCAAAATTTTGGAGACGAACTGAGTGCCTCTGTCGGATATTATAGTCTTGGGAACACCATGTAGGCATACTATCCGGGCGAGGTAAAGCTTGGCGAGCTTTTGTGTGGTATGGGTTGTCTTGACCGGTATGAAATGGGCCACCTTGGTCAGTCTATCTGTGATGACCCATATGGCATCGTTACCGTGTTGTGACCGTGGTAGTCCAACAATAAAATCCATCCCAATAACGTCCCATTTCCATTCTGGTATCTTGTTTGGTTGTAATAGCCCTGCGGGTTTCAGGTGCTCGACTTTAATGCGTTGACATGAATCGCAGCATGCAATAAATGTGGCTATATCCCTCTTCATGCCGTGCCACCAAAATCTTTCCTGAATATATTTGTACATTTTCAAACCTCCAGGGTGGATTGAGTATGGAGCGGTGTGGCTCTCGGCTAGAATTTGTTGTTTAAGGTCGTTGCTATTCGGTACGCAAAGTCTGTCTCCGAACCATAATATTCCTTCACTGTCTATAGTGAATTCTGAGGCCTTGCCCTAACTCACTTTTCTTTTTATCCCTTCGATGCTGGGGTGTCCAGGCTGGGCCTTCTTTATTTGCTCTATTAGTGTAGGCTGTATTTCTAGCTTGGACACTTCGCCCTCCGTGGCCATCATTAGGTTGAGTCTGGCGAATTCTTGCTGAAATTCGGGTCTCGGGTTCTGTATGCTGCCGCTGTTTGGGCTGGGGTTACGGCTGAGAGCATCTGCTACCACGTTTGCTTTTCGTGGGTGATAGTGGATACCAACGTCGTAACCTTTTACCAGTTCCAGCCAACGTCGTTGTCGTAAATTGAGATCTGGCTGTGTGAAAATATAGCTGAGGCTCTTATGGTCCGTATATATTTCACAGCGATTCCCAAGCAAAAAGTGCCTCCACTCCTTGAGTGCATGAATGACTGCTGCCAACTCCAAATCGTGAGTAGGATAATTTTCTTCATGTTTTCGCAGTTGCCGGGAAGCATAGGCGACTACTTTGCCTTCTTGCATCAGTACGCATCCGAGGCCTTTCCGGGACGCGTCGCAATATATTTCAAAACTCTTGTGTATGTCTGGTACAATTAATACTGGGGCTGTTGTTAACCTCTTTTTGAGTTCTTGGAAGCTATCCTCACATGCTTCGGTCCACACAAATTTCTTATCCTTCTTGAGTAGCTGTGTCATTGGTTTGGCTATGGTGGAAAATCCTTCAATAAACCTTCTGTAATATCCGGCCATACCGAGGAAACTGCGTATATCTGTTACACTGGTTGGCGACTTCCAGCCAAGTACAGCCTTAACTTTATCTGGGTCCACGGCAATTCCTTCTTGTGTTAATACGTGTCCTAGGAAACCCACTTGTCTCAACCAAAATTCACATTTTCTGAATTTGGCGTAAAGTTGGTGTTTCCTTAATTCTCCCAGTACAATGCGGAGGTGTTCAGCATGTTCTTCTGGTGTCTTGGAATATACCAAGATATCATCAATAAACACCACCACAAATTTGTCCATGAATTTCATAAATACCTTGTTCATGAGGTGGACGAAATATGCGGGGGCGTTGGTCAGTCCAAACGGCATTACTGTAAATTCATAAAGTCCGTATCTTGAGGTGAATACTGTTTTCGGGATATCTTCTGTGCGTACTTTCAGCTAATGGTATCCTGACCTTAGATCAACCTTTGAGAAAACCTTGGCTTGCGCGAGCTGGTCAAATAAGTCATTTATCCGTGGCATCGGATATTTGTTCTTGATTGCGACCATGTTGAGTGCTCGGTAGTCTATACACAACCTCACGGTCCCATCCTTCTTTTTGGCAAATAATGATGGCGAACCCCAAGGTGAGGAGCTGGCCAGTATAAACCCTTTGTCTAGCAGTTCCTTTATTTGCTTCTTTAATTCAACCAACTCGGATGGTGCCATTCTGTAAGGTTTCTTATATATGGGGGTGGTTCCTGGTGCTAGCTCAATAATGAATTCTATTTCTCTGTCTGGCGGCATGCCTGGTAATTCATCGGGAAATACGTCCGGAAATTCACGTACAACTGGAACCTTGCTTAACTCGGATGTATCAACTTTGTTCAATTTTGGTTGTCGCGACACAGGTCTTTCCTGAGCTGCGACTCTTACTGTTTTTCCATGATGATGAGTAAGAATCACTGTCCTATTGAAGTAGTCGATAAATCCTTTATTGGTGGTTAGCCAATCCATACCCAGGATAACATCCAGTCCCTTGTTTTCCAACACGATGAGGTTTGCGTGAAACTTTAATCCCTTAATTTCAATAGTCAAACCTTAATAGTAATTCTGAGTGATCTGCTTACTTCCAGGAGACTTGATGGTCATTGATTTTCCCAAGGGAAGCATTGAAAAACCATGTTGCAAAGCAAAACTCTTCGAAATGAATGAATGAGAAGCTCCAGAATCAAACAAAACCGTGGCAGGTATTGTGTTGACAGGGAACGTACCGAGTACGATATCTGGGGCATCCTGTGCTTGCTCCTTGGTCACATGGTTCAGGTGGCCTTTCCTGTGATTGTTATTGGGGTTGAAATTGTTACGCTTGGGCGCAGAATTGTTTCCGTTGCTGTTTGGCTTCGGTGCTGAGTTTCTAGGCTTAGGGCATTGTTTAGCATAGTGTCCCTCTTCTCCACATGCGTAGCAGGTAACACCCGGACGATAGGTGAAATCCTTGTCTCTTGCATGAAATTTTTTATTTGGACGTGCGTCATTGTTCGTGGGTCTGTTCGTCCCATTCCTCTGGAAATTCACCTTATTCTTGTTGTTGCGGGGGTGGTTGGTCTGATCCCTTTTTCTCTTGCGAATGTCTTCCAGACTGTGACGTTCATTTTCCAACGTTATGGCCTTGTCTACCAGTGTCTTGAAATCTGGAAAAGTGTATACAACTAACTGGCATTTCAGTGCTGGTGCCAGTCCGTCCAGGAATTTCTCCATCTTTTTATTTTCCGTCATTCGCTCTTCGTTGGCATAACGTGATAATTGCGCAAACTGACTGTTGTATTCCTGTACTGTCATGCCTCTTTGCTTGAGGTCATCAAATTCTCTTTTCTTGATCTTCATAATACTCTTAGGGATTTGTGCCCCACGAAAGCCTTCCTTGAAATCATCCCAGGTGATATTATTTATGTTGGGATGCATAAGCACGAAATTTTCCCACCATGACGCGGCTGCTCCAGTAAGGTAATGTGGTGCGTACATCACTTTTTCCTGATCTGAGCATTGTGCCACAATTAATTTCCTTTCAATATCTCGAAGCCAATCATCGGCCTCAAGAGGTTTGTCTGTGTGCGAAAATGTTGTTGGCCGTGTCTTCTGAAATTTAGACAATTTTGAGTGCGGTTGGTACGGCTCGCGGTGATTTCCCATGTTAATGACATGGTTCATCATTTCTTGGTGTTGTTGCTGACTTTGCTCGTAAAGGCGGCACACTTGAGAAAATGCCGTCTCACTGCCCTGCTGACTTGACTGCCCCTGTGAGAAATTGTTGTTTGTCTGTGTGCCATAGTTTTCTTCCGGCGGACTTGGCATGGAACGTGTCCAGGGACGAGTCATTTCATACTCTGGGGTAATAAAGCAGAAAACTTGAGAAGAACCGAGCAGCAAAATAAACCAAGATTTGCAAAAACGATCAAACACGAGCTCGAAAAAGATTTTTTGAAATAGACTGGTCGATTGCTGATGTCTACTACGCGCTTCTATTCCTGTAGACAGTGTTGGGCCTCCAAGAGTAGAGGTTTGGAGGACAGCAGCAAATTTCCCTTAAGTGAGTAACCCAAGGTTTATCGAACTCAGGGAAGTGGAGGTTGAACGTACCCCTTTCAAGCAACCCTGCAATCAAGATACAAGAAGTCTCTTGTGTCCCCAACACACCTAATACACTTGTCAGATGTATAGGTGCACTAGTTTGGCGAAGAGATGGTAAAATATGGATGATAGGAGTGGCAAAGCAAAGTAATATAAATCTGTAATAAAAAGTGCAGCAAGCAAACAAGTGGTAAACGTGAGCACAAATGGTATTGCAATGGTGGAAACAAGGCCTAGGCTTCATACTTTCACTAGTGGCAACTCCCAACAACATTAACATAATCGAATCACATGATATTTCCCATAAAACATGCAAGGGGGACGCACTCGGAGGTCATTCCTTTGGGGTCAAGAGAGGACGAGAATTATGTAGGGCTACAAAAGCACACCTCAAAGTTCGTAGTTCTCAATCTATGGATTTCCCAATGTCACCGCGGCCATCCAAAGAGAGTACCACAATCACCACAACATATCTCAAGGATAGTCAAAGACAAGCACCAAGAGACTCTCAATCTTCAATCCACACACAAAAGAGGAAATCGCTCATGAAAATATTCTTCTAATCCATGTCCAATAGACCGCTGTCACCTTGGTCTCGGAGATTATACTAGATAAAGACAAGTGAGTACATCAATCCAATACATAGAGGAAGGGGAAATATCATGGGATCACTCTAGATTAACATAGCCTATGATCACAACGAAGATCACATCATGGGAGAGAGAATTGACCACATAGCTACTAGTAAGAACCTCAGCCCCGAGGAGGAACTACTCTCGCATCATGGAGGGAGGAAGCAACGTCGATAGAGATGAATCCGGGGGCACTTCCCCGTCCCGGCAGGGTGCCGGCACAGGAATTCTGGTCCCCCGAAACTTGGTGGCGATGGCGGCGGAGATCGGAATTGCTTCTGGAGAAAAGGGGTCCGGAATCAGGGTTTTCGCGACGCGGTGTAAATATATGCCAAAGGGGGTCACCAGGGGAGCTAAGGGGGGCCCAGGCGGCCTGGCGCCGCGGCCAGGAGGGGGGCCGCGCCCTCTGGGCGTCTGGAGCCCCTGTGGCCCCCCTCCGGCCCTACTTCGGCCGCATGGAAGCTTCGGGAACGCTGATTTTTTATATATTTTTCCCGGAATTTTTCTGGCAATTTACGTAATGGGAAAACCTGAAATACAAAAACAGCAGAAAACAGAAACTGGCACTGGGGTGCACTGAGTTAATAGGTTAGTCCAAATATGATCAAAAGTGTATGGAAGTGCATAAATATCATAGCAATATCACACAAAAGAGGCATGGAGCAAGCAGAAATTATAGATACGTTTTGGACGTATCAACATCCCCAAGCTTAATTCCTGCTCGTCCTCGAGTAGGTAAATGATAACAAGCATAATTTCTGTGGTGACATGCTATTAACCATATAAGAACTTTTCACAGTCACATGACAAATGCTTACTGAGATAATGAATCTGTAGTAATTAAGTTGCCTTATGATAATATCACAAAGAACTGAAAGTTTTACAATATGATACTGAAACACTCATTAGATTTGTAGTGAGCATGGTGTGCAAACATGACAAAGTGATATCTCGCTTGCCTCCTTTAGTGAAGCAAAACATAAATGCAGGGGCACCTCCAAAGTTTAAGTGACGACTATATACAATGATTTCAGAATAAACGATATCATAGTCATGCAGAAGACAATGGTACTTTGGGACAATGCACATTACACTCAGAATGACAATCATGCTCTCAATAGTCGGTGCTTTAAAGAAAGAAGGTGGAGACTCTCAAACCGTGGCTTTTGATGTCAAGGTTGAAAACCCGTGGTCGGAAACAAAAACTAAACATGTACCAGAGCTCTTGGTTTTTAAAAAACAAAGGTAAAAATTATTTTTGGGATATGCATATTTCGTCAACGAATGCTAGTAGATAACTCAATTACTTCTCGAGCTGGACAAGTTTCGAGGAACGGCTCCCGTACGAGGACGATCACATCCCCTTAATCTCCTTTGTTTATCACTTCCAAAGTTTTCTGATTTCTCATGAACAAAGCGTGAAGGAGGGTTTGTTTGTTGTATATTTTTTTAATGAGCCGGGCGCACTCTTTGCTAGTTCCTTCTCTTATTAGGGGTTTGCACATTAGACATGCAATCCCGGGGTGAAGCTTGTCCAACTTAAAAAGATCATGAATTAACTACAACTTCCTCATGAGCTAAAACAGAGGCACAAAAGAGAAATGCTTTTGATTAATTTCGAGATGGTACACGAAAGTCTTCGTTAGGAATGGCAAGTAAATACCATGTATAGGAAGGTATGGTGGACTCATATGGCATAACTGGTTTAAAGGATTTTGGATGCACAAGCAGTCAGTCCGCTTAGTACAGGCGAAGGTTAGCAAAAGACTGGGAGTGACCAACTAAGAGAGCAATGACGGCCATAATCATGCAGAGCGACAAAGCAACATTGAAGCGGGCATGGAAGTTATATCGCTACTCAGAAATTAAAGATCATCAAGGCTTGATAGACTTTCTTTACAGTCTTAAATATGCGTCAGCATATGCCAAGTCAATCAAAATAAATTCTTGGAGGAAGATATCACTAAACCATACCACATCATAGGCAAACAAATCATGTTGGTACTTCAATAACACATTAAGAACCCCCCCCCCCCAACTATTTGAGACTAACCATAAGAAAACATGAACTACTAAGCACCATTATGCACATAGCATTTTTATCATAGACATATCAACCAGTGCAACAGAAGCCAACTCTCTTAACAAGATAAGCATGATAACTCAAGAGAGTTCTAGCGACCAACTAAACAAAAGCTCTTTAAAAAGTAAAGCATGAAAACTAAGAGCTGAACATGACAATAGCTATTGAAAGACAAAGAACATACACAGCAAAGATAAACATGAAAATCCCATGTTATGTTCTAGGTTGAAGTGGAGCGTGTTTCTCTCCCACACAAAGAAAGATGGGTTCCAACTTGTTATGAACAGCAAGCAAAGCTAAAGAAGACTAAAAAGGAAACTAAAAGCAAGACGCTCCAAGCATAGCACATAACACATGAAGTGATTAAAATATAGTGGAACGAAAGACGAACTGATAATTGTTGATGGAGAAGGGGATGCACGGGGGCATCCCCAAGCTTAGACGCTTGAGTCTTCTTGAATATTTCTTGGGGGTGCACGGGGGCATCCCCAAGCTTGAGCGTTTGACCCTCCTGAATCTTTTTATCATCTTCCCTCGCACACTTGAAAACTCCCTTCATACATAACTCATCATAATATGATTAGCGAGGTTAGTACCCATAATAAAATAATTTTTCCTTGCTGGAAATAAGGATAATCTTGAAGAGCTACTGTTTCTCAAGATTGCCAAAGGGTTTTTGCAAAGAAAAAGCAAGCTCAAGGTTTGCAAAACGAAGAAAAGGCAAAACAGGGCAGAATCTATGAAAAACGGACCAGCGGGTAGTAAATAATTTTTTCGGGGCACTTCTGCAACTCAAATCAAAAAACTCAGAACAGACGCCCGAAAGCTAATTGTATAGAGCACGCTGTCGAAACAATTCAGACCAAAAAGATGATCTGGTGATTTTATACGAATTTTTCTGTCCAAGGACAGAATCTGTTTCCTGGACATCACGTCACAACTTTTGAACTTTCTTGCAATCAGAGGCTAAACTTGGCACAAAGCTGAAAAATAAAGATACAATGATGTTGCTACAGTAGTAACAAACATCAAGACCACTAAAAACTGAAAGAAAAGATAACAAAGGTTGTCTCCCTAGAGCTCTTTCTTTATAGCCATAAAGATAGGCTTAAGACTTTAATGATGCTCTCGTAGGAATAAGAGCTGAAGAACAAAAGAGAGCATCAAGAAGCAAATACCAAACACATTTAAGCCTAACATGCTTC
This sequence comes from Secale cereale, assembly GCA_902687465.1. NCBI lineage: Eukaryota > Viridiplantae > Streptophyta > Magnoliopsida > Poales > Poaceae > Secale > Secale cereale. The sequence continues at coordinate 762,209,594 of LR738713.1, forward strand.
CTATGCATAGGAATATTGCAATAGAATAATTCATTGAAGCACAAAGCAATAAGCATAGGAAGACAAAACAAGTGCAGCTTCAAAACCTTCAACATAAAGAGAGGGAACTTGACATTATTGAAATATCTATAAGCATATGTTCCCTTCTCATAATAATTTTCAGTGGGATCACGAATAAACGCAACAATATAAGCATCACATAAAGCATTGTTACCATGATCCACATGCAAAAAGGCACTCTTACTCTCCACATAAGCACAATCTTTCTTATTGGTAATAGTGGGAGTAGGACTATCATAAACAACTTGAACACTATAGATTAATTGTGTATTAGGAAGATGGTGTTCAACAAGGGAGTAATTCCCTCCATGATTATGACAAGTTTCATAAGGATAATTTCTCCTTATGTCATAGGTACCTTTATAATCACTATAGATTGGAGTTATAACATCATCATAGTAGAGAAGAGCATTATCATTGCTAGCAACTATATTTGTAAACATGTTGTCTTTATTCTTACTAGCAAAAGAATTATCAATTATCACATCACTAGTGGGTAAAGGATTTGCAATCCTATCATCCCCAAGCTTAGAGCTTTCCATATCATCACTTTCAGAGTTGGTACCAAAAAGATTTTCAAGATCATAAGTAGCATTATCATCATTTTCCCAATCACAATAAGTAACATGCATATCATAATCAAAATCATCTTCAATAGTACCTACGGACGTATCATCAAGATGATAATTAAGGCAATAAACTTCACCTTCTTCTTTAAACTTACAACCGTTAGGATAAAAGTTGATGGGAGGAATATGATCAGGCCAGGTTGATACCCATTCTTCTTCCTTCTTGCTCCTCTTCCTCCTCCTCTTCTTTTTCTTCTTCTTCACCTTAGGAGGGAGTGGTTGGAGATGAAGCTTCTCCACATATCCTGGTTTATCATTAGAAACAATAGGGGAAACTTGGGAGAAACTCTCCTTTTTATTAGCAGAAATATAAGAGACATTTTTATACTTTGGTAAAGTTCCCTCCTTTCTAATCTTACTTATGTAATCATTTTCATGGCAATTAACAACACAATAGAGATGGCAATTTTGCAAAGTGTTTTTTATTCCTATGGCATTAACATCTAGCCAAGAAGTCTTTTCCGATAACTCTTCACACATCAAAAATAACATAAGCTCATCATAAAGATCAGGGGTGATCATGTTATCACACAACTGGTTAACAGTTATGTTTTGAAAGTGCATGCATTGAAAATTAAAGTGACCCTCTATACAGCAAAGTTCACAAGTAAAAGGATAAAGGTCACACAATTCTCTAGCAATTTCATTTAAATCTCTGACCCAAGTGATTGTTCTTTCATGCTTATGTTGTTTACAATACTTCTCTTCTTCAATCATAGGCCTTTCACAAGGCCTATCCACTCCACAAAAATTAACATGCTTATATAAAACTTCATTTTTAGGAATTGGATCATGCATGTTGCAATCATCATGAACAATTTCATTTTCTTTGCAAATCTCCTTAAAAGGTTCATGATGCTTGATCCAATCCTCCTTAGGCATATTAAGATGTGAAGCAAAAGATTTGAGGAAATCAACAAGGAGTTGAGAATCAAGCCCAAACTTAGCACTAAACTTATTAAAACTTGTAGTTTCAACAAAGGACTTAATGCAATCATACTCATAAATTATACCTGACTCTTTACCTTTGTCGATCTCCCAATCTTCAGTGTTGCGTTGAATTCTTTCAAGGAGTTCCCATTTAGCATCAATCTTTTCGTTTGTGAAAGAACCCATAGAGGAAGCATCGAGCAAATCTTTATCCTGTCGAGAGAGCCTCGCATAGAAATTATTAATAATCATATCTTTGGGGAGCCCATGGTTAGGACATTTTAGCATTAACGTTTTCAGTCTCCCCCAAGCTTGAGCTATGCTCTCTCCGTCATGAGGATAAAAATTATAAACATAATTCCTATTCTCATGGACTTCATGAAGAGGATAAAACTTGGAGTAAAAGAGAGATTGGATCTCTTCCCAATCCAGCAGGTGAGAGTCATCTAGTAGCCTATACCATTCCAATGCTTTTCCTTTCAGTGACAAGGCAAATAATTTCCTCATGACCCCATCTCTTGTCAAACCTGAAATCTTAAACAACTCACAAAGTTCTGTAAGTTTCAACAAATGAATACTAGGATTGACCGTCCCATCTTAACAATCATTCATAATTATTTCAATTATCCCAAGTGGTATTTGGAACGGGATACATTCAGTAGGTGGAGGAGACTTCTCTACCACGGGTGTGGTAAAGCGGCCTTCCCCTAGCAGCGAACTAAGAGTGCGGTTTTCCATAAACATAACTAGTGAAACTAAAAACAAGAAACGAAAAGATTTTAATTGCAAGATCTAGAGAAGGTACCTTCACTTACCTCACTTCCCCGGCAACGGCGCCAGAAATAGCTTGATGTCTACTACGCGCTTCTATTCCTGTAGACAGTGTTGGGTCTCCAAGAGCAGAGGTTTGTAGGACAGCAGCAAATTTCCCTTAAGTGAGTAACCCAAGGTTTATCGAACTCAGGGAAGTGGAGGTTGAACGTACCCCTTTCAAGCAACCCTGCAATCAAGATACAAGAAGTCTCTTGTGTCCCCAACACACCTAATACACTTGTCAGATGTATAGGTGCACTAGTTCGGCGAAGAGATGGTAAAATATGGATGATAGGAGTGGCAAAGCAAAGTAATATAAATCTGTAATAAAAAGTGCAGCAAGCAAACAAGTGGTAAACGTGAGCACGAATGGTATTGCAATGGTGGAAACAAGGCCTAGGCTTCATACTTTCACTAGTGGCAACTCCCAACAACATTAACATAATCGAATCACATGATATTTCCCATAAAACATGCAAGGGGGACGCACTCGGAGCTCATTCCTTTGTGATCAAGAGAGGACGAGAATTATGTAGGGCTACAAAAGCACACCTCAAAGTTCGTAGTTCTCAATCTATGGATTTCCCAATGTCACCGCGGCCATCCAAAGAGAGTACCACAATCACCACAACATATCTCAAGGATAGTCAAAGACAAGCACCAAGAGACTCTCAATCTTCAATCCACACACAAAAGAGGAAATCACTCATGAAAATATTCTTCTAATCCATGTCCAATAGACCGTTGTCACCTTGGTCTCGGAGATTATACTAGATAAAGACAAGTGAGTACATCAATCCAATACATAGAGGAAGGGGAAATATCGTGGGATCACTCTAGATTAACATAGCCTATGATCACAACGAAGATCACATCATGGGAGAGAGAATTGACCACATAGCTACTGGTAAGAACCTCAACCCCGAGGAGGAACTACTCCCGCATCATGGAGGGAGGAAGCAACGTCGATGCAGATGAATCTGGGGGCACTTCCCCGTCCCGGCAGGGTGCCGGCACAGGAATTCTGGTCCCCCGAAACTTGGTGGCGATGGCGGCGGAGATCGGAATTGCTTCTGGAGAAAAGGGGTCCGGAATCAGGGTTTCCGCGACGCGGTGTAAATATATGCCAAAGGGGGTCACCAGGGGAGCTAAGGGGGGCCCAGGCGGCCTGGCGCCGCGGCCAGGAGGGGGGCCGCGCCCTCTGGGCGCCTGGAGCCCCTGTGGCCCCCCTCCGGCCCTACTTCGGCCGCATGGAAGCTTCGGGAACGCTGATTTTTTATATATTTTCCCGGAATTTTTCTGGCAATTTTCGTAATGGGAAAACCTGAAATACAAAAACAGCAGAAAACAGAAACTGGCACTGGGGTGCACTGAGTTAATAGGTTAGTCCAAATATGATCAAAAGTGTATGGAAGTGCATAAATATCATAGCAATATCACACAAAAGAGGCATGGAGCAAGCAGAAATTATAGATCAATTGCGCACGGAGAAGGCTGCTAGTACATATTTTACACGTCGGTTCTAATTATACATACGTCACTCAGGGTGTGCGTACACATCCTGACATGTTATTTAGAACTAGTGCACTCCTCCAAGATCCTGCATGATGCGCAAACAGACTACTCCCATCAACCTATTTTACACAACACACAAATATTACAAGCGAGCGCGGTGCGTCGCGGAATGACGCGCTAGTCGGAGATGTTGAAGATTTCCCTCGGCCTACCGAGGGTAAGGCCCAGTGGTGCTGGAGACTCAACTTCCTCCTCACTGATGGGCTCCAGGCGTGGAGTAAGTGTACGAGGTGTCGAAGTAGGTGCAGCAGGCGGTACAGCTCTCACTGGAGTAGGAGCAATGACTTGGTCGAACTCCTCAGTGGTAGGCAGACGGCGAGCAGTGGCTAAGATGGATGGTGCATAGGATGCGGCGGACGAGACAAATGTCATTGGTGGTGCAGTATGGAGCAGGTCCCTCCTGTTGGCGGAGCCACTCTGGACCAACTCCATACGGGTGGCCACCAGGTCGTCCACCAGATTATCAAAGGCTGCCTCAAGTGCCTTGAGGTATTCAACCATTGATTCAATGGCTTCGTCACGCTCCCCATTTGCATAAGCAAATGCGTAGCGACACGTATAAGGCACATGGCATGGGAGGTAACGAAAGCGATGAGTCTTCATCGAAGGAAGGATGTCCCGGAGACGAGCTATCGCCTCACGGGCAGCCATCTGCATGGCATGCCTCTCCGTAGGCATGGCTCTGCCCACAAATCGAAGGCGGCGCGCTTCAGAACGCCCACCTTTGAAGTGTACCACAGCCTGATGCATAGACACGTTGTCGTTGAGCTTGTGACGGTAGAGTGTAAACTCGGGACAGGTGGATGGCCCGATCGCGACTTTGGTGATGGCGAAGAGGAGCTTGACAAACCCCTCAGGAATGTTGGCGAACACCTGTGCATCACAGTCGTTGCTGGCCATCTACAAAAGTAGACAAAAATTCTGAATAGTCAAGCCATAAATTTATGCTGACCAAGAGAAAATTGCTACAGATGTAAAAATGCTGAAAACCAAATTTTTCGCTAATAACCGATTAGCGAGCGCAGCTAGTGGCTTCCTACAGTCAGCCTGGCTCTGATACCAAGGTTGTCAGGACCAGTCCTTCAGTAAAATAATTACCGGAAGACCGACCTTTTTATTAAACCTGCGAGGAATATTATTACCTGCTGGCAGACAATTCCTTGATACAGAATTCCAGTACACTGAATATTATACAAGGTTGAGCTGGGGGTTGCTCAACAATTGTATTACAAGCGCGCCAATATAATACATAAAGGCGGAAATGACACAAGGCAGGGTGGCATACTACTAACTCGTAATAAAAGGTGGTGGAATATGTCACAGTGAAGTGGGTGATGTGACTCCAAAATATTACAGCTCATCGGGCATCGGAGTGAGACTCGATGAATTTATTTGGTGGTAGGCGGAAGCGGTTATAAAACAGTGATCAACTCCAGGATCGCAAGGGACTGACTGGGACTCCTCTAAGCGTCGGACTCGCTATCGAATTCCTCATCCATGAGATCGCCTTCGTCCACATCTGGCCAAATCAACAAGCCAGGTGAGTACTGATACGTACAAAACGTATCTATAATTTATGCTTGCTCCATGCCACTTTTGGGTGATATTGCTATGATATTCATACACTTCCATACACTTTTGATCATATTTGGACTAACTTACTAATCCAGTGCACCCCAGTGCCAGTTTCTATTTTCGGCTGTTTTTGTATTTCAGGTTTTCACGTTTCGAGAACTGCCCAGAAAAATCCAGAAAAATTATATAAAAAATCAGCGTTCCGGAAACAACACTGCCTCCGAAGGGCAGCCTGGGGGGGCCACCAGGGCTCCAGGCGCCCTGGCGGCGCCCCCCCCCCTGGGCCGCGCCGGGGGGCGCCTGGGCCCCCCGAAGCTCCCCCGATGCCTTACTTTGGCATATATTTAAAGGGTCCTCCGTAACCCTCAGAAGAAGAACTCTTTTCGCGATCCCATCTCTGTTCTGCCGCCGCCGCCGCTTCCAAGATCGGGAGCACCAGGAGAACTCTTCCCGGCACCCTGCCGGAGGGGAGGATCACCACCGGGAGCTTCTCCACCACCATGGACGCCTCCCGGATGACTCGTGAGTAGTCTCCCTTGGACCATGAGTCCATGACCAGTAGCTATGAGATGTTCTCCTCCCGTTCTTGTGCTTCACTAATTAGTCCTCGTGAGCTGCCCTACATGATCGAGGCACCTATGTAATCCTTATGCTGTTGCTATGTTGAGTTTGCTGGGATCCGATGGATTATGAGATTATGTTCAGATTGATCTTGAGTAATATATTTGATTCACCTGTTTTATATTTTTGTTCATAAGTAATTCTTGCATGTTCTCCGTTGTTATTTATTGCTTTGGCCGAGTAATAGGTAGTGACTCCAAGAGGGAACGTTATGCTCGATTGTGGGTTCATGCCCCTCGATGACTAGCTTGAGTGACAGAAACATGAGTCTAGGGGATGTGCTGTTGCCACAAGGGGGAAAACAACGGTGCTTGTGCCCGCGGGTGCAAGGATTGTTTACTTTACGCAAAGTTCTTTTAATGCAGTTGTCTGTTGCATTGAGTTTACACTATGGGTGGGACTCGCAACTTAATACCAGCGAGATGTTCTGGATAGATATCTCAAGGTGGATGATTAGTAGTAGATATTGATGGATTTCATTCTACTTACTTTGGCGTACCGCCCATGCTTTGAACCTCAACCTTTCTTGCAATGTAGTCAGCATTGGTTTGCGTTCGTGGTCCTGTCAATTGCCCAGCTGTAATTTGTTTACCTCACATAGCTGTTTTATCGTCTTTTGGGAGAGAGACATCACTAGTGAACATCATGAGACTCCGGTCCATATTACCATCATTGATCACACCCGCTATTTACTTTTCGCTATTTACTTACTATTGCAAAAACTATCTATCACTACTATCATTGCTTTTAACCCTTTGTGAACTACAAGGCCGGAGGGATTGACAACCTCTCTGTACTCGTTGGGAGCAAAGTTATTTGTATCTGTGTGCAGGTCCACGTTGATTGCTACTAATCTGGCGCCGTAGCAATTGACACCTACTTGTTGAACCTAGGAGTCTCTGGGGATTCGATCCTTGGTATCTTTGCTAAGGGAAAACACTTCTACTTACTGCATCTTACACCTTCCACTTGGGGTAACCAACGAGGGGTTCGAGGCCCATCAAGGAGTATTTTCTGGCGCCGTTGCCGGGGACTCCACTCTTCAGGATAGGGGAGTTGCATGCTATCTTTTACCTCTGCTTTTTAGTCTTGTTAGTTTACCTTTCAGTTTTTTGCTTTAGTTCCTTTTATCGAAAATCACAAAATAGTTATCTTGCTTGCTTGCTACTATGTGTTCCACCGAGAACACCAAGTTGTGTGACTTCACTAGTCACAACAACGATGACTTTATCAGCACACCTATCACTACACCTGCCACTTCAGCACCTTCATATGAAATTAAACCTGCTTTACTGAACTTAGTTATGAGAGAACAATTCTCCGATGCTGGAGATGATTCTGCTTTACACTTGAACAACTTTGTTGAACTTTGTGATATGCAAAAGTACCAAGAAATAGATGGTAATATTGTTAAGCTTAAGCTTTTTCCTTTCTCCTTGAAAGGAGGAGCTAAAATTTGGTTTCAGTCTTTGCCTAGAAATAGCATAGATTCATGGGACAAGTGCAAAGATGCTTTTATTGGAAAATACTATCCACCCGCTAAAATTATCCAACTTAGAAGTAACATAATGAATTTTAAACAATTGGATAATGAACACGTTGCCCAAGCTTGGGAACGTATGAAGTCTCTTATCAAGAAATGCCCTACTCACGGTTTGACTACTTGGATGGTTATCCAAACTTTTTATGCAGGCTTGAACTTTACCTCGCGGAACTTGTTAGATTCGGCCGCGGGAGGAACTTTTATGTCAACTACACTTGGTGCTGCCACAAAGCTTCTCGATGAGATGATGACCAACTATTCCCAATGGCACACCGAACGCGCTCCAACAGGTAGGAAGGTAAACTCTGTCGAGGAGATTTCCTCCCTCAATGAAAAAGTTGACTTGATCATGTCCCTACTTTCGAAGCAATCTACTGTTGATCCTCGTGATGTTCCTTTAAATTCTTTGATTGCTCAAGAACAAGTAGATGTTAACTTTATCTCTAGAAACAATTTTAACAACAATGCTTATAGGAGTAATTTTGGTAGCAATCCTAGACCGTTCCCCTCTAACTCTTATGGGAACAACAATGCTTATCCTAGTACCAAGAACTCCAATACTGAACTAGAGACCATGCTTAGAGATTTCATCACTACCCAAAAAGCCTTTAATAAGAATGTAGAAGAGAAACTACATAAACTAGATGATCTTTCTTTTAAGGTAGACCACTTAGCCAATGAGGTAAAATTGCTAAAAATTGAAACTTCTCCTCTTAAGGAGAGGGAAGTCATCCCTATTAATGCTACTCAAGTGCAAATTAATGAAAACATTAGGATGATGGCTAAGCTTAAAGAAAGATGGGCTAGAGAGAGGGAGGAAGAGGAAAGAATTAAGTGCCTTCCTACCCACCACACTGTTGCTACTATCCAAGTTATTGAGGATGTTCACACTCTTAGCACCCAATGTACTCCTGGTCCCAATGGACCTATTAATGGTGATGCTATGACTATATAAGCTACCAAACAAGTGAACCTTAGGACACCACTACCACTTTACTTGATGCTCGTGACCTTGATTTTGATAATTGCACTCTTACCGAAGTTATTGATTTCCTTCACAAGATGTCTAGAGATCCCCGCACTAGCACGCTTAACCTTGCCTTCACAGAGCATATCACTAATGCTCTCATCAAAGCTAGGGAGGAGAAACTTAGAGTAGAAGCCTCCATACCTAGAAAGCTAGAAGATGGTTGGGATCCTATGATAAAAATTAATTTGAATGACTTCTCTTGTTATGCATTATGTGATGTTGGTGCTAGTACCTCTGTTATGACCAAAAGAATATATGATATGCTCAAATTGAAACCTTATGATTCTTGTTCTTTTGGTGTTCGTCTCGTTGATTCTTCCATAAAGAAACCTTTGGGGAGGATCGACGATGTTCTTATTGTTGTCAATGATAATTATGTTCCCGTTGATTTCACTATTATGGATATTGAATGTGATCCTTCATGTCCAATTATTTTGGGACGTCCCTTTTTACGCACCATTGGTGCTGTCATTGACATGAAAGAGGGTAATATAAAATTTCAGTTTCCTCTCAAGAAAGGGATGGAACACTTCCCTCGAAAGAAGATCAAGTTACCTTTTGAGTCCGTTGTACGGGCTAGTTATTCTTTCACTCTTGATAAAACTTGATCTATGCATTATGCCTAGCTTAAAGGCATAAAAGAAAGCGCTTTTGGGAGGCAGCCCACATGAATAATTTTTTTGCTTTTGTTGTGTCTTGATGTTGTTTACTGCTGTAGCATCATCATTGTATCTTTACTTTTCATATTTGTGCCAAGTATAGCCTCTGATTGCTAGAAAGTTCAAAAGTTGTGAGGTGCTGTCCAGGAAACAGATTCTGTCCTTGCATAGAAAAATTCGTATAAAATCACCAGATCATCTTTTTGGTCTGAATTTTTTCGACAGCGTTCTCTATATAATTGTCTTTCATGCGTCTGTTCTGAGTTTTTTTATTTGAGTTGAAGAAGTATCCCGAACAGATCAATTACTACCTGCTGTTCTGTTTCTCACAGATTCTGTCCTGTTTTGCCTTACCTTCACTTTGCAAATCAAGAGCTTGCTTTTCCTTTGCAAAAACCTTTTGGCAATCTTGAGAAACAGTAGAACTTCAAGAATATCCTTATTTCCAGCAATGTATAATTATTTTATTAAGGGTACTAACCTCGCTAATCAGATTATGATGAGTTATGTATGAAGGGAGTTTTCAAGTGTGCGAGGGAAGATGATAAAAAGATTCAGGAGTGTCAAGCGCTCAAGCTTGGGGATGCCCCCGTGCACCCCCAAGAAACATTCAAGGAGACTCAAGCGTCTAAGCTTGGGGATGCCCCCGTGCATCCCCTTCTCCATCAACATTATCAGTTCGTCTTTCGTTCCGCTATATTTTTATCACTTCATGTGTTATGTGCTATGCTTGGAGCGTCTTGCTTTTAGTTTTCTTTTTAGTTTTTCATAACGAGTCGAAACCCAGCATTCCTTTATGTGGGAGAGAAACACGCTTCACTTCTACCTAGAACATAACATAGAATTTTCATGTCTATCTATGTTGTGTGTGTTCTTTGTCTTTTAATAGCTACTATCGTGCTCTGCTCTTAGTATTCATGCTTATCTTTTCAAGAGCTTTTATTTAGTTGGTTGCTTGAACTCTCTTTAATTACCATGCTCACCTTATTAAGAGAGTTTGCTTCCGTTGCATTGGTTAATGTGTCTATGATAAAGATGCTACTTGCATGATGGTGCTTAGTAGTTCAGGTTTTCTTATGGTTAATCTCAAATTGCTGGGGGGTTCCCAATGTGTATTGGAGTACCAACATGGTTTGTTTGCCTATGATGTGGTATGGTTTAGTAATATCTTCCTTCGAGAATTTATTTTGATTGACTTGGCGTATGCTCACGCATATTCAAGACTGTAAAGAAAGTCTGTCAAGCCTTGATGATCTTTTATCTCTGAGTAGCGATATAACTTCCATGCCTGATTCAATATTGCTTTGTCGCTCTGCATGATTATGACCGTCATTGCTCTCTTAGTTGGTCTCTCCCAGTCTTTTGCTAACCTCCACCTGTACTAAGCGAACTAACCATGCAATACATAGCCCATGGGAAAGTAGCCTAAAAACTATTGTGGTAAAGAATATGTTGCTTATGTATCTTGTTTCTTATAAGTTGCTTGCTGAGCGGTAACCATGTTTCTGGGGACGCCATCAACTGTCACACTTTCGTTGAATATCATGTGAGTTGCTATGCATGTTCGTCTTGTCTGAAGTAAGGGTGATTTGCCGTGGGTTGAATTAATATGCATATTGTTAGAGAAGAACATTGGGCCGCCAACCAAAGCCATGCATCATGGTGGAAGTTTTAGCTTGGACCTTAATCCTCAATCTCTCATGAGAATATGCTTATGCATTAAAGAGGAGTCCATCATCTATTTTCTATGTTGTCCCGGTATGGATGTCCTCAAGTTGAGATCTATCAAAAACGAGAAATCAAATGCGATTTATCTCCTTGGACCTTTGTACAGGTGGCATAGAGGTACCCCTTTGTGACACTTGGTTAAAACATATGCAATGCAATGATAACCCATGGAAATCCGAGCTAATTAGGACAAGGAGCGAGCACTATTGGTATACGATGCATGAGGCTTGCAACTTATAGGATGTTTTATGCATGACACATATGAAGTACTACTACCGTTGACACAATTGCTTCCATGTTTTCAAAATAAAAAGCTCTAGCACTTAACCATTCTTTTACCTTTATGTTGAAGCACCAACTACTGAGAGCATGATTGTCATTCTGAGTGTAATGTGCATTGTCCCAAAGTAGCATTGTCTTTTGCATGATTGTGATATCGTTTATTCTGAAATAATTGTATCTAGTCATCACTTAAACCTTGAAGGTGCCCCTGCATTTATGTTTTGCATCACTAAAGGGGGCAAGCTAGATATCACCTTACCATATTTGCACATCATATTCATTGCAAATCTTTTTGATATTTCAGTTTCATGTTGTAAAACTTTCAGTCATTTGTGATTTTCTCTTGAGGCAACTTAATTACTTTAGAATCATTGTCTCAGTAAGCTTTTGTCATATGACTATGAAAAAGTCCTATATGGTTAATAGCATGTCACCACAGAAATTATTCTTGTTATCATTTACCTACTCGAGGACGAGCAGGAATTAAGCTTGGGGATGTTGATACGTCCAAAACGTATCTATAATTTCTGCTTGCTCCATGCCACTTTTGGGTGATATTGCAATGATATTCATACACTTCCATACACTTTTGATCATATTTGGACTAACTTACTAATCCAGTGCACCCCAGTGCCAGTTTCTGTTTTCGGCTGTTTTTGTATTTCAGGTTTTCACGTTTCGAGAACTGCCCAGAAAAATCCAGAAAAATTATATAAAAAATCAGCATTCCGGAAACAACACTGCGTCCGAAGGGCAGCCTGGGGGGGGGGGCCACCAGGGCTCCATGCGCCCTGGCGGCGCGCCCCCCCTGGGTCGCGCCGGGGGGCGCCTGGGCCCCCCGAAGCTCCCCCGATGCCCTACTTTGGCATATATTTAAAGGGTCCTCCGTAACCCTCAGAAGAAGAACTCTTTTCGCGATCCCATCTCTGTTCCGCCGCCGCCGCCGCTTCCAAGATCGGGAGCACCAGGAGAACTCTTCCCGGCACCCTGCCGGAGGGGAGGATCACCACCGGGAGCTTCTCCACCACCATGGACGCCTCCCGGATGACTCGTGAGTAGTCTCCCTTGGACCATGAGTCCATGACCAGTAGCTATGAGATGTTCTCCTCCCGTTCTTGTGCTTCACTAATCAGTCCTCGTGAGCTGCCCTACATGATCGAGGCACCTATGTAATCCTTATGCTGTTGCTATGTTGAGTTTGCTGGGATCCGATGGATTATGAGATTATGTTCAGGTTGATCTTGAGTAATATATTTGATTCACCTCTTTTATATTTTTGTTCATAAGTAATTCTTGCATGTTCTCCGTTGTTATTTATTGCTTTGGCCGAGTAATAGGTAGTGACTCCAAGAGGGAACGTTATGCTCGATTGTGGGTTCATGCCCCTCGATGACTAGCTTGAGTGACAGAAACATGAGTCTAGGGGATGTGTTGTTGCCACAAGGGGGAAAACAACGGTGCTTGTGACCGCGGGTGCAAGGATTGTTTACTTTACGCAAAGTTCTTTTAATGCAATTGTCTGTTGCATTGAGTTTACACTATGGGTGGGACTCGCAACTTAATACCAGGGAGATATTCTGGATAGATATCTCAAGGTGGATGATTAGTAGTAGATATTGATGGATTTTGGTCTACTTACTTTGGCGTACCGCCCATGCTTTGAACCTCAACCTTTCTTGCAATGTAGTCAGCATTGGTTTGCGTTCGTGGTCCTGTCAATTGCCCAGCTGTAATTTGTTTACCTCACATAGTTGTTTTATCGTCTTTTGGGAGAGAGACATCACTAGTGAACATCATGAGACTCCGGTCCATATTACCATCAATGATTACACCCGCTATTTACTTTTCGCTATTTACTTACTATTGCAAAAACTATCTATCACTACTATCATTGCTTTTAACCCTTTGTGAACTACAAGGCCGAAGGGATTGACAACCTCTCTGTACTCGTTGGGAGCAAAGTTATTTGTATCTGTGTGCAGGTCCACGTTGATTGCTACTAATCTGGCACCGTAGCAATTGACATCTACTTGTTGAACCTAGGAGTCTCTGGGGATTCGATCCTTGGTATCATTGCTAAGGGAAAACACTTCTACTTACTGCATCTTACACCTTCCACTTGGGGTAACCAACGAGGGGTTCGAGGCCCATCAAGTACTTTGAAGGTACTTGCAAGATAGTTCGGACTTAAGATATAACAAATGCCAACATGATGCATATGAGTATTCCAGCAAAAATGTGACCGGAAATAAAATATCAATGTGCTGTATGCATTTATGGAAGTCGGACGGTAATTCTCCCGAAGTGCGTAAGATAAAATAGAAGTAGACCAAACGAGTGTCTGAGTGACGCCTCGTAGGAAAAATAATAAATGACAGCAGGCCACAGTCGGGCGTCTGAGCGACACCACATAAAGGGCTTATAGCAAAAATAAATAACAAGAATGCCTCAGTCAGACGTCTGAGTGACATCGCATAAAGGGCTTATAAATAAAAAGAATGTCACAGTCGGACGTCTGAGCGACATCACATAAAGGGCTTATAAAATGAATGCCACAGTCGGACGTCTGAGCGACATCACATAAAGGGCTTATAAAAAGAATGCCACAGTCGGACGTCTGAGCGACATCACATAAAGGGCTTATAAACAAAAAGAATGCCACAGTCGGACGTCTGAGCGACATCACATAAAGGGCTTATAAGTAACAATAGTATAATGATGAAATACTCCTGAAAGTAAATCAATACAGAGATAGTTGGTGAGTTCATCTACCAAATGAACTTGACGAAAATACTCATCTGGTTACCAATAAGAATATACTAGAGATGGTCACAAGGTTGACATGAAGATTAACCCTAGGCCATAAACATGGCTACTGGAGGAATTTAACTCTGCAGAGCTTGTACCATTAACTCATAGCCAATGGGTTCTACTAGCCACGTGGGCTAGTCCCGTCTACGGTGTTTTAGTAGAAACCCAACTAGCCAGTACACACCCATTTAACATCCTGTCGTCCGGAATCACCCGTGGCGACATTCACGGAAAACTTTAAAACGGGGAGGCTACAACCTCGAATAGCATGGGATCAAATTTATATATGCGCGCTCTAAGGGGTGCCCGCCTCTCGGTCCCAATCGGAAACACCCATGCCCCCTGACCGGATGACGGGCTTTAATCCAGGGCCATGGAACCCTCATCCCGGCCCCTCTACTTGGTGTGTACTCGGGAAGTGGTTTACAACTGACTAGACCGTAATCCCAACGGACGGCCTATGATAGTACCGAAAAAGGGGATGAACGGAATCATGACATGATCTCCGTTGATACTGAGTTAACCAACTACTGGCATGCTCCAACAATACCAGCACTCCACCCATCATATCACCATATGATCGAGGTGGCTCAAATATTATCCTTCGGGACTCACCTGAAGCTTACTTGCATGAAATATGCCATACACATATGCCCATATGATCATGCTTATGAAACGAACTACTCGAGCAAACATGCAACACACTCATCATATCAAGAGTTCAAACATGCTTGCCTGGTTCTGAAAAGACGGAACCTAACTCGGTGTGGTTCGCGTCTCCGTCACGGCCTCTGGTATCTATGTATTCAAACAAAATACACACTAACATAAATACCGCGCGTGCAAATAAAGTTGCTCCAAAAATTTCTACAAAAATATGACAAAAAACTAGGCAGAAAACTAAAGAGGACGGAAAAAGAATCAACTCAAAATCTTTTTTAGTTTAAAAGATATTAGAGTTTCTGTCCATGGACTCATCTATAATGAAACAGAAAAGATCCAGGGGCTAGAATAGAAAACACCAAAGCGAACCGGTACGCAGTACGCCAACCGCAGAGGGAAAACGCACTTTGCTCGAATACGCTTACAGAAAACGGTTCGAGGGGGAGATGTGAGAGGCTGACAAGGGGCCCCACTTGTCAGGTTTGAAAATGGAAATAGAGCCGCGACGGCGCCGGTGCTGCGGTGATCGCCGGCGTCTATCCACGGTGAGTTAGGGGAGGGGAGTGGTACCTACGGCTTCACGGTGGTCTTCCGCGTCGAACGGTGGTGGAGTTGGATGTCGGCGAGCCCCACGTCAACGGCGACCTTGTCTCCGGCGGACGGCGGCTCGGGTGGTCGTGGACCTCGTTGGAGAGGGTTGCTGGGATGAAATTGAAGTGGGGGTTAGGTCTAGGTGGGTGCCAGGGTGCTACGTTCGAGTCCACGGCGGCGGAAAAGCCCTCACCGGAGTGAACGAAGCTGGAGCCCGAGGCGGAAGTAGCTGGCCGGAGTTGGGGAAGAAGGGCCCCTCGAGGCTCTTCCAGAGGTAGGGCGCGGTCTAGGGAGGTAGTGAAGGTCTGCGGGCTCAAGCACGAGCTCGGGGGTGCCTTTTATAGGCGGCTCGAGGTGGCTGCCGTGAACGGATAAGTCCGGCGAGTCGATTACGGTGTTGCAGTGGTCGGACGGCGGAGTTAGGGGCTTGAGCATCATCTAGGAGCTGTAGGAGTTCCATTCCCGCACCTAACTCAGCAGGAGAGGTGGAGTTACGGGCTGTCCCCGACGGAACGGCCGCGCGGCACGGCGGCGGCAGAAAACGTGCTCTGCGCGTGCCAGGCCACGGCGACGGTGCGGCAGGCGTGTGCTGGCTGTGGAGATGGACACGCGGAGCGCTGGGGTGGTTTGGGCGGCGCCGAACGGCGTTGAGCCGCGGGGTTGCGTCTGTCAGCCGCCACGGGCGGCGCTGTTGCCGTGGCAGTCGCCGGCGTGGTCGGGCCAGAGCACCACCGACGCCCAGAAGCTGCCAAGCGAGCGTGTGGCGACTGGATAAGAAGAAGCTGCAGTGCAGCGTCGAGCCAAGGGGGTACTTGCGAGGCTTTGTCGCTGCGCTGAAGAAACTGACGAAACTGACGAACTGTCGAACTGTCGACAGTTTCAGTTAACAGTCTGAATTTGACAGACAGGGTATGCAATGTGTTTGATGAAATGATTCTGGCATGTGTGCAATGTTCCTGGGGCTGATATTTGGTGGAGTGGCCTCTTGATGTATCTAGAGGTTGCCTGATTTTTCACAGAATTTATGGAAGAAGATAAATATGAATTTCAGCAAATTTTGCAAATCTGGTCCAAACTTGTAGTAGGTGAAATTTGAAAATTTTGAACTATGGACCAGTGAAACAAGATGGATCTAGGTTGTGGGTACTAAAGACTATCTAGGAGAGTTGGTTTGGAATCAAACAACTAAATGGAAATGGTGGCTCCTTTGTAAATCACCAAGGTCCACTATACAAGACAGAATTAGTTTTGGAGTGAAATAAATAGAAGAAAAATCCCAATAAGGTCAAAACTTACTGGAATTCATGTGAGACTTGTCCTAAGGTGTGGAGAGGGTCTTGGAGAGAAATATTTCTGTTGGGGTCATGGCAAGATGAAGGTTGGAGGGGAGGATAAGTCAAATATCAAATTTGAAAGGCACAACTCAATGAGGGAAAAGTTTTGAAATTCAACTTGGGCTTGAGGCAAACACAAGAGAAGAACTTCAAGGCCAAAAACCAGACTTGAGAGGTCACCAAACAATTTGGCCAAAAGAATTTTATAAGAGGCAAAATAAAAGATCAAGGAATCCTCTTCCAAAGGCCAAAAATTTTGGGAGAAAGCCAACTCAAAATTTTGGGGTGTTACAGTGCGGAATGTGTCCTTGTGGACCTATGAAGTTCAGCAGTAACTTGATCTGAAGCTTCATGATCATTATCATTAACTTCCTCTCTGGTCGGTGCAGGCACCACAGAAACATCTTCCTGCGCTGTGCTACTTTCAAGTTCGAAAGGGGTGACAATCACCTCATCAAGTTCCACTTTCCTCCCACTTACTTCTTTCGAGAGAAACTCTTTCTCCAGAAAGGATCCATTCTTGGCAACAAAGACCTTGCCTTCGGATCTTAGGTAGAAGGTATACCCAATAGTTTCCTTAGGGTATCCTATGAAGACGCATTTTTCCGATTTGGGTTCAAGCTTTTCAGGTTGAAGTTTCTTGAAATAAGCATCGCATCCCCAAACTTTTAGAAACGACAACTTAGGTTTCTTCCCAAACCATAGTTCATATGGTGTCGTCTCAACGGATTTAGACGGTGCCCTATTTAAAGTGAATGCGGCAGTCTCTAAAGCATAACCCTAGAATGATAGTGGTAAGTCGGTAAGAGACATCACAGATCGCACCATGTCCAACAGGGTACGATTACAACGTTCGGACACACCATTACGCTGAGGTGTTTTGGGCGGCGGCAATTGTGAAAAAATTCCACAGTTCCTTAGGTGCGTGCCAAATTCGTGACTTAAATATTCTCCTCCACGATCTGATCGTAAGAACTTTATTTTTCTGTCACGTTGATTCTCAACCTCATTCTGAAATTCCTTGAACTTTTCAAAGGTCTCAGACTTGTGTTTCATCAAGTAGACATACACATATTTACTTAAGTTATCTGTGAGGGTGAGAACATAACGATAGCCACCGCGAGCTTCAACACTCATTGGACCGCGCACATCAGTATGTATGATTTCCAATAAGTTGGTTGCTCGCTCGCTCCACTGTTCCGGAGAACGGAGTCTTGGTCATCTTGCCCAAGAGGCATGGTTCGCACATGTCAAATGATTCATAATCAAGAGACTCCAAAAGTCCATCTGCATGGAGCTTCTTCATACGTTTGACACCAATATGACCAAGGCGGCAGTGCCACAAGTATGTGGGACTATCATTATCAACCTTACACCTTTTGGCATCCACGCTATGAATATGCGTAACATCACGTTTGAGATTCATTAAGAATAAACCATTGAGCAGCGGGGCATGACCATAAATCATTTCTCTCGTATAAATAGAACAACCATTATTCTCAGATTTAAATGAGTAGCCATCCACATTAAACGAGATCCAGATACATTGTTTATGCTCAAAGCTGGTACTAAATACTCCCTCCATTCCTTAATATAAGGTGTATTATTTTTTCAAAAAGTCAAACTTGTCAAACTTTGACCAAGTTTATAGACAAAAATATCAATGTTTGGACTACCAAATCATTACCACTTGATTTCCCATGAAATATATTTATATATTACATATATTTAGTATTGTAAATCTTTATATATTTTGCTATAAAGTTGGTCAAACATAGGTTGCGTTTGACTTTTTGAAAAACTAATACACCTTATATTTAGGAACGGAGGGAGTAACAATTATTGAGGTTTAACACTAATCCCGAAGGTAGATGCAGAGGTAGCGTGCCAACGGCGATCACATCGACCTTGGAACCATTCCCGACGCGCATCGTCACCTCGTCCTTCGCCAGTCTCCGCTTATTCCCCAGCTCCTGCTTTGAGTTACAAATGTGAGCAACTGCACCGGTATCAAATACCCAGGAGCTACTACGAGCGCTGGTAAGGTACACATCAATAACATGTATATCACATATACCTTTGACGTTTCCGGCCTTCTTATCCGCTAAGTATTTGGGACATTTCCGCTTCCAATGACCCGTTCCCTTGCAATAAAAGCACTCAGTCTCAGGCTTGGGTCCATTCTTTGGCTTCTTCCCGGCAACTGGCTTACCGGGCGCGGCAACTCCTTTGCCGTCCTTCTTGAAGTTCTTCTTACCCTTGCCTTTCTTGAACTTAGTGATTTTATTCACCATCAACACTTGATGTTCTTTCTTGATCTCTACCTCCGCTAATTTCAGCACTGAATACACCTCGGGAATGGACTTCTCCATCCCTTGCATATTGAAGTTCATCACGAAGCTCTTGTAGCTAGGTGGGAGCAACTGGAGGATTCTGTCAACGACCACGTCATCTGGGAGATTTATTCCCAACTGAGACAAGCGATTGTGCAACCCAGCATTTTGAGTATATGCTCGCTAACAGAACTGTTCTCCTCCATCTTACAACTGTAGAACTTGTCGGAGACTTCATATCTCTCGACTCGGGCATGAGCCTGGAAAACCATTTTCAGCTCTTGGAATATCTCATATGCTCCGTGCTGCTCAAAACGCTTTTGGAGCCCCGATTCTAAGCTATAAAGCATGCCGCACTGAACCAGGGAGTAATCATCACTACGCGACTGCCAGGCGTTCATAACGTCTTGAGTTGCTGGGAAAACGGGTGCATCACCTAGCGGTGCTTCAAGGACATATGCTTTCTTGGCAGCTATGAGGATGATCCTCAAGTTACGGACCCAATCCGTATACTTGCTACCATCGTCTTTCAGCTTGGTTTTCTCTAGGAACGCGTTGAAGTTGAGGGCAACATTAGCGTGGGTCATTGGATCTATGATACGTCCATTTTGCATCATGCTTATATGGTTATATTTATTGCATTATGGGCTGTTATTATATGTTTTGTCACAATACTTATGCCTTTTCTCTCTTTTTACAAGGTTTACATGAAGAAGGAGAATGCCGGCAGCTCGAATTCTGGGCTGAAAAAGGAGCAAACTCTGGAAACCTATTCTGCACAACTCCAAAAGCCGTGAAACTCAACAAAACGTCGGTTTAGAAAATATAAAAAATATTTGGCAAAAGAAGTCCACGAGGGGGGCCACCGGCTGCCCATGAGGGTGGGGGCGTGCCCCCCTGCCTCGTGGGCCAGCCGGAAGGCCCCCGACGCCCATCTTCTCCTATATGAGGTGTTTTGACCTGGAAAACATCATAAGGAGGCTTTCCAGACCAGACGCCGCCGCCACGAGGCGGAAACCAATCTAGGGCTTCGGCAGAGCTGTTTTGCCGGGGATACTTCCCTCCGGGAGGGGGAAATCGTCACCGCCGTCATCACCAACAACTCTCCCATCTTGGGGAGGGTTGTCTTCATCAACATCTTCTCCAGCACCATCTCCTCTCAAACCCTAGTTCATCTCTTGTATCCAATATTAGTACCCAAACCTCAGATTGGTACCTGTGGGTTGCTAGTAGTGTTGATTACTCCTTGTAGTTGATGCTAGTTGGTTTATTTGGTGGAAGATCATATGTTTAGATCCATTATGCATATTAATACCCCTCCGATCATGAACAATATTATGTCTTGTGAGTAGTTACTTTGGTTCCTGAGGACATGGGAGAACTCTTGCTATTAGTAGTCATGTGAATTTTGTCTTCGTTCGATATTTTGATGAGATGTATGTTGTCTATCCTCTAGTGGTGTCATGTGAACTTCGACTACATGAAACTTCACCATTATTTGGGCCTAGAGGAAGGCATTGGGAAGTAATAAGTAGATGATGGGTTGCTAGAGTGACAGAAGCTTAAACCCTAGTTTATGCATTGCTTCGTAAGTGGCTGATTTGGACCCATATGTTTCAGGCTATGGTTAGGTTTACCTTAATACTTCTTTTTTAGTTGCGGATGCTTGCATTAGAGGTTAATCATAAGTGGGAGGTTTGTCCAAGTAGCACCCAAGCACCGGTCCACCGACATACCAAATTATCAAAGTACCAAACGCGAATCAGATGATCGTGATGAAAACTAGCTTGACGATAACTCCCATGTGTCCTCGGGAGCGCTTTCCTTTATATAAGAGTTTGTCCAGGCTTGTCCTTTGCTACAAAAAGGATTGGGCCACCTTGCTGCACCTTATTTACTTTTACCTTTTGTCACTTGCTACCAATTACCTTATCACAAAACTATCTGTTACCTATAATTTCAGTGCTTGCAGAAAATACCTTACCGAAAACTGCCTATCATTTCCTTCTGCTCCTCGTTGGGTTCGACACTCTTACTTATCGAAAGGACTACGATAGATCCCCTACACTTGTGGGTCATCAAGACTCTTTTCTGGCGCCGTTGCCGGGGAGTGAAGCGCCTTTGGTAAGTGGAATTTGGTAAGGAAAATTTTATATAGTGTGCTGAAATTTATTGTCACTTGTTACTATGGCTCAAAATCCTTTGACGGGCTTGTTCGGGGTATCTTCACCCCGATCAGAAGAGCAAAGAGGTGCTCCTCAACCTACTACACATATTGAAAATGTTTGCTTTGAGATTCCTTCGGGTATGATAGAGAAACTGCTTGAAAATCCCTTTACAGGAGACGGAACACTGCATCCCGACTTACACCTAATCTATGTGGATGAAGTTTGTGGATTGTTTAAGCTTGCAGGTATGCCCGAGGATGTTATCAAGAAGAAGGTCTTCCCTTTATCTTTAAAGGGGGATGCATTGACGTGGTTTAGGCTATGCGATGATATGGGATCATGGAACTATAATTGTCTGAAGTTGGAATTTCATCAGAAGTTCTACCCTATGCACCAGGTTCATCGTGATCGTAATTATATTTATAATTTCTGGCCTCGCGAAGGAGAAAGCATCGCTCAAGCTCGGGGAAGGCTTAAGTCAATGTTATATTCATGCCCCAATCATGAGCTCTCACGAGAAATGATCATTTAAAAATTTTATGCTCGGCTTTCTCATAATAATCGCTCCATGCTCGATACTTCTTGTTCTGGCCCTTATATGATGAAGACTATTGACTTCAAATGGGATTTATTGGAAAGAATTAAATGCAACTCTGAAGATTGGGATCTCGACGAAGGTAATGAGTCAGGTATGACCCCTAAGTTTGATTGTGTTAAAGCTTTTATGGATACCGATGTTTTCCGTGAGTTTAGCACTAAATATGGACTTGACTCTGAGATGGTAGCTTCTTTCTGTGAATCTTTTGCTACCCATGTTGATCTCCCCAAGGAGAAGTGGTTTAAATACCATCCCCCTATTGAAGTAAAAGTAGTTGAACCTATTAAAGTTGAAGAAAAGACTATCACTTAGAATGTTGATCCTGTTATTCCTACTGTTTATATTGAGAAACCACCTTTCCCCGTTAGCATAAAGGATCATGCTCAAGCTTCAACTGTAGTCCGTAAGAGTAATACTAGAACACCTACACCCTCTGAGCAAATTAAAGTTGAACCTAGTGTTGCTATGGTTAAGGATCTCTTGGTAGAAGATTTAGATGGACATGTTATTTACCTCCAAGAAGAGTCTGCTAGGATAGCCAAACCCAATGCTAGGAATAAACATAGACTTGTTATAGGCTTGCCTGTCATTTCTGTTAAGATAGGAGATCATTGCTACTATGGTTTATGCGACGTAGGTGCTAGTGCTAGTATTATCCCTCTTGATTTGTATAACGAAATTATGCATGATATTGCACCTGTTGAGTTAGAAGGGATTGATGTTACTATTAAGCTCGCTAATAGAGACACTATTTCACCAGTTGGGATTGTTAGAGATATTGAAGTCTTGTGTGGGAAGGTCAAATACCCTGCTGATTTTCTTGTTCTTAGTTCCCCACAAGATGCATTTTGTCCCATTATATTTGGTAGACCCTTCTTGAATACTGTTAATGCCAAGATAGACTGCGTGAAAGATATTGTCACTATTGGATTAGGGGATATGTCTCATGATTTTAACTTTGCTAAATTCCGTAGACAACCCCTTGAAAAGGCACCACCCAGCAAGGATGAAATTATTGGTCTTGCTTCTATTGCAGTGCCACCTAATGATCCTTTAGAAAAATACTTGCTAGACCACGAAAATGATATGCATATGAATGAGAGAAGGGAGATAGATGAAATATTCCTTACACAGGGACCCGTATTGAAAAACAACTTGCCTGTTGAAATGCTAGGGGATCCTCCTCCACCCAAGGGTGATCCCGTGTTTGAACTTCAACCTTTACCTGATAATCTTAAGTATGTTTATCTTGATGAAAAGATGATATATCCTGTTATTATTAGTGCTAACCTTTCAGAGCAGGAAGAAAAATTATTGAAAATTCTGAAGAAGCACCGTGCTGCTATTGCATATACTCTGGATGATCTTAAGGGCATTAGTCCCACTATATGCCAACACAAGATAAAATTGGGAGAAAATTCTAAACCGGTTATTGATCATCAACGACAGTTAAATCCTAAGATGAAAGAAGTGGTAAGGAAGGAAATACTAATGCTTCTAGAGGCAGGTATTATTTATCCAGTTGCTGATAGCCAGTGGGTAAGTCCTGTCCATTGTGTCCCTAAGAAGGGAGGTATGACTGTTGTTTCTAATGATAAAGATGAATTGATCCCACAAAGAATAGTTACAGGTTATAGGATGGTAATTGACTTCCGTAAGTTAAATAAAGCTACTAAGAAAGATCATTACCCCTTGCCATTTATCGATCAAATGCTAGAAAGGTTATCCAAACATACTCATTTCTGCTTTCTAGATGGTTATTCTGGTTTCTCTCAAATACCTGTGTCAAAAGGGGATCAAGAAAATACCACTTTTACTTGTCCTTTTGGTAAATTTGCTTATAGATGTATGCCTTTTGGTTTATGTAATGCACCTGCTACCTTTCAAAGATGCATGATGGCAATATTCTCTGATTTTTGTGAAAAGATTGTTGAGGTTTTCATGGATGATTTCTCCGTTTACGGAACTTCTTTTGATGATTGCTTAAGCAACCTTGATCAAGTTTTGCAGAGATGTGAAGAAACTAACCTTGTCTTGAATTGGGAGAATTGCCACTTTATGGTTAATGAAGGCATTGTCTTGGGACATAAAATTTCTGAAAGAGGTATTGAAGTTGACAAAGCTAAAGTTGATGCTATTGAAAAATGCCATGCCCTAAGGACATCAAAGGTATACGAAGTTTCCATGGTCATGCCGGGTTTTATAGGAGGTTCATTAATGACTTATCCAAAATCTCCAGGCCTCTGACTAATCTCTTACAAAAAGATATTCCTTTTGTTTTTGATGATGATTGTCTAGAAGCATTTGAAATACTTAAGAAAGCATTGATCTCTGCACCTATTGTCCAGCCTCCTGACTGGAATTTACCATTTGAGATTATGTGCGATGCTAGTGATTATGCTGTAGGAGCTGTTCTAGGGAAAAGATTTGATAAGAAATTGAATGTTATCCAGTATGCTAGTAAAACTCTAGATAGTGCCCAAAGAAATTATGCTACTACTTAGAAAGAATTTTTAGCAGTTGTACTTGCTTGTGATAAATTTAGACCCTATATCGTTGATTCTAAAGTAACTATTCACACTGATCATGCTGCTATCAAATACCTTATGGAAAAGAAAGATGCTAAACATAGACTTATTAGATGGGTTCTCTTGCTGCAAGAATTTGACTTGCACATTATTGATAGAAAGGGAGCTAAGAACCCCGTTGCAGATAACTTGTCTAGTCTAGAGAATATACTTGATGACCCACAACCTATTGATGATAGCTTTCCTGATGAACAACTAGCTGTCATAAATACTTATGCTAATAATATTGTTGCTAAGTTTATACCTCCTAGCT
Organism: Secale cereale; assembly: GCA_902687465.1. NCBI lineage: Eukaryota > Viridiplantae > Streptophyta > Magnoliopsida > Poales > Poaceae > Secale > Secale cereale. The sequence continues at coordinate 762,234,378 of LR738713.1, forward strand.
TCACATACCAGCAAAAGAAAAAAAAATCTATGATTTGAGACATTACTTCTGGGATGACCCACATCTTTATAAAGAAGGAGTAGATGGTATTATTAGACGTTGTGTACCTGAGTATGAACAGGAACAGATCCTACGCAAGTGCCACTCCGAAGCTTATGGAGGACACCATGCGGGAGATAGAACTGCACACAAGGTATTGCAATCCGGTTTTTATTGGCCTACTCTCTTCAAGGATGCCCGTAAGTTTGTCTTATCTTGTGATGAATGTCAAAGAATTGGTAATATCAGTAGACGTCAAGAAATGCATATGAATTATTCACTTGTTATTGAACCATTTGATGTTTGGGGCTTTGATTATATGGGACCATTTCCTGCCTCTAATGGGTACACACATATTCTAGTTGTTGTTGATTACGTTACTAAGCGGGTAGAAACTATTCCAACTAGTAGTGCTGATAATAACACCTCTATTAAGATGCTTAAAGAAGTTATTTTTCCGAGGTTTGGAGTCCCTAGATATCTAATGACTGATGGTGGTTCACACTTTATTCACGGTGCTTTCCGTAAGATGCTTGCTAAATATGATGCCAACCATAGAATTGCAATCCCTTACCACCCACAGACTAGTGGTCAAGTAGAACTAAGTAATAGGGAGTTGAAATTAATTTTGCAAAAGACAGTTAATAGGTATAGGAAGAATTGGTCCAAGAAACTTGATGATGCATTATGGGCCTATAGAACTGCATACAAAAATCCTATGGGTATGTCTCCATATAAGATGGTATATGGAAAAGCTTGTCACTTACCTCTTGAGCTAGAACATAAGGCATATTGGGCTATTAAAGAGCTCAATTATGATTTCAAACTTGCCGGTGAAAAGAGGCTATTTGATATTAGCTGTCTTGATGAATGGAGAACCCAGGCCTATGAGAATGCCAAACTGTTTAAAGAAAAAGTTAAAATATGGCATGACAAAATAATACAAAAGCGTGAGTTTAACGTAGGTGATTATGTCTTGCTATACAACTCCCGTTTAAGATTTTTTGCAGGAAAACTTCTCTCCGAGTGGGAAGGACTTACGTTATCGAGGAGGTCTATTGTTCCGGTGCCATAAAAATCAACAATTTCGAAGGCACAAATCCGAAGGTGGTTAACGGTCAAAGAATCAAACATTATATCTCAGGTAATCCTATAAATGTTGAAACCAATGTTATTGAAACCGTAACCCCGGAGGAATACATAAGGGACACTTTCCAGAACAATTCAGCCTCCAAAAAGGAAGAGGTATGTGATACGGTAAGTAAACCGACTCCAAAACAGTTTTAAAGGCAATTTTTCTCCGTTTTGGAATATTTAGAAAAATAGAAAAATAAGAAGCAGTCCGGAGGGGACACGAGGCGTCCACGAGGGTGGGGGGCACGCCCCCCCTTCCCAGGGCGCGCCCCCTGCCTCGTGGACACCCCGTGTGTCCCCCAGACTCCGTTTTCTTGTGGGTTACTCCTTTTGGTCGGTAAAAATTCATTATATATACTCTAGAAGGTTTTGACCTCTGTATCACGCAAAAATCCTCTGTTTTCGTGTCGAGCTGTTGTTTTTGACAGATCTAGATCATCATGGCATCCTCCAACACCCCCAAGGACAAGTTCTTCGAGAATGTCATCAACCCCTACCTTGCGGAGGTGCTGCACCACCCTAAAACCATGGAGTTGCATGAGGGGGTGCTGCACATCCGTGATGTTGAGGGGCCGAGGAGGACCGGAAGCGTGGAGACAAGACTCGAAGCAATGGAGCAGCAAGTTTTCAAGTGCCAAGGTATGGTGGAACGAGGACTCAACGCCAACCACATGATGATCTAGGAGCTCGCCAACAACCTCAAGCTGGACTCAAGGATCTTTGGGGAAGCTATCTCCAATCTTCAAGAGAAGATCGAACACCTCCAAGCCCAGATCTATGACCTGCAAAACCAAAACTGTGAGTATGAATATAGATTCAAGAAGATGAGTTTGGCTGCAGATTTGACTATCCCGGAGACTCGATCATCCTTCTACGATGGTGAACCCATGCCTTGGAAGGTGGACAATAAGCCTACGTCATCAACAACTCCATCATCACCACCCCCAAAGAAGGAGACGTAATCATATGGGTATGGGCACTCCCCTTGGCAACTGTCAAGCTTGGGGGAGTGACCCCGGTATAGTATCACCATCACTCCTATCTTTACCGTTTTACCTAGTTCGATCCTTTTGGTAGTATCTTGATCTAGTAGAATAAAGTTAGCATGATCTAGTTGTGAGCTTTTGCTTTGTGAGATTTACCCTTTGTAATCGAGTCCGTGAGTTATATAATAAAGATTAGTGTTAAGTCAAGGGCTTGATTTCCTCACGCGGGTCATGGTAAAAAGAAAGAAAACATAAAGAGTATCAAAGAGATCATATTGATCTTATGGGAAGTAATGAATTCACATATAAGAGTATGATAAATAAAAGTTGTTGGGAGGTGACAAACATAGTTTTGGTCATCGTTGCAATTAATAGGAAGTAATAAAAGAAGAGTGGCTTCACATACAAATATACTATCTTGGACATCTTTTATGATTGTGAGCACTCATTAAAGTATGACATGCTAAACAGTTGATGTTGGACAAGGAAGACAACATAATGGGTTATGTCTTCTTATATCCGAAATAAAGTATATTGTCATGGATCATCCAACATGTTGAGATTGCATTTCCCCCTCATGCTAGCCAAAACTCCTCGCACTAAGTAGAGATACTACTTGTGCTTCCATATATCCTTAAACCCAGTTTTGCCATGAGAGTCCACCATACCTACCTATGGATTGAGAAAGATCCTTCCAAGTAAGTTGTCATGTTGCAAACTCGCTAAAATATGTATGATTTATTAGTGTGGGAGAAATTAGCTTTATACGATCTTGTGATATGGAAGTAATAAAAGCGACGGACTGCATAATAAAGGTCCTTATCACAAGTGGCAATATAAAGTGAAGTTCCTCTATGCTAAGACTTTGTGCATCCAACCATAAAAACACATGAAAACCTCTGCTTTCCTCTGCGAAGGGCCTATCTATTATTCCTGTCTTATAAGTGCCAAGGTGTCGGGGGAAACTGTCCACCACGAGCACCTATGGGACCGGAGCCCCTTTGTTCGTGCGGTAAGGGAGCGGAGGGAGCACAAAGAGCGGATCGAGGAGAGCACGCGGGCAGTTTACCCAGGTTCGGGCCGCGATGGACGCGTAAAACCCTACTCCTGCTTAGATTGTATTGAGTTGGGGAGCTCGGGAGCTTGAAGAACTAGCTACACCGAGCGAATGAGCGATCTAGGTTCCGAACCCCTTCTACGTTGTGCATGGGCCTCCTTTTATAGCTCAAGGGGTCACCGACAGGTGTCAACGTAGGAGAAAGGGGTAAAAATGTAACTTTGGTGGTAGTTGTAACAGTGCGGGAACAGTGGATGAACAGTGGATGAAAAGTGGTCATCACCTACTTTGACAGTGGGGGACAAGGGCATTAAATGCCCGTCACCGTCGACCCCAAAAGCGCCCGCCCTTGCGTCTCCGTTTGCCACGGCGATGGCTTATCACCGTGGAGTGCCACCGTGTCCCCCAGGCTGCACAGCCATGCGCCACGCGTCCCTGGAATAACCCCAGGGCGACGCGTGGCTCGATGAGCTGGAGCGCGGGCACACAGCGTAACTCTCCCCGGCAAGCACCTTGCCGGGGGCTTGACCTTGCCGGGCCCGGAAGCTTGCCGCTCCCCGGGCCCTGCCGGGGCGCACGTCGCACCGAGGCATGTCTTCTGAAGTGTAATCTTCTGGCCTTCCTGGCAAGCTCCTCTTGCCAGGGTCTTGCGCTAGTGAGGTAATCTTGAGCCTGGGACGGCCTTCCCGGCAAGCTCCACTTGCCGGGGTCTTGATCTTCTGTCTTGTATACTTTGTTTTTGAATGGTTTTATATGGAGCAGGAAGGTCTCCGGCAAGCACGTGGTAGGCCCTGCCGTGGGGAGCTGCTACTGCCCGTGCACAAGTTGGGGTACTGAGGTACCCCTACCTTAGTACACCGACAGGAGCCCCCGGGCCTGGGCCACACACGGTGCCGAGCGCTGTTGGGCCAGGCCCAAAACAGTGCACGGGCACGCGCGGCCCATGGCGCGCCGAATCCACTTCCGCATCTGCCGCGTCCCCCCGTAACGGCACGCGTCGATTGCGGCGTCGTGGGATGGGACGTGGCCACGTTCTTTTAATGGAAAGAGCGAAACGTCCCCCACTTCCCCATAAAAGCAGAGGAAGCAGGGGCGGTTCCCCTCCTACGCCTTCATTGCTTCTTCTTCCATCTCCAGAGGTTCCCCTTTGCGCTCCGCCTCCACATCTCCCCCGCCGCCTTCCGCATCTGCGGCGCCGCCGGACTCTTCGTCCCCCTTCCCTCGCCGCCTCCGCCATGGCCCCGAAGACCGAGAAGTCGAAGGCGGAGAAGACCAAGAAGGAGAAATCTGAGCAGGCGGCGAGGCTTACTCTGCTGCGGAAGCGGAACGTCGTCTTCTCGCCGAGGCTCAGCGCGCGGGAGCTCTGGAACAAGTATTATTTGTTCTGGGCCAAGGAGACCAAGGCGCACCCTCGGACCAGAGCTTATCCTGCCGCCGCCAAGGACAATTATCCCGACGGGTACTTCTTCTTCGCAGCTTTCTTCCATTGCGGCCTTTGTCCCCCTTTTTCCGACTTTTTCTGCGATATCATGCACACCTACGGCCTCCACCTTCTTGACTTCACCCCCAACGCCATCCTCACGATGGCGGTTTTCGCACATCTGTGCGAAAACTATATTGGGATCTATCCGAACGTAGCGCTGTTTAGGCACTTCTTCACCCCTAGAGCAGAGGCCGGCGCCCCCCTCTCCGGGGGAATTTCTTGGGTCTTCCGCTTGAACAAGAAGGAGTCCTACTTGCCGGGGGAACTCCGCGGCAAGTGGGAGGAGTGGCGCGCGGACTGGTGCTGGATAGTTGAGGACGAGCCGCAGCCCTTCACTGCGCCGCGCACAACACCTATCGTGCGCGGCAGGGACTGGAGCGAGCTGGATTCGGATGACATCAAGCTCAACGTCTCCCTTGTCCGGATTCTTCGTCTTCGGGTAGCAAAGTTGTCTGTCGGAGAGGTGGGAACAGACTTCCTCCGCCGCCGCATTGCCCCTCTACAGGATAGAAAGAGGCCAGCATGGGAGTACGGCAACGCGGCGGACATAATGAGGCTGCGCCCAGGGCTAAACTTCAACTTCACGGCGCTGGAGCTGAAGGGGATGGTCCGGGAACTTTTTAAGCACGACCCGGCCCACCCAGAGTGGTTCAGAGCTCCCCGGGGAGTGGTGCCTCTCTGCAACAGCACGGCCCGGGATCCTCTTCGCGCCATGATGCCCGCGTGTGACTCACATGGCGTCGACCGCACATGGATACCGCCCAAGCCATCAGACATCATGAGCTTCTTCGACAACCTGGTGGAGGTGGCGAAGAACAAGGATGAGATCAAGGGGCTCACCCGGGACACCACCGACCAGGAGATTGCTTATATAGCTTCTCGGGTTGAAGAGGCCGCTGCAGCCGCAGCGGCAGGAGAGTTTGGCTTTACACCCGATGAGGCAGAGGCTGCGGATGCGTCCTGCCAAGCAGAGGAGGCGGAGATCCGCAGGCTGCTGCAACTTCCTCCCAACGAGCTTGCCGGGGTCCCTTCTTTGAGGCACTCCGGGATCCCCGGAATCATGACCGAGGCCGCGGCGAGAGGCGGCGTTGCCGGAGGACACAGAGGCGCCGCAGGGAGCGGAGGCGCCGCAGGGGGCGGAGGCGCCGGAGGGAGAACGGCCGCAGGGCAGGGCGTAGGGCCCAGCAAGCCAGCCGAGGAGGAGGAGGAGGAAGAGGACGTCGGGGCCGACGAGGACTCCGACGGGTCTCTGGGGCTCTACGCCGACGACCTGTCCTCGTCATCGGAGACCTCCCCGCCTCGGGCAAGTCCCAGGCGATCTCCGCTGAAACGTCTCCGCAAGGCGACGACGGGGACGAGGGCGCAGGCGCCCCAACAACAACCAACTCGCCGGGCGGCGCGAGCTACCCGGGGGAGTCAAGCTGCGACGGGGGCGCCCGGCGCGCCAACCACGGCGGGGGCGACCCGCACACAGGCCACGGCGGGGGCGACCCGCACACAGGCCACGGCGGAGGCGCCCCGCACGTCAGCGCCGAGCGGAAGAGGGTCTTCACAGAGCGGAGCGGCTGCTCCGCCCGCTCCCCGGGCCTCGGCGTCCACAGGGGCGGGGTCTTCGCAGCCCCCAGCCTCGGGGACCGCCAAGCGCCCGAGGGAGCCTTCGCCTCCTGCTCCTCGCGCGGACGCGTCTCAGGTGGCGTTCGACTTCTCCGCCTTGAGCGACGACGACGACGACGAGGAACAGGAGTAAGAACTCGAGGCTTCGTATCTTCTTTAACTTTGTCTTGACTCTTCTTTTGCTGATTCTGATCTTGCTTCTTGCTTTGATTTCAGGACCCTGGCCCAGCGAGCGGTGAAGAAGGCCAAGGTTCCTGTCGTCGAGGTCGAGGACGACTCGCCCGTCGCGGCGACAGGGGACGCCCTGGCGACGAGCTTGCCGGACCCGAGCGCTGCTCCGGGGAGCAGCCCCCAGCGCAGCCCCCAGCGTAAGTCTGGGCTTGATTCTTCCGCTCGTCGGGCGCGCTTGAGGATTTTGTCTTGTGCTAATATCTTGATGTTTTTGTCTTGTCTTGATTGTCTTGTGCAGAGGTGGAGCCACAACCACAGGAGCATCCGGAGGTCGCTCCCGAGGAGCCGCAGGCCCCGCCGTCCCCGCCAAGGGCGAACTCTCCGGCAAGGGAGGGCACTCCGCCAAGGGCGGGTACTCCGCCAAGGGCGAGCAGCCCGGCGAGGGCGGCCACCCCGCCACGGCAGAGCTCCCCGGCGAGGGAGCCCGCCGTCGACGACGTCCGTCAAGGTAAGTTCCGTAATTTTGTCTTCTTGGATTCGTCTCTTTTTGGATATTTGCTTGAACTTCTTTTTCTTTTTCTTCTTCTTCTAGATCCTCCTCCCCCCGAGCAGATGGAGACGGAAGTCGTCGTCGAGGAGGAGGGCGCGCAGGGCAGCGGCGGCGACGCCCCTGTCGTAGAAGACACGGCGGAAGCCGCCGAGCCCGCCGTGGAGGAGACTGCTCCGACCGCAGACGCAGCGGCCGGGGAGGGAGATGGCGGCCATACTGCCGGCCCGGAGGCGGCAGGAGTGTCAAGCGTTGCGCCGGCCGCCGACCCCTCCGCCGGAAAGGAGCAGTCGGGTTACTATCTGGAGGCCCCCAACGACGTCTTCATCCAAGTGCCGTGGGGATCCTCGTCGCGAGCCCCCGCGGAGGGAGAGGCCTTTGACGGAGAAGTTCTCGCCTCCGCGGGGCTGAAGATCGTCGAGGCGCCCGCCGGAAACGACGGGCCCGAGGAGGAGAAGCTGCTTCATCAGCTCCTGGCCCTTTACCGGGCCAGGCAGGCGAAGCTCGCGTCTCGGGAGGCCCTTGCCGCCAAGGCCGCCGCCGACATGGAGAAGCGCGCGGCGGAGCTCCGCGCCGCCAACCAGGCTGCCCTCCGCGACGTGGCGGAGGAGCGCGAGAGGCTCGCCGGGGAGTACCAGGAGTGGCTCCTGGGGAAGGCCGAGGCCGAGGAGCAGCAGCGACTCGCCGGGGAGGAGCTGTCCCGGCGAGAAGGAGAGCTCACCCAACGGAAGGTCAACCTCGACTCCCACGAGGAAGACCTTGCCGCCCGGGAGCAGGCCCTTGGCGGAGAGCTGAAGGAGGCGAAGGCCGCCGCGGCTGCCGCGGAGACCGCCAAGGAGGAGCTCGCGGCCAAGGTTGCGCAACTGGAGGAGTCCCTGAAAGCGAGCGTGGAGAGGGTCACCGCGCTCAACACAGAGCGCGAGAAGGACGCCCACACCAACTCCGAACTCCAGGTGCGTCTCTCCAAGCAGGGCGACGAGCTGAAGGCCGCCAAGGATTCGATTGAGGATCTGGAGCTGAAGGTTTCCACGCTGAAGGACTCGCTCGACGCCGTCCGGGACCGGGAAACCAAACTGAAGGAAGAGCTCCGCAGGGAGCGAGGCTTGGTGGAGAGCGCCACCACCGCGGCTGAGAATTTCCGCCGGACCGTCGAGGTGTGGACCGATGACTTGGTGGCCTCTGCATCCAACATCGACCAGGAGCTGTTGGCGCTGAAGGTCGAGCATCTTATTTACTCTCCGGATCAAAACCTCCCCCACAGCGCCAAACTCAGCCTCTTCTTCAGAGGGATCGCGCCGGCGCTTGCAAATCTTCGGAAGAAGCTCCCCGCGCAGCTGGCCGAGGAGTCACGCCAGCTCTGCGCGGGAACCTTGGAGCGCGTTCTGACGAAGATTGTATACCACAATCCCGGTATAAACCTCGCCAACGTTCTCCGTAGCTTGCCGGCCGACGCGGACATGGAGGCGCTGAAGGCGCAGGTCGCCCACATCATCGCCAAAGTGAACAAGATCTCTAGGATTGAGGGCGACCGCGCAGATTAGGCCTCCTTTTCTTTATCTCTTTTGTTGCTGCATAGTGTGCGATGAACTTATTAGTCATTGCGACAAGTTATCCTTTGTAAGATATTTATCTTTATTTTGATCAATTGATGCAGTGTTATCTCCCTTGTTTTAGTCCTTTACTTTGTATGCTTTCAACCCTACGCTTCCAGGTAGCTTGCCGGCAAGGACCCTTTGCCGCGAGCGCTGAGTGCTGGACTCTGAGCAGCCTGCTGGCCAAAGTCTCACCGGCAAGCAACCTTGCCGCAGCCAGTCGCAACGCACTTAGCTTGTTGAGTGAACTCGAGAACGAAACAAGGGCGCGACACTTGTCGCAGCTCACTCGAGTCGTTGAGCGTACTCGAAAACAAGATAAGGGTGCGGTTAGCCACGGGTAGGTTCCTCCGCGCACAGGTTTTCCATACAAAGTGTGGTTGTTCAAGGAAGACAACTAAAAATTTAAAATTTTGAACTGGTCAAATTCTAATAACTTAGCTTTTATATATTGCTTGCTTCCCGGTAAGGCTTCTCTTTCTTGAACAGCATTTGGTTCATCTTCCATCTCTTGTTCAAGGAAGACAACTAAAAATTTAAAAATTTGAACTGGTCAAATTCTAATAACTTAGCTTTTATATATTGCTTGCTTACCGGTAAGGCTTCTCTTTCTTGAACAGCACTTGGTTCATCTTCCATCTCCTTCCCCCCCGGCAAACTTGTGCGCGAGGAACATTCCTTCTGCTTAAGAGGGAAAGAAAAAGAAGAGGGAAACAAGTATATGGCCTTTCGGCGTGCTAATGCTTACCGGATACGTGTGTTGCACAAGAAATGCCCAATAACGCATGCAAATAGCGAAGAAAGGCATGGAAAAGGCAAATAGCGCAAAACACGAAAACTTTACTGATGCACGGGGTCTGCGCCCGGCTTTGTACAAAGGGTTACATGCAACAGCGGCAAAGCTTGTACAAAAGGTGGTTGCCGGAACGGATCACGGCAACCGCGCCTTATGGGTGAAACTTGCGAAGATGCTCTATGTTCCAGGAGTTGCTCACCGGTAAGCCTTCTTCGGTCTCAAGTCGGACAGCGCCGGGCCTTGTGACTTGTCTCACCCGATAAGGGCCTTCCCACTTCGGCGTCAACTTGTTGGAATTCTTGGCGGACTGAACACGCCGAAGAACAAGATCGCCTTCCTCGAGACTCCTGGCCTTAACCTTGCGGCTATGATAGCGGCGCAAAGCTTGCTGGTATCGAGCAGCTCGTACAGCAGCCTGGAGACGTTCCTCCTCGAGGAGCAATGCATCATCTTGTCGCAGTTGCTCTTGCTCGAGCTCATCGTAAGCGAGCACTCGAGGAGATCCGTATACGAGTTCCGTGGGGAGAACTGCCTCTGCTCCATAGACAAGAGCAAAGGGTGTCTGTCCGGTGGCTCGACTTGGTGTCGTTCTGATTGACCAAAGAGCCGCCGGCAACTCCTCTATCCAGTTTCTTCCGCACTTGCGCAGCCTGTCGAAGGTTCTTGTCTTGAGTCCGCGCAGCACTTCAGCATTGGCCCTCTCCGCTTGACCATTGCTCCTCGGGTGAGCAACAGAAGCGAAACAGACCTTGGCGCCAAGGTCTTGGACGTACTGCATGAAGGTGCGACTAGTGAATTGTGTACCGTTGTCGGTGATGATCCTGTTAGGGATTCCGAAACGGCAAACAATTGACCTGAAGAACCTGACCGCTGACTGTGCTGTCACCTTTCTCACCGGTTCCACTTCTGGCCACTTTGTGAACTTGTCGATTGCTACGTACAAGTACTCAAAGCCCCCGACAGCTCGGGGGAAGGGGCCGAGGATATCGAGCCCCCAGACCGAGAAGGGCCAGGACAAAGGGATCGTCTGGAGAGCTTGAGCTGGCTGATGAATTTGCTTGGCATGGAATTGGCACGCTTCACACTTGGTTACTTGTGCAGTTGCATCTTGGAGGGCTTCTTGCCAAAAGAACCCTTGCCGGAACGCCTTCCCGGCAAGCGCCCTTGCGCCAATGTGGTGGCCGCATATGCCTCCGTGTATCTCTGACAACAGCTTCTGTCCATCTTCTCTGGAAATGCATTTCAACCTGACACCATTGAGTCTTCTTCTGTACAGCTCATCGTCAACGAACTGGTACATACTTGACTGCCTGGTTATCTTCTCTATCTCTTGAGGGTCGTCGGGAAGTTCTCCAGTTTGCAGAAAACGGACGATCTGCTGCGCCCATGCCGGAGCCTGAGGCTCGACGGCAAGGACTAAAGGCTCGAGGGCCGCTGCGGGAACCTCAGCTTCCACGGCAAGAACCTCTGGTTCTGTCGGAGCTGATGGTCCCCCGGCAAGCTCGCCGGGGCGAGGCTTGTCGGGAACACTTGCTTCAACTGTACAGATCGGAGGATCTGCAGGAGCAAACTGTTCCTCAGCGTTCTGATCGTTGATCTTGGGGACCTTGGCGGCGGTTTCAGGAAGATCCGCCGGCAAGTAGTCACCGGAGACCAACTTTCTCTTCTTGGATTGCCCAATTGATGGTGTAACGGATGGCTGAGTTAGCTTGAGCAAGAAGGTCCCTGGTTCCACAGGTAACTTCATCGCAGCACACTTTGAAAGGCCATCTGCAATATCATTCTGAGCTCTCGGAACGTGCTCCATTTGCAGACCTTCAAAGTGCTCTTCAAGTTTCCTCACTTCATCTACATAAGCTTCCATCAAAGGGCTCTGGTAACTCTTGTTAACTTGTCGGACCACCAACTGAGAATCTCCCCGCACAATCAGCTTTCTGATCCCAAGTTCGGCCGCAATCCTGAGGCCGGCAAGCAAGCCTTCATACTCAGCAGTATTGTTTGTCGCTTGCTCCCTGGGAAAGTGCATTTGGATAACATACTTGAGGTGCTCTCCGGTGGGCGCGATGAGTACCACGCCGGCACCGGCGCCTTGCAGCGAGAAGGCACCATCAAAGTACAGGACCCATTCACTTGTCGCTTCTTGTACGGGTACGCTTGTCTCTGGAATTTCTTCATCGGGCGTCGGGGTCCATTCAGCTATGAATTCTGCCAAAGCTCGGCTCTGTATGGTTGAAGTACTTTCAAACTTGAGTCCAAAGCTCGACAGCTCCAGTGCCCACTCAACGATCCTGCCTGTTGCTTCTGGATTGTGCAATGTCCTCTTCAGCGGAAAGCGAGTGACCACTGTTATCTCATGTGCTTGGAAGTAATGGCGCAGCTTTCTCGAGGCCATGAGGAGGCCGAAAAGCAACTTTTGCACCCCAGAGTATCTTGATCTAGCCCCCTGCAAGAGGGAGCTTACAAAATACACCGGGCGCTGTACCATCTTTCTTCGCACTTCTCCTTGTTCCTGCGCAGATTTGTCCTTGTCGGGGCCAGAGCTTGCCGGAGTAGCCCCCTGCTTGTCGCTGGATTCGCTTGCCGGTGACGCTGACTCCTCGTCGGCCTCCCTCTCCGCTACCAACGCAGCACTAACCACCTGGTTGGTTGCCGCTAGGTATAGCAGCAACTTCTCCTGTGGCCTAGGTGCGACAAGTATTGGAGTGGAAGATAGGTACCGTTTCAAGTCTTGCAGCGCTGCCTCCGCTTCCGGAGTCCATTTCATAGGACCTGCCTTCTTCAAGATTTTGAAGAAAGGTAGGGCGCGTTCTGCAGACTTCGAAATGAACCTACTGAGGGCAGCCACACAACCTGCAAGCCTCCTGACATCCTTGACTCACTTCGGGGCTTCTATCTGCTCGATGGCTTTTATCTTGTCGGGGTTGGCTTCAATCCCCCTCTGTGACACAAAGAACCCGAGAAGCTTGCCGGAGGGGACTCCAAAGACGCACTTCTCGGGGTTCAACTTGAGCTGGATCTTGCGCAGGTTCTCAAATGTCTCTTCCAAATCTTGGATCAGTGTATTCTTGCTCTTGCTCTTCACCACGATATCATCCATGTAAGCCTCTACATTTCTGTGGATCTGTGGCTCAAAAGCAGTGTAAACTACCCTTGCAAAGGTTGAGCCTGCATTCTTCAGTCCAAATGGCATGCGTATGAAGCAATACGTGCCACACGGAGTGATAAATGCAGTCTTCTCTTCATCTTCCTTGGCCATGAAAATCTGATGGTAGCCTGAATATGCATCAAGGAAAGAGAGCAGCTCACATCCGGCAGTGGAGTCAACAATCTGGTCAATGCGCGGCAAGGGAAATGGATCCTTGGGACATGCTTTATTCACATCGGTGAAGTCTATACACAGTCTCCACTTCCCGTTGGCCTTACACACGACGACTGGGTTTGCCAACCACGTCGGATGGATCACGCCTCTAACTAGGCCTGCTGCTTCTAGCTTCTTGATCTCTTCGTTGATGAATTCTTGGCGCTCCACGGCTTGCTTCCTGACCTTCTGCTTGATGGGCCGCGCATGAGGACAAACAGCAAGCTTGTGCTCAATCACCTTCCTGGGAACACCGGGGATGTCAGATGGTTGCCAGGCAAACACATCGACATTCGCCCGCAGGAAGGCAACGAGCGCGCTTTCCTATTTGCTGTCAAGCGTGGCACTGATGGTGAAGGTACCACCAGTGCCGTCCTCCTTGGCGGACACCTTCTTGGTTGCCGGAGGAGCGGCCATTCCCTTTTTGCACTTGCCGGTGGAGCTCGATGGAACGTCCTCGACGGCAGCGCAGCACTCCGAAGAGGTGCGGTTGCCGGAGTGGGCCCCAGAGCACTTGCCGGACTTGGTCTTGGTCTTCTTCCCCCCGGGAGCTTCAGCGGCAAGTGTGTCTTTCTCTGCTGCGGCTGCTGCATCCCGGTATATCTTGTCGGCGCACACAAGCGCATCTTTCTTGTCGCCGTGGACAGTGATGACGCTTATCGGCCCCGGCATCTTGAGTACGTTGTAGGCGTAGTGGGAAGCTGCCATGAACTTGGCGAGGGCGGGACGGCCGAGTATCCCATTATATGGTAATGGGATATCGGCGACGTCGAATGTGATGCGCTCAGTTCTGAAGTTGAGCTCCCCGCCAAAGGTCACCGGCAGAGTTATCTTCCCCTTGGGCTTGCTCCTTCCCGGGTTTATTCCTTGAAAAGAACCGGTCTCTTCGAGCTCGCCATCTGGGATTTGGAGTTTCTTGATCACAGCAGAGGAGATCAAGTTCAGCCCGGCCCCGCCGTCAACCAACATTTTGGTGACCTTGAGGTTGCGGATGGTGGGTGAGACCAGCATCGGCAAGCACCCGACCGCCGTGATGCGGTCAGGGTGATCCTCAAGATCAAAAATGATGGGCGTGCTGGACCATTTGAGGAGCCTGCGCGACTCCACGGGCGGCTCCGCTGCATTCACTTCCCGCACCCACTGCTTGAGCTGGCGGTGGGAAGTATGCAGAGAGGCGCCACCGTCGACGCACAGGACCTCCGTGGCCTTCTGGAACTCCTGCTCGCTGTTATCTTCATCCTCCATGTCGTCGTCGTCGTCTTCTTCGTCCTTGTCGCGGCCCCGGGGAGGTCGGTCACCTTGCCGCTGCTTGGCCTTGCCGCGGCGTCCTCCCCGACCATTGAATGGCCGCTTCTTGCTTGGTTCTCCCCCGCCACCTTGGGCCTTCTCCTTGTCGCGCCGCTCGTACTCAGCTTTTTGCTGCTCGACGAGGTACTCGACGCGTTTGCAGTTGGAGAGGTCGTGGCCCTTGGTGCGGTGGATTTTGCAGTATTGCTTGTCGGAGCCGTCCTGCTTGTCGGCTGCCGCTACAGGGGCAGGCTCCTTGCCGGAGCCGCCAGCCTGTGTTTGCTTGGCGGGAGCCTCCTTGCCGGACTTCTCGACGGCAAGCACTTCCTTCTTGTTCTTTCTCCTGTTGTTCCGCCGCCGGCTCTTCTTTGCCGGGGCGGCGTCTTCGCTGTCGCTTCCTCCTGCGCCAGCATCCTTCCCGGGGAGTTTCCTCCCCTCTTCGGCGCGTGCGCACTTATCAGCCAGAGCGTAGAGCTCGCTGACATCCCGTATCTTGGTCATAGCCATCTCCTCACGCATGCGGCGGTTACGCACGTTCTGGTGGAACGCGCTGATAACCGCGGCAGGGTGGACGTCGGGGATGTTGTGCTGCACGCGGCTGAAGCGCTGGATGTACTTGCGCAGAGGTTCTCCTTCCTTCTGGGCCAAGATGTGGAGATCACTCTCCTGGCCGTGGGGTTTGTGGCCGCCCGTGAAGGCGCCAACAAACTGGTGGCAAAGATCTGCCCAAGAAGAAATGGAGCCTTCCGGCAAGTGCATAAGCCAAGAACGGACGTTCGGCTTAAGCACTAGCGGGAAGTAATTCGCCAGTATCTTCTCGTCGCGCCCCCCGGCAGCCTGTACTGCGATTGTGTAGATGCTGAGGAATTCCGAGGGGTGCGTCTTGCCGTCGTACTTCTCCGGTACGTCGGGCTTGAAGTTCTTCATGCTGGGCCACTGGACGCGCCGCAGCTCATGGGTAAACGCAGGGCAACCTGCCGCGTACGGCAAGTCGCCTGGTTCACCGGGCGCGTGCGTGTCGACAGCGTTCCCAGCTCGCTGGTCTGATTGTCGCCGAGCTTCTCGGCGGCGCTCGATCGTCGTTCGAGCGTCTTCTTGTCGCCGGTCGTCAAGGACCCGGCGCTGGTCCCGACGAGCCCGCGGATCCGACGACGCTGTGGAGTCGTCGTCGACGTTGATCCGGCGGGGAGGCGTCTTCTGCTTCCGCGGCGGGGAGTGCACGGTGGTTGCACCCCCGGCGGTCTTGTCGCCGTCGGCCTTCGTCTTCTCGACTTGCCGTGGCCGCGAGGTCGCCGGCTGCTGCGGCGCGTCGTTGTTGGCGAAGGCGATCAGGCTCTGGATAGTGGCCCTCCAGTCTTCGGCCTTGTCTGCCGCTGGAGGGAAGTCGAGGAGCAGTTGCGCCCTTGCGAGCGCTTCTGCTGGAGAGGAGGGGAGCGGGGGCGAGCGGTGCGAGGAGCGGGATATGCTCGGACTCCTAACTGGGTTAGAAGGAGCAGGGTCCCGCCCCGGCGACCGCGCCTTGCTCGTGCCAGGACGATGGCCCGGAGCGTCCCGCGAGCCTCCGGTTTGCCCTTGGCCCAGCAAGCGGATGCCACCTCCTGTGGCATGGCGCTGCTGGGTTGTTGTTTCTGAGATGGACGTGGCGCGTCCACGGAGACCGAGGCTCGGTCGTCCGTCTTGTCTTTGGATTTGGTGCCGCCGCGAGTCTCCTCGCCGGCGGCCACCCTTCCGACGGCGTCTCCTCCGCCCACCGTTGGCTCTGGTGGCGGCGGATGAGACGCAGACGGGCCCGCGACCTCCGAAACCTTCTTTTTCGGGGCCATGGCGTTGTTGTTGATGAAGCTGACGAATTTGGAGAGGTTGATGAAGAATGCGCCCGCGTGAACGCCGGATCAGGTTCGCACAACCTCGACGCCCCCTACCTGGCGCGCCAAAGATGTCGGGGGAAACTGTCCACCACGAGCACCTATGGGACCGGAGCCCCTTTGTTCGTGCGGTAAGGGAGCGGAGGGAGCACAAAGAGCGGATCGAGGAGAGCACGCGGGCAGTTTACCCAGGTTCGGGCCGCGATGGACGCGTAAAACCCTACTCCTGCTTAGATTGTATTGAGTTGGGGAGCTCGGGAGCTTGAAGAACTAGCTACACCGAGCGAATGAGCGATCTAGGTTCCGAACCCCTTCTACGTTGTGCATGGGCCTCCTTTTATAGCTCAAGGGGTCACCGACAGGTGTCAATGTAGGAGAAAGGGGTAAAAATGTAACTTTGGTGGTAGTTGTAACAGTGCGGGAACAGTGGATGAACAGTGGATGAACAGTGGTCATCACCTACTTTGACAGTGGGGGACAAGGGCATTAAATGCCCGTCACCGTCGACCCCAAAAGCGCCCGCCCTTGCGTCTCCGTTTGCCACGGCGATGGCTTATCACCGTGGAGTGCCACCGTGTCCCCCAGGCTGCACAGCCATGCACCACGCGTCCCTGGAATAACCCCAGGGCGACGCGTGGCTCGATGAGCTGGAGCGCGGGCACACAGCGTAACTCTCCCCGGCAAGCACCTTGCCGGGGGCTTGACCTTGCCGGGCCCGGAAGCTTGCCGCTCCCCGGGCCCTGCCGGGGCGCACGTCGCGCCGAGGCATGTCTTCTGAAGTGTAATCTTCTGGCCTTCCTGGCAAGCTCCTCTTGCCAGGGTCTTGCGCTAGTGAGGTAATCTTGAGCCTGGGACGGCCTTCCCGGCAAGCTCCACTTGCCGGGGTCTTGATCTTCTGTCTTGTATACTTTGTTTTTGAATGGTTTTATATGGAGCAGGAAGGTCTCCGGCAAGCACGTGGTAGGCCCTGCCGTGGGGAGCTGCTACTGCCCGTGCACAAGTTGGGGTACTGAGGTACCCCTACCTTAGTACACCGACACAAGGTGAAATCCACCTTTACTTTTTTACATTTTATCCTTTGGCAATCACATTGTGTTGGAAAGATCCTGACATATATACCCACTTGGATGTAAGTTTTGATGATCCATTACTGTTGACATTACCCTTGAGGTAAAAGGTTGGGAGGCAACACCATAAGCCCCTATCTTTCTCTGTGTCCGATTAAAACTCCATAAACATAAGTATTGCGTGAGTGTGAGCAATTGTGAAAGACTATATGATAGTTGAGTATGTAGGCTTGCTGAAAAGCTCTTATATTGACTCTTTCTGATATTATGATAAATTGCAATTGCTTCAATGACCGAAATCAAAGTTTGTTAGTTTCCAATGAAGTTTATGATTCATACTTGATATTGTGGAGGAATTGTTACTTTAGCATAAGAATCATATGACTAAATTTACATAAGTTGCTGTTATGAGAATGATCATGATGCCATCATGTCCGTATTTTGTTTTTATCGACACCTCTATCTCTAAACATGTGGACATATTTTTCGATATCGGCTTTCGCTTGAGGACAAGCGAGGTCTAAGCTTGGGGGAGTTGATACGTAAATTTTTCATCATGCTTATATATTGATATTTATTGCATTATGGGCTGTTATTATATGTTTTGTCACAATACTTATGCCTTTTCTCTCTTATTTTACAAGGTTTACATGAAGAGGGAGAATGCCGGCAGCTGGAATTCTGGGCTGAAAAAGGAGCAAACTCTGGAAACCTATTCTGCACAACTCCAAAAGCCCTGAAACTCAACAGAACGTCGTTTCAGAAAATATAAAAAATATCTGGCAAAAGAAGTCCACGAGGAGGGCCACCGGCTGCCCATGAGGGTGGGGGCGCGCCCCCCTGTCTCGTGGGCCAGCCGGAAGGCCCCCGACGCCCATCTTCTCCTATATGAGGTGTTTTGACATGGAAAAAATCATAAGGAAGCTTTCAGGACTAGACGCCGCCGTCTCGAGGCGGAACTGAGGCGGAAACCAATCTAGGGCTCCGGCAGAGCTGTTCTGCCGGGGATACTTCCCTCCGGGAGGGGGAAATTGTCACCGCCGTCATCACCAACAACTCTCCCATCTTGGGGGAGGGGGGGCTATCTTCATCAACATCTTCACCAGCACCATCTCCTCTCAAACCCTAGTTCATCTCTTGTATCCAATCTTTGTACCCAAACCTCAGATTGGTACCTGTGGGTTGCTAGTAGTGTTGATTACTCCTTGTAGTTGATGCTAGTTGGTTTATTTGGTGGAAGATCATATGTTCATATCCATTATGCATATTAATACCCCTCTAATCATGAACAATATTATGTCTTGTGAGTAGTTACTTTGGTTCCTGAGGACATGGGAGAAGTCTTGCTATTAGTAGTCATGTGAATTTTGTCTTCGTTCGATATTTGATGAGATGTATGTTGTCTATCCTCTAGTGGTGTCATGTGAACGTTGAATACATGACACTTCACCATTATTTGGGCCTAGAGGAAGGCATTGGGAAGTAATAAGTAGATGATGGGTTGCTAGAGTGACACAAGCTTAAACCCTAGTTTATGCGTTGCTTCGTAAGAGGCTGATTTGGACCCATATGTTTCAGGCTATGGTTAGGTTTACCTTAATACTTCTTTTGTAGTTGCGGATATTTGCATTAGAGGTTAATCATAAGTGGGAGGTTTGTCCAAGTAAGGGCAGCACCCAAGCACCGGTTCACTCACATACCAAATTATCAAACTACCGAACGCGAATCAGATGATCGTGATGAAAACTAGCTTGATGATAATTCCCATGTGTCCTCGGGAGCGCTTTCCTTTATATAAGAGTTTGTACAGGCTTGTCCTTTGCTACAAAAAGGATTGGGCCACCTTGCTGCACCTTATTTACTTTTACCTTTTGTCACTTGCTACCAATTACCTTATCACAAAACTATCTGTTACCTATAATTTCAGTGCTTGCAGAAAATACCTTACCGAAAACTGCCTATCATTTCCTTCTGCTCCTCGTTGGGTTCGACACTGTTACTTATCGAAAGGACTACGATAGATCCCCTACTTTAGTCGGATCGGATTCGGTGAAAAGGGTCCTTATGAAGGGTAAATAGTAATTGGCATATCACGTTGTGGTTTTGGCGTAGGTAAGAAACGTTCTTGCTAGAAACCTATAACAGCCACGTAAAAACTTGCAACAACAATTAGAGGACGTCTAACTTGTTTTTGCAGCATATGTCGTGTGATGTGACATGGCCAAAAGGATGTGATGAATGATATATGTGATGTATGAGATTGATCATGTTCTTGTAATAGGAATCACGACTTGCATGTCGATGAGTATGACAACCGGCAGGAGCCATAGGAGTTGTCTTATTTTATTGTATGACCTGCGTGTCAATGAAAACGCCATGTAATTACTTTACTTTATTGCTAACCGTTAGCCATAGTAGTAGAAGTAACAGTTGGCGAGACAACTTCATGAAGACACGATGATGGAGATCATGATGATGGAGATCATGGTGTCATGCTGGTGACGATGATGATCATGGAGCCCCGAAGATGGAGATCAAAAGTAGCAAAATGATATTGGCCATATCATGTCACTATTTGATTGCATGTGATGTTTATCATGTTTCTACATCTTATTTGCTTAGAACGACGATAGCTTAAATAACATGATCTCTCACTAAAATTTCAAGAATTGTGTTCCCCCTAACTGTGCACCGTTGCTAAGGTTCATTGTTCCAAAGCTCCACGTGATGATCGGGTGTGATAGGCTCTAACGTTCGCATACAACGGGTATAAGCCAGATTTACACACGCAATACACTTAGGTTGACTTGACGAGCCTAGCATGTACATACATGGCCTCGGAACACGGAAGACCGAAAGGTCGAACATGAGTCGTATAGAAGATATGATCAACATGGAGATGTTCACTGTTGATGACTAGTCCGTCTCACGTGATGATCGGACACGGCCTAGTCGATTCGAATCATGTATCACTTAGATGACTAGAGAGATGTCTATCTGAGTGGGAGTTCATTGAATTTGATTAGATGAACTTAATTATCATGAACATAGTCTAAAATCTTTACAATATGTCTTGTAGATCAAATGGCCCTCGCTAATGTTGCCCTCAACTTCAACGCGTTCCTAGAGAAAACCAAGCTGAAAGACGATGGTACAAACTATACGGACTGGGTCCGTAACTTGAGGATCATCCTCATAGCTGCCAAGAAAGCATATGTCCTTGAAGCACCACTAGGTGACGCATCCATTTTCCCAGCAACTCAATACGTTATGAACGCCTGGCAGTTGTGTAGTGATGATTACTCCCTGGTTCAGTGTGGCATGCTTTACAGCTTAGAATCAGGGCTCCAAAAGCGTTTTGAGCAACACGGAGCATATGAGATGTTCTAAGAGCTGAAAATGGTTTTCCAAGGTCATGCCCGGGTCGAGAGATATGAAGTCTCTGACAAGTTCTACAGTTGTAAGATGGAGCAAAACAGTTCTGTAAGCGAGCATATACTCAGAATGTCTGGGTTGCACAACCGATTGTCTCAGCTGGGAATTAATCTCCCAGATGACACGGTCATTGACAGAATCCTCCAGTCGCTTCCACCTAGCTACAAGAGCTTTGTGATGAACTACAATATGCAAGGGATGGAGAAGGCCATTCCCGAGTTATATTCAATGATGAAATCAGCGAAGGTGGAACTTCAAGTATTGACGGTGATAAAACCACTAAGTTCAAGAAAGGCAAGAGTAGGAAGAACTTCAAGAAAGATGGCAAAGAAGTTGCCTAGCTCGGTAAGCCAGTTGCCGGGAAGAAGCCAAAGAATGGACCCAAGCCTGAGACTGAGTGCTTTTATTGCAAGGGAACGGGTCACTGGAAGCGGAATTGCCCCAAATACTTAATGGATAAGAAGGCCGGCAACGTCAAAGGTATATGTGATATACATGTTATTGATGTGTACCTTACCAGCGCTCGTAGTAGCTCCTGGGTATTTGATACCGGTGCAGTTGCTCACATTTGTAACTCAAAGCAAGAGCTGCGGAATAAGCGAAGACTGGCGAAGGATGAGGTGACGATGCGCGTCGGGAATGGTTCCAACGTCGATGTGATCTCCGTCGGCACGCTACCTCTACATCTACCTTTGGGATTAGTTTTAAACCTCAATAATTGTTATTTAGTACCAGCTTTGGGCATGAACATTGTATCTGGATCTCGTTTAATACGAGATGGCTACTCATTTAAATCTAAGAATAATGGTTTTTCTATTTATATGAGAGAAATGTTTCTGTTGGGGATCGTTGCAAAAAATCAAAAAAAATCCTACGCATCACCAAGATCTATCTATGGAGTCTACTAGCAATGAGAGGGGAGTGCATCTTCATACCTTTGAAGATCGCGATGCGGAAGCGTTACAAGAACGCGGTCGGTGGAGTCGTACACGAAGCGATTCAGATCGCGGTCGAATTCGATCTAAGTACCGAACAACGGTGCCTCCGCGTACAACACACGTGCAGCCCGGTGACGTCTCCCTGCCTTGATCCAGCAAGGAGAGAGGGGGAGGTTGGGGAAGATTCTGTCCAGCAGCAGCACGACGGCGTGGTGGTGATGGAGGAGCGTGGCAATCCTGCAGGGCTTCGCCAAGCACCGCAGGAGAGGAGGAGTAGTAGGGAGAGGGGAGGGCTGAGCCAGGACTTCGGTGCGGCTGCCCTCCCACCCCCCACATATATAGGGGCCAGGGAGAGGGGTCCAGCCCCCTCAGATGACATCTGAGGAGGGGGCGGCGGCAAGAGGGGGGTGCCTTGCCCCCCAAGGCAAGGGGGCGCCCCCCCCCTTAGGGTTCCCCCCAAACCCTAGGCGCCTTGGGCCCTTGGGGAGGCGCACCAGCCCACCAGGGGCTGGTTCCCCCACTTCACTTGGTCCACTTGGCCCACCGAGCAGGTGGCCCCACTCAGTGGACCCCCGGACACCATCTGGTGGCCCCGGTACAATACTGATGACCCCCGAAATCATTCCGGTGACCAAAACGGGACTTCCCATATATAAATCTTTACCTCCGGACCATTCCGGAACTCCTCGTGACGTCCGGGATCTCATCCGGGACTCCGAACAACATTCGGTAACCATGTACTACATTCCCTATAACCCCAGCGTCATCGAACCTTAAGTGTGTAGACCCTACGGGTTCGGGAACCATGCAGACATGACCGAGACATCTCTCCGACCAATAACCAACAGCGGGATCTAGATACCCATGTTGGTTCCCACATGTTCCACGATGATCTCATCGGATGAACCATGATGTCAAGGATTCAATCAATCCCGTATATGATTCCCTTTGTCTATCGGTATAGTACTTGCCCGAGATTCGATCGTCGGTATACCGATACCTTGTTCAATCTCGTTACGGCAAGTTTCTTTACTCGTTCCGTAACACATCATCCCGTGACTAACCCCTTAGTCACATTGAGCTCATTACGATGTTGTATTACCGAGTGGGCCCAGAGATACCTCTCCATTATACGGAGTGACAAATCCCAGTCTCGGTTCGTGCCAACCCAACAGATGCTTTCGGAGATACCTGTAGTGTACCTTTATAGCCACCCAGTTACGTTGTGACGTTTAGCACACCCAAAGCATTCCTACGGCATCCAGGAGTTGCACAACCTCATGGTCTTAGGAAAGGATACTTGACATTGGAAAAGCTTTAGCATATGAACTACACGATCTTGTGCTAGGCTTAGGATTGGGTCTTGTCCATCACATCATTCTCCTAATGATGTGATCCCATTATCAATGACATCCAATGTCCATGGTCAGGAAACCGTGACCATCTGTTGATCAACGAGCTAGTCAACTAGAGGCTTACTAGGGACACAATGTGGTCTAAGTATTCACACATGCATTACTGTTTCCGGATAATACAATTAAAGCATGAACAATAGACAATTATCATGAGCAAGGAAATATAATAATAACCATTTTATTGTTGCCTCTAGGGCATATTTCCAACAGTCTCCCACTTGTACTAGAGTCAATAATCTAGTTTACATTGTGATGAATCAAACACCCATAGAGTTCTGGTGTTGATCATGTTTTGCTCATGGAAGAGGTTTAGTCAACGGATCTGCGACATTTAGATCCATATGCACTTTACAAATATCTATGTCCCCATCTTGAATATAATTCTGGATGGAGTTGAAACGGCGCTTGATGTGCTTGGTCTTCTTGTGAAACCTGGGCTCCTTGGCAATGGCAATAGCTCCAGTGTTGTCACAGAAGAGAGTCATCGGGCCCGACGCACTTGGAATAACTCCTAGGTTGATGATGAACTCCTTCATCCAGACTCCTTCCTGCGCTGCTTCGGAAGTAGCTATGTACTCCGCTTCACATGTAGATGCCGCCACGACGCTTTGCTTGCAACTGCACCAGCTGACTGCCCCACCATTCAAAATATACACGTATCCGGTTTGTGACTTGGAGTCATCCAGATCCGTGTCGAAGCTAGCATCGACGTAACCCTTTACGACGAGCTCTTCGTCACCTCCATAAACGAGAAACATATCCTTAGTCCTTTTCAGGTACTTCAGGATGTTCTTGACCGCTGTCCAGTGTTCCATACCGAGATCACTTTGGTACCTCCCCACCAAACTTATGGCAAGGTTCACATCAGGTCTGGTACACAGCATGGCATACATAATAGAACCTATGGCCGAGGCATAGGGGATGACACTCGTCTTTTCTCTATCTTCTGCCGAGGTCGGGCATTGAGCTGTGCTCAATCTCGTACCTTGCAATATATTGAACTTCTTCAATATCTTGTCAAGGTATGTGCTTTGTGAAAGACCAATGAGGCGTCTTGATCTATCTCTATAGATCTTGATGCCTAATATGTATGCAGCTTCTCCAAGGTCCTTCATTGAAAAACACTTACTCAAGTAGGCATTTATGCTTTCCAAGAGTTCTACATCATTTCCCATCCGCAATATGTCATCCACATATAATATGAGAAATGCTACAGAGCTCCCACTCACTTTCTTGAAAATACAGGCTTCTCCCAAAGTCTGTATAAACCCAAACGCTTTGATCACCTCATCAAAGCGAATGTTACAACTCCGAGATGCTTGCACCAGCCCATAGATGGAGCGGTGGAGCTTGCATACCTTTTTAGCACTCTTAGGATCGACAAAACCTTCTGGCTGCATCATATACAGTTCTTCCTTGAGGAGGCCATTAAGGAATGTCGTTTTGACGTCCATTTGCCATATCTCATAATCATAGAATGCGGCAATTGCTAACATGATTCGGACGGACTTCAGCATCGCTACGGGAGAGAAAGTCTCGTCTTAGTCAATTCCTTGAACTTGTCGATAACCTTTAGCGACAAGCCAAGCCTTATAGATGGTCACATTACCATCCGCGCCAGTCTTCTTCTTAAAGATCCATTTATTTTCTATGGCTTGCCGATCATCAAGCAAGTCAACCAAAGTCCATACTTTGTTATCATACATGGATCCTAAATCGGATTTCACTGCTTCAAGCCATTTGTTGGAATCCGGGCCCGCCATCGCTTCTTCATAGTTCGAAGGTTCACCGCTATCTAACAACATGATTTCCAGGACAAGGTTGCCGTACCACTCTGGTGCGGAACGTGTCCTTGTGGACCTATGAAGTTCAGCAGTAAATTGATCTGAAGCTTCATGATCATTATCATTAACTTCCTCTCTGGTCGGTGCAGGCACCACAGAAACATCTTCCTGTGCTGCGCTACTTTCCAGTTCGAAAGGGGTGACAATCACTTCATCAAGTTCCACTTTCCTCCCACTTACTTCTTTCGAGAGAAACTCTTTCTCCAGAAAGGATCCATTCTTGGCAACAAAGACCTTGCCTTCGGATCTTAGGTAGAAGGTATACCCAATAGTTTCCTTAGGGTATCCTATGAAGACGCATTTTTCCGATTTGGGTTCAAGCTTTTCAGGTTGAAGTTTCTTGAAATAAGCATCGCATCCCCAAACTTTTAGAAACGACAACTTAGGTTTCTTCCCAAACCATAGTTCATATGGTGTCGTCTCAACGGATTTAGACGGTGCCCTCACTACTAGAAAAAGGGCTATAGATGGGTTTGACACTAATGGCGCACCCGACAAGCGGTGCGCCATTAGTATATACTAATGGCGCACCACCTTCTGATACGCCATTAGAGTTGAAACTACTAATGGCGCACCTGGCCCAGGGTGCGCCATTAGTACCAATTTTTTTTCCTTTTCCAAACATACTAATGGCGCATCCAGACAAAGTGCGCCATTACTAGTTGTAACTAGTAATGGCGCACCTGTCGAAAAGTGCGCCACTACTGTTGTTTTTTTTATTATATTTTTTATTCTTTTTTTTGCAAAACTACTAATGGCGCACCACCAGAAGGTGCGCCATTAGTAACCTGGATTACTAATGGCGCATTTTGAGTTGGTGCGCCATTAGTAAGTGGGCACCAACAAGATATTTTGGACAGCCACTCCTACCCACACTCACTTTCTCCCCACTTCATTCTCTCCACCTCCTCCTTGTCTCGGGTGCCTCCTCTTTTTCACCTCATTTCCACCATAGATTCATTCAAACTAAGTGGTTAAATTACCTTGTTTTGATAGGTAAGTAAGGGGGGAAGCTATATTTATGTTGTTCTCCCTACAACAATGTGCACATGCACTTTTTATGGCCTAGCTAGATCTATGTATGTTCGTGGTGTTGCATATGTTTGTGGTGTTGCATATGTGTTTGTGTTTGGAGGTGTACCGGTATTTGAAATGCGATAGTTGCCAATATTTTCCCTGAATGTTGATTCATTTCCGTTTCGGCGAGAATTTTGGCATTAAGCATTCTTTTTGGTCCTATTTCTAGGGAAAGTCATGCCAAATTTTTTCTTGGTTCTAAAATATCGTTTTGCTCTACCCCGCAGGCGACCATGGTCCGCACGATGACCGAAGGCATCGTGAATAGGTTTTTGAGGTCCACGAAGGCCGAGATGCTTCAAAAGAACGAGACGGAGATAAGATGTCCGGGCAGGTGCGGGACCACCTGCTCTTGCGTGGTTTCATGGATGGCTATCGGTGGCAAGGTGATGAAGATGACTATGAAGTCGTCCATGGGGGCCGGGCAAGAAATGAGGAAGGGCAGCAAGACAACCACCGCGGCTTGGGCGGGCGAGAAGACGAAGAATCCCCAGGAGATGATCACAACGGTGATGCTGTACATAGTCATCATGTAGAAGATGCAGGACATGATGATGAGGAAGATGCCGGAGCAGACGACGGGCATGATCATGAAGATGATGATGCCGGCGGAGCAGATGACGCTGGACCATCGATGGGCTGGGTGCGGGACCCTCATATTCAAGAGCTGCTTCTCAAGCAGACGGATAACGCAAGAGCTGCCGCCCGAGAGAAAGCCAAGATGGATCAACTTGAGTTAGACGCGGTTACTCCATTGTATGAAGGATGCAGGCCCGAGGATACCCGCCTGAAAGTAACACTCATGGCTCTGGAGATGAAGGTAAAACACAAAATGACCGACGCATGCTTCGACGAGAACATGTCATTCTGGCACGAACATCTTCCCAAGGGGAACAAGTGCCCGACCAGTTTCGAGGAGGCGAAGAAAATCGTGTGTCCTCTGGATTTACCACACGTGAAATACCATGTGTGCATGAACAATTGCATCATTTATCGGGACGAGCACGCGGAGTCTACCATATGTCCGGTGTGCGGCGTCACTTGATACAAGAAGAGGAAGAAAGCTCCTCGAAAAGTGGTGTGGTACTTTCCGATCACTCCTCGTCTGCAGCGGTATTTCGCGGACCCTAAGGTAACAAAGCTCCTGCGTTGGCACGCGGATAGGGAGGAGAAGAAGCAAGAAGATGACGCAAATGATCCGGAGATAGATAAAAAAGACAAGATGCTGAGTCACCCTAAGGATGCGAGCCAGTGGCAAGCGTTGAACTTCGAAGACCTAGAATTTGGGAACGATCCAAGGAACATCGTGCTGGGCGCGAGAACCGATGGAGTCAATCCGTTTGGCAGCCAGAGAAGCACACATAGCACCTGGCCTGTGTTTGTGTGGATGTACGACCTTCCCACCTGGTTGTGCATGAAGAGGAAGTACATTCACATGAGTATGCTAATTGAAGGACCGAAACAACCAGGGAACGACATCAATCTGTATCTGGGGCTGCTGAAAGAGGAGCTTGACACGCTGTGGAAAACGCCAGCCAATACGTGGGACGCCGCAGAGAAAGAATATTTCC
Source organism: Secale cereale (assembly GCA_902687465.1). Classification (NCBI taxonomy): domain Eukaryota; kingdom Viridiplantae; phylum Streptophyta; class Magnoliopsida; order Poales; family Poaceae; genus Secale; species Secale cereale. Next base: position 762,261,654 of record LR738713.1, read on the forward strand.
CTATGAGAGCCGCGCTGCTCACGACGGTGCACGACTATCTCGGTTACGGATATGTCGCGGGGCAGGTGGTCCACGGATTTTCTGGATGTGTCAGGTGCATGGATGACACAACGTATCGCCAGCTAGATAGAGATCCCGGGTCTTCGAAAACCGTGTTCATGGGACATCGAAGGTGGCTTTGCGACGATGACATGAGGAGAAAACGCAAGGATCTGTTCGATGGTGAAACCGAACCCCGAGGACGCCCGCGTACGAGGAGCGGCAAGGAAATAGACGAGCTGTTGAAAAATTGGAAAGATTGCCCACTGCCGGGAAAGAAGCAAAAGGCGCCAGAGGCGGGAAAGAAGCGAAAGGCGCTAGAGCCGCTGCTGAAGGTATGGAAAACGAGGTCTGTTTTCTGGGACTTGTCGTACTGGAAGATACACCGTGTGCCTCACAGCCTTGATGTAATGCATATCACGAAGAACGTGTGCGAGAGTCTGCTTGGTACCCTGCTCAACATGCCAGAGAGGACCAAAGATGGGCCGAAAGCAAGGGCAGACTTGAAATCAATGGGCATCAGGCAGGAGCTTCACGCTATATATGATGATGATGATGATGATGATGATGAGGCGAAGCAGGACACGGAAAGTCGTTGCAAAGGCAAAAAGGCCAAGAAGACCGGAAATGACTACCCACCCGCGTGCTTCACTCTAAGTCAGGAGGAGATCGAGCAGTTTTTCACCTGCCTCGTAGGAGTAAAACTTCCTTACGGTTACGCGGGGAAGATAAGCAGATACCTAGACCCAGCGAAGCTGAAGTTCAGTGGGATGAAGTCTCACGACTGTCACGTGCTGATGACGCAGATACTTCCAGTTGCAATCCGTGGGATCATGGACGCGCACGTCCGTGAAACCCTATTTGGCCAATGCAACTTTTTCGACGTCATCTCTCGAAAGTCTGTTGGCGTGAGGCAACTCAGAAGGCTACAGGAAGAGATCGTGGTGATACTATGCGAGCTTGAGATGTACTTCCCGCCCGCATTCTTCGACGTTATGGTGCATCTGCTGGTCCATATCATGGACGATATCATCCAACTCGGGCCGACGTTCGTGCACAGCATGATGTCGTTCGAAAGGATGAATGGTGTCATCAAAGGATACGTTCGCAACATGTCACGTCCAGAGGGAAGCATAGCCAGGGGCTTTCTGACCGAAGAGTTCATCTCCTACTGCACGAATTATCTAGGCATCGAGAACCCCGTTGGTCTGCCCGTCAACAGGCACCTCGGCAGGCTCGCTAGATGGGGTCACCGTGAGGGTCACCGCGAAATGCATGTCGACTTCGAGGGTCGACTCGCCGACTTTGAAAGAGCAAACCTAGTCGCGCTACAACACATAGACGTGGTCGATCCTTGGGTGGTAGAGCACAAAACCTTTATTGAGAAGACGTACAATGACCGAGGCCAACAGAGGACGGACGGAGATATAATCAAAGAGCACAACTCATGTTTCGCGCGTTGGTTCAAGCAGAAGCTTCTGTCGTACCCTTTACATGAGGATTCTTCCGCGGAAGAACAACTCATATTCGCCTTGTCACAGGGCGCCGAGCACAACCTGATGACCTATGAGGCATACGATATCAACGGCTACACATTCTACACCGAGGCCAAGGACATGAAGAGCGATGGTTATCAGAACTCCAGGGTAACGATGGAATCCTACACCGGTAATGACAAGGACAGATACTACGGAAGGATCGAGGAGA